>JACEFO010002694.1:0-600000 GCA_015342445.1 Digitaria exilis
GTACGGCGATCCCTCGATATTGGATGCTGATTTTGGGCTGGAGGTGTCCTTGAAGTCACCCATGGTGGTAGGATCTCAGGAGGTTCAGGTTTTGAGGGAGAGGAGGCAGCGAAAGTTCTGAGGAAGACGATGTTGTTGCCTTTCGATTTTTATAACGATGTTTCACCAGAGGCTCCTCGGAATCTCAGAAGGGATAAGATATGAGAAGGTTTGAAACTTGAATTGGAGCGTGGGGGGAACGGCCCCTAGCCGATCGGCCAGGGCCCTGGCCGTTCGGCCAAGGGTGGCCGTGGCTCGGGCTCCTCCTTCTGGAAGGTTCTCTCCTCTCTTCATTCAGATGGAATTGTGTGTCAGTTGGCTAAAAAAAATAGAGAAGAAAATAGAGAAAAAGATAGCTAATGGAATCCTATACTAGGGTAAGCCCCGTTTAAGTCCGGCGAAGACTATGGATATATTTATTCCTCTATCTCGGATAGCTCGAAGACATCCATCTCTTCGAGGTCCGGCATTTTGGGCTCAAAGGAATACTTTGAGTCTTTGGCCATTAGCCTTGAATGCGAATTTCACCATAATCGTCTCTGAGAGTACAGCTCCATGATCGGGCAGCATTTATAACCGTGAAAGGCCTTTCCCACTTACTCCTAAGCTTACCATGACCAAAAAGATGAATGCGAGAGTTAAAGAGTAGTACCTTATCTCCTGCTTTGAATCCTTGATCTTTGATGCGCTTGTCGTGCCATCGCTTTGTACGTTCTTTGTACAATTTTGAGTTGTGGTAGGCTTTCTCTCTCCATTCATCCAATTCAGCTAGCTGGTATTTGTCGCTTAACTCCAGCTGATTGGAGGTCCATGTTCCACTTCTTGATTGCCCAGTGAGACTTGAATTCCATTTCTACCGGTAGGTGGCAGGTTTTTGCCATGTAGACTAGTTGATATGGAGTCATCCTATAGGGGTCTTGTATTGACCTGTTCGATAGGCCTAGAGTGCTTCAGGAAGCTTGCTTTTCCATCCCCTCCCCATGGCATCGACTGTCTTTTGTAGGATGTTCTTGATCTGCTTATTAGACGTCTCTGCTTGCCCACTTGTTTGAGGATGCTATGGCGTGGCAACCCGATGATTTATTCCTAACTCGCTGAGATATTTCCTGAATGTTTTGTCGATGAAGTGTGAGCCTCCATCGCTGATCACGACTCTCGGAACTCCAAAGCGAGGAAAATATGATTCCTGGAACATTTTCTTGAACACCTTGCGTCGGCCGCAACACAGGGTAATGCTTCAACCCATTTGGACACATAGTCCATAGCTACCAAGATATACTCGCATTGCTCTGACATGGGGAAGGGACCATGAAGTCAACTCCCCACACATCGAATATCTCAACTTGGAGATTATTTTGAAGTGGCATTGCATCACGGGTGTGATGTTCCCGTGCTTCTTGACATCTTGGACAGCGCCGCACAAATTCTTTTGTATCTCCATACATGTTTGGCCAAAAGAATCCACTTTGCCAAACCTTAGCATGGTGCGAAAGGCTCCATAATGCCCTCCATTAGGGTGAGGAGTGGCAACGCTCAAGAATTTTGCGGGTCTCACATACTGGGACTGCAGCGCGGAGGATAAACCATCCGCACAAACCTTGAATAGGTAGGGGTCGTCCCACAGATGAAATCTGCTGAGGTGGATTAATTCTCTCTTATCCTCTCCTGGCGGGACATAACCAGTAAACCATGAATTCACCAGTTGGAATACCATGGATGAGTGGTTGTGACCTTGAGGAGGGTATCATCTCTAAGGTAATCGTTGATTGGCAGGTCCGATCCTTTAACTTGTAATCTCGAGAGATGATCTGCCACACAATTATCTGCGCCCTTCTTATCCCTGATTTCTAAGTCAAACTCTTGAAGGAGCAGTATCCAACGGATAAGACGTGGCTTTGCATCTTTCTTGGTCAAGAGATACTTTAGTGCAGCATGATCCGTGTTATACTATCACCTTAGCTCCAACCAAGTAAGATCTGAACTTGTCCATGGCCAAAAACGACTGCCAGAAGTTCCTTTTCTGTTGTGGCGTAGTTCAGCTGGGCCCTAGTCAGTGTCTTGCTTGCATAAGATATTGCATAACGGTGCCTATCCTTGCACTGACCGAGCACTGCGCCACAGCATAGTCACTTGCATCGCACATTATTTCAAAGGGCAAGCTCCAATTTGGAGGCTGAATGATGGGTGCTGAAAACGAGTGCCTTCTTGAGGGTGTAGAAAGCTACGAGGCAATCTTCGTCGAAGACGAATGATTTCTCCTTGGCAAGCAAAATTCGTCAAGGGTCTTGCTATCTGAGAGAAATCCTTGATAAATCTCGATAGAATCCGGCGTGGCCGAGAAAACTCCTTACTCCCTTGACATTGGTCGGAGGGGTAGCTTTTCAATTACCTCGATCTTTGCTCGATCTACTTCTATCCCTCTTTCTGATACTCTATGCCCGAGGACAAATTCCTTCTCTAACCATGAAGTGACACTTCTCCCAGTTATGGACCAGATGTGTCTCCTCACATCTCTCAAGAACTTTGTCTAAGTTCTCGAGGCATTCTGCAAAACTCTTGCCATAAACTGAGAAGTCATCCATGAAAACTTCCATGACTTGCTCGATAAGGTCAGAGAATATTGCCATCATACATCTTTGAAATGAGGCAGGTGCGTTGCAAAGACCAAATGACATCCGGCGATATGCGAATGTTCCATAGGGGCAGGTGAAAGTGGTCTTACTCTGGTCATCCGAATGAATAGGAATCTAATGATAACCTGAGTAGCCATCGAGGAAACAGAAGAACGAGTGCTTGGCCAGGCGTTCAAGCATTTCGTCGATGAAGGGCAGGGGAAGTGATCCTTCCTGGTAGCCTTGTTGAGCATCCAGTAGTCAATGCACATCCTCCATCCGGTGACTGTCCGCTGGGGTATAAGCTCATTTCTCTCGTTGCGAACGACTGTCATACCTCCCTTCTTCGGGACCACTTGAACAGGACTGACCCATTCACTATCTTGCACGGGGTATATGATACTGGCGTGCAAGAGCTTCAGTACCTCTTTCTTAACCATTTCCCGCATCGCATCATTCAACCATCGTTGATGCTCTCTGGACGGCCTATGGTCTGGTTCCATAGGGATGCGATGGGTACAAAGGTTGGGGCTGATCCCCTTCAAATCCTGTAGAGAATACCCAAAGATGGATCGGTGTTTCTCTAGGATTGTCACGAGTCGCCTTGCTTCACTCTCTGATAGCTCATCGCTAATGATAACAGGCGTGGCTCGGTTGTTGTGGAGGAAGGCATACTTCATCCAGATGGCAGCGGCTTCAATTCAGGGAGGGGAGGTTGCGGTTCTCCATCTCACTGAGCTTGAGGTAGCCGCCCAGTTCTGCTTCCTGGATGAAGTGTTGGGCATCCTCTTCAATACTGGGCTGAACGAGTTCTTCCAGTACCTTGCCCGTAGCCTTGTCCAGAGGGTCTTGCTTCGGTGCTTCTTCTGCCATAGTGTTCACTGAACGAACTAGGCTGGACCGAGTATATTTCTTTGCCAACCTAGAATTGAAGAGAAGTTCGGTCCATGTTGGGGTTGACAAGTGGCTCTATTGGCTGTCCAATCAGGAAGAATGTATCGCCTTCAGGGATATCGAAGATATGGGAATCCAGGAGTACCTTGTTCTGTGTCATTTTTACTGACACGACTCGCATATTCCCTTGCTCTCCAGCATCTGGCCATCGATCCACTTCAAGCGTTACTGGAAAAGGACATGGGTTCGTCTGGTGCAATAGCAGATGCTAACGCATAGGACATGATGTTAACCCCGACCTTCGGGTCGTAGATGACTTCCTGTGACTCAGCGTCCCCAATAGTGCAGAGGAGTATTCCGAACTCTGGGTAGATCTCGATGGGTCTACTGCAAAGCTCTACTTCCTCTGTCCATTCCTTGCTCATAATGGCAGTTAAACCCTCAATCTGCCGGGTGGCTTCAGGAATGAACGCCTCAGATCGGGAGCACTTGCATTGCAATTCCTTCGGCATGACGGATGTGTTGCCGAGTGACATGTACTCCTCTTCGGTGAAGAGGGGGGTACGAACTGTGGCAATGCGTTGATAAGTGGTTCTGGATCTAGGGTCTTGAGTGGTGGGTCGGGATCTCCTCGATGAACGGTGGAGGTGGACAAGATGAGGCTGACAGGGTGTGAATCTGTTGCTTCTCTGTTGACTCTGGTGGATCATCAAACACTCGGTATACTCAGTGCTGGTGAGGACCTTGTTCAGAAGATCTTGAACTTCGTCCACGGTCTTGTACAAGACCGATCCTGCGGAGGCCACATCAATGAAATGTGCGCTATCCGCATTCAATCCGCCAACGAAATGTTGCATTAGCATCTCCTCTGGAATGCCGTGAGGTGGTCCAGAATTGACCAACACATGAATCTTGCCCAGGCTGCTCCAATTGACTCATCTCTTGCTGAAAAGTCAATAACTGGATACGCAATGTACGGACCTTGGACACGGGGTAGAAGAACAAACAGAACTCATCCTTCAGTTGTAACCAATCTCCTCCAACTATGCTTGCAACACGGTCGTACCAGAATTTAGCCTTCCCCGTCAGAGAGAACGGAAAGAGCTTCCACCGGAGGGTGTTCTGATTCATCCCGGCAATAATGAGGAGAGAACAATTCTCCTCGAATTCCTGCAAGTGAGTATAGGGATTCTCGTCCTTTCTACCAGAAAAGGACTGTGCACGAACCATAGCTACGAGACTGGGACGGATCTCGTAACCATCAGTGTAAATAGGGTGGCATGATGGTGGTGGTTCCAAATACTCACGAGATGGGACCACCGGATAACTAGGGGTGCCTACTGAAGAACTAGAAGAGCACTCCATATGGTTAAGGTGAAAAAGCGTACAGCTAACAAAAATCTAAACTAGTGTTGCTACCCGTTCCCCGGCAACGGCGCCAGAAAAGCTTGTTGGCACTCCTTAGCCTATACGAGAATAACTCCGCAAGCGCACAGAGACCGATACAGCCTTTCACCAGGGGAGTGATACCTGGGATATCGAATCCAAAGAACGGCAGACACAACTAGCCTAAATCTAGTTAACCGGACCCCACCAAGGATAAGAATGGTGAGGGTAGAGGGCCTAACTTTCAGATAGCCTACAATTACTCTAGTACAAACTTATCTACTAACCTGATCTGCTTCGGCGGCTGGAAGAGGAAGGGTCCAGACGGGGGTAGAAGGGGGACCCAACGGCAACCTGCTACTACTGCTATGAAAACACCCGAACGTTGTGGTCGCACAAAGGACGGACAAGGCTGTCACCACTTGCCGCCTACCACTCTCTTTCCGTGGGGTGGAACACAACCCAAGGTAACTATCAAGTCTAGGTACCGCACCTACACTATCAAGATACTGACTACTGCCTAGCGCTAAGGCAGAGAAAACCCAAATTTACAGGCTAATGTCCACACAGACAAGGGATCCCGCAGATCAAATGCTAGTGGATAAAGTAAGTACTAAAACTAAAGTATGAACTAGCGAGAAACTAAAAGTAGACGAAGAACTTAACTTACTCAAAAGCTTGTTCCCCAGGGGTGGCTACAGAAGTAGAGGAAGATCGAGACACTCCTCGATTCCTCTCCTCAGCTCTGCTTCCACTAGAGACCTCAACCATCACTCTCCCTATTCTACAAATATGTAGACTACAACTTCAAGAATCTATCCTTCTCCTATGGAATGGTGTCTTGAGAGTGAAGGGGACAACTCCTTTTATAGCTTGAGTAGGTCGGTTGATCAGCTTAGAGTGTAAGCTACCTTGCCATGCAACCGCCATCCGAAGCTCAACCGAATTGGCGTCGGTGCCTGGCCATTCGGTCGCCCTCTGGCCGATCCGCCAGGGATAGGTGCCATCTGGCACCGCCTTCCTCAGGTACAGTTCTGATCTTCTCCTGGTGTCGGTAGTTGTGACGGTTACCGACCATAGACAGTTAGGCCATGCAAGGTGGGCCTTTCTATCCATGTGCTATGCCTTTCGGTCCTTTGGATCAAACCGACCTTGGATGAACGTCTCAGGAGCTTTGCATGTGTCTTAGTTTTCCCCTGGATTGATGACATGGCATTTGGCCAAAGATCCTGGCCGGCCGGCCAAGAATTGGCCGTTCAGTCAGGTTTGTGGCCACTTTGCCCCTCTTTCTGTCACGTGCTCCTGAAACCAAATAAACACCAAAACTTGTGGAATCATTAGTTTAAGCAATTTAATATATGTGACATGCAAATTATATGAAATCTGGTGAAATGTTGGCGGTAAAACTCATCAATATTGACCGCCAACAATAGCCCAAGCAGTGTAGATATAAATGAGAGTAGGGAAGTCGCCTAGGCTCAATAACAAGGTGGCTACAGGACGCACGATGTAGACAGGTTCGGGCGTCAAGGTGAGTAAAACCCTACGTCCTGTATGAGGTTTTTGTGTATTATGTGGAGATATGAGATGAGATGGAGGGGATCCCTACCACCCCCTTATATACGCTGAGGGGGTAGGGTTACAAACCGAGGGAAGGAAAGATAAGGATTGCTTTAACAAGTATAATCCTAACTTCCCTAGATCTTCGGGATACTGTTGATCTTATCGCCAGATCTTGTGGATCTCTGTCTTGGGCACTAAGTCATCCCACCGACCAGGGGGATACCCTAGTCGTGTTCTTCTGCCGACCCAACCAGGTAGGCCTTCTTAAGGTAGGCCTACCTGCCCGGGAATACTGGACGGGGTTCTTATACCTGTCAGGTTAGTACACCCAACATTTATTAACAACTGAGTCATATTTATTATTTGTAAGTCACATAGATTTTGCTTGTCTGTAAGTCGATGTACTTAGCCATTCGATCATCAACAAACGTGCCGATTGTTTTCTTGTATCTCACTTCCGCAAATGTATCGTTGCTGCTATTGCCACCTCTGTATTAGGGTTTCGTGTTGCTAGGGGTTCCATGTCCACCAGAGTTAGAAAGATGGGTTTGGGGGGTGGTCCGGTGGTGGCATGAAAGTTGGTTGGGTTAGAGTGGCGGCGGTAAAGGTGGCCGCCGGAGCCATGGGTAGCAGCAACTTTGGCGTGGAGATTTATCGGGTCAGGGTGGCAACGACAGAGGAGGCCGGTAGGACGTTGGAGCCCAGGCACTGGTGGGCAGCGTGGGTAGGGAAGGTGGGAGGATAAGGATGAATTATGCCAAAGATAATATTTTTTGAAAGAACAACAGGGGAGGCCCGTATTGGAATTTTGTATTAATATATAAAGGGATATGTACATGGTACAAAGCATTAGATCTAAAAGGAAAAGGGAAAATATCAATGGAAACTACTCAACCAAATATCTAACTCCAATTTCAAGGGGGGTTTAGCTCTATGAATAATGAGCCTAAATTCCTCCTTGAAGATAGACCCTCCTAAAGGATAGAGGTACCCCATCAAAGATCACTTCATTTCTATCAGTCCAAATTGCCTAGAATGCAATAATGACAATTTCTCTGAAAAATTTGACTGAAAATCCCATCTCGATTGAATGATCATCTCCATGGACTCCAACGAAGTATCCCATTGTATATTAAGAATCACCAGCATGATTGAGAAAAAAGGACACAAAAAGAAAAGGTGCAGAGATGTTCCTTCAACGCCAGAAGTACAAAGAGGACAAGCACAACTATCCAAAATCATCCTCTTTCTTCTTAACACATTTCTTGTATTAAGTCAATCTTTGAGAAGTAACCAAAAGGTGAATTTATTGCGGCCCCTTGCACACGATTTCCACATCCACTTGTACATCGGGCTGACAGGGCAGTGCCTCACAATTGCACATATGCTTTCTTTGAAGTGTACTCATTATCATCCTAGATATAAGACCATTGATCCATACTATTTTCATCAACCTCAAGGTCTTGGATCAGATCAATTAAAGCATCCAGCTGATCAGAAGCCATAATGGGCAAAGAAGTGAAGAAATTTGCATATGCATCCTGGGTCAGGAATTTCCTAACAAAGATTTTCTTATTTTGGACAAAAGAGAAGAGCTGAGGAAAACAACATTGTAGAATGCCAAGATCCCAAAGGTCAGTCCAAAAACAAATAGAGTTTCCCATATTCACTTTACATTATGCAATCTTGAAGTAGCTGTCAACCTGGGACATCACATATCTCGACCAAAAAGAGCCAACTGGCGTTTCATGTGTGGAACAATATCAGTAGAATATAAGCATTGCCAAGTAAGATTCACTCAAGGAATATTATAGAATTTGTGCAAATGTTTCATAAGAAGGGCAGTGTTTGTGTTCTTAGATCAATGATACCCAATCCCCCTTGCTCTTTAGATTTGCATGCTACTTCCCATGAAACCAGACATCCACCCTTCCTTGTGAGGTCCCCTTTGTCCCATAGCCAATGCTTTCCGTATCGATCAAGTTGATTCAATATAGTTATAGGGACTCGCAGGGTGCATAGATAAAATGTGGGGAGAGAAAGAAAGGACTGAATTAACAAAAATGAGTTGGCCATTATAAGAGACAAGCTTATTTAGTCCCATCATTCTTCTCTCTATTTTGTTTAGGAAAGGCATGTATTCTTCCACCGTGGGCCCAGTAGTTCCAAGGGGCAAACCTAAGTAAGTGAAGGGCATAGAACCAACTAGACAACCAATGGCAGTAGCCAGGGAAGCAGCCTTAGAAGGCTCCACATTGATTGGCACCAAAGAAGACTTTTGAAAATTTACTCTGAGTCCAGTGGATTGAGCATACGTGTCTAAGATGGCTTTTAGATGAAGAAGATGGGCTTCATCAGCAGGCATGACAAGCAAGGTATCATCTACTTACTGAATAATAGGGCAATCTCCTCCAAAGCCACCCAACAGATGCCGAAGTATATTATTTGCAATTGCATTATTTACCACTGACTGCAACAAGCCAGCTGCAATGACAAACAAGAGTGGAGACAAAGGATCTCCTTGTCTAACACCACATTTACATTCAAAAGGTTTCCCAGGGACACCATTCTAGAGGATAGAAGAAGTTCCATATGAAAGTATCATTTTAATCCACGTAATCCACTTATCTAAGAATCCTTTATGCTTTAGCATCTCCAATATCACTTGTTTGTTCAGTTTTTTCAAAGGCCCTCTCAAAGTCTAGCTTTATTATAACAATCTCTCTTTTACTATGATGGAAAATGCGCAGAAATTGAAAGGCCCAAGCTAGACAATCTTGTATGGTTCGACCTTTGAGAAACCCATATTGGTTTTCATGTACAATCTCCAAAATAGTCTATTGTACTCTATTAGCCAGAGTTTTGTAAGCAGCTTTAGAGAAGAGTTTAGTAGAGAAATAGGCCTATAGTCATTTACACTGAGTGGTGAGTCATTCTTGAGTACTAGGGTGATATAGGACCCATTGATGCATTTTAAATCCACTGCTTCTTCATAAAAGGCCTCACACAGCCTATAGAAATCTTCACAAATAATGGGCCAACACTTTTTCATGAAAAGTCCATTGAAATCGTATGGTCCTGGGGCATGATCAAGAGCCATTTCTTTGATGACATTGTCAATTTCCTCTTTAGTAAAAGGAGAATCCATTACGAGGAGTTCCACTGGTTGTATAAGACTTGAAAGATCAAACAACATTTCCTGATATTCTAAAGTACCCAATCGATTTTTGAATGAGGCCCATAGAGCTCCTGCCTACATTAATGATCATCTAGCAAAAGTGAGGCTATCTGATTCCTTCTGAAAATATGAGTGGCCATTGCCTAGAAAAGCTTGGTATTTTCATCACCAAACTTTACCCATCTCACATTTTGTGACATCTCTGATGTCAAAAGAATTAAAAAGTGCAATTAAAATCAATACAACAGGGAATTGGGTTGAAATTCAAAAATTCGTCAAAAATTCAATTATAATTCAAAACAAGGGTTGTTTGGCACCCAACTAAAACTTAAACATCTCGGACAGCCCTTCGCGACAACCTCGCCACGGCGTTCGCGCCGATCGGTGACCCTCGAGCGGGAATGTCCGTCACGATCGAGGTTAGCCGTAAAAATCCGTCCCGATCGAGCTATGTCCGTGACGATCGAGCCTAGTCAGTATGTCCGTGACGATCGAGCTATGACCGTGACGATCGAGCCTAGCCGGTAGTTTCCGTCACGATTCGAGGCTGCACGACAGGACCCTCGAGGCCCCGCCGTCCGTCGCGCTCGAGGCTCCGCAGCCAAGCTCGAGGGCTCACCCTCGAGCGACGTTCCGTCACCCTCGAGGCTCCGCAGCCAAGCTCGAGGACTCACCCTCGAGCGACGTTCCGTCACCCTCGAGGCTTCGCAGCCAAGCTCGAGGGGGCACTCACCCTCGAGTGGCGTTTCCGACCATTCGAGGCTCGGCAAGCTCGAGCTTGCGGTTCAAGCTCGAAGCGCCGTAGCGCCTGGTCGAAGTGCCCGGTCCAAGCTCGGAAGTTGTGTCCCGCACCTCAAACTCCAACTTTTAATTTTACACGTTTCGAAGTTCAGCTCAAATTTTTGGAGAAAGTTCAAAAGGGGCAAAGAGCTCCACGGGGCTGCCAGCTCGCCCCTGGCGCGCTCTGCTCCGGCCGGAGTCCGGCCGCCACGTGGCCGGCGTGTGGCGGAGACCGCGTCGGGTCGGCCGAGCTGTGGCGGCAGCTAGCTTTTGTCCTCACGCGTTTGTCCAAGCCTTCCGTACCGTCACTTCGCGGGCGACGGCGCACTGCTGCCTCGCGCCGCGGAGCGCCATCATGGCAAGCTCGCTCGGCACTGGTCGCAGCCGCGCAGCGCCGCCCGCAGTCGCGATGCTCGCTCGCTACGCGCCAAGGAGCACTGTGGAGGATCCCCAGCGATCACGCCACAATCTTCCTCGCCCAATCGTGTCGCGCGCGCTCTGTTCGAGCTCGCCGCGCCATCAATGGCGACCGCGACAGCCACCCACGCGCTCGCACGCTCCCGAGGCCGCACAGTGCCTCCCTTGCGTGCCCAAGCACTCCACCGCGCACTCCCACCCCTCCTCTCACTCGCTCACTTGGTCATTTCCACTTCCCCGCGCTCGCTCGGTCTTCTTCCTCCTCGCGACGCGCAAGCCGAACCCAAGCTCTTCGCGAAATTCCTCGTCCACGCTCCACCATTCCCCAATCCATCCCGCACGGAGCTAGTCCACTCCACCAGCTCCAAAACCCCCAACTTTCCCCAAGCTATTGTCCCTTCTCCGGCGAGAATTTGCGATTTCCCCAAATCGCGAATTCCGGCCGTCGAAGCACCCGCACGTCGAGACCCTACTCCGAGCCGTCCCCGAGCTTCCTCGAGCACGCCATTAGCTTCCCCAAGCTCTGCTGGTGCTCAAGGACCTCTCCCCCCTCCGCGAACGACCCCGAGCTCGCCGGCGTAGAAGCCGCGGCGGCCGCGCCGCCACCACCTCGTCGCCGGCGAAACTCCGACCATCCCCGGCCTCCCAACCGTCCCCAAACGACTCGTGGTGAGCCCAGGAATCTTTTCCCCCTCTTCCCCGAGCCCAGTTCGCCGTGGTTTGCCCGGCGTAACTCCGGCGAGCTCCCGAGGGCCATTGTTCATCGTCTACCTCTTTCCAGGGTCTTTCGTGCAAAAGTGCAGGACCTGTTCGCGAAAGTTTGAAAGTTCTAGGGTTCTCGGTGAAAATAGATTCTTACCCTAGATTTGATTTTTCCCGAATCTTGTAAAATCGATTAAAAATCATAGAAAAAATCGGAAAAATGTGCAAAAAATACTCTCTGGAATCGTTAGAGTCTAAACTACAATCTCTATTAGACATGTTATTGCTTTTAGTGAACTGTTATTGAATTAAAAATCAAACTAGGAAAACCTAAAGTTGTGCACCATTTCAAATCCATAGCTCCGCTGGGGTTGAGCTTTGGGTATGTTGTGCATATAGGCTTTGGACAGCTTGTGTCCAAAGGAGACTCAAAAATATGATGTGTAGCTCTAGTTATAGATTTAAATGTGTTTTCTGACTTTCTGCAGTAAAGAAATTGTTAAAAATAAATTGTGCAGCGAAAAATCATCATTTTGCTCCTGAGAACTTAAAACTTGTTAACACACATGTTAAAAATGAAAAACTTAATTTTTGCTCTGTTTAGAATGGCAAATAATTAAATATGTGTTTTTGGATAGAAAAATAATGAGGACTACCCAAGGGTTATTTTGAGCCACCACTTGGCCAGAGCCCTCCTCATGATATTGCTTAGCCTTGGTAGGAAGATCTCCTGAAATAGATGAAATTTCAATTTATTATGCCTTTAATTCACTTCCTGCAGCTAGCTGTTTATAGATTTTTAATAAATTATGTGTAACTCGAAATTAGCTAAATTTTGGAGTGAGCTTAGCTCTTATACTCCAGTAGCTGTCATAAAGTTTATGGCTAAAATTGATGAACAGAAATGAAGAAACAAAAATGGGAAAGAATCTAGGTGGAAATTGAAATGTATAAATGAATAAACCTTTTTGAGTAATTAATTGAAATAAAATGGTTAGAATCTGAAATTCAGAAACAGCCACCCTAACTTGTGAAGAAATAAATAAAATTCTTTTATATATGTACACAATCACCATCGAATTCAACTAAAACCTTTTTCACACCGACACCTTGCTTTGGTGGAGAAAATGCAAATATCTAAGTATGTCTAGGTGAATATGGCCTTCAAGGCCCTAGTCTTAGCATCAAAAGGGCAGCCGCCTTAAAACTTATGCATATCATGTAGAAGGCGTTCTTCCGGACGGCGACTACACCCTCGTCCCCGCAGAAGAGGAGCAAGTTCCGGAGCCCGACGCCGGTGCAGACGTGACCAACGCAGGAGCTAACTCTCAGCCCGAGCAGGAAGGCAAGCCCCGGAGCATGACCTAACTCTCACTAAATTATGCACTTGAATTCTCTATGTTTGTGCATTACGTTTCTAGGAGTTGATTGAATACCATAGCTGCAATATTTTCCTAGTGCCTATGACTTGCAATACTAGTATGAAAGGATCGGTAGAGCATTGCTATAGGTTCGTTACAAGTCGAGTGATTTCCTGTCACTCGCGAGATATAGGAATTGCTTGTCTTTACTTATGTTGGAATCATAAGGATTGACGGGCGGGATGATAGATGTAGATCTCCCGTCCGTGTTTGATAATTGGTTAAGGTCGGAAGGTGTGGATACTAAGTCAAGTTTTTGAACGTACCACATGCATGCCGGTATATGGGAGCCGGTAAGCCCGGTACCAGATTGAAGCAGCTAGGGCCGATAGCCATCTCTCCTTGGAAAACTTTGTTTTCCCTTGCCGTACACTCGTGGATGTATGCGTGATGCTGTGAGTGAAGCAGTAAACCTTCATCCTAAGGAAGTGGACCCGGTTCCGAATTGTGGATCGATGGGAAAGGTTGGGAAATGCTTGTACCTTTTATCGCAAGCAGAGTATCCGTGTGTGTTGGGTTTCCCCTGGCCAGGTAGCACAAATTCGGTTCGAACTGTCCGCTTCTCGCGGTTAATGAGACTGCTTGACCGTCAGGCCACATCGAGTAATAAGTGGAATTTGAGATTATGAAATTGTTCTATGAATTAAATTGTATTGCTACACTTGTATGCTTAGAGAGGATGCTAATCTAGAATGGTTAAATTTATTAGAATATGGTGCTAAAACTTGAAAGCAAGGATCTACTTTTAGTTGCTTTTTGGCAAACAAACCCACCAGCCAAAAGCCTTTCATTGTCTAGATGTCGGTGATGTAGTTTTCACCCGACGGGTAAGCCTTGCTGAGTATTAGTATACTCAGCCTTGCTTGTGGCACTATTTTACAGGTATAATTCTGGATGTGGATGCTATGACTTGGCCTACCCAGGTTCCACCTGGCTGGCACATCGAATGGGTCCCGTCCTCCGGCGAGGATCGGGAGGAGTAGCTTCGTGGCAGGCTTCATCACGGAGTTACCTGTTTCGTCGTTAGATTATTTACTTCCGCTGCAATGAACTCTAATTTCAGTTATGTTGAACTTTAGATCCCGCTGCAAGACTTGTGTACTCTGATTTTAAAATTTGCACTCGGTTTGTAATAACTACTTCTCTATGTGTGTAAGTTAATTTGTGGAATGTTGTAATCTCTGGAACTCACCTTCGTGTGGGCCTGCTGCTGTTACGATCTAGTTAAGTACGTGGTTTAATCGGGTTTAATCCGACGGCGCTCCAGCTTATTCCGGATTAAGTGCCTGACTACGTGATTAGTGGTCTGAGGGTACTTAACTTGGAATAATTTCGGAGTGGAACCGCCACAGCTGGCATCAGAGCCGAAACAGCAGCCCGGAGAGAGCAACAAACCTTTAATAAACGATTTTGAATAAAACTTGCCAACTCGTGCTTCCGATGCGTTTTGCAAAGGAAAGTTAAGTTAGGACCGTTAAGGATGTTACCTAGAGCGTGAAGCCTATGTGGGTTAAGGGATCACGTTATGGTAGGTGGCAGATAGTATATTATGCTAACTTCCAGCACATTTCATTCTGTCATTTACTTTCCGCAATGGTGGGCGCAAGGTACGGCGATTGCTGTAACGTACCACGGCACTATATGAAAATATAGTGGCGGCACATAGTCAATACGCTGTGATGGCGTATGAAAATAGAATAGGATGGTGGGCGCAAGGTACGGCGATTGCTGTAGCGTACCACGGCATCATATGCAAATATGATGGCGGCACAAAGTCAATACGCTATGTCAATAGCGTATGAAACTGTCAATATGTTGCCTCGGTGACATATGAACATTGCCCGTTCAATGTTAAACGTTCGGGTGCCACCTCTATAGTGGGTGGTAATGTATGGAGACGCTTTCGTGAGTGCTGGCACGAAAGGTTGATTATATATGCTCTGGAATGGAATTTTCTGCAGGTACACTAACCGCGATTTCGTACGTTGAAACGGATAGAGAATTCCGACTAGTTACTATAAGGAGAGACGAATATTGCCTAGCCACCGGCACTAACTTCGTAAGCCAAAAGTCTATTGGCGTGTGTGTTGTGAGATCGAATAGGCCGCTCATGCATTACATCTCACTGAAATAATATCGATTTGTAACACGTGAACCAAAACGAACCGTCGTCAAAGAAATTGAAATCACAACCCAAAACTCCTGCTGGGAACAATCTGTTTGCACCCTTATTTCGAAACTGAAAACGTTGTCAAATGAAAAAGTGTTCAACATGAAAGTTGTCATAGGTGTTATCTAGTTTGTACTGTAGAAATTTCAACCAATTTGGTTCAGTAGAATAAGAGTTATGCTTAAAATGGTAACCCCCTTGTCTGCTGGAATTTCTGGGAACAACAGATTAGAAAATGGACTTTGGCAAAGTTTCTGCTAGAGGCTTAAAAGCGAAAGTTGTCACAAATTTTGTCTAGTTTATGCTGTCCAAATTTCCACAAATTTGGTTCAGCCAATTAAAAGTTATGCTCAAAATACCACTTCCTGTCTGCTGGAATTTCAGCAGAGAGTTAATTAAAAGATTGGGATTTTTGCGCCACCTAGGTCACTCGTTCTGTTTTTGGGTTGAACTAAAAAGTTATTGGAAGTTATCTGAACTGTATTATGGTCAAGTTGGGTAATGGTTGGGTTTGTAGGTTTTGAGCTATGAAATTTTCCTACTCTGTCCATAATCTGATTACTCTCTTTAAATATATGTCGGTTCTCCCTTTAATTTTGATGTCTATATTGCTGCCGCCTCACTTGTAGCTAGCTCTGTTGTGGCATGTCTAATTTTCAACACTTAAGTAAGCTGCAATTAAGTTAAGAAAGACAAGACTTTTGGACAAGTAGAACTCGATATATGAACCTAATACCGACTTCCTGTCTTGCTGAAAATTCTGGGGGCAGCCAGTGCAAAAATGTATTTTTGCACCATGAACCTCAAATTTGACGAAATGATGAACAGTAACCTTATACACAAACATGTCAAAAACGCTCTGGTGAATTTTGAGAATTTTTGGTTTACTCAAGATGGAGTTATGAAGCCTTAAGGTTGCGGCCGGAAATATTGGATTCCTAATATCTAATGCATATCCTTCAACATGATTTTGTCAAAATTTTTACCACCTGAAGATGGTCTTCTAGGATGTAAGCTGGTTGCCAAAGTTAATTTGAAATTTATAATGGAGACACCCACAAAAGTTCAGCCCCAAGGGAATAAGGAAACTAGAGTTATAGGCAGAATTATAAAGTTCGGTGTGCTGAAAATCCATCTAAACCGAGAAGCCTAGATTGAAAGTTTTGACCACACTTAATCACTAGGTCAGCGTCTGAGAGGCAAACCAATGCGTAGATTACCAAATTCCTACTAACTGGCCAAGGACGAGAAATTTTGGATGCTGGAGCTAGGAGCTATGAATTCTCTCCTACGGAAACACAATCTGTCCAGAGTAATTCTTCTATAATTTTAATCTCTAATATCCTCCACATCTACGCTACCATAAGACACCTGTCCCAAAGCAAGGCAATATGGACTACTTCAATCCATTCTCTTTGTCCTAACCCTTCTAGACACTTGATCCACGTATGAAATAGGAGAATGTAATGACTTTGGATCAGCACGTGCTTCTTCCTTGGGCGTAATCATTAAATTAATACGTTAGTTAAGGGTGGATCAAGAACTTTGAACTTAGAAGGAGTATATGGATATGCAATGACTTGAACCAATCATGTAAATGTAGAGGTGTCAAGTATAACAATGTCCTATTACATGATGTGTAGGATCCGAACCCTCGACCTCCCTTAATGCTCGATTGAATACACCTCAATTCTCACACCTTGAGCGAATTGTTATCACTAACTCTCACATGCCGCGTGATTTTGATCACCCGCCACTCTCGACTTTTGGTCCCCTATACTCAACTACCTTGATTTCTTGATCCTTGAATCCTTGTTTTATTCTTGCTCAAGGAAATAAAAATAAATGAGAACAAGACATAAGTTCGGTCAAGGTCACATCTGTATGCATAAAGGTTATCCGTACCTTCTTCATGCAATGGAATCATTCCGAGTAATTCATGTGCATGGGCATTGCATACCATTACCATGTCAATTGCACCATGAAAATCTTTTGGTACCTAACCACATGTGCATCTAACCCATGAGTGCTTCTTCCTCCTGGTGTCAATTGGATTGTCCCCTCTGAATTTATTGTGGTATTGTATTCCCTAACCTATGGTGCCGTGATGGAACCTAGGACCTCGTGTGTGCGCTGCAGCCACACGCTTGAGTCACTTGGGGCACACTGGTATCTTGGTATGTGGGAATATGACCCGCAAAAGACCTTTATTGACAACCCAAATCGATACTTCCTTACTCTCCCTAATTGTTCCGCAATGATGAATTTTAATTATGTGGTGTGAGGTCTACTAACTTGCATCACGGCATGTACGTCATACTCTCATAAGCATACGCACCATACGCTCATGTGCACGTGCATCATATCATGTGCACCTCATCATGAACATGCCATGTATACCATGGTAAAGTGCATAAGTTTGGCAATTTAGCAATTAAGATAAAAATTTGAGCAAGAATTTTCCAAAATTTCCATACCACACCACCTTTTCTAGGTGTGTTCCCTCATTGCCATAAGTAGATCTTTTATTGCCCCATCCGTGTTGTTCCTCTTAGCTCATCTTAGAAATTGGGCGGCAACCCCGTGTAACGTCATGCCATGATCGTTTAGTATGATATGGGCTAGTTTTAAAAATCTTTTGAGCACTCTTGTCATCTCATAACCTCGTTGTTCATTAACCCTCCCCAGAGTTTATTCCTAGTTCTTGTTGATATAAAAGTGGGTAAATCATTGATTAATTAAGACCTACAGTTGGTTAAGCGTCTTGCCTACGACTAGCTATAGTCTCAAAAGATCACCTTTGCCTACTGTTTCTCCCACCATCACCGCAGGGTCTCAAGGGCCAGTTTGACCCCCTCCGTATCCGTGCGTCGTGTGCTCTGCCCCGTTTACCAGTCCACTATCACCTTCGTCGTTTTTCCCTACCGCGGCTGGTCAACACTACCCCAGTTGCCGTCGTACCATCGTCCCGTCACCCAGGGAATCTCATTGCCGGCCCTACCTCCTGCTCTCGACACACCACTATCGCTGTTCCGCCCCGGCTGTCGATAAATGCAGCCTCTCCTATGGCTGCCATCACTCCATGGTGCTCCACTTGAGTCACACCACTCCATCGCTCTCGCCTCTCTTCGGCGACCTCCACGGTACCCAAGCTGCCCATTCCCAACCGTGTCCTCCATTCTTGGACAAGCAAACTCTGCCTCCACCTCTTCGTAAAGCCATGAGGAAGTTCCCCTCTCGGCAACCCACCTTGACGTTTAACCAAGATCCACGGCACCAACTTCATCGAAGGAGGAGTTCGCGCAGAAGTCACCGGAGGATTCCGCAAGAATTAAGTCGACGAACAAGGAAGGATTCGACTTTTGACACCATCCATGGCTTGCCCCTTCTTTCCCCCGATTGGCCCTGGTGTTCACTGGACAATAGTGGTGTATTATTTTTGTTTTGTATGCCAAATCTTGATGCTCTTACTTTTCCATATCTACATTCATCGCCCGCACCCACATGAACGACGTTGATGTTATATCGGAGGTCTGGAATCAGTTATCATCTCTGAGCAGCAAACCTGTAAGAACTTGGGTGCGTTGTATCTGCGTTTCTTTGGCCAACACACCTTCCTTCTAATGAAATGTCCACCTTTCCTCCCTGTGCGAATCTCGGGACGAGATTCCTTTTAAGGGGGGTAGGCTGTGACATCTCTGATGTCAAAAGAATTAAAAAGTGCAATTAAAATCAATACAACAGGGAATTGGGTTGAAATTCAAAAATTCGTCAAAAATTCAATTATAATTCAAAAACAAGGGTTGTTTGGCACCCAACTAAAACTTAAACATCTCGGACAGCCCTTCGCGACAACCTCGCCACGGCGTTCGCGCCGATCGGTGACCCTCGAGCGGGAATGTCCGTCACGATCGAGGTTAGCCGTAAAAATCCGTCCCGATCGAGCTATGTCCGTGACGATCGAGCCTAGTCAGTATGTCCGTGACGATCGAGCTATGACCGTGACGATCGAGCCTAGCCGGTAGTTTCCGTCACGATTCGAGGCTGCACGACAGGACCCTCGAGGCCCCGCCGTCCGTCGCGCTCGAGGCTCCGCAGCCAAGCTCGAGGGCTCACCCTCGAGCGACGTTCCGTCACCCTCGAGGCTCCGCAGCCAAGCTCGAGGACTCACCCTCGAGCGACGTTCCGTCACGCTCGAGGCTTCGCAGCCAAGCTCGAGGGGGGCACTCACCCTCGAGTGGCGTTTCCGACCATTCGAGGCTCGGCAAGCTCGAGCTTGCGGTTCAAGCTCGAAGCGCCGTAGCGCCTGGTCGAAGTGCCCGGTCCAAGCTCGGAAGTTGTGTCCCGCACCTCAAACTCCAACTTTTAATTTTACACGTTTCGAAGTTCAGCTCAAATTTTTGGAGAAAGTTCAAAAGGGGCAAAGAGCTCCACGGGGCTGCCAGCTCGCCCCTGGCGCGCTCTGCTCCGGCCGGAGTCCGGCCGCCACGTGGCCGGCGTGTGGCGGAGACCGCGTCGGGTCGGCCGAGCTGTGGCGGCAGCTAGCTTTTGTCCTCACGCGTTTGTCCAAGCCTTCCGTACCGTCACTTCGCGGGCGACGGCGCACTGCTGCCTCGCGCCGCGGAGCGCCATCATGGCAAGCTCGCTCGGCACTGGTCGCAGCCGCGCAGCGCCGCCCGCAGTCGCGATGCTCGCTCGCTACGCGCCAAGGAGCACTGTGGAGGATCCCCAGCGATCACGCCACAATCTTCCTCGCCCAATCGTGTCGCGCGCGCTCTGTTCGAGCTCGCCGCGCCATCAATGGCGACCGCGACAGCCACCCACGCGCTCGCACGCTCCCGAGGCCGCACAGTGCCTCCCTTGCGTGCCCAAGCACTCCACCGCGCACTCCCACCCCTCCTCTCACTCGCTCACTTGGTCATTTCCACTTCCCCGCGCTCGCTCGGTCTTCTTCCTCCTCGCGACGCGCAAGCCGAACCCAAGCTCTTCGCGAAATTCCTCGTCCACGCTCCACCATTCCCCAATCCATCCCGCACGGAGCTAGTCCACTCCACCAGCTCCAAAACCCCCAACTTTCCCCAAGCTATTGTCCCTTCTCCGGCGAGAATTTGCGATTTCCCCAAATCGCGAATTCCGGCCGTCGAAGCACCCGCACGTCGAGACCCTACTCCGAGCCGTCCCCGAGCTTCCTCGAGCACGCCATTAGCTTCCCCAAGCTCTGCTGGTGCTCAAGGACCTCTCCCCCCTCCGCGAACGACCCCGAGCTCGCCGGCGTAGAAGCCGCGGCGGCCGCGCCGCCACCACCTCGTCGCCGGCGAAACTCCGACCATCCCCGGCCTCCCAACCGTCCCCAAACGACTCGTGGTGAGCCCAGGAATCTTTTCCCCCTCTTCCCCGAGCCCAGTTCGCCGTGGTTTGCCCGGCGTAACTCCGGCGAGCTCCCGAGGGCCATTGTTCATCGTCTACCTCTTTCCAGGGTCTTTCGTGCAAAAGTGCAGGACCTGTTCGCGAAAGTTTGAAAGTTCTAGGGTTCTCGGTGAAAATAGATTCTTACCCTAGATTTGATTTTTCCCGAATCTTGTAAAATCGATTAAAAATCGTAGAAAAAATCGGAAAAATGTGCAAAAAATACTCTCTGGAATCGTTAGAGTCTAAACTACAATCTCTATTAGACATGTTATTGCTTTTAGTGAACTGTTATTGAATTAAAAATCAAACTAGGAAAACCTAAAGTTGTGCACCATTTCAAATCCATAGCTCCGCTGGGGTTGAGCTTTGGGTATGTTGTGCATATAGGCTTTGGACAGCTTGTGTCCAAAGGAGACTCAAAAATATGATGTGTAGCTCTAGTTATAGATTTAAATGTGTTTTCTGACTTTCTGCAGTAAAGAAATTGTTAAAAATAAATTGTGCAGCGAAAAATCATCATTTTGCTCCTGAGAACTTAAAACTTGTTAACACACATGTTAAAAATGAAAAACTTAATTTTTGCTCTGTTTAGAATGGCAAATAATTAAATATGTGTTTTTGGATAGAAAAATAATGAGGACTACCCAAGGGTTATTTTGAGCCACCACTTGGCCAGAGCCCTCCTCATGATATTGCTTAGCCTTGGTAGGAAGATCTCCTGAAATAGATGAAATTTCAATTTATTATGCCTTTAATTCACTTCCTGCAGCTAGCTGTTTATAGATTTTTAATAAATTATGTGTAACTCGAAATTAGCTAAATTTTGGAGTGAGCTTAGCTCTTATACTCCAGTAGCTGTCATAAAGTTTATGGCTAAAATTGATGAACAGAAATGAAGAAACAAAAATGGGAAAGAATCTAGGTGGAAATTGAAATGTATAAATGAATAAACCTTTTTGAGTAATTAATTGAAATAAAATGGTTAGAATCTGAAATTCAGAAACAGCCACCCTAACTTGTGAAGAAATAAATAAAATTCTTTTATATATGTACACAATCACCATCGAATTCAACTAAAACCTTTTTCACACCGACACCTTGCTTTGGTGGAGAAAATGCAAATATCTAAGTATGTCTAGGTGAATATGGCCTTCAAGGCCCTAGTCTTAGCATCAAAAGGGCAGCCGCCTTAAAACTTATGCATATCATGTAGAAGGCGTTCTTCCGGACGGCGACTACACCCTCGTCCCCGCAGAAGAGGAGCAAGTTCCGGAGCCCGACGCCGGTGCAGACGTGACCAACGCAGGAGCTAACTCTCAGCCCGAGCAGGAAGGCAAGCCCCGGAGCATGACCTAACTCTCACTAAATTATGCACTTGAATTCTCTATGTTTGTGCATTACGTTTCTAGGAGTTGATTGAATACCATAGCTGCAATATTTTCCTAGTGCCTATGACTTGCAATACTAGTATGAAAGGATCGGTAGAGCATTGCTATAGGTTCGTTACAAGTCGAGTGATTTCCTGTCACTCGCGAGATATAGGAATTGCTTGTCTTTACTTATGTTGGAATCATAAGGATTGACGGGCGGGATGATAGATGTAGATCTCCCGTCCGTGTTTGATAATTGGTTAAGGTCGGAAGGTGTGGATACTAAGTCAAGTTTTTGAACGTACCACATGCATGCCGGTATATGGGAGCCGGTAAGCCCGGTACCAGATTGAAGCAGCTAGGGCCGATAGCCATCTCTCCTTGGAAAACTTTGTTTTCCCTTGCCGTACACTCGTGGATGTATGCGTGATGCTGTGAGTGAAGCAGTAAACCTTCATCCTAAGGAAGTGGACCCGGTTCCGAATTGTGGATCGATGGGAAAGGTTGGGAAATGCTTGTACCTTTTATCGCAAGCAGAGTATCCGTGTGTGTTGGGTTTCCCCTGGCCAGGTAGCACAAATTCGGTTCGAACTGTCCGCTTCTCGCGGTTAATGAGACTGCTTGACCGTCAGGCCACATCGAGTAATAAGTGGAATTTGAGATTATGAAATTGTTCTATGAATTAAATTGTATTGCTACACATGTATGCTTAGAGAGGATGCTAATCTAGAATGGTTAAATTTATTAGAATATGGTGCTAAAACTTGAAAGCAAGGATCTACTTTTAGTTGCTTTTTGGCAAACAAACCCACCAGCCAAAAGCCTTTCATTGTCTAGATGTCGGTGATGTAGTTTTCACCCGACGGGTAAGCCTTGCTGAGTATTAGTATACTCAGCCTTGCTTGTGGCACTATTTTACAGGTATAATTCTGGATGTGGATGCTATGACTTGGCCTACCCAGGTTCCACCTGGCTGGCACATCGAATGGGTCCCGTCCTCCGGCGAGGATCGGGAGGAGTAGCTTCGTGGCAGGCTTCATCACGGAGTTACCTGTTTCGTCGTTAGATTATTTACTTCCGCTGCAATGAACTCTAATTTCAGTTATGTTGAACTTTAGATCCCGCTGCAAGACTTGTGTACTCTGATTTTAAAATTTGCACTCGGTTTGTAATAACTACTTCTCTATGTGTGTAAGTTAATTTGTGGAATGTTGTAATCTCTGGAACTCACCTTCGTGTGGGCCTGCTGCTGTTACGATCTAGTTAAGTACGTGGTTTAATCGGGTTTAATCCGACGGCGCTCCAGCTTATTCCGGATTAAGTGCCTGACTACGTGATTAGTGGTCTGAGGGTACTTAACTTGGAATAATTTCGGAGTGGAACCGCCACACATTTGACCTCTGCTTCCAGTACTTCCTCTTGGCTTCCAGTGTTGCTTAACTGATTTTCTGAAGTTTCTTTCCACCACACTAAGGGGCCTCTATTCCTCCATGCCATTTAGTAAAGCCAAAACCCAACTGCTATTATTGATCAATTTAGATAACTGTGAGAATTCTTTGCTCCATTTTTTCAACCCAGCTCGCAACTGCTTGAATTTCCCACTAATTGTTTTAACCATAATTACCGAAGAAAGGATTAGAATGCCAGTGTAAATGAACCACATAAAAAAAGCCAGGAAAGTCCACCCAAAAATTTTCAAATCTGAAAACCGAGCCTTTGGAATATGGGAATCCACTCTATCTTGACAAAGGCTTAACAGAGGTAACTGGATAAGATAGTGACCAAGACAGTGAGGTAAAAACCCAGTCCAATTTTTCCAAGCGGGGGTCATCCTGCATGTTACTACATGTGTATTGCCTTCCTTCAAAACGGGTATCAACTAAATCTAAGTGTTGGATTAGATCATTAAACAAAAGCATGCTGCTTACACATCCCACTAGCTTGTTCCCTGTGTTATACTTGTTAAGTAAGATGGTTTACTTACACTTGCCACTATTCAGCAAAATCCCGAATGGGTAATAGATGGAACAGTGAATGATCAAGCACATGCTGATTTTTAGAGAATCTGTCGTACTTTTAGTTGTGGTCAACTAGTCGGCGTCCTTCTGGACTTGAAGCTCTACTAGTTAAGAAACGTTTAATAATAATAATACTCCCGCTGTGTTATTTGTGTAAAACTATGTCTGGTGTTAAAAACTGATGTAAACTATTTTATTCGAGTATTGTGTTCTCTATGATCCATATTTGTAGTCTATATGTGTTTTCTGGACATCTTGGACACACATATGGAAGTATTCGGGTTTCTATGGAAGCCGGGTGTGACATTGAAGGATCTAAGCCCCTAGCATTATGCTATGGTGAGTTTTGGTGATTAATGACAACAGGATGTGCGGGACTAACTATTTTCATGAGATTGTGTGGTAGGTTGCATTCCGGCATCGAGATGAAAAGCTTGATACTTCATTGGTTGCGGATTAACAATTTGAGAATGTGAATGAAGTAAACATCAGGAGTTGATGGACATCAAAAGATATGAAAATCATAAGTTGATTAAGATCAAAAGGAAGAATATGATAATATAGTGATCAACAACATCATGTGATGAGGACATCCCCAATGAACAACCCTGTGCCGAACAAGATAGTAAGATCGACAAAGGACCAATGACTCGGGCGAGAATGCAACGGCTGCAACATGAGGTGAACTCGTTGCTTGTTGATCATTAACATGCAACTAATAAGAATTATTTACTACCTAATAGTAGTGCATTACTTGTTCTCAGGTTTGAAGGATATGCAAGGTATGAGTAGGCTCCCCAACATTCAGAGAAGAGCAACTTGAAGACGATCTGTTGCTGTCCATATTTTGACTTGCAAGTTTATGGTGAATTCTGTACCAATCCATGAAGATTCATCAAGGGTGTGCTACACCGTTGGAAGCGTCTTGAAGTCTATTTTTCAACGCAACTGACAGATTGTCTTTTGGAGTTTTGTAGCAAGAGCTATGGCTAACTTAGTAAAGGCTGTTCTGGAAGTGCAGTTTGGACTAGGTGGTAACGAGTAATGTGCAGATCCTCCAGGTCTGAACTGATCACTTGTGTAACGTGCCGATCTAAGTAACGGGTTACAAGTAACGTGCAGATCCTCCAGGTTTGAATTGGTCATCTCGTGTAGATCTGAGTAATGAGTAACGGACAAATCCTCCTGGTCCGAACTGGTCAAGTCACAAATTTACCCAGATACCTGTTATTTCGAACTGGGCTTGTGTGTAAGGTATCCAGCCCAACTAGGAGGGTTGTTCATAGTATAAATAGCACTTGTATGTCTGGTGGAAACGCTAACCACGAATTTGAGATAAGAAAATAGAGAAAGCCAAGTGCTCTTATCCTTAGGGTTGTGCCATTGTTGCCCCCTTGAGGATTGGGAGTCTTCTCTACCATCTGTTCTTGTGTTATCCTTTGAATTTGCAAGAGCATCGCCTCTACCTTTGTGTGGTTTAGGTAGGGCACCGACCGAAGTGTGTGGTTGGGCGAAATCATTGTCACAGGTGGCTGTACGAGCAGTTGTTGGTGCTTCGGTTCGTCAGGTTCCCCATGATCCTACACGAGAAGATCGGGCAAGCCCCCGCATCATCTTGGTATTCAGAGCCAGGTTTACTTGGTAGGATCTTTGTCCATGTTTTCCCCTTTAGTTTGTTACCCAAAACTGAAAATACCAAAAATTTCCACAAACATAACCCGATATGAAATCTCAGTGAGTTTGGTTAAGTTCCAATCCAATAGATCGAATTTGGTTGCTGAATCCTTGTGTTCCTTGTGTTTCTTCTTGTATTCCGCTTCTGATTTGTGTTTCCCCTTGTTTCCCCATCCTTATTTGTTTTTCCCCATTCGTTCTTGTGTTCTTGGTCTGGTTTTCTTTCATCCCGAATCTGTTTTGCGGCTAGATCTGAAGTTTGAGCACAGTACACTAAAACGAGCATAACTTTCACATCTGAAATTCATTTTGAGTGCCCTTGTACTCGTTGGAAAGCTTATTTCGAGACACATATTTTATCTTCAGACCTAATTTCGTGAATCAGTCATCTTGATATAGTTTGAGATGCTTCAGATCTAAAAGAGCAGAGTTTCTCTCAGCTGAAAGAAAGACTAGATACCTATTGTTGCTCATAAGCTTTGCACTTTGTTGAATCTGAGAGTATCTTTGAGCAAAAGAAATACTTTTTGTACAAGTTAGTGTGCTGAACTCAGTAGCAAAAAAAGAAGAGAAAAAAGAGAAATAAAGAACAAGTGCACATTCATTATTGGAATTAACTTGATATCTTGGAGCAATTGTCTGGCATACATTCTTAACTTGTGCAGCATTGAGCTTAGTTCTTGACTCATATTTTCACCCTAGCTCTATCCTTTTGCTACAATAAGTTTCTTATCCTTGTGCGTGAGTTACTAAAAGTAATCTACCACTTCTCTACTTTCAGTTCAACAACTAGAATTTGCTCTTGGTTGGATTTGTACTTAACTTTACAATAGCTTGAAGTTTCAGATTGTACCACAAGTTTACCACATATATAACCCTCCAAGCTTCACATATAAGCCTAAGTTTAGGAAACACCGTGACTTTGATTTCGCTTGATCTATCATGTGTCGTGCCTACTACCACCAAGGTGAGTGCAGCTCACAAATTCAGCAAGGAGGCATAAGAGGTTCAGTGGTAAGAGAAGGTGAGATTGAGTGATTTCCAACAAGCCACATATCTTGAATTATTGTCTTGTTCTTCCACTAACCATGGCAGGTGATGAAGATGAAGATGAGCCACAATATGTCGCACAAGAGCAGCTGCAAAAAATGATGCATGACTTCAATGAACAACTTAATGCAAACATGAAAACAGTCCAAGACAATGTGGTTGCCCAAGTTGTTAAAGCTTTGAGGCCAACAACTGGTGATAGAAGTGTGCATGACGAATAGTTGGATGAAACTGATGAGGAGTATGCCGTCTGGTTGCAAAGGAAGAGCAAGGAAGAAAGAATGCCCAAGGGCATGGGCGTGGAGAAGGAAGAGGTGGTGCTACATTTGACCGAGGAAGAGGCCGTGGGCGTGCCGTAGGTGCTGCACATGAAACTGAATCCGAAGAGACATTTCAGTTACACCACAATGATAATTTTCAACATCGTCCCCTCAATGTACAAAGTGCACATGGCTGCACTTGACTTTGATGGATATGCTCTCATTTGGTGGGAACAAATTCAGAATCAAAGAGAAGAGAGTAGTGAGCATCCAGTGACAATATGGGCTGAAATGAAGAGGGACATGAGAGCACGTTTTGTTCCAAAGCATTACAAACGTGATCTCTAGCTTTGACAAGTTGCAGCATTTGAAGCAAGGAAGCAAATCTGTAGAAGAATACTACAACGAAATGGAATAGGCCATGATTAGAGCATGTGTGCAAGAGGATGAGGAGCAATCCATGACATGTTTCCTCTCCGGTCTAAACAATCCAATCAAACAAGTTGTGGAATTTCAGACCTACAACAATGTAGTGGAGCTAGTACACATTACCCAAAAAGCTGAGAGACAATTGCATGATGATGCTAAACCAACCAAACATTCAACTTTCAGCTCAAAGGCCTCCTCAAATGCTCCAAAAACAACAAGATTTGATTTGGGGCATGGCATGTTTCCATCCTATTCCAGCTCCAACACTAATACCCACTCCACCGCTGCTGAAAATTCAAATGCATCACCAAATGTGGAGAAATCTGTTAGGACATCATCCTCAAACAACAATACTTCAGCGGGCTCCACCTCTAGAAGTAGTGGAATTCAATGTTTTAAGTGCTTGGGCCGAGGCCATGTCATCAAATATTGTCCTAACAACCGAGTCATGTTTGTTACTAAGGGTGGAGAATATGATTCAGCTAGTGAAGATGAGTGTGAATTCCCCACTGAAAATGACAATGTTGATGATGCACAAGAAGGTGAAGGTGATGACTACAAGGCTTGTTCTTTTGAAGCCGGCCACACCATTGTAGTCACAAAGGCTCGAGTGTTCAGGTCAAGGAAGAAGAAAAGACACAAAGGTTCAACTTATTGCACACCCAAGCCAAGGTGAATGACAAGTTGTTCAGGGTGATAGTTAATGGTGGTAGCTGCCACAACCTTGCTAGCAAAGAAATGTGTGAAAAATTGGGTCTGACCATGACCAAACATCCTCACCCCTGTCATGTGCAATGGCTCAGCAATTATGGTGAAGTCAAAGTGCAATATATGGTGAAGGTTACCTTCAGCATACAAGGATACACCGACATTGTTGAATGTGATGTTGTGCCAATGATAGTGTGTCACTTGCTCTTAGGGAGGCCGTGGCAATTTGATCGACATGCCCAACATGATGGTTATGAAAACACATATGCCTTCAAATGGCAAGGAAAGGGGGTTAAGTTGCTGCCCATAACTCCAAATCAAATCATAGCAACAAACATGCAAAAGAGAGCGAGAGAGAGAGTGAGGTACAATAGAAAAACTCTACTGCTGTCCACAAGTCGGTGAGTGAGCGCCACAAGCCAAACATGAGTGGTAAAACTAGAGAGCTTGAGGGAAAGAGAGAGTCATGATAGCCACAAAATCAGATAGCCACAAAATCAGAGATGATATAAATGACAAACGGCACTCATATGCTGCATTTTGTGTTGCTGTACAAAGATGCCTTTCTTTCTACTAACGATATGACCTCTCTTCCTAGTGTTGTGTCTGATGTGCTGCAGGCTTTCATTGATGTTTTCCCAGAGGATGTACCCGTTGGTCTACCTCCACTTCATGGGATTGAACATCAAATTGACCTCATTACGGGAGCTTCACTTCCAAACCGGCCACCATACCGCACCAAACCGGAAGAGACAAAGGAAATTCAGAGACAAGTGCAAGAACTTCTTGACAAAGGGTATGTGCGTGAAAGCCTTAGTCCTTCTGTTGTCCCTGTTATTCTTGTTCCAAAGAAAGATGGTACATGAAGAATGTGTGTTGATTGTAGAGCAATTAATAACATCACTATTCGATATCGTCATCCCATTCCTAGACTTGATGATATGTTTGATGAACTTAGTGGCGCTATTATTTTCTCTAAAATTGACCTACGAAGTGGTTACCATCAGATTAGAATGAAGGAAGGAGATGAATGGAAAACAGCCTTTAAAACAAAATTTGGTTTGTATGAGTGGTTAGTGATGCCTTTTGGTTTAACTAACGCACCCAACACTTTTATGCGTTTGATGAACCATGTTTTGAGGTATTTCATTGGGAAATTTGTGGTGGTTTATTTTGATGATATTTTGATATACAACCGCAACATGGAAGAACATGTTGAACATATGAAAATGATGTTGGAAGTTCTTAGGACTGAAAAGTTATATGCTAACCTAGAAAAGTGCACCTTTTGCACTGACAAGGTTGTATTTTGGGGCTTTGTGGTGTGGAGATGGATGAGTCCAAGGTTGAGGCTATCAAGAATTGGCCTACCCCTGTCAATGTGAGCCAGGTGAGAAGCTTTCATGGTCTTGTCAGTTTCTATCGGCGCTTTGTGAAGAATTTCAGCACCATTGCAGCTCCGTTGAATGAATTAACCAAGAAGGGTGTTGAATTTGTGTGGGGTAAGTCACAGGAAGTTGCTTTCCAAGAGTTAAATAATTGCTTAACTTCTGCCCTAGTACTTGTGTTACCTGATTTCAACAAATCTTTTGAGATTGAGCGTGATGCTAGTGGGATAGGCATAGGAAAACTCATAGCATACTTTAGTGAGAAACTTGGTGGTGCTCAACTGAATTATCCTGTTTATGACAAAGAGTTGTATGCTTTAGTTCGTGTACTTGAAACATGGCAACATTATCTCTGGCCTAAGGAATTCATCATTCATTCTGACCATGAGGCATTAAAATACTTGAAAGGCCAAGAAAAACTGAACCATAGGCATGCCAAATGGGTTGAATTCATTGAGTATTTTCCTTATGTTGTCAAGTAAAAAAAAGGGAAAGAAAATATTGTTGCTGATGCATTGTCTAGAAAGAGTGTTTTGCTTAATCAATTGGAGGTCAAGGTTCCAGGAATAGAGAGCATGAAAGAATTATATGTTGCTGACCATGATTTTGCAGAGCCATACATTAAGTGTCGAGGGAAAGGATGAGACAAGTACCATGTGCAAGATGGTTTCTTGTTCCGAGCTAACAAATTGTGTGTTCTAGAGTCGTCTATTCATTTGCTCTTATTGCAGGAATCACACATGGGAGGATTAATGGATCAATTTGGAAGAGAAAAGACATACTTGCTGCTCAGTGACCACTTCTATTGGCCAAAGATGAGACGTGATGTGGAGAGGATGGTGTAGCGATGTACCACATGTCACAAGGTCAAATCAAAGATGAACCCCCATGGTTTGTGTACCCTACTCCCTATACCAAATGCACCTGGGGAAGACATTAGCATGGACTTTGTTTTGGGTTTACCAAGAACTAAGAAGAGGAGGGATTTAGTTTTTGTTGTTGTAGATAGATTCTCAAAGATGGCACATTTTAATCCTTGCCACAAGAGCGACGATGCGTCGCATGTAGCTGACTTGTTTTTCAGGGAAGTTGTGAGGCTACATGGTAGGCCAAGCTTAGGACAAAGTTGTTATTTTCAAAAACTTGTCACCCACAAACGGAGGTGGTCAATCGCACAATCTCCATGCTGCTGCGAACAATGATCAAGAAGAACCTGAAGGAGTGGGAAGATTGCTTGCCACATGTTGAATTTGCATATAATAGGGCAATCCACTCCACAACGCAGATGTGTCCATTCGAGGTTGTGTATGGATTCAAACCAATCACACCCCTCGACTTGCAGCCCCTACCTCTCCAAGAGTGTGCAAATATGAAACCTTCCAAGAGTTCTGAATATGTGAAGAAAATACATTTGAAGACGAAGCAAGAGATTGAGAAGAACTATGAGTATTATGCTGCAAAGGCAAACAAGAACCAAAAGAAGATGATTTTTGAGCCCGTTGATTTAGTATGGGTGCATCTGAGGAAGGACAGATTCCCTGAGAAGAGAAAGTTGAAGCTGCTACCTCGAGGAGATGGACCATTCAAGATTCTTGAGAAGATAAATGACAATGCCTACAAGATTGATCTTTCGGAAGAAGAATATGCAACGAGCAACACCTTCAACGTTGTTGATTTGTCTCCATTTCATGGTCGTGAGCAACCAAGTCGAGATGGACTCTTTTTGAAGAAGGGGAGGATGATGAGGACATCCCCAATGAACAACCCTGTGCCGAACAAGATAGTAAGATCGACAAAGGACCAATGACTCGGGCGAGAATGCAACGGCTACAACATGTGGTGAACTCGTTTCTTGTTGATCATGAACATGCAACTACTAAGAATTATTTACTACCTAATAGTAGTGCATTACTTGTTCTCAGGTTTGAAGGATATGCAAGGTATGAGTATGCTCCTCAACACTTAGAGAAGAGCAACTTGAAGACGGTCTCTTCCTATCCATATTTTGCCTTGCAAGCTTATGGTGAATTCTGTACCAATCCATGAGATTCACCAAGGGTGTGCTACACCGTTGGAAGCATCTTGAAGTCTATTTTTCAACGCAACTGACGGATCGACTTTTGGAGTTTTGTAGCAAGAGCTACGGCTAACTTAGTAAAGGTTGTTCTGGGAGTGCAGTTCAGACTGGGTAACTGGTAACGAGTAACGTGCAGATCCTCCAGGTCCGAACTGATCACCTGAGTAACGTGCCGATCTAAGTAACAGGTAACAAGTAACGTGCAGATCCTCCAGGTCCGAACTGGTCAGCTGGTGTAGATCTAAGTCGGGGTTGTTCCTAGTATAAATAGCACTTGTATGCCTAGTGGAAACCCTAACCACGAATTTGAGACAAGAAAATAGAGAAGTCAAGTGCTCTTGTCCTTAGGGTTGTGCCATTGTTGCTCCCTTGAGGATTGGGAGTGTTCTCTACCATCAGTTCTTGTGTTTTCTTTGGAATTTGCAAGAGCATCGCCTCTACCTTTGCGTGGTTTGACCGAAGCGTGTGGTTGGGCGAAATCATTGTCGCAGGTGGCTGTTTGAGCAGCTGTTGATGCCTCGGTTCGTCAGGTTTCACGGGTCAAGTTATCCACCATGATTCTACACGAGCAGATCAGGCAAGCCCCCACATCATTAAGAGTAAGAACGTGGGATGTTGGTGTCAAATAATCATGATGGAAGAACATGTTGAGTTAGTGATCAACAACCATGGTGACCCAAAATGAGAAGTGAATATATTGATGATGCGTGATACAACGTGGTTTTCTATGGCAAGATGGTGAAGGGTAAGCAAGGCTCGGCTGTGATGGACCATGCAAGGGTGAAGGGCAAGCGAAGGGTTTGGCGCCGATGGACCAAGGCAATGGTGAAGAGCGAGTAAAGGCTTAGCGTCGATGGACCATGAGAGGCTATACGAAGCTATGGATTATGCATATCAATGATGATGAATGAAGGAATATATGAAGTCTAAGGAAATGATATACTTCATGTGGTGAAGGACTTTACATTTCTTTGAGGAATAGAAATGAAATTTCATCATGTATTGATGAGTGTCATCAAGTGAGACGATGGGAATAACTTGGTGATCAACATCAAGCAATGTGTTCATTGACATCAAGTGAATTGATGAAATGCAAGCCGGACTTTATATATTGATGAACATCAAGTGCCTTGAAGAAATAATATATGAGCATCAAGAAAGACCAAATGCAAAATGGATTTACGCAAGGCAAAGGTATGAAATGTAGGGTATTTTATTTTGCCAGTCTTGGTGATTAGTGGAGAAAGACCAGATTGATAAGATAGAATGTCGTACTATTAAGAGGGGTCTTGATAATGCTTGAGTCTCTGCTAGGTGTTGAAAAACTCAATCTTGCATATGCATACTAACCTTGGCAAGAAAATGATAGTTTGCAAAGTTGCTCAACAAACAGTTGGTGGTGAGATGGTTGGTAGTGGATCTTGGATTGCAATACTTCTTTTATCAAAGTGTTTTGGGTCAAGAATTCAGTTGAGATGTGTGCTGCTCTGAATAAGCTTTCCATAGAGTCCAAGATCACCTAATTTGGATATCAGAGTCAAAAGTTATGAGCGTTTAACTGAGTGTCGGTTGTGCTGAAATTTGACCTACGGATGGTCCGCCACTGGGGGGCGGACGGTCCGTCTTTAACTCGTTTAAGTCTGAACAGAATCAATCTTGGCTCTGGATGAAGTCCCAAAATGAACTACGGATGGTCCGCCTTTATAACTTCCGACTGGTCTGATCGGACGACCGTTCTGTATAAAATTTGCATGAACGGCGGACCATCCGAGCCTTGTGAGGCGGACGGTCCGTAAAACATGTAACAGTTGACTCTGAGGAGCGTTTCTTTACAATATAGCCGTTGGTTTTGAAATGGTGGATGGTCCGGCCTTGTGAGGCGGACGGACCGTGAAAACAGAGCATTTCAGGCTGTTTTACCATAACGGCTAGTTTTGGAGGAGCGGGCTATATATACCCAATGTGATGCGGGTTTGGGTATGCCTAAGGGTCCATTTGAGCATTCTTGAACTAGGGAAAGTCCTCCCCATGAGTTTGCGCATGTGTTACACATAAGAGAGGGTACGAGGCAAGATTTGAGTGCTTCGCATATGTGGTTGAGCTTTAGGCACTTGGTGGTCAGGTGAGTCTTGGCTTGTTACTCTTGGCGTTTGCCAGCACCTAGACGGCGTGGAGGTGCTGTGAGCTGGTGTTCTTCTCAAGTGAAGCTTGTGAGAAGGCATGGTGTGGTTGTGAGAGGTTCATGTGCTTAGCCTCGCTGGAGCAGTGAAAAACAACTCTAGTGGAATCGAGGTGTGGAGAGGTTCATTGATTCCAAGCCGGCTTATAGACCAAGTGGATTCTTGGTAGAGGAGCGGTTGAAGCTTTGAATCCACCTCAACGTGGATTAGGGGTGACCGACAAGTCACCGAGACCATGGGAAAAAAATTCGATGTCTCCATTATGGCTTGCTTTCTTGAGCTCATTTACTTTGTGCAATTTATATTCAAGCAAGTTTACAATCTTAGAAATATTTGTTGCTTGCTTGTCACCCTAGGATTGCAAACCTTGATCTAGTCATAGGGTGTTGGAGCACATAGTTGAGAATCATATATTGGAGTGTAGTTGTATTTTAGCCGATAGTTTTAATTCCACATCTTTATCAGTGCTAAAACTTTTAGAACCGACTATTCACCCCCCTCTAGTCGGCTTCCTCGATCCTACAGACATTGGGTTAGGATGGCGGTGGCTGGCAGGGACATGGAGGTTGGTCGAGTTAGGATGGGTAGCTGGCGGTGGGCGACAACGTATGTGGTCAGAGGCCACTGGAGCCGTGGGTGGCGTTGGGCAGTGGAATTTGGCCGAGTTAGGGTGGATGGCGGATGACAGGCGATAAGGTAGGCGGCCGAAAGACGCCAGAGCCGTGGGTGGCGGTGGCCGTCTGAGGCGTGAAAGTTTGTCGGGTTTGGGCGGCGGCGGCGACTGCGGCGTGGAGGTTGGTCGGATTGGGGTAGTGGTGGTGGAGGCGGCCGACAAGCCGCCGTAGCCCGGTCGACGATGGGTAGCGGGGGAGGGGGACGCGGGGAGTTGAGGATATGCCAAAACAAAATATAAGGTAATTATTGTATAAATAGACCCTAACTGTTAAAATAAAAAAGGAATAAATCAAATAAGTTGTATCGCAGACGATGAAATAAGAAATTATCGTTACATTTGAATAAACAAAAGTATTTACCATGATTAAGCTTTACAATTCTTATTTTTTCAGGTAGGAACCACTAAAGTTATTAGTAGCCTTCAGGAGATCGCTTTTAAGGATGGTTATTAGTGTTTTGTGTTATCATTTGTTGATAATGAAGGAAACATATACACAGGTGTAGTGGATCTACATCGGCTTGACACAAGTAAAGAGTGTGATGTTATCGCACGAATATTATCAGGTTCTCAATTTTCAGACATATGTGAAGTTACTATAAGTGTTATGTAGCAGAACATTGACTTTTTGTGCAACTCATGGCCTGATCAAAGATCCGAATTTGGTTGCACTAAGTTAGCTTAGAGTAGAGTTTTTCTTTTTAGCAGAAGGTGCAGCCGCGGCTGAACACACGACACATCTTGCAATAGGTGACATCCATAGGTTGGCAGACGAGTACGATGGATCATTTGTAATAAGGATAGAGAGATAAATAGTTTGTTGCGTACTATGTGTTGATTTGACACATCCTCTTAAATCTTTAAAAACCTTTCTATTGATACATGGTGTATCGTTAAATCTTAAGTTATGGTCACTAATATTGAATTATTGATCCAATTAATTTGTTGCATATTTTATATATTAGTACTTTAATATTTTGTTTTCCGTGAATTTTCTCATATTTATCATGGTACCTTTTTTATAACCGTGCCTACTAGTAGCGTAAATAAATAGATAAGTTGCATGAATCTAAATACCCCGTGTTATGGCTAGATATCAGGCCAGCTCGGCTCGTTATGGCTCGGCTCGTTAACATATTGGCTCGGCTCGTTATACTAACGAGCCAGTAGGCTAGTTCGGCTCGACTCGTTAGCGAGATCTAGCTAGCTCATTTGGCTCGCGAGCCAATATACAGAAACAGTATGAAAACATATAATTACAGAGTATGCCTTGTTTGGCTCGTTATGACTCGTTTGGCTCGTAATGGCTCGTTTGGCTCGTTCCAATTCTTGCTTCTTATATAGCTCTTCTTACCTAATTTTCAGTGTTTTTTCCAATTATTAGTTCTTATATAACTCTTGTAACTCATTTTTTTAATATTAGCAACCTCTTGTTAACTCCTTGAGGGGTCATAAAGCTGATTAAAATAGAACTGCCTTGCGTCAAGGATCGTAGCAATAACCATGATATTGTTCTTCTCTTCCCAATATTTATCAAATTTGTCTAACGTTGCAGCACCTATTTTCTTCAAATATGGGTCATTTGAATTTTTTGCCTTTAGCAATACACCTATTTGAATTTGTTGGCTTGATAATTATCTACCTCGTTATGACTCACGAGCAACTCAGGAGCTGGCTCAAGGTGATTCATTATAAAACAAACTACTTGTTAAGGTAGCTTATTATAAAACGAGAGCCAGACACTAATAAGAGTGGAGCGAGCTACAGCCTTTCATCGACCCCACCCGGCGTGCAACTGGCCGGACATGTACATCGTCGGATAAAGGTCTCTTCGCAGCCCAAGGTTCTCTCCTGCCGTCTATAGGCCCCCCCCCCCTCCCTTCTCTCGCTCTCCAAATCCCCCACAAATTCCCCTCCCGCTCTCGCGCTTCCGTCACGGGAGCAAGCGACGACCAGGTACGAATTCTACCCCATGGCTCGCAATTTCCGCCGATTCACCGTTCCCGCTCCCCCGATCGCGAGCTTTCCCCGCCGCGGAACCGTGGATTTTGACCTTAGATTTCGCGGCCCTCGGCGCCTCGGGTTAGTCGGGGCTCGTGGAGATCCGCGGATTGGCTGCTCGCCTGGGGTTTAGACGGGCGCGTAGATGCATCGCCACCCCGCTTGTTTTTTTTTTTTTTCTGGTAGTGGGGGATTAGGGTTTGTTTTGGTCGGGATTGGATTGGATTGGCGGCGTGATTTTTGCTCGCTGACTCGGGCGCTCGTGATTTTGTTGCAGGCGCTCAAACCCGTGCACGTTTGATGGATGATGACTGTTCCGATGGATAGTGCCGCCGCCACCCCGTCCTCACGGGATCTTGCGGAGCGCCTCTTCAACAAGGTGTCGATCCCCTTAGTTTCAATTGCTTCCTTTGCATGTAGCTAATACTGCTCCCCTCGGCTGGTTTTTGATCTAGAGGTGTCTGCCTCTGCTATGCACCAGCCTTTCCCGTTATGTGTGTCTGTTATGGCCTGCCTTTTTTCGTGATTTGTGGATGAATTGCCCTGTTATCTGTCATGATCCGTAGATGCTCAAATGCATTTAAGTCAACATTGTCTGTATATGCGTTATCTGTTATTTGTGTCATAGCGTTGGAGGATGTGAATGCATGAAGTCGAATGCATTTGCATGCATTCTCTAATGTTGCAAGGAGGTCCAATTGATATCAATCTATGTGAAGCATTAGCAAACAGTGGTGATGTTGCAATGTTATTGTGCAGAATAACGAACTCGAAGATCAGCTCCGCAAGTCTGCACAATCCAAAGTCCCATCAGATCCCAACATATGGCTTCAGATGCGTGACAACTTTGAGAAGATAATTCTTACAGATCATGAATTCTCTGAGCAAAATGAGGTAGAGTATCTCCTCTGGCAATTGCACTACAAAAGAATTGAGGACTTCCGGAGGAACATTAGTGCTGCAAGCTCAGCTGCATCTCAGAGTGGAAAGAGCAATGCTAACCCAGATCGAGTCAAGAGAATTAAATCAGCCTTCAAAAGCTTCTTATCAGAAGCAACTGGCTTCTATCATGACTTGATGTTAAAGATCAAATCAAATTGTGGCCTTCCACTTGGTTACTTTCCAGAGGGCTTCGAGAATGCTAGCAACTCTGTGAGGGGTGAGAAGAAAACAGCTCAATTGAAGAAAGGTCTAATTTCATGCCATCGCTGTTTGATATATTTGGGAGATCTTGCTCGTTACAAGAGCTTGCATGGTGATGGTGATTCTGCTAGCCGTGAATATGCTGCTGCTTCTAGTTACTATAAGGAGGCAGCTTCTATCTATCCTTCCAGTGGCAACCCTCACCATCAGGTATGGTCACATTGCTAATTTTGCTTAGTTCATTAATTATTTTCAGTTTTTGAATGATAACTGCTGTTCCTTTTGAAGCTTGCAATACTAGCTTCCTACTCAGGCAATGAGGTGGTAGCTGTTTATAGATACTTCCGAAGCTTAGCTGCAGATAATCCTTTTACCACTGCACGGGACAACTTGATTATTCTTTTTGAGAAGGTATATTTGTGCTATCTCTGTACTCAGATCCATAGTTGGTTCTTATCATGCTTTCTCAATTTGGTTTGGATGTTTCGTACATTCAGTAGTACTTCTTTTCTACCCTACGTGAGAATTATTGTTGGTTTTGTGACTTATCTGCAATCTCAGATGGTGAAAATTAAAAACCATGGTTGGATTTCTCTTTAGCATTATTTAATTGTTGCTGTGGATCTAATATGTTATGTAAAACTGTCATTTGGAATGTTGGTTCATCTTGAGATCTTTTTTATTTAATTACTCCTGTCACAAGACTACCATTTTTATGCCGTCCCAAGGGCCTACATTGAACATTAATTTGTATTCTATTCCTAATGGAATTGATTTGAAATAATTTGAGGCATCTTAGAATTTTGGTTTTATATCGATAGCCCAAGCTATCACTCCTTTCTGATTCAGGGTGGTTGCTCTAGAGAAGTTGATGCATTGCTCTACCAGATGAGCATATTTAGTCAATTGCTGATGGTAGTAGAGTTTTATGCTTACATATTTACCAAATTCTTTCGTTACGAGTAGTAATGAAGTCCTACTATGTTAATAAGAACAACGTTTTAATGGTCCATGTTACTTCCGTAAATCAGATCAGATTGATCTTTAACCTTTGATGATTGTACTTTGTTTCATATTGTTCTTGCTATTTCCAAGTTCTCCTGTCATATTTGCTGATTAGCATCATACTCTTGAGTAATAAAAAATTACAACAAACATTCTTTTGAACCAGGCATAAGAGGTATATAAATTTATGGATTTGGACCAGACATATTGTTCTTGGCAATATGACATTAAGTGGTGGGCGGGTTAAGGTTTCCTTTTTTTTATTAAGAGAATATAAATGTTTTCGTTGGCAAATCGACAGATAATTCTAGATGTACACTATAAAGTAGAAATTCATGATGGTACAAATTCCTATGCAGAATCGACAAAGCTATGGACAGCTGCTAGATAACAATAAAGTTCCCGTTGCTAAGGCGTTACCGCCACGATCATCTGGAAGTGGCCGAGGACGGGGAGAAGTAAGGTTTCAGCCAAAAGATGTTAATACTGAAACAGCCGCAAGGGAAAGGGATTGCAGTATTCTGGATACGTTGAAGACCTTTTATATACGATTTGTTAGGCTCAATGGAATTCTTTTCACACGAACAAGGTACACTCCAGTCCCTTAGATGATTGGACTCGTTATTCTTCAACCCTCTTCCCCATGGTGTCAACCTGCCTAATTAATAATATTTCTTTTCATCTCTCCTTTTTAACAGTTTGGAAACATTTGGGGAGCTATTTTCTTCAGTCAGCAATGATTTGCAGATTCTTCTTTCTTCTGGTCTTGAGGAAGAGCTTAATTTTGGTTCTGATGCTGCAGAAAATGCATTAGCTATTGTTAGACTTACTGCCATCCTTATATTCACAGTGCACAATGTAAAGAAAGAACCTGATAGTCAGTCGTATGCTGAGATTGTGCAACGCAGAGTACTGCTTCAAAGTGCATTTACAGCTGCTTTTGAGTTTGTTGGACGAATTCTCAGAAGGTGTTCAGAGCTTCGTGATGTTGTGTCAAGTTGCTATCTGCCAGCCGTTCTGGTCTACATCGAATGGCTAGCATCTCATCCAGAGTTGGCTGTTGATTCAGAGATGGAGGAAAAGCATGCAAATGCCAGATCTTTCTTCTGGAACCAGTGTATCATGTTTATGAATAAGCTGGTCCTCACGAATCTTGCAACCATTGATGGTGATGATGACGAGGCTTGCTTCTCTAATATGAGCATGTATGAGGAGGGTGAAACAGGCAACCGGCTTGCTCTTTGGGAAGATCTAGAATTAAGAGGTTTTTTGCCATTAGTTCCTGCACATATCATTTTGGATTTCTCGAGCAAGCACACATTTGGAAATGTTGGAAGTGCCAAGGAGAAGAAAGCACGGGTTCAACGGATTTTCGCTGCTGGGAAGTCACTGCTGAACTTTGTTCAGATCGATCAGCTAAAGATATATTTTGATCCATCTTCTAAGAAGTTTGTCATGGCCAAGAGGCCTCCTGTTGCGAAAGCTAGTGCCCCTCTACATGAATCTCCGGACGCGCTTAAAACAAATGCTGTTGAAATGAAGCATGAGGCTGCTAGACGATTTGATTTAGTTTCTAGTAATATGGGCGGAAATCAGTCAAAAATGCACTTGTGTCCTGAAGCAGATGACGATGAAGAAATTGTCTTCAAGCCTACAGCTTCTGATAAGTTTCCGAAAGCTCCTGCAGACCTGCCTGTTAATGGATACACCCCCCATCCTGTACAAATGTCTGCTAGTCTAGTATCTGTTCAGGTTCAGAGCACTGCATTGTCTGCAGCTGGTAGTTATAACAACACTTCATCTGTATCAACTTCTGGTAATTATAACATTAACCAGTCGCTTCCCATGTCTTCGATTCATTGGGCTCTCAATGGTGAGCAAAAGGTGATTCCTAGCATTCCTCCAAGATTTGAACACATGCAACCAGTTGAGGTGCCTGCTTCCAGCTGGACAAGCAATGGTGCACAGCACGTTGGTCCACAGAACACAATTTCAACTTTTCCAGATGTTGTCTCTGATCCACGGGTGTCTGCATCAATGGTTCCACATTTCACTGGCCCTGATTATTTGAAATTGCTCAGTGAACATGAAATGCTCTTAATGAATGGATTGAAGAATGTCAACACAACTGGAAATGGTTATCTGGAGCAGAGATTGCAGGCTGGATTGAGTGGTTTAGAGTCCATGGGGTATTCACCTCAGATTCCTGTTGAATCTGGTGGTAACATTACAAATTTGATACATAACCAGCTGAAAATTACTGGAGAGACTATACCCTCTACACTTGATTCAGTTGTACCTTCAATAGCGCCATCATGTAGTGTACCACTGAAATTTACTGACACAACACTAGTTGCTTCAAAGAAGAACCCTGTTAGTCGTCCATCAAAGCCTGTTGGGCCACCTCCAGGATTTAATCATATTAACCCCAAGCGTCAAGATGACTTCGTTTCAGTTGAAAAACTGCAGAGCCCACAGGTCGATGATTACAGCTGGTTGGATGGCTATCAGCCATCAGTGGACCATGTTCACAATTTAAGAGCTGTTTATCCCGGTGTGAATGCTAGTAACACTGCATTCACCACTCCATTCTCCTTTTCTGGGAAAGAGCAAGTATCTGGGATACACCCACAAGGAGCCATTGAGAAGACATGGCAAGATTTCCACCTCTTTGAGCCTGCAAAACAGAGTATTTTCCCAAATTACCAGCTAAGAAATCAGCAAAGTGGTCAAATGGCTGAACAAGAGCCTACAAATTCTATCTGGTCCAACAGTTACCATGTGTGACTCAGTACTTGTACCAGAATGATTGCTGGTAAAGATCATTCCTTCCAGTTGTCATTTAGCTGTAGACCCTAGTCCTGATTTCAGTATTTGTTGTAACACATGATATCATTATACTTAATATCTTCCATTTTCTTGGAGCAAAATTTGGTTCACATCTCTGAAGACTTTACATCTCTCTTAAACATTTACCTTGTTTTATGTATTATGTAGGAGTTTCTGGGATCGTTGGATGAAGTGGCACAACTTGACCCCCTATTGAGTTCGGCCCAGACCTGCAGCCCTAGTGTTAAATTTCTTTTGAGAATGGTAATCTTTGAAAGCATGGCGATGGATGCTGTTAGGCTTGGTAAGTTTGTTGCCTCAGTTCTATGCAGGCATTGTATTTGGATGTGCATGCGTTCAATTTATCTTCCCCTCTTTTTGTTCTTGAGATTGAGATGTTTTCAGTTTGAGGCGGCTTACATCTACTTGGTGGTTTTATGTGGTTAATCCCTATTAGATGCAACTCTAATATGCATTAGGACTCTTCAATTGATTTCCCTTTGGTACCAATCCATCCTATTATACTACTACTATCAACAGTTTTGGTGGCATCCCATACCTGAAATTGTATTAGTTTAATGCTGTTTAGGGGGTTTGTTTGGGAGCTTGGTAATCAGCTATAAATGATGCTATTGTTAGTATTAGGAGCAGCACAAGAGAAATAAGAGAAGAGATGAAGGGAGTACAGCACCCTCAAAGTCTTGTGCGTGTGTTAATTAGTCACCAAGAATTTGCTGCAGCCGCCGCCTCTGGAATTATCGTTGCCGCTGGCTTCGTGTGGTTGATTAGGGTTTAATCTAATCGTTGTTGCATATATGACGTGGGGACTAGTTAGATGAATATGTAGCATAAACCGTTATTAAACTGGGGTGGGATGAATAGTGCACCGGTTTTGTTAGTTAAAGGATAGATTTGCACCACTTGAAACATTAGGGATGAAAGTCACACTTTTGTAATACTTAAGGATGAAAAACACACTTTTTCCTTAGTATTATTTTTTTTATTTTCCAATTTATCATCTGCAAAGCACATCAGAGATGCACTCTCTTTGATCTTATATGCTTGGGTACTGTTATATATGCCGTTGTATAAGAGTGATTAAAATTGGAGTTGACGCACTTCTTAATTCCTAAATTTCACCTGCTTTTCTTTTTACTATGTGGTATTAAGATTGGGGCTTAGAAAGAGACTGCATGGACTGCTGAGAATATGAGAATAAGGACATCGTTTGATATACCAGGAAGAAATAAGATGAATAAAATTCTAAAATGAATTGTATCATTATGTTTAGAGAATAAATTGTATGGCTAAAGGACTTCCTGCAATTAGATGGAATGCTAAGATTTTTTTTTCCTGAAACAGGCATTTTTCCCTATGCCTTTTATGTTCAGCATTGCACCTTGCAAATTCGATTAGTGTGTTTTTGTTGTTGGTAGCTAAAGGCTAGATAGGTTGTCTTGGTGGAACCTTATAATTATTTTATTTGGCAAATTTCTTTTATAGACTACTGTTCATCAAGCGCTACTTTAAGTGAGGTCTGCTTGGATGTTTGCATGCTGTATTTATACATTGTTTGTTTGGTTTGCAATTTTCAGGGAGTGCCATCCTCTTGTGGGCCAAAGAGGTAGAGTGGAGGATTGATCTGTTGGCAGACTGATGGGGATGAATTGTATGAGGTCTTCACTGCTCAGACACAAAGGTTTGATGAAACAAACTGGGATCCCGTGATTATAGCCACTCTGCACGCACCATATACTTTTATCTCATTGGACAAGTTAGGTACCACAAGAATAGCGCGTGTGGAAGGTTGCTGCCGTGGGGACGGAAAGGCCATCGGTGATGATGTCAGTTGTTGGTTCTTCTATGCGACCTATCTATGAATAAAAGAGGAACAGCTAGCAAGTATGAATGCTATGTGGTGTTATCGTACTCCATTCTGTTTGGACACGTTAGGATGAAAACCGTGTCTCGTTATCATGCTCCGTTCGTTTGGAAACATTGTGTGGGGGGCGGCAATTCGTTAGGTGTTGCAAGTTGCAGTTAAATGTTGGGACAATTTGTCATGGTCGTGGGACCTATATATTCTTGTAACTGTATGGACTAACCTTCAGTAATACATAAATATTGATATTTGTCAAATTGCCCAGTATCTATGTATTGTTCGTGGAATGGTAAACTTATTGTTCGTAGAACGATCCTCTTATTGCGGGACTTTTATGGGTTAACTTGGGTATATTAAGATGAACTGAAAGTTTTACTTGGGATGCCATGTGGGCCAGTTTTTCAAGTTTTGTAAATCAATATCAATATGAAACCACTACGTTCGTAGATGTATGGATTCTTAGCTACTGTTTCATTGTTCACTCTCACTGTTACATCGTTTGCATGCCTCATTGCCTCAGTCTGCTAGGTCCTTTTTCTGTTGGTATGCTAGGTCAGATCTGTGGGTATGGTGCCGATGACGCATGGGCTGTGTGTGGATATGGTATGTCACATGTTTGCTTTTCGAACATGGTTAGAGAGAACGTTCCTGGCCCTTTTCCTGTGGTATGCTAGGTCAGATGTGTGGCATGGTGCCCATGACGCATGGGCCATGTGTGGATACGGTATGACACATATTTGTTGCACAAACATGGTCGGAGATGACGTTCTTGGTCCTTTTCCTGTTGGTATGCTAGGTCATGTGTGGAATGGTGCCCATGATGCATAGGCCATGTGTGGGTATGGTATGACACATGTTTGTTGCACGAACATGGTCAGAGAGGACATTCCTGGCTTAGGGTTTGACTCACGGGATGTTGGCCTTCTAGGGATTTCATAAAATATTCATATTAAAACATTGCAATTTTTTTTTCGGAAGTTCATCCTAAAAAACTCCTAGGTTAAATGTGCTTCACCCTGAGTAATATAGGGATGTGTGATCGATCGGGAAGTTCCGAGGATAAAATGCGTAGAAAATACATGTATTGGTTTATGAGAAAAGTCTGGAGGTCTTAGACAAATGAAGTTGATAGGCATAAGTGGGCCTAGCTTGGGGTGCCATGACATTTTGTGACCGGGAAGTCCTTCCCGGGTGCGCATGACTTACGAGGGATGGGTGACCAACTGTTGACACTCCTTAGTGAAAGGATCAAGATGCCCAAGAGGGGGAGGGGGGTGAATTAGGCTTCTACAAAAATTTATGCAATAAAACAATCCTATGCAACAAGTCAATTCACCCTATGTGCCTAACAAGTGTGGTTTGTGGCTAACTAGTGTTCAAAAGAGTTTTGCAACCTAGTTCCAATCCTACTTTAGCATGACAAGTCTAGGAATTGAAACGCGGAAAGTAAACTTGCTCAAAGTAAAGAGAAGAATTGAAAGCCGATTTTTTCCGAGGTATCGAGGAGTCGGCAGCTCCCCCTAGTCCTCGTCGGAGCACCCGCACAAAGAGCTCTCCCTTGATACACGCAAGGATCAAGTGCTCTCGTAGGGGATATCCATTTTCCACTCCGGGACACGGGACAACGGATTCCATACCGTGTACACCTTGGAGCTTCACACAATCTCCACGTGAGCTCTCATGATCAACACCACCAAGCCGTCTAGGTGATGTCGAATCGCTAAGAGTAACAAGGCAAAGATCTTCACTGGACCTATACTAGACTAAGTGCTAGATGGATGCAAACTTGCTACTCTCAAACACTAAAGAGAATCCTTAATCTTCCAAGACCAAGAATTCCAATCAAACCAACATCTACTAGGAAGTCCTTCTCGGGTGCACATGAGTGAGGGGGGATGGGTGACCAACAAGGAAGTCCTCCCCGGATGCATATGAGTGAGGACAAAATGTGTAGAAAATACAGGTGTTGGTCTGTGAGGGAAGTCTTGAGGTCCTAAAGAGGTGCCAGGCGTAAGTGTTGATGGTCCTTAAGTGCCATCCCATCAACATCGCAAGGAAAATACTACTCTACTATCATATTTTGTTTAGTATCAGTTGGTTCCACTTGTATTTTATCTTTGTATGATTGTTGGAAATTGGAATGAAATCAATGAAAAAGAGTATAAAAGAATAAAAAATATTCTATTCCAGAAATGCTCAAGATAAAAGAGAGACTCGAAATTCAAATCCAACAAAGGCTAGCATCAACATAGAAGGCCCAAAGATCCAACCCTTGGCCCACCACGCGAAGGCGGTGGCCGGGAAGCAGCACCAGTGGACCAATCGGTCCACTGGGCTCGGCCGTCCCACCAGTAAGGCGACACGAGCTCCCCTTTGGTGAGACGGTTGTATGCCGGTTGCACATATCGGTAATGCTTGCTACCATACTTGGAGGCACCTGAACCAACCTTGGAGGCCTATATAAGCAGAGGTAGACCCCTATCTCATTCATTCAGACAATTCAGAGATTCAGAAACTCAGACACCAAGAGCTAACGAGAAACCTCTCTTGGTCTAATTAGCTCTAGTTCTAGGATTAGAGAAGTATTAGTCTAGTTCTTCAGCTTAATCAAGTTGTTCTTCAAGATCATCATCGATCTTGGGTAATGACTTTGTATGCTTTTTGTCTCATCTTTATCTATTCTTGAGATTTGTTATATGAAGTTTGTGTTATATTTATAGTATTCTTCTTCATATCTTATGCCTATGAGTTATATTTGTTATATGCTTAGATAAGCCATATATGCTATTATATTTCTCCAGAGTGCTTTATGCTTGTTTCTAGTCTTGCACTTGTCCATCCGTAGGGTGGGAATCACCGTTGGGATTAGAACAGTTTTCCGGTGTGCAGGCGTGGTGCCTGTATATAAGAATTCCTTCAGATATTTGCATTTTCTACCAGTTATGAGACGAAGACAACAAGTTGTGACATACTTAGTTGTGACAGCTCTATTAATATTTGGGCTATGAATATGGACCGTATATTTTCCCTTTATGATATGGCTTTAAACACTGATTTAACCATATGATTTTTTAACCTTTCTCTCATTTGATAATTTCCAAGGACATTCTAGACTTGGTCCAATGACAATCTTAGTTCTATATTATTCTTTTATGAGGTGGCTAGGCTATGGATTATTTTTAATGATTATTAAGATTATATATTTATCTCTATTTGATCACTACCTCGAGTAATATTATTACCTTATTTTTATGACATTTTATTCCTAGTTTATGAGCAGTTGACTACGACCTATGAGTAGGATAATTTGTATAGGTAGACGATAGTTATTAAATAACATGAGTTCTCATGGGATAAAATAAATATGATAACCTTGTTTACTCCATGTTCAAATGCTACAACGGTATATTTTGAGCGCTTACGGATACATTTCTAGTCGTCGTTTTAATATTTTCAATAAGCTATATCTTTTAACCATGATTGTATTTTAATGTTGTTTCTAAGTCTTATACTTGACGGTGCCTATAAGTATTTAGAAATAATATTAAGAGATGTCAACAGTAAGTTGTTCGAACCGGGGTGGCAGGACGTTACAATTGTTCTAAACCTTCCAGTATTCCCGAATCTTCCTTGCCTCACCTAGCCACTTGTCTGTCCAAGTCCAACGAGCAATAACATAGTTACATATCGACACACCCTCGGTCAATTCGTCACAACTTCATGCCGTGTGTTGGTGTTTCTTAAATCTTACGGAATTTCCGCAAAGGCATGGAAATACCAACGCAGAACTTCACCTGGACATATTTAGGATATCAAATCCACGGCGAGCAGAGTATAATTATTTTCTAACTAGATGGCCTCTTGGAGACAAGAAAGGAAAGATTGGCATAAGATAGTGTGGTTCTTTCAATTGGAATTTCAAAGGTAAGGGTTGCCCGTATTCAAGGGGCCCAAACACTAGAATACTAAACACTAAACCCCACAAGCAATTAATATAAAAAAATTACTTAGCAATGAATAGAAGAAGGCGAAGAACAAATCCAAGCTTGCATCCTCTTTTAATCTCTCTCCAATTAGTGTCTAATCTTCTTTGAATCTCTATCTCACACACTTCTAATCCTAATATAAGGAGTTTATCTCCTCTTGCTTCTCTCCTAGAACTATCTCTTTTCAATGAATTCTGATAAATGATCTCTATGAGAGGATCAATGTTGACGGTCGATTTGATATAATTTACCGTCAACATCTCGAGACTAAATGAGAAAATCATACCATGTTCCATGCTTAAATTTGCTTAATGCTAAAGAATTCTACAAGTTTTGGATGAATTGTGAATGCAGGGACACATGTATAAAAACTAGGCAAAATTGGAGAAACTGCTCGGTCGGCTGGCTTAGGCCAGGCCGGCCGGCCACCCCCTAAAGCCCGCTGCCATGCCACTGATCCGAGGGTCCAAAACACATTCCAAATGATCTAAAGATATGCAATACCAGCGGTTTGATCTAGTGGTTCACAAGGCTCAACATTGGATTAGAGGGCCCACTTGCATGGCTAATTCAGGCATAACTCAATTAATACCGACTTCAAGGAAGCATCTAGACTGCACACGAGAAAGGCGGCGCCAGGTGGAAGAAATCCCGACCCGGCCGACCTCCTGCTGCAACTCCACGCCACCAGCTTCGTGTGGGAGTCACTCCACCTGCATGGCTTGCATATTAAGCTGGAGAACCGCCTTGGAAGGCTATAAAAGCAGCCCTTCACCCTTCATTTCAACACACCCGAGGAGAACACTTCAAGGAGTTCATTCTATTTCCGCTTTGTAGCTTAGGTTGTAATTGTGAGTTAGAGTTGAGTCGAGCTTGTCTCGGGGTTCCAGAAAGCTTCTATAGTCTTGAGTAATCTTTACTTTTCACTTATACTTATACCTTTTGATCATTGATCTAGAGAGAGTGGAAGTTTATCTTCTCGCCCCTAGTTTAGTATTAGAGTATATTTAGCTCAATGGGGACCTTTTCTCGCGGGTCTTTCTCGCTTGGACCAGAAGCTTATAAACTCATGGAGTGAAGGGATTTCCCTTTGTCAAGGCCTCAGAGGAATTTCTAGCTCTAAGTGCAGACATGGTGTCTGACTTAGTGCTAGCTACGGAGTGAGTTTCACCCTACGGTACCATTGTGGTAGGCGGCAGGTGGTGAAAGCCCTGTCTGTCCTTTGTAGTCCACCACGTTCGGGTGCTCTCATACTAGCCACCTCATAAAAGAATACTCTAGAACTAAAATTATCATTAGAGTTAGTTTAAATGTCCTTAAAAAACTATTATGTTAGTAAAGGTTATGAAATCACATGTATAGATAAATGCTTAAAGCCTTATCATAAAGGGAAAATATCCTATCCATATTCATGGCCCAAATATCCATAGAGCTCTTATTCCAAGATCTAGCAGGGAGGAAATTTTCTAGGACAACTAAGTCTGTCACAACTTGTTATGTTCCTCTCATATCTAGTAGAAAATGTGAATATCTGAAGGAATTCTTATATCCAGGCACCACGCCTGCATACTTGAAAATTATTTTAATCCCACGGGTGACTGTCACCCTATAGATGATCAAGTGCAAGACTAGAACTATGAATAAAACACTCTAGAGCCATATAATAGCATGGATGATTGATCTCAACATATAATAATTATAAGTCATGATAGCGTAAGATATGAATAATATTACCATAAATATAGCACAAACATCATATAACAACTTTGAAGTATTGATGAAGATATGACAAAAAGGATACAAAGTCATTACCCAAGATCAATAATGATCCCGAAAAACAACTTGATCTTCAATGATGAACTAGACTAATACAACTCTAATCCAAGAACTAGAGCTAATTAGAACTAGAGGGGCTTTGGTTGGCTCTGTCTCTTTGTGTCGAATGAATTCTTGGATTCTATCGAATGAATGAGAGAGGGGGTCTGCCTCTGCTTATGTGTGACATCCCTGATGTCAATACATTTAAAGCACATTTTAAAACAGCTTAAAAGGGGAACAATGATGTTAATGCACCAAAATTTGACCAAAAATTCAAATGTAATTCAAAACAAAGGTCTTTTTGACACCTAACTGAAATCTCAAGAGATTTGTACTAAACTTGAAAATCTCCAAAAATAAAAGTTGTTTTTCATCACAAATAAGGCCTAGTCACTGTTGGGAACTTTTTCAGAATTTACAGTTTGACCCCTCAAAAACTCAAAAAATAGTTCTCAACACCTATTTGAAATTGGGTTATTTGAGCTTGAAAAATTTGAAATTTCAGGTTCACACTAAAGAAAAAGTTGTGTCCCACATCTCAAACTCCAACTTTTATTTTTACACTTTTTAAAGTTCAGCTCAAATTTTTGGAGAAAAATTGAAAATGGCAAAGGAGCTCCACGAGGCGCGCGACGGACCCCTGGCGCGCTCTGCTCCGGCCGGAGTCCGGCCGCCACGTGGCCGGCGTGCGGTGGAGGCCGCGCCAGGCCGGCCGAGCCGCGGCGGCATGTAGTGCTTGTCCTCGCGCGAGCGTCGGGCAGTGCTGTGCCATCACGTCGCGCGCGACAGCGCGCTGCTGCCTCGCGCCGCGGAGCGCCATCATGGCGAGCAGCCGCGCGCGCGCCGCGCAGAGCCATCCCGCGGTCACGATGCTCTGTGGAGGATCTCACTCGATCACACCATGATCCCCCGCGCCCAATCGAGCCGTGCGCTCTGTTCGAAGCTCGGGAGCGCATCAATGGCGCGTCGCGTCACTGTCTCCCCTCGCGCGCGCTCCCGAGGCAACTCATTGCTCTCTAGCGTGCCCAAGCACTCCACCGAGCACCCTCACTCCTTCTCTCTGCTCGCACTCAACCATTCTCGCCCTCCCCGCGCTCGAGCACATCGTCTTCAACCTCCAGCCGCGCGGACCAAGCTTGAGTCCCGAGCAAAATTTGTCCTCGTCTCTCCACCATTCCCAAATCCCTCGCGCACAGAGCTAGACCACTTCCCTAGCTTCCAATTCCCCCACTTCTCTCGAGCTATCCCCAACTCTCCGGCTAGAAATCGGATCCCCCCCCAAATCCTCATTTCCGGCCGCCGGAGCACCCGCACATCGAGCACCCACTTCGAGCCATCCCCGAGGTCAACCAAGCATCCCACCAGCTTCACCGAGCCCCACTGGTGCTCACAAGCCCCTCCAACCCCGGTGACAGCAACCACCCTCGCCGGAATCGAGCCCACGGCGGCCGCACCGCCACCGCACGTCGCCGGCGACCTCCGAGCCTCCTCTGGCCTCCCAACCGCCACCATTCGACTCGTGGTGAGCCACTGGTTCTTTTCCCCCACTTCTCCGACCTCCTCCCGCCGTCGTTTGGCCGGCGCAACGCCGTCGACGAGCCGAGGGCTTAAGTTCATCGTCTTTCTTTTTACAGGGTTCCTAGTGAAAGAAGTCAGGGACCTGTTCGTGAAGTTTTCAAAAGATTCAAGGGTCGCGGCGTAAAAAGATTCTTAAGGTTTAACCCATTTTCCCAAAATCTTGTAAAATCCATCAAAAATCGTACAAAAATCAGAAAAATGCACAAAAATACTCCCTGGACTCATGAGATTGTAAACTCCAATCTCATGGTAGCATGTATACACTTTTGGTGAACCGTTTTTGAATTAAAATTCAAACTCCGTTTATAGAAACTTGTGCACCATTTCAAATTCTGAGCTCCTCTAGGGCTGAACTTTGGATATGTTGTTCGCAGTGACATTAGACACCTTGTGTCCATAGGGGACCTAAAAATATGGACTGTAGCTTCAGTTATGATTTATTTTGTGATTTCTGTCTTAGTTTAGTCCTACAAATATTAAAAATATTTCATGCAGCCAAAAATCACCATTTTTCTGCAGAGGTATAAGAACTTGTTAGCACATGTGGTTAAAATGCTAAACTTAATTTTTGACCCTGTCTAGACTAGCAAATAATTAGATATGGGTTTTCGGATAGAAAATTATTGAGGGCTGTCCAAGTGTTATTTTTAGCCACCACTTGGTCAGAGCCTTTCTTTCACTTGTGAGTAGCTCTGGTAAAAAAAATTATCTGAGTTGAAGGTATTTTTAATTTTATATGAATTTATCTTGTATCTTTAAGCAGCAGTTTATACTATTTTTAATAAATTCTTTGTAGCTCAATTTTAGCTAAATTTGGAGTGAGCCTAACTCTTATACTCCAGTAGCTGTCATAAAGTTTGTAGATAAAAAGGATGAACAGAAACCGAGAAACAAAAATGAGAAGGAACTAGAGTAGAAATGGGTTGTTTAAAAAGAAATAGGTCAATTTTGATAATTAGATAAAATGGAGCATGAGAAGTCTAAAATTCCAGAATAACACCCTAACTTCAAAATGATAAATGGGATTATTTTATATGTGTACACAATCACCATCATAAAAACATAACATCCACACCACACCAACTACCCTTAAATTGTGAAGAAAAGAATAAACCTTTTACATGTCTAGGTGAATATGGCCTTCAAGGCCTTGGTTTTAGATCAATTAGGCAGCCACTATAAAGTTATGTATCTCATGTAGAAGGCGCTCTTGCTGACGGCATCTATCACCTCGTCCCCGCCGACGAAGAAGGAATCCCCGAGAGCAGTGCCAACGAAGTCGCGGTCGACCCGGAACCTAACAGTCAGCTAGCGCAAGAAGGCAAGCCCCGGAGCATGACCTAACTTCCAATTCGTGCAACTATGTATTTATTTATGCTTGTGCATTTACGTTCTAGGTGTTGTTTGAATACCTTAGTTGCATGATTCTAGTACCTATGACTTGAAATACTAGTATGTTAAGATCGATAGAGCAATGCCTTTAAGACCGTTACAAGTCGAGTGATTTCCTGTCACTCGCGAGATATAGGAGTTGCTTGTCTTTACTTATGTTGGAATCATAAGGATGGACGGGCGGGATGGTATGTGTAGATCTCCCGTCCGTGTATGATAATTGGATTAAGGTCGAAACGTGTGGTTCTGTGTGTCAAGTTTTTGAACGTACCACACACATGCCGACTTATGGGAATCGGTAAGCCCGGTACCTAATTGAAGCAGCTAGGACCGATAGCCATCTCTCCTTGGAAACTTTTGTTTCCCTTGCCGTACACATGTGGATATATGCGTGATGCCGTGAGTGAAGCGGTGAACCTTTATCCTAAGGGAATGGACCCGGCGCCGAATTGTGAATTGATGGGAAAGGTTGGGAAGTGCTTGTGCCTTTTATAGCGAGCATTGTCCGTGTGTGTTGGGTTTCCCCTGGCCAGGTAGCAAAATTCGGTTCGAACTGTCCGCTTCTCGCGGTTAATGAGATTGCTTGACCGCTGTGCTGCATTGAGTAACAAGTGGGACTATGAGGATGATGAACTTGTTGTATGAATTAAATTGTATTGCACCACTTGTATGCTTAGAGAGGATGCTAATCTAGAATGGTTAATTCTAATAGAATATGATGCTAAAATCATGAAAGTAAGGATCCACTCTTAGCAGCTTTTTGGCAAACAAACCCACCAGCCAAAAGCCTCTCATGTCTAGAAGTCGGTGATGTAGTTTCCACCCGACGGGTAAGCCTTGCTGAGTATTAGTATACTCAGCCTTGCTTGTGGCTATTATTTCAGGTACTGTGATGGATGTGGCAGTCGATGCCATCACTTGGCCTACCCAGGTTCCCCCTGGATGGCCCGTCGAGTGGGTTCCGTCCTCTGCCGAGGATCGGGAGGAGTAGTACCATGGCTGGCTTCATCATGGTGTGACAATGTATCGTCGCTAGTTTAATATTCCGCTGCATTGAACTTTTATACTCTGATTTGAAATTCAAAGTTGGTTTGTAATAACTTTATGATACTAATGATGTATGATGAATTTGTGGAATGTTGTAATTTCTGGAACTCACCTTCATGTGGGCGCACTTGTTGTTTCGATCGTGAAAGTACGTGGTTAATCGGGTATAATCTGACGGCGCTCCAGCTTATTCCGGATTAAGTGCCTGACTGCTTGATTAGTGGTCCATGGGTACTTAACTTGGAATAATTTCGGAGTGGTCCGCCACATTATGTAGGCCTCCAAGGTTGGTGCAAATGCCTCCTGATATGGTAGTAGGCGTTGCCGACATAGTGAACCGCCTCGCGAAAGAGGGACGCGCACCACCTTACTGGTGGGCTGGTAGGTCCGTGGGCCCGGCTGGTCCCCTAGTACCGCCTCTTGTCTACCACCTTCGCGTGGTGGGCCGTGGGTTGGATGTTTTGGCCTTCTTCGTTGACGATAGCCTCTTTTGGACTTGAATTGCAAGCCTTTCTATTTTTTTCCAGGCTTTTCTAGGATGAGGTATTCTTTATTCTTTTATACTCTTTTTCACCAATTTTCACTCTTAGTTCGTAAAATCTTATAAAGACAAAATACAAGTGGAACCAAGTCATTCTAAACAAAATACAATAGCAAAGTAGTATTTACCTTAAGATATTGACATTAATATTTGACATTTAAGGACCATCAAGAGGGGGTTGGCCGACCATTGGGATCGGTCGATCCCTTGGTCGCGCAATTCACTGTGGGCTTTCTTTGGTTTGTCTTGAGCAATGTTGATGGGTCGTGATTGGTTGTGACGACTGCATGACAATGTTGTTGTGTCGTGCACATGGGACACTTTTCTGCAGGTGGGCCTCATGATAAATTAATGGAAAAAATCCATTTCTATCCTCACCTATCTGCTCTATCCACTTAACCCCCTAAAAAATTTTGGTTCAAATTACTCTCATTAAATATTTCACTTGGTCCAATCTATCCCCGAATGAGATTTGTCTTTTTTATTTCTCTCTATATAAGTTGAGTTTCTAATTCAAATTTTGCGAGCTAGAGTACATGATGTTTTAAGGAAATATATTGTGTTTTTTCTATGATTATTTCCACAGATTACAAACATTTTACACAACATAATTTTTATGCATACAAAGCTGCATAAAACATAATCGTGGATAAATTGTAAAATATTTTTCACATGTAGAAAATCACTTTGTAAGCCATCTCACAAAATCGCGTCCTAAATTAATTTGTGGAGTGGCCGACATGAGCCCTTCCAATCTCATGCGGTCCTGCCGTATGAAAGATGTGCAGTGCAGCCTTGCTGCTACACGGGCCAGCAACTTGTCTCCTACCTGAAATGCAGCTGCTGATTTCTTAAGGAATAAGTCCTTTTTATGACCTTCAACTATTGCGCTCGTCCAGTTTGCAACCTCGATGTGCAGAACCAAAAATCTTTGAACCCCAAACTATCAAAAGCGTTTGTTTTTCACCCTTATCTGGTTTTGAAGGTGGTTTGTGCAAGAAAAGTCCATTTTACACCCTTGAAGTATTACATTCGTTCAATTTTCAACCTCCAGAAAAAAATCTTGTGGCGTTGCTGTGTGTTGCAAGCGGATGTACTCATAGTCGTATAAATATTTGTTTAAAATAAAATGTTCTGTGAAAAGGTTTTAGATTTTGAAATATTTAGCACTTATTCATTTGAAGTGTATCTTCTGTTGAAATATGAAAATTTGTGAAAAGGAATTAGAAAGAAGCTTTCAATTTTAAAATTTGTTATGTACAAAATCGGCTATCTCCTTATTATCCTTATTTCGTTGATTTTATTCGTCCGAGGGAACTAGTGACCAACTTGGAGTATGGTCGTGTCCGTGACATGGCTCCAATCCCAGAATTATTGTCCCTAGCACAATGGCAAGCTTTTCCCCTCCCTTCTACAACTTTTGAAGCATGGTGGAATGAATGGAGCTCCCATCTGTTCAATCGTTTAGCTGGCCTTTACCTCAAGAAGATGGACCCCAAGAATGCAGACTCATCTAATGAGGTACCATCTTTAATCAAATCATATTTTCTTGTCTTCAATCTTCAAATCCTTAACCCCTTTTTATATTTCAAGGTACCATGGTGACAACTCCCACCTTGAGTAACAGTGGTAGGCCGACCGATTACATGCCAAACGTTCCTTTTCCTCTAATTGTCTATGAAGCAAGAACAATAGCCGATGTAATGGCAGGCAGAGTTCAATCAGCCCCTAAACGTAAAGTAGGGACTTTGAAAAAACTTTCCGGTAAGAAGGTAAAAGCTTCTATTGTCAAACCAAAATCACAATGCCTCCTCCGAGATCGGTCGTCATTGCTTAGGTAACAATATATGCAGTAGACTCTTCAAAGCATTTAATTTTCCTCCTACTAATATTTTTTCCTCTAGGAGATACCGGATCCTGGACATGGACCTACCCTGCAAGAGCAGGTTGTAGAGGAAAAACAGGTAACTGATGCCTTAGCCGATGCTCCTCAGCAGATCATATCGGTCGGCTCAACCTTCTATAGAGGTAACACTATGAAGTTTTCTTCATAATATGCAAAATCCATATTTATCTCCTCCATCTTCCAGGAACTAAGTCATGAGCTCCAATCTGACGATCCTCCAACAGTAGAGACTGAGATCACTCAGATATGATTTTCATCGAGGTTTCCTAATATTGATTTCAACCGACATCACCTTTGACTTTTATTTTGATGCATCGGCTAACCTTCCCCTTGGATCGGCTACCAACCCCTCAGTAGAAACAACCGATCCATCAGGTGGTCCAAGCGTCATGCCAACAACGGACGCAAGCTCATCAATCCCTGAAAAAGGAACTTTGTAGTAGGTATCCCTTCTTTTGTGATTCTTCCTTCTCCTGATTGTCTCAGTTGTTACTTTATTGATAAAGCTTCTACACAGGCACAAGATGTCCCAGACAACAGCTAATTTGACTTCTTAATCAGAGAACTAGAAGGGGATGAAGCTTCATCGGCTACCCCATTATCAGTACCTCTACCGGATGATGTCAAGGAGAAGCTCCAAGAAGTCCTCCCCCTACTGAATCAGGATATAGCTCTTCTGGTGCAAGACGTGGAGCCAATCAGGGGGCATGTTTTGCCGGATTCAAGATCAATTGTCTGATGACCTCCTCTGTCGGTGTTTTAGACCGGCGATCCTACTAGAGGGTAGCCCAAGTAGTGTAGATGTAACTGAGAGTAGGGAAGTCGCCTAGTCTCAAGAACAGGATGGCTACAGGACGCACGATGTAGACAGGTTCGGGCCTCAAGGTGAGTAAAACCCTACGTCCTGTATGAGGTTTTTATGTATTACGTGGAGATATGAGATGAGATGGAGGGGGTCCCTACCGCCGCTTATATACACTGAGGGGGTAGGGTTACAAACCGAGAGAAGGAAAGATAAGGATTGCTTTACAAGTAAAATCCTAACTCCACTAGATCTTCGGGATATTGTTGATCTTATCGCCAGATCTGGTGGATCTCTATCTTGGGCGCTAAGTCACCCCACCGACCAGGGGGATACCCTAGTCGGTGTTCTTCTAGTGGCCCCAACCAGGTAGGCGTTCTTAGGGTAGGCCTACCTGCCAGGGAATACCGGATGTGGTTCTTATACCGGTCAGGTAGTACACCCGACAAGCCCCCGAGCATGTCATCGCCTACAGCATGGCCGAGCCTTGAGAAAAGAAACCCTCTTCTTGCTTCATGTCTTGCTGGTAGAACCCAAGTGGAGTACTTCTCTTGTCCAGGCTTGGTCTAGCAAAGGCCTTGATGTGCTCAAGTTGAAACACCGGAACATCTAATTGGAGTACACCGAGTAGCTGTACCCAATTGGGTAGCCCCCGAGCCTCGTTTTGCTTTTGACAAAAGGAATCCAAGGTTCTTCAAAGGAGACTAGCATGAAATTTTTAGTTTCGAACAAATCGAAGTTCTTTTGAAACTTATTTTAAATTCACGTTCGAATTAGAGCTCTTTTGAAACTCAAAATCCGTGTTTTCGTATGATTTGTTTTGAGAATCAATTTTAACCCGAAATTATCGGAATTTGGATCGAAAAAGGGCAAGAAAGGGTCTGTAAAAGGTAACCAACCAAGAAAATTTTGGTCTGAAGAGTGGGAACAGTCCTGTCCCACCACATCAAATTCATGGAACTGCTACCGCCAAAGCACCGTTAGAAGGCCCATATAATGCGGCGGTTCCTCTTCCCGGCAACTGTTCACTTCAAACCTAGATCTGCAACGTCAGCCCCCAAGTTCGTGAGGAGCCCCCGCGAGCGCCCTTGCCCCCTCAAATCTCATCATCGCAGACGAAAAGCTACCATTGGAGGGCATGGCTGGAGGGAATTGAGCACCCCGAGGAACTAGCCACAAGGAGAAAATGGCCGCCGCTGCGTGCGCCAAGAGGGAGGAACCCGCCGCCGCCCCTCAAGGCAAGAAGGAGGCGCCGCCTAATTAAGTGTCTTGGCAATCATCAACCATCGAGACCGGGCATATCCAAGAGCTGATGCAGCTAGGGTTCCTTCCCGAGGAAGTCATTAGTGGGTGGAAGATTCTGGAGGAGGACTCGATGTTTCCTTAGGAAGACATCATGTTCCGCCGTTATTTCGATGTTGGATATGGTTTGCCCACCCATGAGTTTTTTCGGGGGTATTGAGCTATTACATGATCTAGGCCGCACATCTACGTCTGAAATCCTATCTGCATTTGTCCATTTTCATTCACCTGTGCGAGGCATTCCAGGGAATTGATCCCCACTTTGAGTTGTTCCTCAATCTGTTCCGCCTGAAGAGTGTTTGCCAAAGACGAGGAACCCAAGTATATTAGTGGAGCCACTTTGCAGTTCAAGCAGGGGATGGAAGAGAAATATATCCCCTACAAGACCAAGGACACCCGCCGCAACTGGGAACAAGAGTGGTTCTATGTGTCTAACCATGCCCCGTCCCTTCCTGACAAGATACCAGATCTGCCGTGAAACAGAACTACTGGAACCAGATCCTCAAGTAGAGTGCCACAGATCAGATTAAGGTCTTGTTGGAGAGACTTGGCGAATTGAGGGAGGCTAGTTTGACCGGTGCTGGAGTGTACTTGAGTTTCCTGAGATGGCGTATTCAGCCTTTGAAAATAAGGTAGAATACTGGGTACCAGTACTTGGGAAAGAAGGACCCCGACCGGAACCGACCAGAGCCTCTCCACGATGACGAAGCCATGGTGTTTGTGAGGCGCTATCTTCAAGAAGTGACGGAAGTGCCCCCTCAAATTCCGGAGTTCAGCGCTTCCAACCCGCCTTCTGAGGTAGGCAAACTTGTACTTTGTATTTCTCATATAGCAAAATGGCAGATGCCAAACCATCGTATTTGATATTTACTATGATGTGCAGGATTAGAGGACTGCATTTTTAAGTCCAGCCCCACTTGATGCTAACGACTCCCAGAACGCTCCGCTGTTGAAGGACACGTCCAAGGTAGGTTGAGAGGTACTTTCTTCAAACGATTTTGTGTTCTTGACAATTGTTTGGAATGACCTCTATCGGAGTTGTTGTTGCTAACTGGTTTGCGTTGTAGGAACTCAAGGGCAAAAAGAAAATCGCTGAACCTACCACGGATACTGTGGCCGATCAGACAAAAGTCAGGCATGCCCGTGAGAAGGTCAGAGCCCATGGTCCCAGCAAGCCCCTGGTGATTGTTGACAACTCACCACCACGTGAGCCCCTAGTTACCCAGATGGCGAACCCCGACAAGCTGCCAATCCCTACCCCGCAGATGGGAGTTGACAAGCCCAAGAGCAATGGTGAAGATCGTCCCGCCCCTACACCCGTAGCTGGCGTGAAGCTGGGGCAAGAGGCGCCAGCTAGTGAAAGGAAACGATTGAAGAAGCCACAGATCCACCAAGCCCCGCCCCCCAGGTACATCTTGGAGATTCTTTGCTCTTCTACTGGTGGGAATTGTATGAGATTTTGACTCAAAACGATGCGTCTTTTTACAACGTTGTGGGGACCAAAGGTGAAGCTGCTGCCATAGTTCCAGAAGTACACCCCCTCCCGCAGCGGGCTTGTGCGCTGAGGCTGTGCCCGAGGGAAATACCGATGCTGGCCCTCCTGCTTCCGAACCTTCAACTACTGCTTGTCCAAGAAACCCGTCGGCTGCGCCAACGAAGCCCCCGGCTTTTTTGTTTGAATCGATGGGCCAGGGTAGTTCACACCAGCCGAGCCAGGTGATGAGGACATGAGAACCACGGATATACCCATGATTACTGGGCTTGGAGGAGTCCAACATGGGTGTCCAAATCCAGATGAAGGCCCGAGGCTAATTCGGTTCAAGTCCCCAAGGTGGAGGCGTAAAAGACTAGAGGATGGCCCAGCAGGAGGCCCATGTGGGCGACTAGGGTTGGCCCGTGCTACAGTAGCCACGCGTTACAGTACCCACGGCTACTGTAGCACACCACCCTCCCGGCCGCGAGGGGCTGCGTCCCCTCCTCTCCCTTTATTTAGATAGACTCCTCTTTTATTTTCAGACTTGGGTTTTGTTTTACATTAGCTTTAGCTACTTTCAAACACGCACAAATACGTGTTGTCCTTGTGATTCGGAACCCCACCCTACAGTGATTGGTGCTTCGGGTTCGCTCGTCGTAGTCGGATCGTGAGGGTCTCCTTCCACCAAATCGAAGTTATCTCCGCTCACCGAAAGATCGGGCACTCCAGCTCTATCAAGTGGTATCAGGATTCTAGGTTGATCGGTGAGTTTATCGAGTGTTTTCTCTTTCCTACGGTCCACAAAACCAAAACAAAATATATCTTCAGGTTAGATCAGTGTCCCAGCACCCTTTTGAGCCTTGCACTTTCTTTTAATAATTTGCATTGTTGAATTTGTGTGCATACGTGTTTAATTGTTGCTGGTCACATTGTGTTCTATCACCAATTTTTTCCCCACCCTTCCGCGCCGCCGCCACTTTCCTGCCTTGTGTAGCAACCCCCCTGATTGTGCGCTGATTTCCTCACCCAACAGTGTGCACCATTCCTTTTTTTTCCTGTCGTGTATCCCTTTCGGAAGTAAAAGAAAGAAGAAAGAAACAGCAGCACGCGTGCCGACTCCTCTGGATCACGCGTCCTCCGAGATCACACCCTCCCCGTCGCTGCTTCTGATTCCTCTGTTGGAAAGATAAAGACAAAAAAAAAGAAAGGAAAGCAAAAGAAAAAAGGAAAGAAAAAAAGAAGAAGAAGGAAGCCACGCGCTGGCTCCTGGGATTGTGCCCCCTAGCTCACGCGCCTTCCGGATCGCCAGCCACATGCCTACGCCAATCCCTTCCTCCCGTCTCGGTTATCTTGTTGATGAAAGTTTGAACAAAAAAAAAGAAAGAAAACAAAAAAAAGGGGAAACCGAACCCCTTGGGATCGCCCCCCTAGGATCACGCTTCCCCACACCTGGACCGCGAGTCATCCTGATCGCGTCTCTCTGGTCGCCCCTTCCCTCTTTTTCTGTCCATTGGTTTTGGTATTCCTTTGAGAACGTAAGAAAAGGAAATCAAAGAAGAAAAAAAAACAAAAGGGAAATAGCAGATCGGTTCCGTCCTCTGGTTGTTCACGTCGGGGCAGGATCAGCCGTCCTGCCAGCACGCCGAGTGCTTGGCGCACCCTGCTACCAATCTTTTTTTTTGAGTTACCTTTCCTTCTTTCCCTTCCTCTAATTCTTGTTCCACTGTTGCACTTTGTTCCAGCAGTATTTTACATGTTTAACACTATTATTCAACTTTGCATTTATTGTTTGATTGTGCTAATCCTTGAATTGAGTGCAGCCTACCCAGAACTACACATATTTCTCCGACGAGCAGACTTTGTTTCTGTAACACCCTAAAAATGGCCTTATTAAATTTAGTAAATTAAATGCCTTTTTATATTCAAGTGCTCAAGAATAATGTAGGAAAAATAAGATTTTGAAGAATTAAAAAGAAAATATAAGGTATAGGATTATTTATTGTGCATAGCATGCTGGTGCATTCCTTTTGATTGTTGAATTCAAATTTGGATTTGAATTTCAATTCAAATGAGTGTTAAAAAAAGGAAAAAAAAGAAAAACTCTTTCTCTCTCTTTCGGCCCAGCCCAATCTCTTCTCCTTCCCCTCTCTTCCTTTTCCTGCGCGGCCCAGTTTCCTTTTCCTCCTCCTGCGTGGCGCACCGCAGCCCGCCAGCCCAGCCACGCCTCCTCACTCCCTCAGCGACTGACGCGTGGGGCCCACGCGTCAGCGTCGTCCCCTACCTCTGGCGCCTGCGCCCGACCGCGCAGAGACCGAGCCCGGGTCGAACCCGAGCTCAAGTCCGTACCGCGCTGCCTCCGCCCTGCTTGGCGCGCACACCAAGGTGCTTCCTCCGGCCTATATAAACGCCGCCACAACCCTCAAACCCCCCTCAAACCCTAGCCGCCACGCCCAAGGCAGCACCGCCGCCGCAACCCTAGCCGAGCGCCGTCGCCGCTGCCAAATCGCCACTGCGCCGCCCCATTGTCGACGAAAGTTCGCCGCGGAGCCTCGGGGTAAGCAGAGGAGCACGCCGAGCCTTTCCCCTCCCTCTCTTTTGCTCCCTTGCGCATATGCGAGCTCGCCGGAGTTCCCAAGCCGCCGTTGCTCGTTGCGCGTCTCCACCGTCGCCCGATCCTCATCCACAACCCCCAAAACGGAATCCCCATCACCCCCTCTCTCTCCCAAGCCATCCACGGCGAGCTTTGGAGCTCTGTAGCCCTGCCAGCGTTCGATTCTGGCGAGTCTCCACCGCGGAGCCAGCCGCGCCGTCGCTGTCTCCGGCGACCAAACCCCCCAACGCACCAGAGCCGTTTGATTAGATCCGATGGCCCAGATCAAACCCAAATTGAGTCAGCCTAGGTCAAACCGATCCGTCATGGTAGTTTTGCAAAAGAGCCCCTCTGTTTTTCAGGAATCAACCCGGAGGCCAAGCTAGTTCAAAAGTATTTCCAACTAGGTCCTTTTTCTTCCAGATTAGGCCCTGCGCTTTTGTAAAATAGAACCCATTGTCCTGAGTGGTAGTTTTACCCATAGACCCTCGGGTTTTTATATGAAATTATGTTTTAGGTCCCTCGTTTCTTTCAAAAACACCCCTGAAACCCTAAAACTCTCACCAGCAAGCGCCTAGACCCCATTTTAACCGTAGTTTCTTCTTATTAACTCCGATTTGAGTGATTTGGTGTACTGTTCTAATTAAATGCCTTGTTTGCATGTATGTGTGGATGCTTGTGTGGTGATCGATGTGAGTAGTTGACGAGCCGTTCGAGTTCGCCGACGATCCCGTTCCCGAAGACCAGGTACAGCAGTAGTTCATTGAGGAAGGCAAGTATAACACGGACAATCCTTGTTACCTATACACCCTTTTAATCATATGTTCATATGCATGCGTCTAATATTGATATACATTAAGGTTGTTCCTAGTCTTTATCTTACTTCTTGTTTACCAAGGTTATATGCATGATGGTTAGTATTTGCTACGCGCCGCGACCAACATTTATTTAATTGTTAATATTGACTTAATGGTTCACTTTAATGATGGTTAAAATATGCTTTTTAGCAACATGGTTCGGGAACTAGAGCATGTGCTTCGTGCTTTGTTCTAGTGTCTCCATAAGGTTTGGTCTAGGGAATTAGAGCATGTGCTTCGTGCTTTGTTCTAATGTCTCTCCGTAAGGTCCGGTTCTTAAAGCGGCAACCCAGGAACTTGTTCGCCGCCATTGGAACTATAATAGCTCTAGTCTTGGATAATTAGCTTGTACGTCTCTAGCTCGCCAGTGGTTACCGAAAGGCGTATGTGGGGAGCATGGGTGAGAGTATAGTTTGATCCATCGAGGACGGGTTTATCCATAGGCTATGTCTCGTTAGGCAAAGTCCCGTGATGTAAGCGCCCGATGTACGGCACCTTCACACGTTGCGATGATTGCGCTCTCGCTCTGGACGCCATTGACCCCCTCACGTTGCGCCCTGAGCTTACGTCAATCTCGATGCCTTGGGTTATACTGCCTATGTTGAACCAAAACGGCTACTGTGCTAGTTAGGGTGTTTTGTGAAAGTCCTCGTAGCATAAGTTCTTTTGGATTTATGCGACCAGCGGATAAAGGGCGAAACCTCTGCAGAGTGTTGATCTATCATGATAGTCGTGCTCACGTTTACGAGCGGCCTGGATCCTTTTTTATTAGAAGATGATGGTAGAAATTGATGTTAGAGTATTCTATGATTACTTATGCATTATTAATGAGTTTATATTTTGGTTCTACTCATTTGTAGTAACTTGGATAATAATAAAATGAAACAACTAAAAGTGCCATTGCAGTTTAACCGTGTCAAGCCCTTTGTTCTTGCATAACCCATGTTATACTTGTTAAGTAAGATGGTTTACTTACACTTGCAATTATTCAACAAAATCCCGGATGGGTAACAGATGGAGCATTGAATGATCAGTCGCTTGCTAAGTTTCCGAAGGATCTGCCGTACTTCTAGCTGTGTTCAACCAGTCGGTGTCCCTGTGGACTTGAGGTTCTACTTAGTTGAGAAACGTTTAATAATATTAAGACTTCTATTGTTTCATTCGTTTCCAAATTCTCAAGGCAATGTTCAAAAGATGTTCCGTAGACTGAGAAATCATCCATGAATACCTCCATGATTTTCTCGATTAGGTCAGAGAATATAGCCATCATACACCGTTGAAAGGATGCCGGTGCATTGCAAAGTCAGAAAGACATCCGCCGATAGGCGAATGTTCCGTAGGGGCAGGTGAAGAATATGTGGTCTTCATCAGAATAAAGTGAGCCACCTTAGTCAATCGGTCCACAATGACCCATATAGAGTCAAAACCTCTCTGTGTACGGGGTAGACCTATTATGAAGTCAATACCCACTTCTTCCCATTTCCACTATGGTATTCTCATAAGCTGAAGCAAACTTGCCAGTCTCTTATGTTCAGCTTGACTCTCTGGCATACATCACAAAGAGCTGCATGTGTTGCAACATCTCACTTTAAACCATACCACCATAATATCTCCTTAATATCAAGATACATCTTGGTACTTCCTCGGTGAATGGAGTACGCAGAATCATGTGCTTCCCGTAAGATGATATCCTTGATATGCTGCTGATCTGGCACCACTATTCTATCACCAAACTACACTGTCCCTTGATCATCCAATCGGAATCCTAGCGCTTTACCTGTCCCAATCTTCTTAATCAATTCCTTGACTTCCGCATCTTCCAAATGACCTTTCCGGATCTCCTGTTCTAGTGTTGGCTCCACTCCTAGCTCAGTCACATTGGCTACCATACCCAAGTTCAAACGTTCAAACTCCCAGCTAAGTTCCTCTGGTAGATTCGTACTCACCAGCATATTCACATAACTTTTTCTGCTCAACACATTTGCCACCAAATTGGCCTTTCCTGGATGGTAATGAATCTCCACATGAAAATCATTGATCTTCTCTAGCCATCGACGTTGCCGCATGTTCAACTCGGATTGCGTGAACACATACTTAAGGCTCTTATGATCACTATAAATATCACACTTGTGCCCAATCAAATAGTGCCTCCAGATCATCAAAGCGTGAACCACAACTGCCAATTCCAGATCATGAGTCGGGTAATTCAGCTCATGTCTCCTCAACTATCTAGAAGCATATGCCACAACTCTGCCTTCCTGCATAATCACACATCCCAATCCTTGATGAGACGCATAACAATAGACCGAGAAATCCTTGGTAACATCTGGAAATACCAATACTGGTGTGGTGGTCAACCTTTTCTTCAACTCCTCAAAGCTAGCTTGGCACTCCTATGTCCAAATAAACTTGGCATCCTTCTCTAGCAACGATGTCATGGGCTTAGCAATCTTGGAGAATCCCTCAATAAAACACCGATTATAACCTGCCATTCCGAGGAAACTCCTGACCTCATTGACATTCTGCGGTGGTACCCAATTCAGCACATCTCTGACCTTCTTCGGATCAACAGGTACACCTCCATTTGACAACAAATGACCCAAGAATGATACCTCCTTCAGCCAGAACTCACACTTGCTCAACTTAGCATACAACTGGTGCTCCCTGAGCCTCTGCATCACTAATCTCAAATGCTCCTTATGTTCCTGCTCATTCTTGGAGAAGACCATAATATCATCAATGAACGCCACGACGAACTTGTCAAGATAATCCATGAACACGATGTTCATCAAGTATATAAAGTAGGCCGGAGCATTGGTTAACCCAAAAGACATAACCGTGAACTCATACAAGCCATACCGAGTAGTGAAAGTTCTCTTGGGAATATCAATCACCCGAATTCTCATCTGATGATAACCCAATCTGAGATCGATCTTAGAAAACACACAAGCTCCCTTCAGCTGGTCAAAGAGATCATCGATCCTTGGTAACGGATACTTGTTCTTGATGGTAACCTCATCGAGGGCTCGTTAATCTATGCACATCCTTTGTGTCCCATTTTTCTTATCAACAAACAACACTGGGGTTCCCCAAGGTGAATAACTAGGACGTATATACCCCTTAGCTAGTAAGGCCCTTAATTTTTCTTTTAAGTTTCTCTAGTTCTTTTACCCCCATTCTATATGGTCTTTTAGCTATGGGTGTTGTTCTAGGCATAAGTTCAACAACAAATTCAACTTCACGTTTCGGGGGCATACCTGGCAATTCATCTGGAAACACATTTGGATACTCGTTCACCACTCGAATGTCCTTAAGCTTTGTGCCTTCAGCGTGATTGACCTGACCATGCTTTGAGGATTTGGTTGCCTGATACTCAATCTTCTCTCCTGATGGAGTCACTAACTGAACTGCCCGCTTGTAACACTGTATGACTGCATCGTACTTTGCTAGCCAGCTCATTCCCAGGATCAGATCCATTCCGATAGAATTCAGGACTATAGGGTGTGCTACAAAGTCTAACCCCCCTTATGTTAACTACTGCATTAGGACAACGTAATGTTGCTCGAAGTTCTCCGCCCGGTGAGTTAACCAACATGGTATTCCCCATAGGTTGCATAAGCATCAAGTTCTTTTTCATGAAATCAGCAGATATAAAATCATGCGAAGCTCCAAAATCAAACAAAACTGTCGGTGGTTGTGATTTCACTGGAAACGTACCGACTACCATGTCTATAGCTCCTTCTACAGTCTCTGCTCCCACATGGTTGAGCCTACCCTTAGCGAAGTTCTGCTGGCCATGGTTTCCATGTGCCTGCTGCTGATTCCTATTCTGAACTGGCTGCGGTCCAGCCCTCTAGTTGTTGTTCTGGCCAGTGGGATTTTGGGCCATTTAAGGATGGGAATTAGCATAGTGTCCTTGTTCACCACAGTGATAGCATGTCCTCGGGCCAACTGGAATGGTGTTAGCTTGGGTAGTCAGGGAAGGCTGAGCATTCTGCTACACATTCTGGTAGCGCTTCTTCTATTGCTACGGTGGTGGTGGATACTGGGGACGCTGTTGGTTCTGGTCGTGGTTTAGAAGGCTTGACTGTCCCTGGAAGCACTGCTGATTCACCTACTAGGGGTTGTAGAGAGGACGAACATTGCTGCTAGACTGCTGGCTCATGATCTTCCTCTTCTTATTCTCAATCTCACGACGCTTGTGCTCCACCATCAAAGCACCATCGGCCAATTCGCCGAAGGATGCAAAGGTGATGCACATCAGCTGCAGATGCAAGGCATCCTGTAGTCCACCCTGGAAGCAAGTCTGCCTCTTCCGGTCAGTTGACAACTCGTCTGGTGCGTAGCGGGCTGGCTAGCCCAAGGAATTTGTCACGATAGGTAGTGACACTCATCCCTTCCTGCGTCAGTGCTAGGAACTCCTTCTTCTTCAGGATCATAAGTCCTTCCGACACATGGTGAGCATGGAAGTCATCACTGAACTGCTGCCAGGTGATCTGGTTGCGGTTGGGGTGTGCATACCGCTACGCCTCCCACCAGTCTAGAGTGGCTCCTTCAAACTATCCTGAGGCATAGAGCACCTTCTCTCTATCATCACACTGAGCAATGTCGAGCTGTCTCTCCACTGCCTTGATCCAGTCTTCAGCTTCCATCAGATCCTTTGCGCGAGAAAACTTTGGCGGGCGCCCCTTCAAGAATTCTCCCCTCTTGTCCCTGATGGGCTTGGAGGCTGCTGGACAGGTGGGTTCTGTAGATTCTGCTGCATCAAAGCTATGGCCTGAGTCAACTGCTACATCGTCTGCGTCAGCATGCGGACCAGATCCTCCATGGTAGGCTGCTGGTTCTAGTTCTAATTGCCGGCACCAGCAGATCCTCTTGTCTCAACCATCTGTCATTGTTAAACAATCAATGATCAAACCCCAACATTCACATTCACATACATGTCTGAACCAGTGCCAAAGAGCAAGATCAAATCCACTGACAAGATAAGGTACTCAAGTGAAAGGAAAGATAAGATAGATGCAAAACACAGGAGATAAGGAACCCAACTCTTTATTCATTAAAATCCTTATACCTTAATCCAATACTAGATGATTTGCAGACTTTCATCCACGCTCATTAGAATCATTACAAAGATCCAAATCACACACAAGCATAATAATAAAACATCCAAACATCTAAGGACATAGTTCACACACGACTCGACACACTCAGACTCGACTCTTTTTTGTACTCAAAACGTACTACTTGATCCCTATTACAACTTTATAGTAGCATCTAGGGGTCGATGGTGGTGTGGACAGCGGGAGAGTTATAGCGTGGCCTCCTACGCGGTGGTGACTCTCCACGGTACTCTGGGCTGCGGGGCGAAGGTCCTCCCAACTGGTGCTGCAGCTCCTCATTCCTCTCTTGCATGGCTGTGAGCTTCCTCCTTAGCATGGCATTCTCATCAGACACAACATCAAGTTCTATGTTGAGAGTAGCCGCAAGCGCCACTATAGAAGCAAGCTGGGGGTCCTGAACGTCAGCGGTAGACGTGAGGGTGCAAGATGTACCACCACTCTTCCAGCGGGGGTGGTACCTCTCTGGCTCATCTTTGATCTTGGCGAAGAACTTGTGGTGGTAGACGTAGTAGGCTTGGCATGCAACATCAGTGATCCCTGCCTCCTGGGTATCCTGATCTGACAGAGCGTAGTGAACCGATATCTCACGATCAGCCCTCACCACCTCATTGGTCACCCTCACGTGCACTGAGGTCTTCCAGAAGCTGCGGTAGAGAACGTGCATCCACCACCCACTACGGTACTCAACTCCAACACGGCCGAAGCGGTAGTGGGTACGAAGTACTCGGAGAAGCCTGATGTAGAAGTGGTCGCCTCCATCCCAGACGAAGCTGTAGACGATCCACTGAGGCGCACGTGGAGCTAGCTGGCGCGGCGACAGGATAGGCGTAGGGCTCCGGGGCACTTCATCTTCATTAGAGGCATCTCCAGTGTTGATGTCCACCTCTGCCTCGGTGTCCTCAGCTGCGGCCACCATCTGCTGCTCTACTGGCTCCTCTTGCTCTTCCTCTATGGGCTCTGAGGACCCTGACGGCTCCTCCTCAGCCTACAGCTTCTGAAGCTGCTCTTGCTTGCGCTTTTCTTCCTAGTCCCTGTAGGTGTCTGGATTCTGCCTCTTCAGCGGGTACTCAGCGACACAGTACGGGAGGTTCTCACAAGTGGGCCTACGAGGGGTCTGCTTCCTACGAGCCATCTATAGCATCAAGATGAAAGAGAAAACAGAAGTTAGAAACTTTTTCATAATAGACAGAGGTAGAATAGAACACTATTTTTCAATAGAAACTCAACTCCAATGTAGAGGGTGATAAAAGAGCAAGGATTAAGCAAAATGTAATCGACCATTCTATCTAGACTGTGATCCTACATTCAGCACGGCTCTGATACCAACTTTGTTCCTAGATTTCTAAGAAACCTGAATGCTTCCAAATGTGTGCCCATGATATACACAGAACACATATAGATTACAAATATGGATCACAGAGAACACAATGCTCGAATAAAATAGTTTACATCAGAGTTTATCACAAGATATAGTCTTAAACGAATCACATAGTAGAAGTCTTAATATTATTAAATGTTTCTCAACTAAGTAGAGCCTCAAGTCCACAGGGACACTGACTGGTTGAACACAGCTAGACGGCAGATCCTCCAGAAACTCAGCAAGCGACTGATCATTCATTGCTCCATCTGTTACCCATCCGAGATTTTGTTGAATAGTTGCAAGTGTAAGTAAACCATCTTACTTAACAAGTATAACACGGGTTATGCAAGAAAAAAAGGCTTGATACGGTTAAACTGCATTAGCACTTTTAGTTGTTTCATTTTATTATCATCCAAATTACTACATATGAGTAGAACCCAGTTATAAACCCATTAATAATAATATATAAGTAATCATAGAATATACCAACATCAACCTCTAACATCATCTTCTAATGAAAAAGGATCCAGGCCACTCGTGTCCGTGAGCCACGGCTATCATGATAGATTTTACACTCTGCAGAGGTTTCGCCCTTTACCCGCTGGTCGCATAAATAAAAAAGAACTTATGATATGAGGACTTTCACAAAACAGCCTAACAAGTACAGTAGTAATTTTGGTTCAACATAGGCAGCATAACCCAAGGCATTGAGATTGACGTACGCTCAGGGCGCAACGTGAGGGAGTCAATGGTGTCCAGAGCGAGAGCGCAATCATCGCAACGTGTGAAGCCACCATACATCAGGCGCTTACATCACGGAACTTTGCCCAACGAGACATAGTCAACGAATAAATCCATCCTCGATGGATCAAGCTATACTCTCACCCATATTCCCCACGTACGCCTTTCGTTAACCACTGGCGAGCTACAAACGTACAAGCTAATTATCAAAGACCAGAGCCATTATAGTTCCAATAGTGGCGAACAAGTTCCTGGGTTGCCACTTTAAGAACTGGACCTTACGGAGAGACATTAGAACAAAGCACGAAGCACATGCTCTAATTCCCTAGATCAAACATTATAGAGAGACTAGAACAAAGCATGAAGCACATGCTCTAGCTCCCCGAACCATTTATCCATTATTAACAATTCAATAAATGTTGTTCGCAACGTGTAGCAAATACTAACCATAATGCATAAAACCCCGGGTAAACAAGGAATAAAGTAAAGACTAGGAACAACCATAATGTATAGCAATATTGGACACATGCATATGTACATATGATTAAATGGTGTATAGGTAACAAGGATTTTCCATGTTATACATGCCTTCCTCAATGAACTGCTGCTGCTGCACTTGCTCCATGGGAACGGGATTGTCGGAGAACTCGAACGGATAGTCAACTACCTACATCGATCACCTCACAAGCATCCACACATACATGCAAACAAGATATATAATTAGAATAGTACACCAAACATATAAAAAATGATGAAAATAAGTCTTTAGAATTACTGTACTCTTTACTACGAACACATGAGCGCGAAAATCACTCCAATCGGAGTTAAAACGAAGAAACTACGCTTAAAACGGGCTCTAGGGGCTTGCTGGTGAAAGTTTTAGACTTCCAGGGTGTTTTTGAAAAAAACCAGGGACTAAAAACATTATTTCATAGAAAAACTTGAGGGCTAAAGGGTAAAACTGCCATTTAGGATGGCGGCTACTATTTTTCAAAAGCCCAGGGGCTAAAAGAAAAGGAAAAGGACTAAACCATAAATACTTTTGAGTAGATCTGGACCACGGGTTGATTTCGTGAAAAGGCAGGGGCTATTTGGCAAAATTGCCATGGCTGACCGGTGTGCGTATGTTTCACCTAGGTCAGATCTATTATGGACTGTTGGATATAAATCTAGCGGGCTCCGATGGATTGGGGGCGCTGGGTCGCCAGCTACGGCGGAGCCGCCCAGCTCGTCGCCGGGGACTCGCCGGAGTTGAGCCAAACCGGGGCTAGGGTGCTCCAAATCTCGTGGTGATTGGCTTGGGATAGAGAGGGGGAGATGGAGATTCAATTTTGGGGGTTGTACTCGAGGATTAGGCGGTGGAGGCGGCTGGCGACGAGCGGCGGCGGTCCGAGAACTCCGGCAAGCTTGTGCGTGCGCGTTGGAGCGGAAGGAAGAGGGGTGTAACACCCCGTCTCCCAAGGCCGCACCGCCCAACCCTTCCGTGGGGCGGGCACGCATACACATAACACCCTGCTTACACTTTCGTCCTCGCTTCACGTAAAAGGGTCAACCCGAAGGTGCTATGGCTGGGGGACAAAGGATTATAAGTTGGCACCACCCTCTCTAAACTAGCAAGGTGGTACTAAACATGTGCACACCGTGCTCATGGTCCACTATGAGCCATATCAACTTGGGTCGGGTGTCATAATATACCCCCTTCAAAGAACTCGACGTCCTGGTCGGTCCAACTCACCCGTCCAGTGCCGACCCATATGCCGTGTGTCCTACCTGGCCCACACGTGCCATATGTTCGCACACTGACCCGAGCAAATGTCCAGGAACGTTCCCTCTAAGCGCACGACCGTATGCCCAGTGCCGACCCGTATGCCATGCCGTGTGTCCTAACCGGCACACACGCGCCATGCGCCCTATGTCCGCACACTGACCCGTACACGCAACCGCGAGGGTCGGCTCTGATACTATTTGTAACACCCTGTCTCCCAAGGCCGCACCGCCCAACCCTTCCGTGGGGCGGGCACGCGTACACATAGCACCCTGCTTACACTTTCGTCCTCGCTTCGTGTAAAATGGTCAACCCGAAGGTGCTATGGCCGGGGGACAAAGGCTTATAAGTTGGCTCCACCCTCTCTAAACTAGCAAGGTGGTACTAAACATGTGCACACCACGCTCATGGGCCACTATGGGCCATATCAACTTCAGCCGGGTGTCACAAGGGGAAATGGGCTTGATGCATTCCTTACCCCACGGCGAAGCTTCATGGCTAACCCCTAGCGGCAATGGGGCGGCGGACGAGCGGGTTGAAGGTGGCGGCGCTCGAGCCAGGGTTGGGCAGCGGCACGAGCTCGAAGGCATGGCGGTAGCTAGGGTTTCGAAGGGGGGCTAGCGAGCTCGAGGCGGCGGGTTTTATAGGGGCTGGGGGGGCAACTTGGCATGCGTGCCAAGCAGCAGAAGGCGGCACAGGGTCGAGCGCGGACTCGAGCTCGAGCTCGATCCGGGCTCGGCCTGGCGCGGTCGCTCTAGAGGAGGGGGTGACAGGTGGGTCCCTAGTGTCAGCGACGGAGGGAGGGGAGGGAGGGCGCGAGCTGGCTGCGGGCTGGTCGAAGTGGGCCGCAAAGAGGAGTTGGGCTGCGCAAGGAGGAGAAAGAGAAAGATAGGAGGAAGAAAACTGGGCCGGGCCGAGAGAGAGGAGGGAGAGAGAAAAGAGTTTTTCTTTTATTCTTTTCTTCCATTTTCAAACTTAAGCAATCATTTGAATTCAAATCAAATTCAAATTCAACAATAAAAAAGAAATGCACCAGCATAAAATGCACAATAAATGATTCTATACCTTATATTTGCTTTTAGTTCTTCAAGAATTTATTTTTCCTACTTAATTATGGGCACTAAATCATAAAAAGCAAATTTAATTTACTAAATTTAATAAGGGCATTTTTAGGGTTTTACAGCTTTGTTGGTTGTGCAACTTTTGTTGGCGAGATGAATGTTGTTCGTTAACGCTTTTTTTTAGTTCTGTCGTTTTTCCGAGGCGGCCGAGGGCTGTCCATTACGATCCTTGATGAAACTTTTCGTTTCGTCTTAGTAGGGGTATCTTTAATGACGAGATTTTAGAACGTCAAGAGTGAAACGTCAAGAGAAGTCCCTTTTCTACTAGTGCGTGGAAGACCGTTTATTCTCGGTTGGTAACACCAACCGGGACTAAAGGGTCACTTTTAGCCCCGGTTTGGTGCTTTCAACCGGGACTAAAGCGTGGAGGACCTTTAGTTATCCCTTGAAACCACCAACTGATACTAAAAGTGACCCATTAGTTCCAGTTGGTGTTACCAACCACGACTAAAGGGTTCTCCGCGGGATTCAAAAATTGGGAGATGACCAACCGGGATTAAAAGTGACCTTTAGTCTAGGTTGGTAATATCAACCCCGACTAAAGGGTCTTTAGTCCCGAACCGAAATACAACAGGGACTAAAAGGGTAGAATCAAAGGTGTTCTCTCTAGGAGTGGTGAAAGTTCAATTAGTATTGAGTTTGGAAGATCTTCCACAAGCTTAACTTTCGCAGCACCAAGAAGATTGCACGAAGCTCCAGGTACCTTCGTTATGGTTTCTTTAAGTCGAACTATGACATGAAGCTGTCATTTTTTCTGGGGTTTTCGAAGCGACGCAAAGCCACAGAAGCTATAGCTAATAGCTATTCAAAATGAGGAGCCAGTCATATCGAATATTATAGGCAGGCTATTAGGAAACACATGTCCTAAGCAACAAGGCAGCACAAAGAAACTGCATACAGCAATATCGTTGTACACAACACTATGTTCGCCTACAGGAAGTGTAGCTGCTGTCCCATGCCAAGCGAAGACTCCTGAACCGTTGGCAAGCTCTGCGCAGTGAGCTAAACTCTAGCGGGAACCTCCAAATCGGGCAGAACGCCCGAACCAGCGTCAACCTCCCCGGAAACGTGGCACCGAGCACAGCCTCCACTACAAGCTCCGAGATAAAGCAACAACAACTTGAACGTCCACCGCAAGCACCAGCAAAGCAACAACCTTCGGGGCAAGCGCCAAGCTTGGCACGTCGCTGAATCTGGCGGCGAGAGCCTCCACGTCAGACCATCAGGCATTCAGGCAAAGCCGTTACCTCTTCTTCCATGAACCATGACAGGAATAACCAACAACATTCATACGAAGCTCCTGTGCAGGGCACAAAGTCACTGCTGGCATAACGCTAGGCCGCCATCCAAGCGGCATACCGTGGCCGCTTTGGTCGAAGCGGCAGTTCTAGTGTCATCAAACCAAAACCAAGACACGTTACAACCTGAAATTTTTGTCCAATATACGAGTTTCGAAGAGCACCGAATAACGTTTGCATGAATGTTGAAGTGATAACCGTCGCTGCAAAGACGAGGCCAGAAGGTGACAGCGATAACCCAAGGTTGGCTCCAAAGTTGACAGAGCCAAAGGCTGGCATGGTCACGAAGGGAAAGAAAGCGGATTTGTTGGAAAAGGGCAAGACCCAAAACTCGAGGATAGGATCGGAATAGGGAGCGAAACCTCTGATGCGGACATCGACTACACTATGAGTACGACGACACAAGACACGACGCCAGAAGATCAAGCGCCTTTTCCTCAGGCGCCTCTGGCCCAGACGCTTTCCGCTCAGGCGCCAGAGGCCCAGGAGCTTCCTCCACTTGGGCCGATTATGCGGGCTCGCGCAAGAGAGTTAAACTACATCATGGTACTGAAGAATGAAGGCCCAGGAGAATAGATGACAGCCCATTCGGAGGCCCGTGGTTGCGGCGGCCCAGCTAGTGGCGCCTAGGGTTTCCCAACCCTAGGGCGCCACCTCCCGTAGCCGCTAGGGGCTGCGCCCCTATTTATTTAGACTACTCTTTTCATTTGCGACTTGAGTTTTGTTTTACGATTAGCCTCTGCTAAACGGATCACGCGCAAATACGCGCTGACCTCTGTAATTCGGGACTCCACCTCTGAGTGATAATAAGATTGCTCGCCTCTTGTTCTTGTTTGTTCTTCGATTGCAAACAGGGATTGATCTTCGTGATCAGGCTGACCTTGCATCGGCAAGTTCGGTAACCACAGGGAGTTGGCTCAGCGATTGCATTGGTGCCTCGAGTTCGCTCATCGTAGTCGGATCGTGAGGGTCTACATCCGCCCAAGTCAAAATTACCTCCACTCACCGAAAGATCGGGCACTCCGCCTCTATCAACCTCGGACGTCGATCGAAGATACAGTGGGCGAAGGTGAGAAGAAGGACCGGACGTCGATCGAAGATGCGGCGGACGAAGATGCGGCAGTCAAGGATGAGACGAAGGTTCGGGCGCTGATCGAAGATACAACGAAGCCTTGAGTGTTGGTCGAAGATGCGGCGGTCGAGGATGAGATGAAGGTTCGAGCGCTGATCGAAGATACAACGAAGCCTCGAGTGTTGGTGTAACACCCTAAAAATGCCCTATTTAAAATTTAGTAATTAATTGGCTTTTTATATTCAAGTGCTCATAAATAATATAGGAAAAATAAAATTTTGAATAATTAAAAGCAAATATAGGGTATAGAAACATTATTGTTGCATTCATGCTGGTGCATTTATTTTTTATTGTTGAATTCAAAATTGTTTTGAATTTGAATTCAAATGAGTGTTTGAATAAAAGAAAAACCTTTTCTTTTTCTCTCTCTTTTTCCTTCTTCCTTTTCAGCCCAGCAGCCCAGTTTTCTTTTTCTTTCTTCCCGCGGCCCATCTTTTCCTCTCCTTCGCGCGGCCCATCTTTTTCTTCACTGCGCAGCCCAGCAAGCGGCCCAGCCCAGCCGCGCTCTCCCCTCTCTTTCCCCGCAGTCGCTAACCGCCTGGGCCCGCATGTCAGCGCCGTCTCCTACCTTCGGTCGTGGGCGAACGGGACTCCACCTCCCGAACCACGCTGCGCCGCCGTGCCGCGCCCGGACTCCTCGAAGCTTGGAGCGCACGCCGAGGCCGCCTAGCCCCTTTATAAGCCGCCGCCAACCCCTCGTTCTCGAGCCGTAGCCCCAACGCTAGCCACAACCCTAGCCGCTGCGCCTTTGACCTAGCCCCGAGCCACCGCCGCCGCCCATCCGACGCTCCGCCGCGCCTTTGTCGACAAGAGCCATCTCAGGAGCTTCGCGAGCATGTAAGGAACACGCCAAGCCCCTTTTCCCCTCCTCTTTCGCTCTGCAGCGCCCGCGCAAGCTCGCCGGAGCGGCCGACCCGCCTCCGCTCGCCGCCGGCCACCACAGCGGCCTAAACCTCTCCCCTGACCCCCAAAATCGACTCCCCGTCGTCTCCTCTATCTCTAGGACCAAACGCGGCGAGAAAAGGAGCTTCCTAACCCCCAGCCGAGCCAATTCCGGCGAGGGCGCCGCCACGCGCCGCCGCAAGCGGCCGTGCTCCGATGAGCCGAGCGCTAGATCTGATCTGAGCCGTTAGATTCGAAACCGACGGCCTAGATCTGAAAACCGTAGCCCCGAGCCGAGTCGATTCCAGCGAAGTGCCGCCGCACGTGCCGCCGCGACGGCTGAGCTCCGGTGACCCCCGCGCTCGCTCTGATCTGAGCCGTTAGATTCAAAACCGACGGCTAGATCTGAAAACCGTTTTAAACCGAGCTGGTTCACCGTGAACCAGTGAACCACGGTTCATGGCCGGTCCACGGTCCGGTCCACCGTGACGTCATGCTGACGTTAGCTATCAGCCGCTGCCGTGCTTGTTTTACAAAAGAGCCCCTCTGTTTTCTGAAAATCAACCCGTGGTCCAGCGCAGTTCAAAAGTATTTACAACCAAGTCCTTTTTCTTTCGGTTTAGCCCCTGCCCTTTTGAAAAATAGTGCCCGCCGTCCTAGAAGTCGTTTTTACTCGTTAGCCCTCGAGTTTTTATATGAAATTTTGTTTTAGGCCCCTGGTTCCTTTCAAAAACACCCCTAGAAGCCTAAAAGTCTTACCAGCAAGCCCCTAGAGTCCGTTTTAAGCGTAGTTTCTTCGTTTTAACTCCGATTTGAGTGATTTTCGCGCTCATGTGTTCGTAGTGAAGCGTAGAGTAACTCTAAAGCCTTCTTTTCATCTTTTGTTTATGTTTGGTGTACTGTTCTAATTAAATATCTTGTTTGCATGTATGTGTGGATGCTTGTGTGGTGATCGATGTGAGTAGTTGACGAGCCGTTCGAGTTCGCCGACGATCCCGTTCTCGAAGAGCAGTTGCAGCAGCAGTTCACTGAGGAAGGCAAGTATAACACGGACCATCCTTGTTACCTATACACCATTTAATCACCCAAACTCATGTGCATGTGTCTAATATTGTTAAACCCTAAGGATGTTCCTAGTCTTTACCTTATTCCTTGTTACCCGGGGTTTTATGCATTATGGTCAGACTATGCTACGCGCTGCAACCAACATTTATTTTTAATGTCAATATTGAATTAATGGTTCACTTTAATGATGATTAAAATATGCTTTTTAGCAACATGGTTCGGGGAACTAGAGCATGTGCTGTGTGCTTTGTTCTAGTGTCTCTATAAGGTTTGGTCTAGGGAATTAGAGCATGTGCTTCGTGCTTTGTTCTAATGTCTCTCCGTAAGGTCCGGTTCTTAAAGCGACAACCCAGGAACCTGTTCGCCGCCGTTGGAACTATAATGGCTCTGGTCTTGGATAATTAGCTTGTACGTCTCTAGCTCGCCAGTGGTTACCGAAAGGCGTATGTGGGGTGCATGGGTGAGAGTATAGTTTGATCTATCGAGGACGGTTTTATCCGTTGGCTATGTCTCGTTAGGCAAAGTCCCGTGATGTAAGCGCCTGATGTACGGCAGCTTCACACGTTGCGATGATTGCGCTCTCGCTCTGGACGCCATTGACCCCCTCACGTTGCGCCCTGAGCGTACGTCAATCTCGATGCCTCGGGTTATGCTGCCTATGTTGAACCAAAACGGCTACTGTGCTTGTTAGGGTGTTTTGTGAAAGTCCTCGTAACATAAGTTCTTTTGGATTTATGTGACCGGCGGGTAAAGGGCGAAACCTCTGCAGAGTCCAATAGCAATGGAAGAGCCCAAGTGTGCAAAAGATGTGCAAAATCTAACAGGAAGAATTGCAGCCTTGAATAGGTTCATCCCAAAAGCCGTTGAGCAAAGCTTGCCTTTCTTCAAAGTCCTACGTCATGCCAAGGAATTTTCCTGGGAACTAGAGCAAGCCAAGGCTTTCACTGAGCTGAAGAATTAATTGGGAAATATAATAAAATTATCACCACCCGAACCAAAAAATGGATTGATGTTGTATCTAGCGGCCTCCATTTCAGCGGTCAGCCCGCTCTAGTTCAAGAGACAAGCATAGAAGAACGCAAAAAGAAAATGCTGGTCTACTTCATTTCAGAGGCCCTGTCGGGAGCAAAACTATCTTACTCAGAACTTGAGAAAATAGCTTATGCCCTCGTCACGGCATCCAGAAACTCCGCCACTACTTCGAAGCCCACAAAATAGCCCACAAAATAACAGTGGCCACTGACAAACCATTATCTGACCTATTTTCAAACAAAGAATCTTCAAGAAGGATCAACAAATGGGCGGCCGAGCTATGAGAGTGTAACACCCAGATTACCAAGAAATCCGAATGCTTCCATATGTGTGCCCAGGATGTCCACAGAACACATATAGATTACAAATATTGAATCACAGAGAACACAATGCTCGAATAAAATAGTTTATATCAGAGTTTAACACAAGACATAGTCTTAAACAAATAACACAGCGGAAGTCTTAATATTATTAAACGTCTTAACTACGTAGAGCCTCAAATCCACAGGGACACCGACTGGTTGAGCACAGCTAGAAGTACGGCAGATCCTCCGGAAACTCAGCAAGCAACTGATTATTCACTGCTCCATCTGTTACCCATCCGGGATTTTGTTGAATAGTTGAAAGTGTAAGTAAACCATCTTACTTAACAAGTATAACACGGGTTATGCAAGAACAAAAGGCTGGACACGGTTGAACTGCAGTAGCACTTTTAGTTGTTTCATTTTAGTATCATCTATTTTACTACAAATGAGTAGAACCCAAGTATAGACCCATTAATAAGGTACAAGTGATTATAGAACAAACCAACATCAACCACTAATATCATCTTCTAATAAAAAAGGATCCAGGCCGCTCGTGTCCGTGAGCACGGCTATCATGATAGATCAACACTCTGCAGAGGTTTCGCCCTTTACCCGTCGGTCACATAAATCCAAAAGAACTTATGTTACGAGGACTTTCACAAAACACCCTAACAAGCACAGTAGCCGTTTTGGTTCAACATAGGCAGCATAACCCGAGGCATCGAGATTGACGTACGCTCAGGGCGCAACGTGAGGGGGGTCAATGGCGTCCAGAGCGAGAGCGCAATCATCGCAACGTGTGAAGCTGCCGTACATCGGGCGCTTACATCACGGGACTTTGCCTAACAGGGCATAGCCAACGGATAAAACCGTCCTCGATGGATCAAACTATACTCTCACGAATGTTCCCCACATACGCCTTTCGGTAACCACTGGCAAGCTAGAGACGTACAAGCTAATTATCCAAGACCAGAGCCATTATAGTTCCAACGGCGGCGAACAGGTTCCTGGGTTGTCGCTTTAAGAACCGGACCTTATGGAGAGACATTAGAACAAAGCACGAAGCACATGCTCTAATTCCCTAGATCAAACCTTATAGAGACACTAGAACAAAGCACACAGCACATGCTCTAGTTCCCCGAACCATGTTGCTAAAAAGCATCTTTTAACCATCATTGAAGTGAACCATTAGTTCAATATTAACATAAAAATAAATGTTGGTTGTAGCGCTAGCATAGTCTAACCATAATGCATAAAACCCTGGGTAACAAGGAATAAGGTAAAGGCTAGGAACATCCTTAGTGGTTAACAGTATTAGACACATGCATATGATTTATGTGATTAATCGGTGTATAGGTAACAAGGATGGTCCGTGTTATACTTGCCTTCTTCAGAGAACTGTTGCTGCACCTGCTCTTCGGGAACGGGATCGTCGGCGAACTCGAACGGCTCGTCAACTACTCACATCGATCACCACACAAGCATCCACACATACATGCAAACAAGATATTTAATTAGAACAGTACACCAATCATAAACAAAAGATGCAAAGAAGGCTTTAGAGTTACTCTACGCTTCACTACGAACACGTGAGCGCGAAAATCACTCAAATCGGAGTTAAAACGAAGAAACTACGCTTAAAACGGGCTCTAGGGGCTTGCTGGTGAAGGTTTTAGTCTTCCAGGGGTGTTTTTGAAAGAAACCAGGGACCTAAAACATAATTTCATATAAAAACTCGAGGGCTGCGGCGTAAAAACGACTTCCAGGACGGCGGGCACTATTTTTCAAAAGAGCAGGGGCTAAACCGAAAGAAAAAGGACTTGGTTGTAAATACTTTTGAATAGAGGTGGACCGCGGGTTGATTTTCGAAAACTGCAGGGGCTCTTTTACAAAACAGGCACGGCGACGGCTAGATGCTGACGTCGGCTGACGTGACCGTGGACCGGACCGTAGACCGGCCATGAACCGCGGTTCACTGGTTCACGGTGAACCGGCTCGGTTTAGATGGGTTTTCAGATCTGGCCGTCGGTTTCGAATCCTACGGCTGAAATTAGATCTACCGCTCGGTTCGCCGGGAACGGCGGCTCGCGGCGGCGTGCGGCCGGAGTCTCGCCGGAGTTGACTCGGCTGGGGGCTACGGTGCTCCAAAACTCGCCGCGTTTGGTCCTAGAGGTAGAGGAGACGACTGGGAGTCGATTTTGGGGGTTCTACTCGAAGGTTGGGCAAAGGTGGAGGCCGGCGACGAGCGGTGGCGGGTGGTGAGCTCCGACGAGCGCGTGCGCGTACTGCAGAGCAGGGAAAAAGAGGGCTTTTGGGCCTGGCGTGTTGCTTACCTCGCGGCGAAGCTCCTGGTGCGGTTCTAGGCGGCAAAGCAGCGACGAGCGAGCGGGTTGGCTGCGGCGGCGCGAGCTCGGGGCTAGGTCAAAGGCGGCGGCGGCTAGGGTTTGGGTTGCGGCTCGAAAACGAGGGGTTGGCGGCGGCTTATATTGGGGCTCGAGGGGTCTCCTTGGCGTGCGCTCCAAACCGGGGAGTCGGGGCGCGGCACGGCGGCGCGGCGGTGGAGGAGTTCGGCTCGAACACGACTAGAGGAAGGAGAAGCAGCTGACAGGTGGGCCCGGGCGGTCAGCGACTGCGGGAGAAGAGAAGAGAGGGCGCGGGCTGCAGCTGGGCCGGAGCTGCTGCTGGGCCGCGCGAAGGAGAGAAAGAGGAGATGGGCCGCGCAGGGAGGTTGGCTGGGCTGCGGGAAGAAAAAGAAAGAGGAGGGGTGGGCCGGCTGGGCTGAAAAGGAAAAAGGAAAAAGAAAGAAAAAAAGGTTTTTCTTTTATTCAAACACTCATTTGAATTCAAATTCAAATTCAAATTCAAATTTGAATTCAACAATCAAAAATAAATGCACCAGCATGAATGCAACAATAATGTTTCTATACCCTATATTTGCTCTTAATTATTCAAAATTTTATTTTTCCTACATTATTTATGAGCACTTGAATATAAAAATCCAATTAATTACTAAATTTTAAATAGGGCCATTTTTAGGGTGTTACAGAGAGTACACAATAGAATTCGAAAGAAGAAGTGCAACCAAGTCTCAGGTTCTCGCAGATTTCATCGTAGATTGGACTGCACTGGCAACGGACAATAATGATTCAGATTTTGAATGGATAATTTTTTGTGACGGTGCTTACAGGGGAAATGGAGCTTCCACAGCTGCAGTCATCATCTCGCCTTCGGGAATCAAGACAAGATTCGCGGCAAAGCTAGATTTCGAAAGTGGGGGTTACACATCACCAACAACGTAGCTGAATATGACGCTCTATTATTGGCTCTCAGGAAAATGAAAGCATTAGGACAACCCCACTTCATCGTCAAGACAGGCTCAAAAGTGATCACCGACCAAGCAGAAAAAATAAGCGAAGCTCGAAACCCCGAATTAATCCAATACCTTGGAGAAGTAAGGGAAATGGAGAAATACCTCAAAGGATTCACAGTCACTCGCATACCAAGAAACCAGAACGGAGAAGCAGATAGCATAGCAAAGGCAGTAGCGCAAAATGAAGATTTGCCCAAAGATGTGATGTTCGAAGTCATGACCATACCCTCTACTCAAAAAAGAAGATTGAACCACATCATGTGGGAAGATTGGAGATCCCCCATCATCGCTGTCTAACAAAACACCTTCGAGCCATATGCTCCGAAAAAGAAAATCAAAGAATCAAGCAAAGAGCAAGAAAATATGTCATGAACGACGAAGAGCTATACAAAATAGGGGTATCCTCACCATGGTTGAAGTGCATCCTCGCAGATCAAGGAGTCGAAATCCTAGAAGGTATTCATGCCGGTTTATGCGGATCACACATAGGCGCAAGAGCATTAGCTGGAAAAGCAATAAGGCAGGGATTCTTCTGGCCAACCATGGTGAAAGACGCAGAACAGGTGGCCAGAACCTGCGAAGCATGTCAAAAGAATGCAAACAACCAATCCGCGCCGGCTGGTCTCACACAATTAATCACACCATCTTGGCCCTTGCGAAGATGGGGAATCGATCTAGTAGGATCATTGCCAACAGCACAAGGAAACTGCAAATTCACAGCAGTAGTTTTCAGATACTTCACTAAGTGGATCGAAGCCAAGCCCCTAGCATCAATCACGACTACTAACATCTAAAAACTTTTCTGGCAAAACATTGTTTGTAGATTTGGCGTGCCAATAGAAGTCACTGTAGACAACGGAAAGAATTCGATTATGAGAAATTCAGAAACTACTGCTCCTACATCGGCACGAAGACAAAGTTTGCCTCAGTTTATCACCCACAGTCAAATGGGTATGGCGGACCACTCCGAAATTATTCCAAGGTAAGTACCCATGGACCACTAATCAAGTAGCCAGGCACTTAATCCAGAATAAGCTGGAGCGCCGTTGGATTATACCCGATTAACCACGTTCTTTTCCGATTGAAACAACACGTGCGCCCACACGAAGGTGAGTCCCAGAAATTACAACATTCCACAAGTTCAACTTAACATAAATAGTCTCATCAAGTTATTACAAACCAAGTCTGAAATTTAAATGAAATACAAGAGTTTAATGCAGCTGAAAATAAACTAATCGACGATACATAGCAACACCACGATGAAGCCGTCCATGGTGCTACTCCTCACGATCCTCGGAAGAGGACGGAACCCACTCGACGTGCCAGCCAGGAGGAACCTGGGCAGGACAAGTAGCACTAGCAAGGTCCTCTACAACATGCATACCTGAAATAAAAGCCACAAGCAAGGCTGACTATACTATTACTTAGCAAGACTTACCCGTCGGGTGAAAACTACATCACCGACTTCTAGACATGAGAGGCTTTTGGCTGGTGGGTTTGTTTTACCAGAAAGCGACTAAGAGTGGATCCTTATTTTCATGATTTTAGCATCAATTTCTAATAGTGTTAGCCATTCTAGATTAGCAACCTTTCTAAACATACAAGTGGTGCAAAACAATTTAGTACATACAACAAGTTCATCATCCTCATAGTTTCACTTGTTACTCAATGCAGCATAGCGGTCAAGCAGTCTCATTAACCGTGAGAAGCGGACAGTTCGAACCGAATTTCACTATCTGGTCAGAAAAACCCAACACACACGGATAATGCTTGCTATGAAAGGCACAAGCACTACCGAACCTTTCCCGTCAATCAATAATTCGGAACCAACTCCCACTTCATTAGGATACAAGGTTATCGGATACTCACGGACTCAGGCCGGCCGATCTCACACATGTAACCACATGTGTACAGCAAGGGAAAATACTTTTCCAAGGAAAGAAGGCTATCAGTCCTAGCTGTATCAATCGGGTACCAGGCTTACCGATTCCTATAGGTCGGCATGTGCGTGGTACGTTCAAAATCTTGACACAGAAAACCACACGTTTCGACCTTAATCCAATTATCATACACCGATGGGAGATCTACAAATACCATCTCGCCCTTACATCCTTATGATTCCAACATAACTAAAGACAAGCAACTCCTATATCTCGCGAGTGACAGGAAATCACTCGACTTGTAACGGTCCTAAAGCATTGCACTATCGACCTTATCATACTAGTATTTCAAGACATAGGTACTAGAATTATGTAACTAGGGTATTCAAACAACTCCTTGAAACGTAAATGCACAAACATAAATAATTCAAAGTTGCATAAACTTTAAAAGTTAGGTTATGCTCCGAGGCTTGCCTTCTTCAGCTACACCGGCGTCGGTCTCCGGGTCAATCACAATAACGTTGGCACCACCTTCGGGAGCTTCTTCTTCGTTGGCGGGGACGACATTGTAAGTGCTATCAGCGAGAGCGCCGTCTACATAAGATGCACAAGTTTAAGTGTTGCAGCAATTTTTAGGTCTAAAAGCTAAGGCACTTGAAGGCCATATTCACCTAGACACTATAGTGTACAATTATTTTCTTCACAAGAATGGAGAAGGGGATGCTAGACTCAAGTTTATTCGATGGTGATTGTGTACATATATATGAAACAATTTCTAGCTATCAATTCTATGCAAGTATTCAGTTCTTCAATTAAAAACTAATATGCACCCACATTTGCTTTAAATAACCACAAGTGTCCTAAATCCTTTTTATTAATTCAAAATTTTACCCTAGTTTCTTCTTATTTTTGTTTCTCTATTTCTATTCATCATTTTCACCTAGAAACTTTATGACAGCTACTGGTTTGTATGGGTTAAGCTCACTCCAAAAGGTGGCTAAAACCGAGTTGTACAAAATTTATTAAAAATAGTACAAGTCAGTGCTCAAAGATTCAAGATTAATTCATATAAAATCGAAAATACTTCCAAAACAGAAGATATTGCCACCAGAATGGGGCATGCTAGAAAGGAGTACTTTGGCCAAGTGGTAGGTAAAAATACCACTTGAACAGTCCTAAATAAATACTAATCCGAAAACATACATCTATTTATTTGATAGCATAAACAGAGTCAAAAATTAAGTTTGGCATTTTTATAGCATGTGTTAACAAGTATTTAGACATCTGGTGGAAGTTGGTGAGTTTTGACTGCAAGAATTATTTTTAATAAATCCAGAACTGAGCTAGAACAGAAATTACTAAAAATTCATAACAGAAGCTACAAATCATATTTATATGTTCCCTTTGGACACAATGCTACTACAGGCCATACAAACAACATATTTAAAGGTCAGCTGCAGAGGATTTCAGGATTTGAAATGGCGCACAAAACTCTAAAAACTGAGTTTGAATTTTAATTCGAAAACCATTCACCAAGAGCATATACATGCAAACATGAACTGGAGTTACAATTTCACGAGTCCAGGGAGTATTTTCGTGCATTTTTCTGATTCTTCTACGATTTTTAACGGATTTTAGAAGATCTCAGAAATTTGAACTAGATCTAAAGAATCTTTTTTATGCTGGGAACCCTAGATCTTTTAAAACCTTACGAAAGGGTTCCTACACTTTGCACGCAGGCCCCTAGAACTAAAATGGGGAACGCAAAAAGGCCCTTGGCCTCACCGGCGGCCGGATTCTGGCGAGGGAACGACAGGAGAGGCCGGGGAACTAGACGGGAACGATGAGGGGCTCACCTGTGACATCTCTGATGTAAAAATGAAGAAAACACCTTTGAAACAGATTAAAGAGGGAAAAAGTGAAGATGGAATTCAATAATTCATCAAAATTCAAATTTAAATTCAAAAACAAAGGTTGTTTGACACCCAACTAAAATCTCAAAAATTTTGTACTAAACATGAAAATCTCCAAAAATAAAAGATGTTTGTCATCACAAATAAGGACTAGTCACTGTTTGGAACTTTTGAAAATTTTGTAGTTTAGTCCCTCAAAAACTCGAAAAACCAATCTAGACACCTTTTTGAATTTGGGTTGTTTGAGCTCGAAAAATTTAAAATTTCAGGTTCACCCCAGAAAGAAAGTTGTGTCCCACCTCTCAAACTCCAACTATTATTTTCACACTTTTCAAAGTTCAGTTCAAATTTTTGGAGAAAATTCAAAAGGGGTAAAGGAGCTCCACGGGCCGCCAGCTCGGCCCTGGCGCGCTCTGCGCCTGGCCGGAGCTCGGCCGCCACGTGGCAGGCGAGCGGCGGAGGCCGCGCCGAGCTGGCCGAGCCGCGGCGTCGGGTGGCTCTTGTCCTCGCGCATTTGTCCAAGCCTCCCGCGCCGTCACATCGCCACGCGACAGCGCGCTTTGCCTCGCGCCACGGAGCGCCATCATGGCGGTCGGAGCGCCACCGTGGCCGCGCGCGCGCGACGCGCAGAGCCTCTCCGCGGAAGATTCCCTCTTCGCTCCGCGCCAAGACGCTCCGCAGAGGATCTTCCACTCCCTCACGTAACGATCTCCGACGCCCAACCATCGCGCGCGCTCTGTTCAAGCTCGGGCGAGCTTCAATGGCGCGTCGCGTCGCTGTCGCCACGCACGCACGCTCCCGAGGCAGCACGACCCCGCTCTAGCGTGCCAAGGCACTCCACCGAGCCACTCACACTCTCCCCTAGCTCGCGCACTTCACCAGTTCGCTCCCTCGCGCTCGCTCCCGTCGTCTTCAACCTCGCGCCGCGCGGACCGAGCCGAGCTTCGAAGTGAAATTCATCCTCGTCCCTCCACCATTCCCAAATCCCTCACGCACAAAGCTAGACCACTTCCCGAGCTTCCATTTCCCCCATTTCTCGCGAACTCTCCCCAACTCTCCGGTGAGAAATCGGATTTTCCCCCAAATCCACATTTCCGGCCGCCGGAGCACGCGCACGTCGAGCCCCTACTTCGAGCCTTCCCCGAGGTCAACCGAGCCCTCCACTAGCTTCGCCAAGTCCCACTGGTGCTCTAGGACCCCTCCAACCCCGACGAGATCCACCACCCTCGCCGGAATCGAGCTCGCGGCGGCCGTACCGCCACCGCAAGTCGCCGGCGAACTCGGAGCTTCCCCCGGCCTCCCAACCGCCACCAATCGACTTGTGGTGAGCCCCTGGTTCTTTTCCCCTACTTCCCCGACCCTAGCTCGCCGTCGTTTGGCCGGCGCAACTCCGGCGACGAGCCGAGGGCATATGTTCATCGTCTTCGTTTTTCCAGGGTTCCCAGTGTAAAAGTCAGGGACCTATTCGCGAAGTTTTAAAAGTTCTAGGGTCTCCAGCGTAAAAAGATTCTTAAACCTAGATCTATTTTCCCGAATCTTGTAAAATCCGCTAACAATCGTACAAAAATCTGAAAAATGCACAAAAATACTCCCTGGACTCGTGAGATTGTAAACTCCAATCTCATTTAAGCATGTATATACTTTTGGTGAACCATTTTTGAATTAAAATTCAAACTGTAAATTTAGAAACTTGTGCACCATTTCAAATTCAGAGCTCCGCTAGGGCTGAGCTTTGGTTATGTTGTTTGCAATGACTTTGGACACCTTGTGCCCAAAGGGAACCTAAAAATATGGACTGTAGCTTCAGTTATGAATTAAATTGTGTTTCCTGTCATTTTGCAGTCCAGAAATTGTTAAAAATAATCCATGCAGCGAAAAATCACCATTTTTCTCCAGAGGACTAAAAACTTGCAGCGCATCTGCTAAAAATGCAAAACTTAATTTTTGAGCCTACCTCTTATACTACCCAATAAATAGATATGTGTTTTCAAATAAAAATTTATTAAGGACTGTCCAAGGGTTATTTTGAGCCTCCACTTGGCCAGAGCCCTCCTTGCACTCGTGACTAGCTCTGGTAGGAAAATGTCCTGATTTGGATGTATTTTCGATTTTATATGAATTTATCTTGTTTCTGTAGGCAGCAGTTTGTACTAATTTTAATAAATTCTGTGTAGCTCAGATTTAGCTAAATTTTGGAGTGAGCCTAACTCTTATACTCCAGTAGCTGTCATAAAGTTTATAGATAAAAAGGATGAACAGAAACCGAGAAACAAAAATGAGAAGAAATTAAGGTGGAAATTGAGTTATATAAAAGAATAGAGCTTTTTGATAATTAATTAAGGTGAAACATGGAGAAGTTTAAAAATTCAGAACAGCACCCTAACTTCAAAATAATAAATAGAAATTCTTTTATATATGTACACCATCACCATCAAAGATCCGTAAAAATTTTCCACGCCCCTCCTCTACTTTTGTGAAGGAGAAAGTAGTACTTTAGCATGTCTCGGTGAATCTGGCCTTCAAGGCCTTAGTTTTGGAATCACTAGGCAGCCACTATAAAGTTATGCATCTCATGTAGAAGGCGCTATTCCGGACGGCACCTACCATCTCATCCCCGCCGACGGTGAAGGCACCCCGGAGAACGGTGCCGGCGATGGAACAAACGACCCGGAGGCTAACTCCCAGCTAGAGCAAGAAGGCAAGCCCCGGAGCATAACCTAACCTTTAAAGTTTATGCATCTATGAATTCCCTATGCTTGTGCATTTACGTTTCAAGGAGTTGATTGAATACCTTAGCTGCACATTTCTAGTACCTATGACTTGCAACACTAGTATGAAAGGATCGATAGGGCATTGCTTTAGGTCCGTTACAAGTCGAGTGATTTCCTGTCACTCGCGAGACATAGGAGTTGCTTCTCTTTACTTATGTTGGAATCATAAGGATGGACGGGCGGGATGGTAGATGTAGATCTCCCGTCCATGTATGATAATGGATTTAAGGTCGAAACGTGTGGTTGAGTGTGTCAACTTTTTGAACGTACCACATGCATGCCGATATATGGGAATCGGTAAGCCCGGTACCAGATTGAAGCAGCTAGGGACGATAGCCATCTCTCCTTGGAAACTTTTGTTTCCCCTGCCGTACACTTGTGGATATATGCGTGAGACTGTGAGTGAAGCAGTAAACCTCTATCCTAAGGAAGGTGGATTCGGATCCGAATTGTGGATCGATGGGAAAGGTTGAGAAGTGCTTGTACCTTTTATAGCAAGCATTATCCGTGTGTGTTGGGTTTCCCCTGGCCAGGTAGCAAAATTCGGTTCGAACTGTCCGCTTCTCGCGGTTAATGAGACTGCTTGACCGCCTTGCTGCATTGAGTAACAAGTGGAACTATAGGATTGATGAACTTGTTGTATGAATTAAATTGTATTGCACCACTTGTATGCTTAGAGAGGATGCTAATCTAGAATGGTTAAATCTACTAGAATATGATGCTAAAACCATGAAAGCAAGGATATACTCTTAGTTGCTTTTTGGCAAACAAACCCACCAGCCAAAAACCTCTCATGTATAGATGTCGGTGATGTAGTTTTCACCCGACGGGTAAGCCTTGCTGAGTATTAGTATACTCAGCCTTGCTTGTGGCTTTTATTACAGGTACTATGTTGGATGTGGCAGTCGATGCCATGACTTGGCCTACCCAGGTTCCCCCTGGATGGCACATCGAGTGGGTTCCGTCCTCTGCCGAGGAACGGGAGGAGTAGCACCGTGGCAGGCTTCATCATGGTGTTACTTGTATCGTCGTTAGTTTATCCTTCCGCTGCATTGAACAATTTATTTCTGCTGCTTGAACTTGATACTCTGATTTCACTCTCAAACTCGGTTTGTAATAACTTTGAGATTCTATTTTTGTATGTTGAACTTGTGGAATGTTGTAATCTCTGGAACTCACCTTCCTGTGGGCGTGCTGTTTTTTCGATCGAGAAAAGTACGTGGTTAAATCGGGTTTAATCCGACGGCGCTCCAGCTTATTCCGGATTAAGTGCCTGACTACTCGATTAGTGGTCCCGGGGTACTTAACTTGGAATAATTTCGGAGTGGTCCGCCACAGCTGGTATCAGAGCCAAAACAGCGCATCAGAGAGAGCAACAAACCTTAAATAAACATTTTTGAAATAAAACTTGCCAACTCGTACTTCCGCCGCGCCTCGCGATGGAAGGTTATTCTTAGGACCGTTAAGGATGTTACCTAGAGCATGAAGCCTATGTGGGTTAAGGGATCACGATATGATAGGTGGCAAATAATATATTGTACTGACTTCCAGCACATTTCATTCTGTCATTTACTTTACGCAATGGTGGGCGCAAGGTACGGCGATTGCTGTAACGTACCACGGCACTATATGAAAATATAGTGGCGGCACATAGTCAATACGCTGTGATGGCGTATGAAAATAGAATAGCATGGTGGGCGCAAGGTACGGCGATTGCTGTAGCGTACCACGGCATCATATGCAAACATGATGGCGGCACAAAGTCAATACGCTATCTCATGAGCGTATGAAATTGTCAATATGTCGCCTTGGTGACATATGAACATTGCCCGTTCAATGTTAAACGTTCGGGTGCCACCTCTATAGTGGGTGGTAATGTATGGAGACGCTTTCGTGAGTGCTGGCACGAAAGGTTGATTATATATGCTCTGGAATGGAATTTTCTGCAGGTACACTAACCGCGATTCCGTATGATTGAACGGTTAGAAAAGTTCGGCTAGATAATAGAGGGAGAGACGGATATTGCCTAGCCACCGGCACTAACTTCGTAGGCCAAAAGTTTATTGGCATGTGTGTTGGTGAGAATGAATAGGCCGCTCATGCATTGCATTCACCGAAATGATATTGAACCTTAACACGTGACCAATCGAAACCGCCGTCGAAATTCAAATCACAACCCAAAATTCTGCTGAAACCCGTCTGATTGAACCATTAATTCGAAACTGAAAACGTTGTCAAACGAAAAAGTGTTCAACATGAAAGTTGTCATAAATGATATGTAGTTTATGATGTAGAAATTTCAACGAAAATGGTTCAGTAGAACTGGAGTTATGCTTAAAATGGTAACTCCCTGTCTGCTGGAAATTTCTGGGAACAGTGAGATAAAAATTGAATTTTTACACCATCTTAACGGCAGTTTCTGCTCAAACCTCCAAAATGAAACTTGTTTGGAATTACTTAGACAATGTCCTGGCCAACTTTGGGAATTTTTGAGCTTGTAGAATTCGAGTTTTATAATTTTTACTACACTACCCAGAATCTGTTTTGTTTTCTTTGACGCTAACCGGTTCTCACCCTTGCCCTTTTCTTTTTGGTTCAGAATGGACGCTCACGCTGACTTGGCCAGCTACCCCAACGATGTTTCCTTTTCAGACTGCCTAGGATGGGAAGGCTTCCCTAGCATTCTGTGGTCGGTTTTGCAGGCGCTCGACTACCCTACCCCGCCACAATATGAGAGAACCCTCATCCGAGACCGTGGTGTGACCCGTTCTCGTGTGCGTTTGGTGGTATACCGCCATCCACCATGTCCTAGCTCCCCCACTTGGAGTGTGGAAGTTCATGGACACCACATGGAGACGACTTGTGAGCTAGCTGCCTTGAATGGCATTAGTTCTTTTTGTGCTCAGAACCAGGAATTGGTGGAGCACCAGTTGCTTGGGTTGTTTCCACCAACTCAGCCGGATGATCCCCATTGGATGAGACGCTATCTTAGCTCCCCTTTGAGGATGACGGAAAATCCCGTCGCTGCAGCTGCACTTATGATGAGGTGGATCCGAGCTTACCACCGTTTGCAGGCACTTCCAGGACGGTCGCAGAGCGAGATGCTCAACCTTGCTATGGACATGTCCGCCCGTGCCCGTGATATTAGGGTTGAGAGGACCTCATTGTCCATTGAGGTGAGCACCAGAGACGCCATGATTGCTGATTTGGAGAGGCAATTGAATGACCTCCACATCGCGCACAACAATGTCCAAAATGAGCTAGCCCAAACAAGAGAAGAATTTGAGGAGGTACATGGTACTTTGGAGCATGCTAATGCCATGTTAGCCGCCCATGATGCTCAGCACCTTCTTGAGCAGGAGAGAGAGCATGGGGAAGGAGAGGCCCCCGATTCCGACATGGATACCGAGGATGACATGCCGTCCCTTCCAGCTCCACCATCATCTATGGGCAGCGAGGCTACCGCTAACAACCTAGATGATTTCTAGAAGTGGTAGTAGCAAGATTACTCCTCCGCTAGGCCTAAATTTTGGCTTTATGTTGTAATAGGCTAGATGGAGTTGAGCTTCGTTTTAAATCTTTTGGGACAATGTAATTTAATGGTGTGGTTGTGTGATCCCAAAACTTGATGAAGGTTGTAATGGCTGTGTAGAAAACATTCTGCAGCTAACTTTGTTTTAATTATTGATGGGTTTTCCATTCATTTCTGGGCTGTGATGTGAACTACAAAGTTGTTTGGATTTTGTCAAACGAAATGTTCACCAAATTTCGATCCCATTGGTTAAGCGAAATAAAAATGGCAACCAAAACACTACAGCTCGGCCTGCTGTAAAACAGCAAACGCAGAGAGCTAAAGATTGAATTTTTTGGCTTAATTCCAGCCCGAATTTGAATCTGAGCCAAACATGAAAGTTGTAGAGCATGAAATTTTCGAGCTACTGACCGAATTGGAGCATCTGACTTGCTACTTGTTGGGAGATATGATTTTTCTTCCAAACTGCTTGCTGATATGTCATTCATACGCAGTAAACTTCAATATATTGTCACGTTCTATCTTGTCATCATTATGCAAGCTTTTGAAATGTGGCTAATACAAGTACCTACTGCAGATGGCAATCACCCGCAGTGGTCATGACGCTAGTGGCTCCAATGCAAACCAGCAAGGGCCTGAGGGGCAGCAACAGCCGCCACCACCTCTGCCACCGCAGCAACCTCCGACGTGGCAGCAGTTGTATGCTACGCAAACGGAGATTCTACGGAACCTGTAGCATCAGCAACAAATGATGCAACAACAGATGCTACAGCAGGGAGGTCAACGGGCCCCTCAGCCTCAAGTGGCCCGATATGAGGATTTTGTGGCTACCCACCCGCCGATATTCTCAAAAGCCGATGAGCCCTTGGAGGCCGATACGTGGATTCGAGCCATCGAATCCAAGTTCACCATCTTGGCCACGCCTTGCACTTCCAACCGCAAGGTAGTGTTCGCGGCGCAGCAGCTCCGCGGCCCAGCTCTCCTATGGTGGGAGAATTACTTGGCCCTGCAGCAAGAGGGTCATGTGGTTGAATGGGATGAGTTCAAGACTGCGTTCAAGGCTCATCATATTCCTGCCGGCTTGGTAGAGTGGAAGTTGAACGAATTTCTGGCTCTGACCCAGGGTACCCACACGGTGCTCCAATATGCCCAGGCCTTCAATGGTCTGTGCCCATACGCGGGTCATCACGCCGATTCTGACGAGAAAAAGTTGGAGAGGTTCCGACGTGGCCTCAATACCAAGTTGAAAGCTCAATTGGCCACCACCCGTGCTGCCACATATGGCGATCTTGTGAACCTCGCCATTGCCCAAGAAGACGCCAACACGGTGCACAAGGCGGAGAAGAAGAGGAAAGCTCCCACTGGACCCTCGAGCACGCAGCCGCAGAGATTCCGCTTGGTTCCCCCGGCTGCACCGCAAGGACAGTCCAGGGCACCTCAGGGAGGTGGATGGTTTGCTAGGCCACCACAGCCTAATGCGCCCCGTTTCCCTCCAACGCCGCAGCAGCAACCGGCGCCAAGGCAGAACGTACAGCAGCCAGCTCGCCCTGGAGCCGGTTATCAGTGCTTCAAGTGCGGCAGCAACAGCCACTTTATCAAGGATTGCCCGCAGAACAAGCAATAGAACCAGCGCCCAGGGAATCAGCAAAACAAGGCCAAACAGTAGCAGCGTGTGCAGGTCCGACAGGGCAGGCTTAACTACACCACCTTGGCCGACCTACCCGAGGGAGCCCCAGACATGACTGGTACCTTCCCTATCCACACTCAACCTGCTGTGATATTGTTTGATTCCGGGGCAACACATAGTTTTATAAGCACAAGATTTCATGCAAAATGTGGGCTAAAATCTTACCATACCAAATCATCATACGTGATATCAACTGCGGGAGGTAAAATAGCATCCAACCAAGTCTCCCGAAGAGTGCCAATCAGGCTGGGAAGTAAAATATTTCCTACTGATTCAATTCTGCTTGGTATGGAAGGGATTGACATTGTTTTGGGAGCCAATTGGATGACTCAACATAAGGTTGTGCTAGATGTTGCGGAACGAGTTGTTCAAATAAACTCGCCTACACATGGCCCTAGTGTGCTATATCTGCCACAACGAAATTGTGTCAATGCTTGTGCTTATACAATGGTAGAAACCCAACTAAAGGACATTCCGGTGGTATGTGAGTGTGCCGATGTTTTTCCGGATGACTTACCTGGAATGCCGCCGGATAGGGACATTGAATTTGTGATTGTACTCCAACCTGGCACGACACCTTTATCAAAGAGCCATATAGAATGCCACCCAATGAATTGGCCGAACTAAAAATTCAACTCCAAGAACTGCTAGACAAGGGTTTCATTCGTCCTAGTGTGTCACATTGGGGATGTCCTGCTATCTTTGTGAACAAGAAGGACCATTCCTTGAGGTTGTGTACCGATTACCGGCCTCTCAATGCGGTGACTATTAAAAATAAGTACCCACTCCCCCGTATTGACGTCCTGTTTGACCAACTAGCTGGCGCCAGAGTGTTCTCCAAGATTGACCTTCGCTCTGGCTATCACCAAATAAAAATCCGACCTTGTGACATTCCAAAGACTGCCTTTTCTACTTGTTACGGACTTTATGAATTCTTGGTCATGTCTTTTGGACTCACCAATGCCCCAGCCTATTTCATGTACCTCATGAATTCGGTTTTCATGTCAGAACTAGACAAGTTCGTGGTGGTTTTCATTGACGACATTCTTATATATTCCAAGAATGAGGAAGAGCATGCCGAGCACCTTTGCATTGTTCTTCAAAGATTGAGAGACCACCAACTCTATGCCAAGTTCTCAAAATGTGAATTATGGCTAGAGAGCGTGAAATTCTTAGGTCACACGGTTTCTAAGGATGGTATATCCGTGGATCCAGCCAAAGTGCAAGAGGTGCTGGATTGGCAACCACCTACCTCAGTCCATGAGATTCGGAGTTTTCTGGGTTTAGCCGGTTATTATCGCCGTTTTATTCCGGACTTCTCTCGGATTGCGAAACCCACGACCGAACTCTTAATGAAGGGAGTCAAATTTGAGTGGAATGACAAATGTGATGAAGCTTTCCACACTTTGCGAAAACAATTAACTTCAGCCCCAGTTTTAGCTCAACCCGATTGCACCAAGCCCTATGATGTCTATTGCGATGCATCAGGCACCGGACTTGGCTATGTCCTCATGCAAGAGAACCGAGTCATTGCTTATGCTTCTCGAGCACTTCGGCCTCATGAGCAAACCTACCCCACGCATGATCTTGAGTTAGCAGCGGTTATTCATGCTCTCAAGATGTGGCAACACTATCTGATGGGTGTTCCATGCAACATATACACCGACCACAAGAGCCTCAAATATGTCTTCACTCAGGCACATTTGAATATGAGGCAGCGAAGATGGTTGGAGTTAGCAAAGGACTATGACCTTAGTGTGCATTATCACCCCGGCAAGGCTAATGTGGTTGCGGATGCACTAAGCCGCCAGGCTCATTGTCATTGTTTTTCCGTGGAGTCCTACGCTGACACCTTGTGCCATGAAATGGCAAAGCTCAACTTAGAGATTGTTCCACACGGGTACTTCAACCATATTTCAGTCGAACCAACCTTGCATGATCAGATTGTTGAAGCCCAATTAAATGACGCAAAGATTAAGATCCTTAAAAGGAAATTGTCAAAAGAGAAGGTGAAGGAAAAATACAAGGGGTTCCGGCTAGATGGGCTGGGAGTGATGTGGTTTGGACATCGCATCGTGGTACCCAAAAACACGGAACTCCGGAGGAAGATTATGGATGAGGCCCATCTCTCTAAATTTTCTATCCATCCCGGTAGCACCAAAATGTACCAAGATTTGAAACAAAATTTTTGGTGGACTAGGATGAAGCGAGAAATTGCCACGTATGTGTCGGAATGTGACACGTGTCAGCGGGTTAAGGCTAGCCACTTGAAGGTAGCAGGCACGCTTCAACCTCTACCTATTCCCTCATGGAAGTGGGAAGACATAAGCATGGACTTCATTGTTGGACTTCATTGTTGGACTTCAACCTCTACCTATTCCCTCATGGAAGTGGGAACATGGGGTACCCAAGACGATAATTTCAGATCGTGGTACTCAATTCGTAGCACGCTTTTGGGAACAATTGCAACTGTCCCTAGGCACAAAACTGATCCGTAGTTCAGCATATCACCCTCAAACCGATGGGCAGACGGAAAGAGTAAATCAAATACTTGAGGATATGCTTCGAGCGTGTGTTATCCATTATGGGAAGAATTGGGAGAAATGTTTATCTCTGGCCGAATTCTCCTATAACAACAGCTACCAAGCGAGTCTTAAAATGGCACCTTTCGAAGCCTTGTATAGTAGAAGATGTCGGACCCCGTTGTGTTGGTCCCAGGCAGGCGAGAGGTATACCTATGGCCCTGACCTTGTCAAGGAAGCAGAAGAAAAGGTTAGGATCATCCGCGAAAATTTGAGAACTCGCAAAAGAGTTACTTTGATCAACGGCGGAAGCCACTTCAATTTGAAGTCGGCGATCACGTGTATCTCAAGGTCTCCCCGACCAAGGGTGTGCAAAGATTTGGATTTAAAGGAAAACTCGCACCTCGCTACATTGGCCCATATGAAATTACTCAACAATGTGGACCGGTAGCCTACCGTATGAAGCTTCCCGAGAAGCTCTCAGCCGTGCACGACGTATTCCACGTCTCCCAACTCAAGAGGTGTTTACGTGTTCCGACCGAAATGGTTGAACAAGAAGAACTATCGGTTGAACCGGATCTCTCCTATGATGAGCATCCCATTAAAATCCTCGATGAGAAAGAGAGACAAACACGAAGGAAAGGAGTGAAAATGTACAAAATTCAGTAAGCCAAAGGTACCGTTTTCCCACCTTGTTCCTTAGTTTAATCGAATCTCGGGACGAGATTCCTTTTTAGGGGGGTAGGCTGTGACATCTCTGATGTAAAAATGAAGAAAACACCTTTGAAACAGATTAAAGAGGGAAAAAGTGAAGATGGAATTCAATAATTCATCAAAATTCAAATTTAAATTCAAAAACAAAGGTTGTTTGATACCCAACTGAAATCTCAAAAACTTTGTACTAAACTTGAAAATCTCCAAAACTAAAAGTTGTTTGTCATCACAAATAAGGCCTAGTCACTGTTTGGAACTTTTGAAAATTTTGCAGTTCAGTCCCTCAAAAACTCGAAAAACTGATCTGGACACCTTTTTGAATTTGGGTTGTTTGAGCTCGAAAAATTTGAAATTTCAGGTTCACCCCAAAAAGAAAGTTGTGTCCCACCTCTCAAACTCCAACTTTTATTTTCACACTTTTCAAAGTTCAGTTCAAATTTTTGGAGAAAATTCAAAAGGGGCAAAGGAGCTCCACGGGCCGCCAGCTCGGCCCTGGCGCGCTCTGCGCCTGGCCGGAGCTCGGCCGCCACGTGGCCGGCGAGCGGCGGAGGCCGCGCCGAGCTGGCCGAGCCACGGCGTCGGGTGGCTCTTGTCCTCGCGCATTTGTCCAAGCCTCCCGCGCCGTCACATCGCCGCGCGACAACGCGCTTTGCCTCACGCCGCGGAGCGCCATCATGGCGGTCGGAGCGCCACCGTGGCCGCGCGCGCGCGCGACGCGCAGAGCCTCTCCACGGAAGATTCCCTCTTCGCTCCGCGCCAAGACGCTCTGCAGAGGATCTTCTACTCCCTCACGCGACGATCTCCGACGCCCAACCATCGCGCGCGCTCTCTTCGAGCTCGGGCGAGCTTCAATGGCGCGTCGCGTCGCTGTCGCCACGTACGCATGCTCCCGAGGTAGCACGACCCCGCTCTAGCGTGCCAAGGCACTCCACCGAGCCACTCACACTCTCCCCTAGCTCGGGCACTTCACCAGTTCGCTCCCTCGCGCTCGCTCCCGTCGTCTTCAACCTCGCGCCGCGCGGACCGAGCCGAGCTTCGAAGTGAAATTCGTCCTCGTCCCTCCACCATTCCCAAATCCCTCGCGCACAGAGCTAGACCACTTCCCGAGCTTCCATTTCCCCCACTTCTCGCGAACTCTCCCCAACTCTCCGTCGAGAAATCGGATTTTCCCCCAAATCCGCATTTCCGGCCGCCGTAGCACGCGCACGTCGAGCCCCTACTTCGAGCCTTCCCCGAGGTCAACCGAGCCCTCCACTAGCTTCGCCAAGTCCCACTGGTGCTCTAGGACCCCTCCAACCCCGACGAGATCCACCACCCTTGCCGGAATCGAGCTCACGGCGGCCGCACCGCCACCGCACGTCGCCGGCGAACTCTGAGCTTCCCCCGGCCTCCCAACCACCACCAATCGACTCGTGGTGAGCCCCTGGTTCTTTGCCCCTACTTCCCCGATCCTAGCTCGCCGTCGTTTGGCTGGCGCAACTCCGGCGACGAGCCGAGGGCATATGTTCATCGTCTTTGTTTTTCCAAGGTTCCCAGTGTAAAAGTCAGGGACCTGTTCGCGAAGTTTTAAAAGTTCTAGGGTCTCCAGCGTAAAAAGATTCTTAAACCTAGATCTATTTTTCCCGAATCTTGTAAAATCCGCTAAAAATCGTAAAAAAATCAGAAAAATGCACAAAAATACTCCCCGGACTCGTGAGATTGTAAACTCCAATCTCATTTAAGCATGTATATACTTTTGGTGAACCATTTTTGAATTAAAATTCAAAGTGAAAATTTAGAAACTTGTGCACCATTTCAAATCCAGAGCTCCGCTAGGGCTGAGCTTTGGATATGTTGTTTGCAATGAGTTTGGACAACATGTGTCCAAAGCGGACCTAAAAATATGGACTGTAGCTTCAGTTATGAATTAAATTGTGTTTCCTGTCATTTTGCAGTCCAGAAATTGTTAAAAATAATCCATGCAGGAAAAATCACCATTTTTCTCCAGAGGCCTAAAAAGTTGTTAGGACATCTGTTAATAATGCAAAACTTAATTTTTGCTCTGTTTAGACTAGCAAATAAATAGATATGTGTTTTCAAATAAAAATTTATTAAGGACTGTCCAAGGGTTATTTTGAGCCACCACTTGGCCAGAGCCCTCCTTGCACTCATGACTAGCTCTGGTAGGAAAATTTCCTGATTTGGATGTATTTTCGATTTTATATGAATTTATCTTGTTTCTGTAGGCAGCAGTTTGTACTAATTTTAATAAATTCTGTGTAGCTCAGATTTAGCTAAATTTTGGAGTGAGCCTAACTCTTATACTCCAGTAGCTGTCATAAAGTTTATAGATAAAAAGGATGAACAGAAACCGAGAAACAAAAATGAGAAGAAATTAAGGTGGAAATTGAGTTATATAAAAGAATAGAGCTTTTTGATAATTAATTAAGGTGAAACATGGAGAAGTCTAAAAATTCAGAACAGCACCCTAACTTCAAAATAATAAATAGAAGTTCTTTTATATATGTACACCATCACCATCAAAGATGCGTAAAAATTTTCCACGCCCCTCCTCTACTTTTGTGAAGGAGAAAGTAGTACTTTAGCATGTCTAGGTGAATCTGGCCTTCAAGGCCTTAGTTTTGGAATCACTAGGCAGCCACTATAAAGTTATGCATCTCATGTAGAAGGCGCTATTCCGGACGGCACCTACCATCTCATCCCCGCCGACGGTGAAGGCACCCCGGAGAACGGTGCCGGCGAAGGAACAAACGACCCGGAGGCTAACCCCCAGCTAGAGCAAGAAGGCAAGCCCCGGAGCATAACCTAACCTTTAAAGTTTATGCATCTATGAATTCCCTATGCTTGTGCATTTACGTTTCAAGGAGTTGATTGAATACCTTAGCTGCACATTTCTAGTACCTATGACTTGCAACACTAGTATGAAAGGATAGATAGGGCATTGCTTTAGGTCCGTTACAAGTCGAGTGATTTCCTGTCACTCGCGAGACATAGGAGTTGCTTGTCTTTACTTATGTTGGAATCATAAGGATGGACGGGCGGGATGGTAGATGTAGATCTCCCGTCCGTGTATGATAATGGATTTAAGGTCGAAACGTGTGGTTGAGTGTGTCAAGTTTTTGAACGTACCACATACATGCCGATATATGGGAATCGGTAAGCCCGGTACCAGATTGAAGCAGCTAGGGCCGATAGCCATCTCTCCTTGGAAACTTTTGTTTCCCCTGCCGTACACTTGTGGATATATGCGTGAGACTGTGAGTGAAGCAGTAAACCTCTATCCTAAGGAAGGTGGATTCGGATCCGAATTGTGGATCGATGGGAAAGGTTGAGAAGTGCTTGTACCTTTTATAGCAAGCATTATCCGTGTGTGTTGGGTTTCCCCTGGCCAGGTAGCAAAATTCGGTTCGAACTGTCCGCTTCTCGCAGTTAATGAGACCGCTTGACCGCCTTGCTGCATTGAGTAACAAGTGGAACTATGAGATTGATGAACTTGTTGTATGAATTAAATTGTATTGCACCACTTGTATGCTTAGAGAGGATGCTAATCTAGAATGGTTAAATCTACTAGAATATGATGCTAAAACCATGAAAGCAAGGATCTACTCTTAGTTGCTTTTTGGCAAACAAACCCACCAGCCAAAAGCCTCTCATGTCTAGATGTCGGTGATGTAGTTTTCACCCGACGGGTAAGCCTTGCTGAGTATTAGTATACTCAGCCTTGCTTGTGGCTTTTATTACAGGTACTATGTTGGATGTGGCAGTCGATGCCATGACTTGGCCTACCCAGGTTCCCCCTGGATGGCACATCGAGTGGGTTCCGTCCTCTGCCGAGGAACAAGAGGAGTAGCACCGTGGCAGGCTTCATCATGGTGTTACTTGTATCGTCGTTAGTTTATCCTTCCGCTGCATTGAACAATTTATTTCTGCTGCTTGAACTTGATACTCTGATTTAACTCTCAAACTCGGTTTGTAATAACTTTGAGATTCTATTTTTGTATGTTGAACTTGTGGAATGTTGTAATCTCTGGAACTCACCTTCGTGTGGGCGTGCTGTTGTTTCGATCGAGAAAAGTACATGGTTAAATCGGGTTTAATCCGACGGCGCTCCAGCTTATTCCGGATTAAGTGCCTGACTACTCGATTAGTGGTCCCGGGGTACTAAACTTGGAATAATTTCGGAGTGGTCCGCCACATCACCGCGCATTGTTCGGAAGTGGAATCGTGGCTTGGGGTGGCGCGGTGCAAGCTGGCGACGTTGAGCAGCGGAGCTGCTTTGCTTGGGGTCGTCACCGGCAAGGTGGAGAGGTGCTCAGGGTGGGGAAGCCGGCCTGAGAGCTTCACTGAAGGTCGGGGAAGCTCATCGGGGCCTCGGTTTGGCGGCTGCGGGGTCGGAGCGAGCGATCAACGGTGAGGTGGAGCTCGGCGGCGGAAATGGCGGAGCGGTGAGGGAATCCTTCGATTCCCGGTGAGGGCTGCTCGATTTTCACTGGGATTGGTTTGAGGGCTAGCTAGATGGTTGAGCAAGCAAGCCTCGGGTGCAATGGATTGGAGAGCCATCGAGGGAAAGGCAGTGAATTTGGCGTGCGGCTGCAAGTGCTCGAGCTCTGCTCTTTGCGGCCGGAGGTGGAAGAAGGAGCGTGGGAGTGCGGAGAAGGAAAAATGTGGTGTCACAGGGCTGAGCTAAGGAGGTAGAGACTAACTGGAGGAACCTTGGAGTGTGTTGGAGCTGGCTAGGCTGCTCGGGAACGTGTGCGGGTGGATGGGCGGCAACTGGCCATTGATGGCCTGGCGAGCTCAAGCAGGGCGCCGCTGCGGGTTGGCGGTCAAAGATTGTGGCATGCGCGACGGAGGATGCTCTGGCGATGCTGATGGCGCTGGTGTTGGGCGGCCGACCGGTTCAAGCGGCTTTGGGCAGGTGCGGCGCTCTGCGCCAATGGCGGAGCACAGCTCGCCATGATGGCGCGCCCGCTCGACGCGTCGAGGTGGCGTGCGGCGTTGCGCGACAGGACAGCTCAGGGGGTCAGACGTGTGCGCGAGAGGCTGGGACAAGGCTTCCAAGGGCTTGGCCGGTTAGGTGAGGTCGCTGCCGCTCGCCGGCCACGTGGCGGCCGCTGGCAGCCTAGGGCAGAGCATGCCCGAGCTGTGGTCGGGACGCCCGTGGAGCTCCCTGCTGTTGGCCCCTTTTTCTCCAAAAATTTGAACTGAGCAATCAAATGTGCAAAAACAAAAGTTGGAGTTTGAAAGACGGGACACTAGTTTCTTTTTTGGGTGATCTTGAAATTACGAATTTTTCAAGCTCAATCAAGCCATGTTTGAAAAGGTGTTCTGCATGGTTTGTAGGGTTTTTGAGGGGCTTAACTGAAAATTTTGAAAATGTTCCGAACAGTAACTAGTCCTTATTTGGGATGACAAACAACTTTTATTTTTGGAGATTTTCAAGTTTAGTAGAAAACTTTTAAGATCTCAGCTGGGTGTCAAATCAGCCTTTTGGAATTTTAAACTTTGAATTTTTAAACCCAATTTAAGTGTATTTCCATTCCTTTGCATTAACCCTGTTTTTGCTCCTTATTTTTAGTGAACTTTTAAGCTTAAACATCGGAGATGTCACAACCTACTCCCCTTAATAAGAATCTCGTCCCGAGATTCGCTTGTGCTTAAGGACAATGTGGAAAAGGTACCTTGGTCTTAGGGAGAAAGTCAGGGAGGTTCTTATTAAGATATTCTTCAGCTTCCCATGTTGCTTCTTCTTCAGTATGATGACTCCACAGAATTTTGTACATTTTAACTTCTTTCCTTCGGGTTTTTCTCTCTTTCTCATCGAGAATCTTGATAGGATGCTCTTCATAGGAAAGGTCCGGTTCAACCGATAGTTCTTCTTGCTCAACATCCTCGGTCGGAACACGAATACACTTCTTAAGTTGAGAGACATGGAAAATATTGTGCACGGCTGAGAGCTTGATGGGAAGTTGCTGTGGCGGACCACTCCGAAGTTATTCCAAGTTAACTACCCACGGACCACTAATCAAGTAGTCAGACACTTAATCCGGAATAAGCTGGAGCGCCGTCGGATTATACCCGATTAACCATGTACTTTCATGATCGAAACAACACGCGCGCCCACACAAAGGTGAGTCCCAGACATTACAACATTCCACAAGTTCAACTTAACATAAATAGTCTCATCAAGTTATTAGATCCAAGTCTGAATTTTAAATAAAAGTACGAGAGTTCAATGCAGCGGAAACAAACTAAACGATGATACAAGGCAACACCATAATGAAGCCGTCCAAGGTGCTACTCCTCCCGGTCCTCGGAAGAGGACGGAACCCACTAGACGTGCCAGCCAGGAGGAACCTAGGTAGGCCAAGTGACGGAATTCACCGCCTTATCTAAAGTAGTACCTGAAATAATAGCCACAAGCAAGGCTGAGTATACTAATACTCAGCAAGGCTTACCCATCGGGTGAAAACTACATCACTGACTTCTAGACATGAGAGGCTTTTGGCTGGTGGGTTTGTTTGCCAGAAAGCAACTAAGAGTGGATCCTTATTTTCATGATTTTGGCATCAATTTCTAATAGAGTTAACCATTCTAGATTAGCAACCTTTCTAAGCATACAAGTGGTGCAATACAATTTAGTACATACAACAAGTTCATCATCCTCATTGTTTCCCTTGTTACTCAATGCAGCACAACGGTCAAGCAGTCTCATAAACCGCGAGAAGCGGACAGTTAGAACCGAATTTCACTACCTGGCCAGGGAAACCCAGCACACATGGATAATGCTTGCTAAAAAAGGCACAAACACTATCCAACCTTTCCCTTCAATCCATAGTTAGGTGCCGGGTCTATTCCCTTAGGATACAAGGTTATCGGATACTCGCGGACTTACGCCGGCCGAGCTCACGCATGTAACCACTTGTGTACTGCAAGGGAAAAACATTTCCAAGGAGAAATGGCTATCGGTGCTAGCTGCATCAATCGGGTACCGGGCTTACCGGTTCCCATAGGTCGGCATGTGCGTGGTACGTTCAAAAACTTGACACAAAGAACCACACGTTCCGACCTTAATCCAATTATCATACACGGATGGGAGATATACACATACCATCCCGCCCGTCCATCCTTATGATTCCAACATAGGTAAAGACAAGCAACTCCTACATCTCGCGAGTGACAGTAAATCACTCGACTTGTAACGTACCTAAAGCAATGCACTATCGATCCTATCATACTAGAATTGCAAGACATAGGTACTAGAATTATGCAACTAGGGTATTCAAACAACTCCTTGAAACGTAAATGCACAAACATTGATAATTCATAGTTGCATAAACTTTAAAGTTAGGTTATGCTCCGGGGCTTGCCTTCTTGAGCCACACCGGCGTCAGACTCCGGGTCAATCACGATGACGTTGGCACCACCTTCGGGAACTTCTTCTTCGTTGGCGGGGACGAGGTTGTAAGTACCGTCAGCGAGGACGCCTTCTACATGAGATGCACAAGTTTAAGTGTTGCTGCAATTTGAGGTCTAAAAGCTAAGCACTTGAAGGCCATATTCACCTAGACACTAAAGTGTACAATTCTTTTCTGCACAAGAATAGAGAAGGGATGCTAGGATTAGAATCTTTTTTTATGGTGATTGTGTACACGTATAAAACAATTTAAACTATTATTTCTTATGCAAGCGTTCAGTTCTGGAATTCAAACTTCACATGCACCATATTTGCTTTAATTATCAAAAGTGATCCATATCCTTTGATGAAAACAAAAATTTACTCTAGTTTCTTCTCATTTTTGTTTCTCTGTTTCTGTTCATTATTTTTATCTACAAACTTTATGATAGCTACAGGAGTATAAGAGCTAAGCTCACCCCATAATTTAGCTAAAACCGAGTTGTACAGAATTTATTAAAAATAGTACAAGTTACTGCTCAGAGAGTCAAGATTAATTTATATAAAATAAAAAATACTTCCAAAATAGAAGATTTCTCTATCAGTTCTGGTAATGACTAAAAGAAAAGCTTTGGCCAAGTGGTAGCTAAAAATACCACTTGAACAGTCCTCAATAAACATCAACCCGAAAACATATATCTATTTATTTGATAGCCTAAACAGGGTAAAAAATTAAGTTTAGCATTTGTCTAACATGTACCAACTTGTTTATAGACATCTGGTGGAAGTTGACGATTTTTGACTGCATGAATTATTTTTAATAAATCTAGAACTGAGCTAGGACAGAAATTACCAAACAATACATAACTGAAGCTACATACCATATTTTTAGGTCCCCTTTGGATACAGTGCTACTACAGACTACACAAACAACATACCCAAAGTTCAGCTACAAAAGAGCTCAGGATTTTAAATGGTACACAAAAATCTAAAAACTGAGTTTGAATTTTAATTCAAAAACCATTCACCAAAAGCGTATATATACAAAAATGAGATTGGAGTTTACAATCTCATGAGTCCAGGGAGTATTTTTATGAATTTTTCTGATTTTTCTATGATTTTTAGCACATTTTAGAAGATCTCAGAAATTTGAACTAGATCTAAAGAATCTTTTTACGCCGGGAACCCTAGATCTTTTAAAACCTTACGAGAGGGTCCCTACACTTTGCGCGCAGGCCCCTAAAACTAAAATGGGGAACGCAAAAAGGTCCTTGGCCTCACTAGCGGCCGGATTCCGGCGAGGGCGCGGCGAGCCGGTGCGGGAGAAGTGGGGGAGCGCGTAGAGGAGCTCACTGCGAGTTGATTGGGAGAGGAGCCGAGGCCGGAGGTGGAGTGGTGAGATCTGGCGACATCGGGAAGTAGAGCTCCACTGCTCTGCTTCGTCACCGGCAAAGTGGGGAGGCGCTCGGGGTGGGGAAATCGGCCTGATAGCTTCACTGAGGGTGGGGAAACCGGCGTGCGCCTCCGTCGCTCAACTGCGAGGCTCTGCGCGGCATGATGCCGCTCATGCGGCGAGGCTGTCAGAGCGCGGATGATGGCGTGTATGCGGGGAGGTAAGACGCGGCTGCAGGGGCTTTGGCCGTCCAGACGGGGTCGCCGCCACTCGCCGGCCACGTGGCGGCCGCTGGCGGCCTAGGGCAAGGCAGCCGAGCTGGCTGTCGTGGTGCCCGTGGAGCTCCCCGGCTCAACAGCGATTTTCTCCAAATATTTGAACTGAACATTCAAATGTGCAAATATAAAAGTTGGAGTTTGAAAGATGTGACACAATTTTTTTTTTGGGGTGAACTTGATATTACGAATTTTTCAAGCTCAAACAAGCCATGTTTGAAAAGGTGTTCTGCATGGTTTTTAGGGTTTTTGAGGGGCTTAACTGCAAAATTTGAAAAAGTTCCAAACAGTAACTAGGCCTTATTTGGGATGACAAAAACTTTCATATTTGGAGATTTTCAAGTTTAGTAGAAAGTTTTTGAGATCTCAGCTGGGTGTCAAATCAGCCTTTTGAATTCATACTTTGAATTTTGAAACCCAAATTAAGTGTATTTCCATTCTTTTGATTTAGCCCTGTTTTTAGTGTATCTTTAAGTTTAAAAATCAAAGATGTCACAACCTACCCCCCTTACAAAGAATCTCATCCCGAGATTCGATTATGCTTAAGGACAATGTGGGAAAAAGGTACATTGGTCTTAGGAAGGAAGTCGAAGAAGTTCTTTTTAAGATACTCTTTGGTTTTCCATGTGGCTTCATCTTCAGTGTGATGACTCTACTGAATTTTGTACATTTTATTTTCCTTTCTTCGAGTCTTTCTCTCTTTCTCGTCGAGGATCTTGATAGGATGCTCGTCGTAAGAAAGATCCGGTTCAACCGAGAGTTCCTCTTGCTCAACAACCTTGATCGGAACGCGAAGACACTTTTTGAGTTGGGAGACATAGAAAACATCATGCACGGCCAAGAGCTTCTTGGAAGCCTCACCCGATACGCAGCCAGTCCACATTGTTGGGTGATTTCATATGGACCAATATAGCAAGGTGCAAGTTTTCCTTTTAATCCAAATCTTTGTACACCCTTGGCCGGGGAAACCTTGAGATACACATGATCGCCGACTTCAAACTGAAGGGGCTTTCGTCTTTGATTAAAGTAACTCTCTTATCAGATTGTGCGGTCTTTAAGTTTTTACAGATGACCCTAACCTTTTCCTCTGCTAATTCCACAAGGTCAGGGCCATATGTGTATCGCTCACCCGCCTGAGACCAACACAATGGTGTCCGACGCCTTCTACCATATAAGGCTTCAAAAGGTGCCATTTTCAAACTTGCTTGGTAGCTGTTGTTATAAGAGAATTCGGCCATAGATAAACATTTCTCGCAATTCTTCTCATAATGAATAACACAAGCTCGAAGCATATCTTCAATGATTTGATTTACCCTTTCCGTCGGTCCATCGGTGTGAGGGTGGTAAGCTGAGCTTCGGATCAGTTTGGTGCCTAGGGACAGTTGCAATTGTTCCGAAAATCGTGCCACGCATTGTGTACCATGATCTGAAATTATTATTTTGGGTACCCCATGTAAACAAACGATTCGTTCCAGATAGATTTCAGCATACGTCATGGCGGTATAGGTTGTCTTGACTGGAATGAAATGCGCGATCTTGGTGAGTCGATCCACAATGACCCAAATAGAATCATGCCCCTGAGGGGTTCTGGGAAGTACAACAATGAAATCCATGCTTATATCCTCCCACTTCCATGAGGGTATAGGTAGAGGTTGAAGAGTACCTGCTACCTTCAAGTGGTTAGCCTTTACTCGCTGACACGTGTCACATTCTGTGGCGGTCCACTCCGAAATTATTCCAAGTTAAGTACCCCGGGACCACTAATTGAGTAGTCAGGCACTTAATCCGGAATAAGCTGGAGCGCCGTCGGATTAAACCCGATATAACCACATACTTTTCTCGATCGAAACAACAGGCACGCCCACACGAAGGTGAGTTCCAGAGATTACAACAATCCACAAATTCAACATACATAATTAGTATCACAAAGTTATTACAAACCGAGTTTGAAATTTAAATCAGAGTATCAAATTCATTGCAGTGGAAATAAATAGTTCATTGCAGCGGAAAGATAAACTAACGACGATACAAGTAACACCATGATGAAGCCTGCCACGGTGCTACTCCTCCCGTTCCTCGGCAGAGGACGGAACCCATTCGATGTGCCATCCAGGGGGAACCTGGGTAGGCCAAGTAAGGGCATCGACTGCTACATCCAACATTGTACCTGTAATGAAAGCCACAAGCAAGGCTGAGTATACTAATACTCAGCAAGGCTTACCCGTCGGGTGAAAACTACATCACCGACACCTAGACATGAGAGGCTTTTGGCTGGTGGGTTTGTTTGCCAAGAAGCAACTAAGAGTAGATCCTTGCTTTCATGTTTTAGCATCATATTCTAGTAGATTTAACCATTCTAGATTAGCATCCTCTCTAAGCATACAAGTGGTTCCATACAATTTAATTCATACAACAAGTTCATCAATCTCATAGTTCCACTTGTTACTCAATGCAGCAAGGCGGTCAAGCAGTCTCATTAACCGCGAGAAGCGGACAGTTCGAACCGAGTTTTGCTACCTGGCCAGGGGAAACCCAACACACACGGATAATGCTTGCTCTAAAAGGTACAAGCACTTCCCAACCTTTCCCATCGATCCACAATTCGGAACCGAACCCACTTCCTTAGGATAAAGGTTTACTGCTTCACTCACAGTCTCACGCATATATCCACAAGTGTACGGCAGGGGAAACAAAAGTTTCCAAGGAGAGATGGCTATCGGCCCTAGCTGCTTCAATCTGGTACCGGGCTTACCGATTCCCATATATCGGCATGCATGTGGTACGTTCAAAAACTTGACACACTCAACCACACGTTTCGACCTTAAATCAATTATCATACACGGACGGGAGATCTACATCTACCATCCCGCCCGTCCATCCTTATGATTCCAACATAAGTAAAGACAAGCAACTCCTATGTCTCGCGAGTGACAGGAAATCACTCGGCTTGTAACGGACCTAAAGCAATGCCCTATCGATCCTTTCATACTAGTGTTGCAAATCATGGGTACTAGAAATGTGCAGCTAAGGTATTCAATCAATTCCTTGAAACGTAATGCACAAACATAGGGAATTCATAGATGCATAAACTTTAAAGGTAGGTTATGCTCCGGGGCTTGCCTTCTTGCTCTCGCTGGGGGTTAGCCTCCGGGTCGATCGATCCTTCGCCGGCACCGTTATCCGGGGTGCCTTCTCCATCGGCGGGGATGAGATGGTAGAAGCCGTCCGCAACAGCGCCTTCTACATGAGATGCATAACTTAAAGTGGCTGCCTATTGATTCCAAAACTAAGGCCTTGTAGGCCATATTCACCTAGACATGATAAAGTACTACTCTCTCCTTCACAAAATTAGAGGAGGGGTGTGGAAAAATTTTTACGCATCTTTGATGGTGATTGTGTACATATATAAAAGAATTTCCATTTATTATTTTGAAGTTAGGGTGCTGTTCTAGAATTTTAGACTTCTCCATGTTTCATTTTTAATTAATTATCAAAAAGGTCTATTCTTTTATATAACTCATTTCCACTCTAATTTTTTCTCATTTTTGTTTCTCAATTTCTGTTCATCCTTTTTATCTATAAACTTTATGACAGCTACTGGAGTATAAGAGTTAGGCTCACTCTAAATTTTAGCTAAAACTGAGCTATACAGAATTTATTAAAAATAGTACAAACTGCTGCTTAAATAAACAAGACAAATTCATATAAAATCGAAAATACATCCAAATCAGGAAATTTTCCTACCAGAGCTAGTCATGAGTGCAAGGAGGGCTCTGGCCAAGTGGTGGCTCAAAATAACCCTTGGACAGTCCTCAATAAATTTCTATCCGAAAACACATAACTATTTATTTGCTAGTCTAAACAGAGCAAAAATTAAGTTTTGCATTTTTAGCAGATGTGCTAACAAGTTCCTAGGCCTCTGGGAAAAAATGGTGATTTTTAGCTGCATGGATTATTTTTAATAATTACAGGACTGCAAAAAGACAGGAATCACAAATTAATTCATAACTGAAGCTACAGTCCATATTTTTAAGTCCCCTTTAGACACAAGGTGTCCAAAGTCACTGCAAACAACATATCCAAAGCTCAGCCCTAGCGGAGCTCTGGATTTGAAATGGTGCACAAGTTTCTAAATTCACAGTTTGAATTTTAATTCAAAATTGGTTCACCAAAAGTATATATATGCTAACATGAGATTGGAGTTTATAATCGCACAAATCCAGGGAGTATTTTTGTGCATTTTTCTGATTTTTGTACGATTTTTGGTGGATTTTACAAGATTTCGGGAAAAAGGGTTAAACCTTAAGAATCTTTTTACGCGCCGGCCCTTGGATCTTTTGAAAACTTCACGAACAAGTCCCTGACTTTTTCACTGGGAACCCTGGAAAAACGAAGAAGATGAACAAAGGCCCTCGGCTCGTCGCCGGAGTTGCGCCGGCCAAACGACGGCGAGATAGGGTCGGGGAAGTGGGCGAAAAGAACCACTGGCTCACCACGAGTCGATTGGTGGCGGTTGGGAGGCCGGGGAAAGCTCGGAGTTCGCCGGCGACGTGCGGTGGCGGTGCGGCCACCGCGAGCTCGATTCCGGCGAGGGTGGTGGATCTCGTCGGGGTTGGAGGGGTCCTAGAGCACCAGTGGGACTTGGCGCAGCTAGTGGAGGGCTCGGTTGACCTCGGGGAAGGCTCGAAGTAGGGGCTCGACGTGCGCGTGCTCCGGCGGCCGGAAATGCGGATTTGGGGGAAAATCCGATTTCTCGCCGGAGAGTTGGGGAGAGCTCGCGAGAAGTGGGGGAATGGGAAGCTCGGGAGGTGGTCTAGCTCTGTGCATGAGGGATTTGGGAATGGTGGAGGGACGAGGACGAATTTGGTCTCGAAGCTCGGCTCGGTCCGCGCGGCTGGAGGTTGAAGACATCGGGAGCGAGCGCGAGGGAGCAAACTGGTGAAGTGCGCGAGCTAGGGGAGAATGTGAGTGGCTCGGTGGAGTGCCTTGGCATGCTAGAGCGGGGTCGTGCTGCCTTGGGAGCGTGCGTGCGGAGCGACAGCGACGCGACGCGCCATTGAAGCTCGCCCGAGCTCGAACAAAGCGCGCGCGATGGTTGGGCGTCGAAGATCGTCGCGTGAGGGAGTGGAAGATCCTCTGTAGAGTGTCTTGGCGCGGAGTGACGAGGGAATCTGCCACGGAGCGGCTTTGCGCGACGCGCGCGCGCGGCCACGGCGGCGCTCCGACCGCTATGATGGCGCTCGCGCGGCGCGAGGCAAAACGTGCTGTCGAGCGGCGACGTGACGGCGCGGAGGGCTTGGACAAACGCGGGAGGACAAGAGCCACCTGACGCTGTGGCTTGGCCAGCTCAGCGCGGCCTCCTCCGCTCGCCGGCCATGTGGCGGCCGAGCTCCGGCCAGGCGCAGAGCGCGCCAGGGCCGAGCTGGCAGCCCGTGGAGCTCCTTTGCCCCTTTTGAATTTTCTCCAAAAATTTGAACTGAACAAGAAAAAGTGTAAAAATAAAAGTTGGAATTTGAGAGGTGGGACACAACTTTCTTTTTGGGGTGAACCTGAAATTTCAAATTTTTCAAGCTCAAACAACCCAGATTCAAAAAGGTGTTCAGAACTGTTTTTCAAGTTTTTGAGGGGCTAAAATGAAAATTTTCAAAAGTTCCAAACAGTGACTAGGCCTTATTTGTGATGACAAACAACCTTTATTTTTGGAGATTTTCAAGTTTAGTACAAAATTCTTGAGATTTCAGTTGGGTGTCAAACAACCTTTGTTTTTGAATTTAAATTTGAATTTTGAAGAATTTTTGAATTCCAACATCACTTTTTCCCTTTTTAACCTGTTTCAAAGGTGTTTTCTACATTTTTACATCAGAGATGTCACAGCCTACCCCCCTTAAAAGGAATCTCGTCCCGAGATTCGATTAAACTTAGGAATAAGGTGGGAAAAGTACCTTTGGCTTACGAAAGGATGTCGGGGAAATTCTTCTTAAGATAGTCTTCGGTTTCCCACGTGGCTTCATCTTCGGAGTGATGACTCCACTGAATTTTGTACATTTTAACTCCTTTCCTTCGTGTTTGTCTCTCTTTCTCATCGAGGATTTTAATGGGATGCTCATCATAGGAGAGATCCGGTTCAACCGAGAGTTCCTCTTGTTCAACAACTTCGGTCGGAACACGAAGACACCTCTTGAGTTGGGAAACGTGGAATACGTCGTGCACGGCTGAGAGCTTCTCGGGAAGCTTCACACGGTAGGCTACCGGTCCACATTGTTGAGTAATTTCATATGGGCCGATGTAGCGAGGTGCGAGTTTTCCCCTTAATCCGAATCTTTGCACACCCTTGGTCGGGGAGACCTTGAGATACACGTGATCGCCGACTTCAAATTGAAGTGGCTTCCGCCGTTGATCAAAGTAACTCTTTTGCCGTGACTGGGCGGTTCTCAAATTTTCATGGATGATCCTAACCTTTTCTTCCGCTTCCTTTACAAGGTCAGGGCCACAGGTATACCTCTTGCCTGCCTGGGACCAACACAACGGGGTCCGACATCTTTTACCGTATAAGGCTTTGAAAGGTGCCATTTTAAGTCTCGCTTGGTAGCTGTTGTTATAGGCGAATTCGGCCAGAGATAAACATTTCTCCCAATGCTTACCATAATGGATAACACAAGCTCGAAGCATATCCTCAAGTATTTGATTTACCCTTTCCGTCTGCCCATCGGTCTGAGGGTGATATGCTGAACTACGGATCAGTTTCGTGCCTAGGGATAGTTGCAATTGTTCCCAAAAGCGTGCTACGAATTGAGTACCACGATCAGAAATTATCGTCTTGGGTACCCCATGTAGACAAACGATCCGTTCCAAATAGATCTCAGCGTACCTCTTAGCGGTATAAATGGTATTGACCGGAATAAAATGTGCGGTCTTGGTAAGGCGGTCCACAATTACCCAAATGGAGTCATGCCCCTGAGGGGTTCGGGGAAGTCCAACAATGAAGTCCATGCTTATATCTTCCCACTTCCATGAGGGAATAGGTAGAGGTTGAAGCGTGCCTGCTACCTTCAAGTGGCTAGCCTGAACCCGCTGACACGTGTCACATTCCGACACATACGTGGCAATTTCTCGCTTCATCCGAGTCCACCAAAAGTTTTGTTTCAAATCTTGGTACATTTTGGTGCTACCGGGATGGATAGAAAATTTAGAGAGATGGGCCTCATCCATAATCTTCCTCCGGAGTTCAGTGTTTTTGGGCACCATGATGCGATGTCCAAACCACATCACTCCCTGCCCATCTATCAGGAAACTTTTGTATTTTTCCTTCACCTTCTCTTTTGTCAATTTTCTTTTAAGGATTTTAATCTTTGCGTCATTTAATTGGGCTTCAACAATCTGATCGTGCAAGGTTGGTTCAACTAAAATATGGTTGAAGTACCCGTGTGGAACAATCTCTAAGTTGAGCTTTGCCATTTCATGGCACACGGTGTCAGCGTAGGACTCCACGGAAAGACAATGACAATGAGCCTTGCGGCTTAGTGCATCCGCAACCACATTAGCCTTGCCGGGGTGATAATGCACACTAAGGTCATAGTCCTTCGCTAACTCCAACCATCTTCGCTGCCTCATATTCAAATGTGCCTGAGTGAAGACATATTTGAGGCTCTTGTGGTCGGTGTATATGTTGCATGGAACACCCATCAGATAGTGTCTCCACATCTTGAGAGCATGAATAACCGCTGCTAACTCAAGATCATGCGTAGGGTAGTTTTGCTCATGAGGCCAAAGTGCTCGAGAAGCATAAGCAATGACTCGGTTCTCTTGCATGGGGACATAGCCAAGTCCGGTGCATGATGCATCGCAATAGACATCGTAGGGCTTGGTTGAATCGGGTTGAGCTAAAACTGGGGCTGAAGTTAAATGTTTTGTCAAAGTGTGGAAAGCTTCATCACATTTGTCATTCCACTCAAATTTGACTCCTTCTTTAAGAGTTCGGTCATGGGTTTCGCAATCCGAGAGAAGTCCGGAATAAAACGGCGATAATAACCGGCTAAACCCAGAAAACTCCGAATCTCATGGACAGAGGTAGGTGGTTGCCAATCCAGCACCTCTTGCACTTTGGTTGGATCCACGGATATACCATCCTTGGAAACTGTGTGACCTAAGAATTTCACACTCTCTAGCCAAAAATTCACATTTGGAGAACTTGGCGTAGAGCTGATGGTCTCTCAATCTTTGAAGAACAATGCGAAGGTGCTCGGCATGCTCTTCCTCACTCTTGGAGTATACAAGAATGTCGTCGATGAAAACCACCACAAACTTGTCTAGTTCCGACATGAAAATCGAATTCATGAGGTACATGAAGTAGGCCGGGGCATTGGTGAGTCCAAAAGACATGACCAAGAATTCATAAAGCCCGTAACGAGTAGAAAAGGCAGTCTTTGGAATGTCACAAGGTCGGATTTTTATTTGGTGATAGCCAGAGCGAAGGTCAATCTTGGAGAACACTCTGGCGCCAGCTAGTTGGTCAAACAGGACGTCAATACGGGGGAGTGGGTACTTGTTTTTAATAGTCACCGCATTAAGAGGCCGGTAATCAATACAAAACCTCAAAGAATGGTCCTTCTTCTTCACAAAGATAGCGGGACATCCCCAAGGTGACACACTAGGACGAATGAAACCCTTGTCTAGAAGTTTTTGAAGTTGAAATTTTAATTCAGCCAATTCATTGGGTGGCATTCTATATGGTCTCTTTGATATAGGTGCCGTGCCAGGTTGGAGTTCAATCACAAATTCAATGTCCCTATCCGGCGGCATCCTAGGTAAGTCATCCGGAAAAATATCGGCATACTCACATACCACCGGAATGTCCTTTAGTTGCGTTTCTACCATTGTATAAGCACAAGCATTGACACAATTCCGTTGTGGTAGATATAGCACACTAGGGCCATGTGTAGGCGAGTTTATTTCAACAACTCGTTCCGCAACATCTAGCACAACCTTATGTTGAGTCATCCAATTGGCTCCCAAAACAATGTCAATCCCTTCTATACCAAGCAGAATCAAATCAGTAGGAAATATTTTACTTCCCAGCCTGATTGGAACTCTTTGGGAGACTTGGTTGGATGCTATTTTACCTCCCACAGTTGATATCACATATGATGATTTGGTATGGTAAGATTTTAGCCCACAGATTGCATGAAATCTTGTGCTTATAAAACTATGTGTTGCCCCGGAATCAAACAATATCACAGCAGGTTGAGTGTGGATAGGGAAGGTACCAGTCATGTCTGGGGCTCCCTTAGGTAGGTCGGCCAAAGTGGTGTAGTTAAGCCTCCCTTGTCGGACCTGCACACGCTGCTGCTGTTTGCCCTTGTTTTGCTGATTCCCTGGGCGCTGGTTCTGTTGCTTGTTCTGCGGGCAGTCCTTGATAAAGTGACTGTTGCTGCCACACTTGAAGCACTGATAGCCGGCTCCAGGGTGAGCTGGCTGTTGTGCGTTCTGCCTTGGCGCCGGTTGCTGCTGCGGCGGTGGAGGGAAACGGGGCGTATTAGGCTGTGGTGGCCTAGCAACCCATCCACCTCCCTGGGGTGCCCTGGACTGTCCCTGCGGTGCAGCCGGGGGAACCAAGCGGAATCTCTGCGGCTGCACGCTCGAGGGTCCAGCAGGAGCTTTCCTCTTCTTCTCCGCCTTGTGCACCACGTTGGCGTCCTCTTGGGCGATGGCGAGATTCACAAGATCGCCATAAGTGGCAGCACGGGTGGTGGCCAATTGAGCTTTCAACTTGGTATTGAGGCCACGTCGGAACCTCTCTGTGGGTGTAGAGTCCTGACGGACTAAACAACCCTGGCAGCCCATCCTATGGGCCGGCCCAAGAACAAGACTTGACGCACAAGACAAGGATTAGTCCTAGTCAGTTTGGATATACTGTATTAGGGAATTAGAGATAAACTTGTAAAAGTCTCCTAGTCCTATACGGTTCCCATGTAACCCTGCCCACCGGACTATATAAGTGTGGCGGACCACTCCGAAATTATTCCAAGTTAAGTACCCTCAGACCACTAATCACGTAGTCAGGCACTTAATCCGGAATAAGCTGGAGCGCCGTCGGATTAAACCCGATTAAACCACGTACTTAACTAGATCGTAACAGCAGCAGGCCCACACGAAGGTGAGTTCCAGAGATTACAACATTCCACAAATTAACTTACACACATAGAGAAGTAGTTATTACAAACCGAGTGCAAATTTTAAAATCAGAGTACACAAGTCTTGCAGCGGAATCTAAAGTTCAACATAACTGAAATTAGAGTTCATTGCAGCGGAAGTAAATAATCTAACGACGAAACAGGTAACTCCGTGATGAAGCCTGCCACGAAGCTACTCCTCCCGATCCTCGCCGGAGGACGGGACCCATTCGATGTGCCAGCCAGGTGGAACCTGGGTAGGCCAAGTCATAGCATCCACATCCAGAATTATACCTGTAAAATAGTGCCACAAGCAAGGCTGAGTATACTAATACTCAGCAAGGCTTACCCGTCGGGTGAAAACTACATCACCGACATCTAGACAATGAAAGGCTTTTGGCTGGTGGGTTTGTTTGCCAAAAAGCAACTAAAAGTAGATCCTTGCTTTCAAGTTTTAGCACCATATTCTAATAAATTTAACCATTCTAGATTAGCATCCTCTCTAAGCATACAAGTGTAGCAATACAATTTAATTCATAGAACAATTTCATAATCTCAAATTCCACTTATTACTCGATGTGGCCTGACGGTCAAGCAGTCTCATTAACCGCGAGAAGCGGACAGTTCGAACCGAATTTGTGCTACCTGGCCAGGGGAAACCCAACACACACGGATACTCTGCTTGCGATAAAAGGTACAAGCATTTCCCAACCTTTCCCATCGATCCACAATTCGGAACCGGGTCCACTTCCTTAGGATGAAGGTTTACTGCTTCACTCACAGCATCACGCATACATCCACGAGTGTACGGCAAGGGAAAACAAAGTTTCCAAGGAGAGATGGCTATCGGCCCTAGCTGCTTCAATCTGGTACCGGGCTTACCGGCTCCCATATACCGGCATGCATGTGGTACGTTCAAAAACTTGACTTAGTATCCACACCTTCCGACCTTAACCAATTATCAAACACGGACGGGAGATCTACATCTATCATCCCGCCCGTCAATCCTTATGATTCCAACATAAGTAAAGACAAGCAATTCCTATATCTCGCGAGTGACAGGAAATCACTCGACTTGTAACGAACCTATAGCAATGCTCTACCGATCCTTTCATACTAGTATTGCAAGTCATAGGCACTAGGAAAATATTGCAGCTATGGTATTCAATCAACTCCTAGAAACGTAATGCACAAACATAGAGAATTCAAGTGCATAATTTAGTGAGAGTTAGGTCATGCTCCGGGGCTTGCCTTCCTGCTCGGGCTGAGAGTTAGCTCCTGCGTTGGTCACGTCTGCACCGGCGTCGGGCTCCGGAACTTGCTCCTCTTCTGCGGGGACGAGGGTGTAGTCGCCGTCCGGAAGAACGCCTTCTACATGATATGCATAAGTTTTAAGGCGGCTGCCCTTTTGATGCTAAGACTAGGGCCTTGAAGGCCATATTCACCTAGACATACTTAGATACTTGTATTCTCTTCACAAAAGCAAGTGTTGGTGGTGAAAAAGGTTTTAGTTGAATTCGATGGTGATTGTGTACATATATAAAAGAATTCTAGTTGTTTCTTCACAAAACAGGGTGGCTGTTTTGGGATTTTAAGTTATTCATTTTACTCTAACTAATTTAATCCGAAAAGGTTATTCTCTTTATATAATCCGATTTCCATCTAGATTCCTTTCCATTTTTATTTCTCCCTTTCTGTTCATTAATTTTAGCTATAAACTTTATGACAGCTACTGGAGTATAAGAGCTAAGCTCACTCCAAAATTTAGCTAATTTCGAGTTACACATAATTTATTAAAAATCTATAAACAGCTAGCTGCAGGAAGTGAATTAAAGGCATAATAAATTGAAATTTCATCTATTTCAGGAGATCTTCCTACCAAGGCTAAGCAATATCATGAGGAGGGCTCTGGCCAAGTGGTGGCTCAAAATAACCCTTGGGTAGTCCTCATTATTTTTCTATCCAAAAACACATATTTAATTATTTGCCATTCTAAACAGAGCAAAAATTAAGTTTTTCATTTTTAACATGTGTGTTAACAAGTTTTAAGTTCTCAGGAGCAAAATGATGATTTTTCGCTGCACAATTTATTTTTAACAATTTCTTTACTGCAGAAAGTCAGAAAACACATTTAAATCTATAACTAGAGCTACACATCATATTTTTGAGTCTCCTTTGGACACAAGCTGTCCAAAGCCTATATGCACAACATACCCAAAGCTCAACCCCAGCGGAGCTATGGATTTGAAATGGTGCACAACTTTAGGTTTTCCTAGTTTGATTTTTAATTCAATAACAGTTCACTAAAAGCAATAACATGTCTAATAGAGATTGTAGTTTAGACTCTAACGATTCCAGAGAGTATTTTTTGCACATTTTTCCGATTTTTCTACGATTTTTAATCGATTTTACAAGATTCGGGAAAAATCAAATCTAGGGTAAGAATCTATTTTCACCGAGAACCCTAGAACTTTCAAACTTTCGCGAACAGGTCCTGCACTTTTGCACGAAAGACCCTGGAAAGAGGTAGACGATGAACAATGGCCCTCGGGAGCTCGCCGGAGTTACGCCGGGCAAACCACGGCGAACTGGGCTCGGGGAAGAGGGGGAAAAGATTCCTGGGCTCACCACGAGTCGTTTGGGGACGGTTGGGAGGCCGGGGATGGTCGGAGTTTCGCCGGCGACGAGGTGGTGGCGGCGCGGCCGCCGCGGCTTCTACGCCGGCGAGCTCGGGGTCGTTCGCGGAGGGGGGAGAGGTCCTTGAGCACCAGCAGAGCTTGGGGAAGCTAATGGCGTGCTCGAGGAAGCTCGGGGACGGCTCGGAGTAGGGTCTCGACGTGCGGGTGCTTCGACGGCCGGAATTCGCGATTTGGGGAAATCGCAAATTCTCGCCGGAGAAGGGACAATAGCTTGGGGAAAGTTGGGGGTTTTGGAGCTGGTGGAGTGGACTAGCTCCGTGCGGGATGGATTGGGGAATGGTGGAGCGTGGACGAGGAATTTCGCGAAGAGCTTGGGTTCGGCTTGCGCGTCGCGAGGAGGAAGAAGACCGAGCGAGCGCGGGGAAGTGGAAATGACCAAGTGAGCGAGTGAGAGGAGGGGTGGGAGTGCGCGGTGGAGTGCTTGGGCACGCAAGGGAGGCACTGTGCGGCCTCGGGAGCGTGCGAGCGCGTGGGTGGCTGTCGCGGTCGCCATTGATGGCGCGGCGAGCTCGAACAGAGCGCGCGCGACACGATTGGGCGAGGAAGATTGTGGCGTGATCGCTGGGGATCCTCCACAGTGCTCCTTGGCGCGTAGCGAGCGAGCATCGCGACTGCGGGCGGCGCTGCGCGGCTGCGACCAGTGCCGAGCGAGCTTGCCATGATGGCGCTCCGCGGCGCGAGGCAGCAGTGCGCCGTCGCCCGCGAAGTGACGGTACGGAAGGCTTGGACAAACGCGTGAGGACAAAAGCTAGCTGCCGCCACAGCTCGGCCGACCCGACGCGGTCTCCGCCACACGCCGGCCACGTGGCGGCCGGACTCCGGCCGGAGCAGAGCGCGCCAGGGGCGAGCTGGCAGCCCCGTGGAGCTCTTTGCCCCTTTTGAACTTTCTCCAAAAATTTGAGCTGAACTTCGAAACGTGTAAAATTAAAAGTTGGAGTTTGAGGTGCGGGACACAACTTCCGAGCTTGGACCGGGCACTTCGACCAGGCGCTACGGCGCTTCGAGCTTGAACCGCAAGCTCGAGCTTGCCGAGCCTCGAATGGTCGGAAACGCCACTCGAGGGTGAGTGCCCCCCTCGAGCTTGGCTGCGAAGCCTCGAGCGTGACGGAACGTCGCTCGAGGGTGAGTCCTCGAGCTTGGCTGCGGAGCCTCGAGGGTGACGGAACGTCGCTCGAGGGTGAGCCCTCGAGCTTGGCTGCGGAGCCTCGAGCGCGACGGACGGCGGGGCCTCGAGGGTCCTGTCGTGCAGCCTCGAATCGTGACGGAAACTACCGGCTAGGCTCGATCGTCACGGTCATAGCTCGATCGTCACGGACATACTGACTAGGCTCGATCGTCACGGACATAGCTCGATCGGGACGGATTTTTACGGCTAACCTCGATCGTGACGGACATTCCCGCTCGAGGGTCACCGATCGGCGCGAACGCCGTGGCGAGGTTGTCGCGAAGGGCTGTCCGAGATGTTTAAGTTTTAGTTGGGTGCCAAACAACCCTTGTTTTTGAATTATAATTGAATTTTTGACGAATTTTTGAATTTCAACCCAATTCCCTGTTGTATTGATTTTAATTGCACTTTTTAATTCTTTTGACATCAGAGATGTCACAGCCTACCCCCCTTAAAAGGAATCTCGTCCCGAGATTCGCACAGGGAGGAAAGGTGGACATTTCATTAGAAGGAAGGTGTGTTGGCCAAAGAAACGCAGATACAACGCACCCAAGTTCTTACAGGTTTGCTGCTCAGAGATGATAACTGATTCCAGACCTCCGATATAACATCAACGTCGTTCATGTGGGTGCGGGCGATGAATGTAGATATGGAAAAGTAAGAGCATCAAGATTTGGCATACAAAACAAAAATAATACACCACTATTGTCCAGTGAACACCAGGGCCAATCGGGGGAAAGAAGGGGCAAGCCATGGATGGTGTCAAAAGTCGAATCCTTCCTTGTTCGTCGACTTAATTCTTGCGGAATCCTCCGGTGACTTCTGCGCGAACTCCTCCTTCGATGAAGTTGGTGCCGTGGATCTTGGTTAAACGTCAAGGTGGGTTGCCGAGAGGGGAACTTCCTCATGGCTTTACGAAGAGGTGGAGGCAGAGTTTGCTTGTCCAAGAATGGAGGACACGGTTGGGAATGGGCAGCTTGGGTACCGTGGAGGTCGCCGAAGAGAGGCGAGAGCGATGGAGTGGTGTGACTCAAGTGGAGCACCATGGAGTGATGGCAGCCATAGGAGAGGCTGCATTTATCGACAGCCGGGGCGGAACAGCGATAGTGGTGTGTCGAGAGCAGGAGGTAGGGCCGGCAATGAGATTCCCTGGGTGACGGGACGATGGTACGACGGCAACTGGGGTAGTGTTGACCAGCCGCGGTAGGGAAAAACGACGAAGGTGATAGTGGACTGGTAAACGGGGCAGAGCACACGACGCACGGATACGGAGGGGGTCAAACTGGCCCTTGAGACCCTGCGGTGATGGTGGGAGAAACAGTAGGCAAAGGTGATCTTTTGAGACTATAGCTAGTCGTAGGCAAGACGCTTAACCAACTGTAGGTCTTAATTAATCAATGATTTACCCACTTTTATATCAACAAGAACTAGGAATAAACTCTGGGGAGGGTTAATGAACAACGAGGTTATGAGATGACAAGAGTGCTCAAAAGATTTTTAAAACTAGCCCATATCATACTAAACGATCATGGCATGACGTTACACGGGGTTGCCGCCCAATTTCTAAGATGAGCTAAGAGGAACAACACGGATGGGGCAATAAAAGATCTACTTATGGCAATGAGGGAACACACCTAGAAAAGGTGGTGTGGTATGGAAATTTTGGAAAATTCTTGCTCAAATTTTTATCTTAATTGCTAAATTGCCAAACTTATGCACTTTACCATGGTATACATGGCATGTTCATGATGAGGTGCACATGATATGATGCACGTGCACATGAGCGTATGGTGCGTATGCTTATGAGAGTATGACGTACATGCCGTGATGCAAGTTAGTAGACCTCACACCACATAATTAAAATTCATCATTGCGGAACAATTAGGGAGAGTAAGGAAGTATCGATTTGGGTTGTCAATAAAGGTCTTTTGCGGGTCATATTCCCACATACCAAGATACCAGTGTGCCCCAAGTGACTCAAGCGTGTGGCTGCAGCGCACACACGAGGTCCTAGGTTCCATCACGGCACCATAGGTTAGGGAATACAATACCACAATAAATTCAGAGGGGACAATCCAATTGACACCAGGAGGAAGAAGCACTCATGGGTTAGATGCACATGTGGTTAGGTACCAAAAGATTTTCATGGTGCAATTGACATGGTAATGGTATGCAATGCCCATGCACATGAATTACTCGGAATGATTCCATTGCATGAAGAAGGTACGGATAACCTTTATGCATACAGATGTGACCTTGACCGAACTTATGTCTTGTTCTCATTTATTTTTATTTCCTTGAGCAAGAATAAAACAAGGATTCAAGGATCAAGAAATCAAGGTAGTTGAGTATAGGGGACCAAAAGTCGAGAGTGGCGGGTGATCAAAATCACGCGGCATGTGAGAGTTAGTGATAACAATTCGCTCAAGGTGTGAGAATTGAGGTGTATTCAATCGAGCATTAAGGGAGGTCGAGGGTTCGGATCCTACACATCATGTAATAGGACATTGTTATACTTGACACCTCTACATTTACATGATTGGTTCAAGTCATTGCATATCCATATACTCCTTCTAAGTTCAAAGTTCTTGATCCACCCTTAACTAACGTATTAATTTAATGATTACGCCCAAGGAAGAAGCACGTGCTGATCCAAAGTCATTACATTCTCCTATTTCATACGTGGATCAAGTGTCTAGAAGGGTTAGGACAAAGAGAATGGATTGAAGTAGTCCATATTGCCTTGCTTTGGGACAGGTGTCTTATGGTAGCGTAGATGTGGAGGATATTAGAGATTAAAATTATAGAAGAATTACTCTGGACAGATTGTGTTTCCGTAGGAGAGAATTCATAGCTCCTAGCTCCAGCATCCAAAATTTCTCGTCCTTGGCCAGTTAGTAGGAATTTGGTAATCTACGCATTGGTTTGCCTCTCAGACGCTGACCTAGTGATTAAGTGTGGTCAAAACTTTCAATCTAGGCTTCTCGGTTTAGATGGATTTTCAGCACACCGAACTTTATAATTCTGCCTATAACTCTAGTTTCCTTATTCCCTTGGGGCTGAACTTTTGTGGGTGTCTCCATTATAAATTTCAAATTAACTTTGGCAACCAGCTTACATCCTAGAAGACCATCTTCAGGTGGTAAAAATTTTGACAAAATCATGTTGAAGGATATGCATTAGATATTAGGAATCCAATATTTCCGGCCGCAACCTTAAGGCTTCATAACTCCATCTTGAGTAAACCAAAAATTCTCAAAATTCACCAGAGCGTTTTTGACATGTTTGTGTATAAGGTTACTGTTCATCATTTCGTCAAATTTGAGGTTCATGGTGCAAAAATACATTTTTGCACTGGCTGCCCCCAGAATTTTCAGCAAGACAGGAAGTCGGTATTAGGTTCATATATCGAGTTCTACTTGTCCAAAAGTCTTGTCTTTCTTAACTTAATTGCAGCTTACTTAAGTGTTGAAAATTAGACATGCCACAACAGAGCTAGCTACAAGTGAGGCGGCAGCAATATAGACATCAAAATTAAAGGGAGAACCGACATATATTTAAAGAGAGTAATCAGATTATGGACAGAGTAGGAAAATTTCATAGCTCAAAACCTACAAACCCAACCATTACCCAACTTGACCATAATACAGTTCAGATAACTTCCAATAACTTTTTAGTTCAACCCAAAAACAGAACGAGTGACCTAGGTGGCGCAAAAATCCCAATCTTTTAATTAACTCTCTGCTGAAATTCCAGCAGACAGGAAGTGGTATTTTGAGCATAACTTTTAATTGGCTGAACCAAATTTGTGGAAATTTGGACAGCATAAACTAGACAAAATTTGTGACAACTTTCGCTTTTAAGCCTCTAGCAGAAACTTTGCCAAAGTCCATTTTCTAATCTGTTGTTCCCAGAAATTCCAGCAGACAAGGGGGTTACCATTTTAAGCATAACTCTTATTCTACTGAACCAAATTGGTTGAAATTTCTACAGTACAAACTAGATAACACCTATGACAACTTTCATGTTGAACACTTTTTCATTTGACAACGTTTTCAGTTTCGAAATAAGGGTGCAAACAGATTGTTCCCAGCAGGAGTTTTGGGTTGTGATTTCAATTTCTTTGACGACGGTTCGTTTTGGTTCACGTGTTACAAATCGATATTATTTCAGTGAGATGTAATGCATGAGCGGCCTATTCGATCTCACAACACACACGCCAATAGACTTTTGGCTTACGAAGTTAGTGCCGGTGGCTAGGCAATATTCGTCTCTCCTTATAGTAACTAGTCGGAATTCTCTATCCGTTTCAACGTACGAAATCGCGGTTAGTGTACCTGCAGAAAATTCCATTCCAGAGCATATATAATCAACCTTTCGTGCCAGCACTCACGAAAGCGTCTCCATACATTACCACCCACTATAGAGGTGGCACCCGAACGTTTAACATTGAACGGGCAATGTTCATATGTCACCGAGGCAACATATTGACAGTTTCATACGCTATTGACATAGCGTATTGACTTTGTGCCGCCATCATATTTGCATATGATGCCGTGGTACGCTACAGCAATCGCCGTACCTTGCGCCCACCATCCTATTCTATTTTCATACGCCATCACAGCGTATTGACTATGTGCCGCCACTATATTTTCATATAGTGCCGTGGTACGTTACAGCAATCGCCGTACCTTGCGCCCACCATTGCGGAAAGTAAATGACAGAATGAAATGTGCTGGAAGTTAGCATAATATACTATCTGCCACCTACCATAACGTGATCCCTTAACCCACATAGGCTTCACGCTCTAGGTAACATCCTTAACGGTCCTAACTTAACTTTCCTTTGCAAAACGCATCGGAAGCACGAGTTGGCAAGTTTTATTCAAAAATCGTTTATTAAAGGTTTGTTGCTCTCTCCGGGCTGCTGTTTCGGCTCTGATGCCAGCTGTGGCGGACCACTCCGAAATTATTCCAAGTTAAGTACCCTCAGACCACTAATCACGTAGTCAGGCACTTAATCCGGAATAAGCTGGAGCGCCGTCGGATTAAACCCGATTAAACCACGTACTTAACTAGATCGTAACAGCAGCAGGCCCACACGAAGGTGAGTTCCAGAGATTACAACATTCCACAAATTAACTTACACACATAGAGAAGTAGTTATTACAAACCGAGTGCAAATTTTAAAATCAGAGTACACAAGTCTTGCAGCGGAATCTAAAGTTCAACATAACTGAAATTAGAGTTCATTGCAGCGGAAGTAAATAATCTAACGACGAAACAGGTAACTCCGTGATGAAGCCTGCCACGAAGCTACTCCTCCCGATCCTCGCCGGAGGACGGGACCCATTCGATGTGCCAGCCAGGTGGAACCTGGGTAGGCCAAGTCATAGCATCCACATCCAGAATTATACCTGTAAAATAGTGCCACAAGCAAGGCTGAGTATACTAATACTCAGCAAGGCTTACCCGTCGGGTGAAAACTACATCACCGACATCTAGACAATGAAAGGCTTTTGGCTGGTGGGTTTGTTTGCCAAAAAGCAACTAAAAGTAGATCCTTGCTTTCAAGTTTTAGCACCATATTCTAATAAATTTAACCATTCTAGATTAGCATCCTCTCTAAGCATACAAGTGTAGCAATACAATTTAATTCATAGAACAATTTCATAATCTCAAATTCCACTTATTACTCGATGTGGCCTGACGGTCAAGCAGTCTCATTAACCGCGAGAAGCGGACAGTTCGAACCGAATTTGTGCTACCTGGCCAGGGGAAACCCAACACACACGGATACTCTGCTTGCGATAAAAGGTACAAGCATTTCCCAACCTTTCCCATCGATCCACAATTCGGAACCGGGTCCACTTCCTTAGGATGAAGGTTTACTGCTTCACTCACAGCATCACGCATACATCCACGAGTGTACGGCAAGGGAAAACAAAGTTTCCAAGGAGAGATGGCTATCGGCCCTAGCTGCTTCAATCTGGTACCGGGCTTACCGGCTCCCATATACCGGCATGCATGTGGTACGTTCAAAAACTTGACTTAGTATCCACACCTTCCGACCTTAACCAATTATCAAACACGGACGGGAGATCTACATCTATCATCCCGCCCGTCAATCCTTATGATTCCAACATAAGTAAAGACAAGCAATTCCTATATCTCGCGAGTGACAGGAAATCACTCGACTTGTAACGAACCTATAGCAATGCTCTACCGATCCTTTCATACTAGTATTGCAAGTCATAGGCACTAGGAAAATATTGCAGCTATGGTATTCAATCAACTCCTAGAAACGTAATGCACAAACATAGAGAATTCAAGTGCATAATTTAGTGAGAGTTAGGTCATGCTCCGGGGCTTGCCTTCCTGCTCGGGCTGAGAGTTAGCTCCTGCGTTGGTCACGTCTGCACCGGCGTCGGGCTCCGGAACTTGCTCCTCTTCTGCGGGGACGAGGGTGTAGTCGCCGTCCGGAAGAACGCCTTCTACATGATATGCATAAGTTTTAAGGCGGCTGCCCTTTTGATGCTAAGACTAGGGCCTTGAAGGCCATATTCACCTAGACATACTTAGATACTTGTATTCTCTTCACAAAAGCAAGTGTTGGTGGTGAAAAAGGTTTTAGTTGAATTCGATGGTGATTGTGTACATATATAAAAGAATTCTAGTTGTTTCTTCACAAAACAGGGTGGCTGTTTTGGGATTTTAAGTTATTCATTTTACTCTAACTAATTTAATCCGAAAAGGTTATTCTCTTTATATAATCCGATTTCCATCTAGATTCCTTTCCATTTTTATTTCTCCCTTTCTGTTCATTAATTTTAGCTATAAACTTTATGACAGCTACTGGAGTATAAGAGCTAAGCTCACTCCAAAATTTAGCTAATTTCGAGTTACACATAATTTATTAAAAATCTATAAACAGCTAGCTGCAGGAAGTGAATTAAAGGCATAATAAATTGAAATTTCATCTATTTCAGGAGATCTTCCTACCAAGGCTAAGCAATATCATGAGGAGGGCTCTGGCCAAGTGGTGGCTCAAAATAACCCTTGGGTAGTCCTCATTATTTTTCTATCCAAAAACACATATTTAATTATTTGCCATTCTAAACAGAGCAAAAATTAAGTTTTTCATTTTTAACATGTGTGTTAACAAGTTTTAAGTTCTCAGGAGCAAAATGATGATTTTTCGCTGCACAATTTATTTTTAACAATTTCTTTACTGCAGAAAGTCAGAAAACACATTTAAATCTATAACTAGAGCTACACATCATATTTTTGAGTCTCCTTTGGACACAAGCTGTCCAAAGCCTATATGCACAACATACCCAAAGCTCAACCCCAGCGGAGCTATGGATTTGAAATGGTGCACAACTTTAGGTTTTCCTAGTTTGATTTTTAATTCAATAACAGTTCACTAAAAGCAATAACATGTCTAATAGAGATTGTAGTTTAGACTCTAACGATTCCAGAGAGTATTTTTTGCACATTTTTCCGATTTTTCTACGATTTTTAATCGATTTTACAAGATTCGGGAAAAATCAAATCTAGGGTAAGAATCTATTTTCACCGAGAACCCTAGAACTTTCAAACTTTCGCGAACAGGTCCTGCACTTTTGCACGAAAGACCCTGGAAAGAGGTAGACGATGAACAATGGCCCTCGGGAGCTCGCCGGAGTTACGCCGGGCAAACCACGGCGAACTGGGCTCGGGGAAGAGGGGGAAAAGATTCCTGGGCTCACCACGAGTCGTTTGGGGACGGTTGGGAGGCCGGGGATGGTCGGAGTTTCGCCGGCGACGAGGTGGTGGCGGCGCGGCCGCCGCGGCTTCTACGCCGGCGAGCTCGGGGTCGTTCGCGGAGGGGGGAGAGGTCCTTGAGCACCAGCAGAGCTTGGGGAAGCTAATGGCGTGCTCGAGGAAGCTCGGGGACGGCTCGGAGTAGGGTCTCGACGTGCGGGTGCTTCGACGGCCGGAATTCGCGATTTGGGGAAATCGCAAATTCTCGCCGGAGAAGGGACAATAGCTTGGGGAAAGTTGGGGGTTTTGGAGCTGGTGGAGTGGACTAGCTCCGTGCGGGATGGATTGGGGAATGGTGGAGCGTGGACGAGGAATTTCGCGAAGAGCTTGGGTTCGGCTTGCGCGTCGCGAGGAGGAAGAAGACCGAGCGAGCGCGGGGAAGTGGAAATGACCAAGTGAGCGAGTGAGAGGAGGGGTGGGAGTGCGCGGTGGAGTGCTTGGGCACGCAAGGGAGGCACTGTGCGGCCTCGGGAGCGTGCGAGCGCGTGGGTGGCTGTCGCGGTCGCCATTGATGGCGCGGCGAGCTCGAACAGAGCGCGCGCGACACGATTGGGCGAGGAAGATTGTGGCGTGATCGCTGGGGATCCTCCACAGTGCTCCTTGGCGCGTAGCGAGCGAGCATCGCGACTGCGGGCGGCGCTGCGCGGCTGCGACCAGTGCCGAGCGAGCTTGCCATGATGGCGCTCCGCGGCGCGAGGCAGCAGTGCGCCGTCGCCCGCGAAGTGACGGTACGGAAGGCTTGGACAAACGCGTGAGGACAAAAGCTAGCTGCCGCCACAGCTCGGCCGACCCGACGCGGTCTCCGCCACACGCCGGCCACGTGGCGGCCGGACTCCGGCCGGAGCAGAGCGCGCCAGGGGCGAGCTGGCAGCCCCGTGGAGCTCTTTGCCCCTTTTGAACTTTCTCCAAAAATTTGAGCTGAACTTCGAAACGTGTAAAATTAAAAGTTGGAGTTTGAGGTGCGGGACACAACTTCCGAGCTTGGACCGGGCACTTCGACCAGGCGCTACGGCGCTTCGAGCTTGAACCGCAAGCTCGAGCTTGCCGAGCCTCGAATGGTCGGAAACGCCACTCGAGGGTGAGTGCCCCCCTCGAGCTTGGCTGCGAAGCCTCGAGCGTGACGGAACGTCGCTCGAGGGTGAGTCCTCGAGCTTGGCTGCGGAGCCTCGAGGGTGACGGAACGTCGCTCGAGGGTGAGCCCTCGAGCTTGGCTGCGGAGCCTCGAGCGCGACGGACGGCGGGGCCTCGAGGGTCCTGTCGTGCAGCCTCGAATCGTGACGGAAACTACCGGCTAGGCTCGATCGTCACGGTCATAGCTCGATCGTCACGGACATACTGACTAGGCTCGATCGTCACGGACATAGCTCGATCGGGACGGATTTTTACGGCTAACCTCGATCGTGACGGACATTCCCGCTCGAGGGTCACCGATCGGCGCGAACGCCGTGGCGAGGTTGTCGCGAAGGGCTGTCCGAGATGTTTAAGTTTTAGTTGGGTGCCAAACAACCCTTGTTTTTGAATTATAATTGAATTTTTGACGAATTTTTGAATTTCAACCCAATTCCCTGTTGTATTGATTTTAATTGCACTTTTTAATTCTTTTGACATCAGAGATGTCACAATAAGGCGAGGCAGGGACCCCCTCAAAACAGCTAATCAATACAAGATACATCATACAGGACGTAGGGTATTACGCTCCGGCGACCCGAACCTGTCTAAACCGTCTCCTGTCACCTTCGGCTCTAGATTCTCGGCGACTTCTCCCTAAACCCTTCTCTCGGGGCACCCCCTCGAGAAGCCAGTCAGCATAAATCGCCGACACTTTGGCGCCGTCCGTGGGATCTACTCGTCGAGTTTTCAGTAAAGAGTCGATGGCCACCTTCAGCGCCTCCATCGTCACCAAGTTCGAGGCAGGCGCCTCCTTCATCTTCGGCTCCTGGCTTTGCATTGCAAACCAGGAAGGCGAACTCCAACACCACTTGCGCGACGAGGCGGCTGCACCAGCTTTGCCACGCGCGCAGACCGCCCCGCAAAGATTTCGGAAGACTCCAAATTCCGACACGATCTCTGGATCGTATCCTACTCGGAGGAGTACGTGGCGCCCGAAGCAGATTCAATCCCGGGCAGACCACGACAACCCAACCCCTACCAAGGGGCAGGATCAAGCCACGTATCCAAGACTCCCCGGCGGACTCCGGATCACTTCCGAGTTCCGCCAGGGTTCAACGATCAGGACCGTGACAGCAACCCCGCGGGTATCCAGGAACCCTGGCTACAACCCCCGCGGGACGAAGACTTCATCACGTGGATCGCGGGCATCTCAGTTTCCCTTCGGGTTAACAAACTCAGCCGCGGTCCACCAGAAGCACCTGAAGAAGAAGGTTCCCCAACCCCGCGGAGCAACCTCAGATCTTGTCATGACCACAACTCCCTCGGGGGTTATCGTTCATTCGCCTGACATGGATCCCGAGGCGGCTCTGTTCAAAGCAAACGTACCTTCCACGGTACGGGGCATTCTACCTCTGCTTCCTTTCCAAGAAGGCAGAGAGCTCCCTGCTGCCACGGGTAGCAGAAGAACCGGGCCTAGCGACCCTGGTCGCCAGTTCTGCGTGCTCCTCAATGAGCACAGCGACGAAGAAGTTGTCTCCGACGACGCTCCAACAGAGGAAGGGGAAACCGACGCAGACCGGGAACTCCGTATCGAGCGCAACCGCAACCGCGCACTCCGACGTCGCTTCATCAAGAAGAAAAATCTCAACTCGGAGTTCGACAAGCAAGACATCTTCAACTCCCCTGTTGCCAACATCTTGTTCGGGGTCAGCGTCTTCGAAGGGTTCCAAACAACCCCTGAGATCAACCTCGCTAAGGCTCGCCTAGAAGCCGCAGCCGTCATGGTCGATCGCCTGGATGGAGGCCGCTCCTCCTCCAAAAGCAAGAGTTCTTCGCGCCAGCAAGCACCGTCAGCCAAGCGTCAGAGCAGTCACTATGGCAGCTCCGCCGGCCAAACCAAGGACAAGAACAGGCCTCGCGAAGAACCCCGCCGCCCTCGCGAGGAACCTCCTAGGTCCCAGCGTCGCGAAGAACCCCGTCCAGCTCGCTCTCATAACACACCCAACGACGCCCGCAACGACATCATCCGGATCAGAGAGGGAAGAGCTACCTCCCACGTTGCGGATTCTGCAGGAAGATGCGGCGTCCCCAATCCTGATGCCCTGCCATGCTACACACGCGCCATCCGCGTCAGCTCCTTCCCGTGGAAGTTCAAGCCGCCAGGCATCACCAGCTTCGACGGGAAGCAAGATCCAAACATCTGGCTACGCAGATACTCCTCTGCAATCGAAGCATCAGGGGGCGACGACATCTCAAAGATGCTCTACTTCCCAGTTGCGATGGAGCAGGGTCCTCTCACCTGGCTCGAGTCCCTCCATCCAGACTCCATCGACAGCTGGCACGCGCTGAAGAAGGCTTTCGTCTCCAACTACCAGGGTTCTTTCGAGCGCCCTGGCAGCAAATATGAACTCCGCGCGTGCAAACAGAAGCCAGACGAGTCCCTGCGCGACTACAACAGGCGGTTCTTCGCCATCAAGGCATCCTGCGTCCCCATCCCCGACTCAGAAGTCATCGACTACTTTCAAGAAGGGATGACTGACCGCACCCTCTTCCGTGGCTTCGGTCACAACCGTCCTCGCGACCTCGAGGAATTTCGCGCACTGGTGTCCAATTGGATGGACACCGATGATCAAGAACGGGAGCGCTACGGCAAGAGACCCAACAACCCTGGTCGCAAGAACCAGGAGGACAGCAGGGATCAGCCGCGCGACTCCTTCCAACGCAACGGCAACAACCCACGGAAGCGACCACACAACACGGTCGCAACCGTCCAGACCGTCCGCTCCGCCAAATCTGCGCAGCAACGAAGGGAAGAGTTCAACAAACTTCTCAAGAAGCGCTGCCCTTACCACCTCGACAGCAAGCACACCATGGGCGAGTGCGTACTCCTCCGGGAGACGTTCAGCACCCCCAACAAGAAGCAGAAGTCGGGTGGCGACGGAGACGACGAACACGACAAGGGAGACAGCGGTTTCCCAGACATCAACAACACTGTCAACGTCATCTTCGGAGGCATGGCAGTCAGCGACACCTCGCGCAACCGCAAGAATGCAAGGCGCGAGGCATACGCAGCAGAACCAGCGGTGGTTACACCGCTACGGTGGTCTGACACCACCATCACCTGGTCCCGAGAAGATCAGTGGGCCGAGATCACCTCTCCTGGACGATATCCGCTCGTCCTCGAGACTGTGGTAGCAAACAGCAGGCTCACCAAGGTCCTGATCGACGGAGGCAGTGGGCTCAACCTCATCTTCGCCAAGACGCTGAAGTCCATGGGCCTCGACATGAGTACGCTGCAGCCGGCGGATACTCCTTTCTACGGCATCGTGCCTGGAAAGGCCGCCATCCCCCTCGGGCAAATCACCTTGCCCGTCACGTACGGTACGTCATCCAATTACCGTACAGAGTTCATTAAGTTCGAAGTTGCAGACTTCGACACCTCCTACCACGCCATCCTTGGGCGACCAGCATTGGCCAAGTTCATGGCCATCCCCCACTACACCTACCTGGTGCTGAAGATGCCAGGGCCTCATGGCGTTCTCTCCCTTCGCGGTGATATCAAGCGCTCCTACCTCTGCGACAAAGAAGCAGTGGAATACGCCGTCAGAGCCGCGTCCACCATAGATCGCCAGGAACTCCAACCCGCGGCTGCAGCCGTCATCGCAGAAGACGATGACGCCCCGACGCAGAAGAAGACACGGGCTATCAAGCCTGTGGAGAAGGTCGCAACAAAGACGATCGATCTCCAAACCGGAGATCCATCAAAGACAGCCGTGATCGGCTCCAACCTCACTCCTGCATAGGAAAGCGCGCTCGTCGACTTCCTGCGAGCCCAGGCGGACATCTTTGCTACAAAGCCCTCCGACATGCCTGGAGTACCCAGAGAGTTGATCGAGCACAAGCTGGACCTCAACGAGAGCGCGAAGCCCAAGAAGCAGCGCCTCCGAAGATTCGCCACAGAGCGTCGGGAAGCCATCAAGAAAGAGCTAGCTAAGTTATTAGCAGCCGGCTTCATTAAAGAAGTCTTCTATCCGGATTGGTTAGCCAACCCGGTTCTTGTAAGAAAAAAGAATTCAAATGAATGGAGAATGTGCGTTGATTATACTGATCTCAACAAGCACTGCAAGAAGGATCCCTTCGGGCTCCCTCGCATCGACCAAGTCATTGACAGCACCGCCGGGTGCACACTACTCTGTTTCCTCGATTGTTACTCAGGATATCATCAGATATCACTGAAAGAAGAGGATCAGATCAAAACTTCGTTCATCACGCCATTTGGCGCATATTGTTATACAACCATGCCTTTTGGCTTGAAAAACGCAGGTGCCACATATCAGCGGGCTATACAGGGTTGTCTTCAAGAACAACTTCACCGAAATGTTGAAGCCTACGTCGATGATGTGGTAGTCAAGACAAGAAATCCCGAGGATCTCATCGCTGACCTCACCGAGACGTTCGATAACTTACGCAAATGGCGCTGGAAGCTCAATCCCGCCAAGTGTGTTTTCGGCGTCCCATCTGGAAAGCTCCTCGGGTTCATTATCAGTGAACGCGGCATTGAAGCAAATCCAGAGAAGATAGCAACCATCATGAACATGGAGCCGCCGACCACTGTTACGGATGTCATGAAGCTTACGGGCTGCATGGCTGCACTCAACCGCTTTATCTCCAAACTGGGGGAACGCGGCACTGAGTTCTTCAAACTACTCAAGAAGCAAGACAGATTTCAGTGGACTCAAGAAGCTCAAGACGCCTTCGACAAGCTCAAGCTATTCTTGACTACGCCTCCTGTGCTCACTGCACCGCTCCCGGGCGAAGATCTCTTGCTCTATATTACAGCAACCACCAATGTCGTCAGCGCCGCTATTGTCGTTGAACGCGACGAGGAAGGCCATCTTCAGAAAATTCAACGGCCTGTGTACTTTGTGAGCGAAGTCCTCTCGGACTCCAAAACCAGGTACCCTCATGTTCAAAAAATTCTATATGCTGTCTTAATGACATCCAGAAAACTGCGGCATTATTTCGACACCTACAAGATCGTCGTGGTTACTGGTTATCCTATTGGCGAGATTCTCCACAATCAAGACGCTACAGGGCGTATCGCCAAATGGGCTGTTGAGCTCGGAACATACAGCATCGAGTTCCGTTCTCGCACGGCCATGAAGTCTCAAGTCCTTACTGATTTCATATCGGAATGGACCGAGCACAATCTCCCAGTCGCCACCACCAAGCCTGAGCATTGGATCATGTATTTCGACGGGTCACTCAAGCTGGAAGGCGGAGGCGCTGGAGTTCTGTTGATCTCACCTCGAGGGGATCAACTCAAGTATGTTCTGCAGATTCAGTTTGCTGTCACCAACAACGCTGCAGAATACGAAGCACTTCTTCACGGCCTGAAGATGACCATTACTCTTAGTATCAAGCGTCTGCTGGTATATGGGGACTCCATGTTGGTCATCAAACAAGTCAATAAGGACTGGAATCGCAACCATGAAGACATGGACGCGTACTGTGAAGAAGTCCGGAAACTGGAAAAAAACTTCCTCGGCATTGAATTTCATCATGTCGAGCGAGATTACAACGTCGCTGCAGACGTCCTATCAAAGCTGGGTTCTTCCAGAGCAGAGGTGCCCAGCGGGGTGTTCGTCAATGAACTCTCCAAGCCATCAATTTCTGCAGCGGTACCTCCTGATGCTGCAATATCAGCTCCCAAGGTTATGCTCATCGACGCCACTTGGAGTGCTCCGATTATAGACTACATCTTGCACGACAAACTTCCCGCCGAGAAGGCAGATGCTCAACAAATTGTCCGCCGTAGCAAGTCCTATGTTATAATCGGCGCTACATTGTACCGACGTGGTGCACGCTCTGGCGCATTGATGAAATGCGTCTCACAGCAAGAAGGAGTCAACATCCTGGAGGAAATTCATGCAGGAGAATGTGGCAATCATGCAGCTTCCCGCACCATTGTAGGCAAAGCCTTCCGTGCCGGGTTCTATTGGCCTACAGCTCTACACGACGCTGAGGAAATTGTTCGTCACTGCAAGGGTTGTCAATACTTCGCTCATCATTCACATCAGCCTGCCCACAAGATCAAATTGATACCTCCATCATGGCCATTCGCATGCTGGGGGCTTGATATGATTGGGAAACTACCCAGGGCACCTGGTGGATTCGAATATTGCTTCGTCGCAATCGACAAATTTACAAAGTGGATAGAAGTCTTTCCGGTTGTCAAGCCAACCTCTGAGAAAGCAGTCCAATTTCTCCAAGAATTGATTCTTCGCTTCGGGATACCACACCAAATCATCACAGATTTGGGTACCACCTTCACTGGCAACAAGTTCTGGGACTATTGTGAAGACCGTAGCATCGAGGTATCCTACGCCTCGGTTGCTCATCCTCGTGCCAATGGACAAGTTGAAAGAGCCAATGGCATGCTCCTCGATGGACTTAAAGCTCGCATGGAACGAACCCTGAAGAAAGCAGAAGGCCGGTGGATGAAAGAACTCTTTCCAGTTGTCTGGGGCCTACGATCTCAACCCAGCAAAGCTACAGGGCAATCCCCCTTCTTCCTGGTGTATGGATCAGAGGCCGTCCTACCTGTTGATGTCATGCACGGCGCTCCTCGTGTCGAGGAGTTCCAAGAAGCCATGGCGGATGAACACCGGATGCTGGAAGTCGATACGGCTGAAGAAGCACGATTGGCGGCCTTGTTACACAATGCTGCATATCTTCAGGGGATCCGCAGATTCCATGACAAAAATGTGAAAACAAGATCATTCCAGATTGGCGAACTGGTGCTACGTCGCATCCAGAATACAGCTGGTCACTCCAAGCTTACTTCACCCTGGGATGGTCCGTTTATTGTTTCCAAGGTACTCAAACCAGGCACCTACAGACTTCAAACAGAAGATGGTGTGGATTTACCAAATCTTTGGAATATAGAACATCTACGCAAATTCTACGCGTAGCTCCTTCACCACAGCAGTGCTTTGGCACTACAGGAACCCAATGGCTTCGGCGTCCAGGGTTCTTCTGAAAACATTGCTCCGGCAATATATGAGCTAATTGCTTTGGCATTACACGCTCCCTTGTACCGTTGTTTTGGCAACGAGATATATTTTAATAAAACTCCCTTTACTGGGTTGTTTATCTGTCTTTGTGACATTACTTCAAACTTCCGTGTTCTTCTCAGACTTGGAAGGTTTCTTTTACGTGCATTCGGAGCCTATACAAATGAGGTCTCTCCGGGTTCCTTCGGGGCCAAGAACGGATCTGTTCCTCCTATAAACATGAGGTCTCTCCGGGTTCCTTCGGGGCCAAGAACGGATCTGTTCCTCCTATTACACTACTCTGTGATAATTTTCAGCTTAAACGCTGCCGCTCCGTGGGTCTTACTGGGTTCTTGCTTCGGCAGACCATATACAGTTCGTTCCCAAGTATCCCCCTAGGGTACATTTTTAAAAGATAGCTTATGCTATAAGAAATCTCCCTGGGTTCCTTTGGGTCCTTAACAGGGTTGTTTTTCAAGTTAAAATCTACTCCGCGTACATTTTGACTAAGTCCTGGTTCTTAACACAGCGACAACCCATGAATTCACAGAAATTCTTGGTTTTACTTCATAACATGGCAATAAATATATATTACATTGCATATATTACAATAACATCTGTTTTTTACAGCCTAAGGCTCTGAGCGATTGCCTCTGCAACCGGCTCGGCCTCTTGCTTCAGGTCCCTAAAAGCAGACTCTGTACAGTTTGGCTCTGCGCCTTGAGCTAATGTACCTATGTCTACCTCCGGGTACCTGGACTTCACTACTGCGAGGACATGCACAAGACAAGCCTTCGAAGATCTCTTGATGTATGCCATCAGCTGTCTTGGCATGGCCTTTAGGCGCTCCAGGAATGTTTGCGGCGCTGAAGGGTCTTCAGGAACCAGGGCTTTCACCACTGGGTTCGCCGCCTTCTCCAGCTGTGCGATCCGGTTCTGGGCTTCTGCCAGGTCATCGTCCGACTTCTTCATTGCTCGCAACTCTTCTTCGAGCTCAGACATCCTCCTGGCCGCCTGCTCGAGCTTCTCGTCCAGCACCTTCTTGTCTGCTAAGTGCTTCTGTGCTTGGACGAGATCTCTGGATAACCGATTGTTCTCCTCCTGAGCACTCTCCAGGTTCTTGGCAAGCTGCTTCTGCTGCTCGAGGATTTGAACTAGTTGTTCATCGGCATCCTTGCGCTGCTGGACCGCCACTCGGAGTTGTTCTTTAACGCCTTCATGATCAGCCGTGAGGGTCTTCAGCGCATCTTCATAACGGTTGGCCACATTGGACCAATCCGTCATCTTGCTCTGGCTTGTTGCAAGTTGTTGTTGTGCCCCTGCAAACACAAGACAAAAGACAGAGTTGTTATTGAACACAGGCAAAGGACACAATAGTGCAAGACTTCGGTAGCAACAGAGTACCTTTGAGCTCAGCTTTTGCCGCTGCAAGCTTCTTCTTCGCGTCCTCCTTCTCTATGGCCAATTCCTTGGTCCGCAGGTGCAAGGTCCGGATCGTGTTGGCGTCTTCCGCCTCCTGGAGTTTGCGATCTTCGCGCTCATGCTCCAGCTCCTTGTGGAGACGGTCCGCCTTGGCGTGCATCAAGGAAATGTTGTGCAGATATTCGGTCTTTTTCCTTGATGCTTCGCCAACAGCCTACAACAGAGTTGATTATATAAAATGTTCCATCAAGACTACAATACCAGGGTTGTTTTACTCACCTTGAAGTAGGCTACTGCCCTTTCGGCGTGGTACATTCCCCTGTCAATATGGTGTTCGTCCTCCTCCGCGTCCAGGATGTACTCGAAGGTCTGCGGATTTGGATTGAACACGGGGTCGAAGCTACCGATGCGGAAGCTCCTACCCTCCTCTTCAGTTCCGGTACTCTGGGGTACCCTGGGGATTTCTTCTATCATTTGCTCTGGGGTTGTTTCTACAGTTTGCTTCCCCCTTGAGCACTCTGCTTTCGCCCCTGCCTGAGTTGTTACGGTAATACTCGGGGGCTGTGCAGAAGACTGATCACGGCGTTCTTGCTCGGATTCTTCAATGACAGTGCCCGTGACCAGTTGCTCGATGCCCGCCAGCACCTCTGCTACTATCTCCTCGACTTGGGCTTCTGCTGGTGCTGGCGGGTCTACTGGCAGAGCTGCTTGCACTTCCGGCAGGGTTGTTTCTTGAACAACCCTGGGTTCTTCGGGCGCTGCGGCCTCTGGTTCTACTGCCATGTGGTTCACCAAGGACTCTACTCTGGTTGTTACTGGAGTTTCTTCAACACTGGAAATGATGGAGTTTGTTAGTTCTCACAGTATACTACAACGGAATAATCAACAATATGGGATACTTACATGGTGGAAGGTCGCATGGGGATCTCTGGTTCCCCCAACGTGAACTCTTCTTCCACCTCCTGCCCTGCCGTCGAAGGTCCTGCTGGACAGGGTTCTTCAAGGATCGGTGTTGTTCCTTCGAACGGCGCGGAGGCAGGGTTGAAGATCTCATGCAGGATCTCTTCATCAGATAGTGCATGCCGCGCAGAGCTGCTTTGCTGCGGCATGCTGGTTCCAATTCCACCTAAGGCTATTCCCACTGCAGATGCTGATGTCCGGGGTTGTGGGGATACCTTTGCCCTTTCCTCTGGAACTGTCCTGGCACGGGGCTTGGGCATGGTACGTGCTTTCTTTGGCACTGGTGCTTGCGCTTCAGATGGCGCCGGCCTCTTGGACCTTTCTCCTCCTCTGGAGGTCGCTCCTGCCTTGGCTTGGGCGTCTTCAGGGTCCTGTGGTTCAATTTTAATTGTTGGCTCGTCAGGCTCTTCAATTGTGGCTGGCTTGCTTGGGCGACCTTGTTCCCTTACCTTGGGATCCACACAGCGTGCTAATAGTGCTGCCTCCTCCGTGTTGCTTGGATCCAGAGGTGGCAGGCTTACATAAAGCGTGCGCCGGGCTTCATACTGTGATGACCAAGATGTTAGTCCACCATATATTTTCAACAATGCAGAAACGTATTCAGATAAGGAATTTACCTCGGGTGTCATGGTAATTGCGGAAATTTCCGGTATCTCTGGAAATTGTTCATCATTGACCACCAAGAACTTCTTCACGAGTTGGCTCACTCTCTTCTCTGATAAGTCCCCGGTGGCATTCCTTGAGGGGTCTGTTTCCCCAGAGTACTTGTACCCTGGGTTACAGCGTTGTCTGCAGGGCTGAATCCTCCTCAGTAGGAATGACCTAAAGACCATGGCTCCTGTTAGGCCTTGTGCCTTAAGATCTCTGATCATGGTGAGCAGCTCCGGGATTTGAATTGCTTGATTTGTACCAACTGTTTCGCTCCAGTTCAGCTTCATCACTGGAGGATTCCCTGAGCGGCCTTGCAGCTGTGGTTGGTGATTCCATGCATAGAACCATTCCTTCTGCCAGTCCTTGAGGCTTTCCTTGGTTGTGTAATCCAAATATAATGGCCTCATGCCCTGGCGGAACTGGATCACTACCTTGCCAACCACTTGCAGTGGTCCACTGGAGGTCTTAACCCTAAATAGATGGCGGAACAGGGCAAAATGGGGGTCTATCCCTAGATATGCTTCGCACAGATGAATGAAAATGGATAGATTCAGCACGGAGTTGGGATTCAGATGACAAAGTTCAATTCCATAAAACTGAAGGACACGGCGGAAGAAATCACATGTAGGCATGCCGAATCCAACTTCATAGAAGGCTTTCCATACCGTGATTTCCTCGGTTTCTTCAGTGGGGTATTCGTGCCCATAAGCGCACCTCCATTGGCTGATCTGTTGCGCGGGCAAGAACCCGTCTGCCTCTAGGGCCTTGATATGCTTCTCCTTCATGATACTGGTCGGCCAGTCGCTGATTGGATCTTCGATGCTGGCCATTCCCCCTGCAGGTGCTGCCTCCTCGGTCGTAACGACCTGTTTCATTGCTTCCGCCTTCCTCTTCGAGCCCTTGCCGCGGCTGGAGCCTTCACCACCAGCCATTGGAATCTTTTGAGATTTGGTGGGATTGGAACTAGGATCGAGGGAAGTTGTGGATGCTTGAGCGCAGTCTCTGGATTGCGCGAACTGCGATTGCGGCAAACCCTAGATCTGTTTCGCGAAAGCGTACGGATATGAGGGGTCGCGGGCGGTTTATATGGGCTTTTCGAAGCGGTTACTTCGGTAATTTTCACTTTTGGTCCTTTCTTGATCCTATATTTGAATTCGTTCAAATTTAGGCTCGGGGGCTGCGGATATATTTTCAGGAAATATTTTTCTGAAAGTTTTCGGCTTCAATTGATAAGTTTTTGAAGAATTTTACAAGACTTCGGGTTTCTTCGGAAATTGATTCTCTTTTGGTTCGGACTTCGAAAGAGGCTCGAATTTCTTCTTCAAAGATAAACGAGGCTCGGGGGCTGCCCAATTGGGCGCACCTAATCGGTGCGCACCAATCCGAACTTCGAGAAGACTTATGAGCACATCATTACCTATTGAACAGCATGGTTGCAACTTCCAAGATCAAAGAACCCTGGCGGTCTCAAAGAACCCTGGCGGTTTCAAAAGAACTCTGGAGGACTTCAAAGAACTCTGTATTTTCAACAAGGCTATTCTTCAGGAGATAAGGTGCTCGGGGGCTTGTGGGTGTAGAGTCCTGACGGACTAAACAACCCTGGCAGCCCATCCTATGGGCCGGCCCAAGAACAAGACTTGACGCACAAGACAAGGATTAGTCCTAGTCAGTTTGGATATACTGTATTAGGGAATTAGAGATAAACTTGTAAAAGTCTCCTAGTCCTATACGGTTCCCATGTAACCCTGCCCACCGGACTATATAAGGCGAGGCAGGGACCCCCTCAAAACAGCTAATCAATACAAGATACATCATACAGGACGTAGGGTATTACGCTCCGGCGACCCGAACCTGTCTAAACCGTCTCCTGTCACCTTCGGCTCTAGATTCTCGGCGACTTCTCCCTAAACCCTTCTCTCGGGGCACCCCCTCGAGAACCCAGTCAGCATAAATCGCCGACACTCTCCAACTTCTTCTCGTCAGAGTCGGCGTGATGACCCGCGTATGGGCACAGACCATTGAAGGCTTGGGCGTATTGGAGCACCGTGCGGGTACCCTGGGTCAGAGCCAGAAATTCATTCAACTTCCTCTCTACCAAGCCGGCAGGAATATGATGAGCCTTGAACGCCGTCTTAAACTCATCCCACTCAATTACGTGACCCTCCTGCTGCAGGGCCAAGCAATACTCCCACCATAGGAGAGCGGTGCCGTGGAGCTGCTGCGCCGCGAAAACCACCTTGCGGTTGGAAGTGCAAGGCGTGGCCAGGATGGTGAACTTGGATTCGATGGCTCGAATCCACGTATCGGCCTCCAGGGGCTCATCGGCTCTTGAGAATATCAGCGGGTGGGTAGCCAGAAAATCCTCATATCGGGCCACTTGAGGCTGAGGGGCCCGTTGACCTCCCTGCTGTAGCATCTGCTGTTGCATCATTTGTTGCTGATGCTGCAGGTTCCATAGGATCTCCGTTTGCGTAGCATACAATTGCTGCCATGTCGGAGGTTGCTGCGGTGGCGGAGGTGGTGGCGGCTGTTGCTGCCCCTCTGGCCCTTGCTGGTTAGCATTGGAGCCACTAGCGTCATGACCGCTGCAGGTGATTGCCATCTACAGTAGGTACTTGTATTAGCCACATTTCATAAGCTTGCATAATGATGACAAGATAGAACGTGACAATATAATGAAGTTTACTGCGTAAGAATGACATGTCAACACACAGTTCGGAAGAAAAATCATATCTCCCAACAGGAAGCAAATCAAATGCTCCAATTCGGTCAGTAGCTCGAAAATTTCACGCTCTACAACTTTCATGTTGGGCTCAGAATCAAATTCGGGCTGGATCTAAACCGAAAAATTCAATCTTTAGCTCTCTGCGTTTGCTGTTTTACGGCAGGCCGAGCTGTAGTGTTTTGGTTGCCATTTTTATTTCGCTTAACCAATAGGGTTGAAATTTGGTGAACATCTCGTTTGACAAATTCCAAACAACGTTGTAGTTCACATCACAGCCCAGAAATGAATGGAAAACCCATCAATAATAAAAACAAAGTTAGCTGCAGAATGTTTTCCACACAGCCATTACAACCTTCATCAAGTTTTGAATCACACAACCACACCATCAAATTATATTGTCTCAAAAGATTAAAGGGGAGCTCAACCCCATCTAGCCTATTACAACATAAAGCCAAAATTTAGGCCTAGCGGAGGAGTAATCTCGCTACGACCACTTCTAGAAATCATCTAGGTTGTTGGCGGTAGCCTCGCTGCCCATAGGTGATGGTGGAGCTGGAAAGGGCGGCATGTCATCCTCGGTATCCATGTCGGAGTCGGGGGCCTCTCCTTCCCCATGCTCTCCCTCCTGCTCAAGAAGGTGCTGAGCATCATGGGCGGCTAACATGGCGTTGGCATGCTCCAAAGTACCGTGTACCTCCTCAAGTTCTTCTCTGGTTTGGGCTAGCTCATTTTGGACATTGTTGTGCACGATGTGGAGGTCATTCAATTGCCTCTCCAAATCAGCAATCATGGCGTCTCTGGTGCTCACCTCAATGGACAATGAGGTCCTCTCAACCCCAATGTCACGAGCACGGATGGACATCTCCATAGCAAGGTTGAGCATCTCGCTCTGCGACCATCCCAAAAGTGCCTGCAAGCGGTGGTAAGCTCGGATCCACCTCATCATAAGTGCAGCTGCAGCGACGGGATTCTCCGCCATCCTCAAAGGGGAGCTAAGATAGCGCCTCCTCCAATGGGGATCATTGTGACATCTCTAATATAAAAGTATTAAAAGTACATTTAAGACAAGTGCAAAAGGGAATTATGGGTTGGAATTCAAAAATCCATCAAACATTCAAATGGAAATTCAAAACAAAGGTTGTTTGACACCCAACTGAAAACTCAAGAATTTTGTACTAAACTTGAAAATCTCCAAATATAAAAGTTGTTTGTCATCACAAATAAGGCCTAGTCGCTGTTTGGAACTTTTGAAAATTTTGCAGTTTAGTCCCTCAAAAACTCGAAAAACCAATCTGATCACCTTTTTGAATTTGGGTTGTTTGAGCTCTAAAAATTTGAAATTTCAGGTTCACCCCAAAAAGAAAGTTGTGTCCCATCTTTCAAACTCCAACTTTTATTTTCACACTTTTTCATGTTCAGTTCAAATTTTTGGAGAAAATTCAAAGGGGCAAAAGGAGCTCCACGGGCGCCAACAGTGGCCCTGGCGCGCCCCTGCTCCGGCCGGGCGTCGGCCGCCACATGGCCAGCGAGCGGCGGAGGCCGCGCCGAGCTGGCCGAGCCGCGGCGTCGGGTGGCGCTTGTCGCCTTGTGCTTGTCCAACCTCTCCCGAGCCGTCACATCGCCGTCGACGCGCCGTGTTGCCTCGCGCCGCGGAGCGCCATCATGGCGGTCGGGCGCCGCCGTGGCCGCGCGCTCGCGCGCGCGTCGCGCAGAGCCGCCTCGCGCGATTCTCCTCCCGCTACGCTCCAAGAGCTCTGCAGAGGATCTTCCACTTCTCCACGCCTCAATCTCCGACGCCCATGCCCCACCTCCACGTCGAGCCCCATGCCCCGGTCATCCCCGTCGCAGACGAACCCCACGACGAGCTTCCCCATCGTCCAGTGATGCTCACACGCCCCTCCGCGCACCGTCTCGACCACCGCAGGCCGCTAGCGACGTCGCCGGAGCCAACCGCACCGCCGCTCAACGTCGACGAGCCGCGCCGCTTCACCCCCGACCGCGAGACCTACCTCAACCGACTCGCGGTGAGCTCCTCTCCGTTTCCCCCAACTTTCGCCGAGCCAACTCGCCGTCGTTTCGCCGGCGTAGCGACACCGACGAGCCCTGGACCCGTCTGCGTTCCCTTTTTAGTTCTAGGGTCCTTTGCGCAAAAGTCAAGGACTGGTTTGTAAGGTTTTTAAAGTTCTAGGGTTTACAGCGTAAAAAGATTCTTAAACCTAGATCTATTTTTCCCGAATATTGTAAAATCCACTAAAATTCGTACAAAAATCGGAAAAATGCAAAAAAATACTCCCTGGACTCGCGAGATTGTAAACTCCAATATCGCTTAAGCATGTATATACTTTTGGTGAACCATTTTTGAATTAAAATTCAAATAGTGAAATTAGAAACTTGTGCACCATTTCAAATCCAGAGCTCCGCTAGGGCTGAGCTTTGGATATGTTGTTTGTAGTGACTTTGGACACCATGTATCCAAAGGGGACCTAAAAATATGGACTGTAGCTTCAGTTATGAATTAATTTGTGTTTTCTGTCTTTTTGTAGTCCAGAAATTGTTAAAAATGATCTGTGCAGCTAAAAATCACAATTTTTCTCCAGAGGCCTAAACACTTGTTAGCACATCTGTTAAAAATGCCAAACTTAATTTTTGCTCTGTGCAGACTAGCAAATAAATAGATGTGTGTTTTTGGATAGAAATTTATTGAGGACTGTCCAAGGGTTATTTTGAGCCACCACTTGGCCAGAGCCCTCCTTGCACTTATGACTAGCTCTGGTAGGAAAATTTCCTGATTTCGATGTATTTTCGATTTTATATGAATTTATTTCATTTCTGCAGGCAGCAGATTGTACTAATTTTAATAAATTTTGTGTAGCTCAGATTTAGCTAAATTTTGGAGTGAGCCTAGCTCTTATACTCCAGTAGCTGTCATAAAGTTTATAGATAAAAATGATGAACAGAAAAGGAGAAACAAAAATGAGAAGAAATTAAGGTAGGAATTGAGTTATATAAAAGAATAGACCTTTTTGGTAAGTAATTAAAATAAAACATAGAAAGGTTTAAAATTCAGAACAGCATCCTATCTTCAAACTAATAAATGGAAATTCTTTTATATATGTACACCATCACCATCAAGTTGAGTAAAAAAATTTTCCACACACCCCTTCTCTAATTTTGTGATAAAGAAAGTAGTACTTAAGCATGTCTAGGTGAATATGGCCTTCAAGGCCTTAGTTTTGGAAACACTAGACAGCCGCAATAAAATTATGCATCTCATGTAGAAGGCGCTATTCCGGACGGTACCTACCATCTCATCCCCGCCGACGAAGGAGGAATCCCGGAGGGAGGTGCCAACGAAGTGGAAGTCAACCCGGAGGCTAACCCCCAGCTAGAGCAAGAAGGCAAGCCCCAGAGCATAACCTAACCTTTAAAATTATGCATTTATGAATTCCCTATGCTTGTGCATTTACGTTTCAAGGAGTTGATTGAATACCTTAGCTGCACATTTCTAGTACCTATGACTTGCAACACTAGTATGAAAGGATCGATAGGGCAATGCTTTAGGTCCGTTACAAGTCGAGTGATTTCCTGTCACTCGCGAGACATAGGAGTTGCTTGTCTTTACTTATGTTGGAATCATAAGGATTGACGGGCGGGATGGTAGATGTAGATCTCCCGTCCGTGTATGATAATGGATTTAAGGTCGAAACGTGTGGTTGAGTGTGTCAAGTTTTTGAACGTACCACATGCATGCCGATATATGGGAATCGGTAAGCCCGGTACCAGATAGAAGCAGCTAGGGTCGATAGCCATCTCTCCTTGGAAACTTTGTTTCCCCTGCCGTACACTTGTGGATATATGCGTGAGACTGTGAGTGAAGCAGTAAACCTTTATCCTAAGGAAGTGGACCCGGTTCCGAATTGTGGATCGATGGGAAAGGTTGGGAAGTGCTTGTACTTTTTATAGCAAGCATTATCCGTGTGTGTTGGGTTTCCCCTGGCCAGGTAGCAAAATTCGGTTCGAACTGTCCGCTTCTCGCGGTTAATGAGACTGCTTGACCGCCTTGCTGCATTGAGTAACAAGTGAAACTATGAGATTGATGAACTTGTTGTATGAATTAAATTGTATTGCACCACTTGTATGATTAGACAGGATGCTAATCTAGAATGGTTAAAACTACTAGAAAATGATGCTAAAACTTGAAAGCAAGGATCTACTTCTAGTTGCTTTTTGGCAAAACAAACCCACCAGCCAAAAGCCTCTCATGTCTAGATGTCGGTGATGTAGTTTTCACCCGACGGGTAAGCCTTGCTGAGTATTAGTATACTCAGCCTTGCTTGTGGCATTTTGTTTCCAGGTACAATGTTGGATGTGGCAGTCGATGCCCTGACTTGGCCTACCCAGGTTCCCCCTGGATGGCACATCGAGTGGGTTCCGTCCTCTGCCGAGGAACGGGAGGAGTAGCACCGTGGCAGGCTTCAGCATGGTGTTACTTGTATCGTCGTTAGTTTGTCTTCCGCTGCAATGAACTTGCTACTCTAATTTAAATTCAAACTCGGTTTGTAATAACTCTACGATACAATTTATGTATGTTAATTTGTGAAATGTTGTAATCTCTGGAACTCACCTTCGTGTGGGCGTGCTGTTGTTTCGATCGAGAAAGTACGTGGTTTAATCGGGTTTAATCCGACGGCGCTCCAGCTTATTCCGGATTAAGTGCCTGACTACTTGATTAGTGGTCCCGAGGTACTTAACTTGGAATAATTTCGGAGTGGTCCGCCACAGCTGGCATCAGAGCCGAAACAGCGCATCGGAGAGAGCAACAAGCCTTAAATAAACATTTTTGAATAAAATTTGCCAACTCGTACTTCCACCGCGCTTTGTGATGGAAGGTTATTCTTAGGACCGCTAAGGATGTTACCTAGAGCGTGAAGCCTATGTGGGTTAAGGGATCACGATATGATAGGTGGCAAATAATATATTATACTGACTTCCAGCACATTTCATTCTGTCATTTACTTTACGCAATGGTGGGCGCAAGGTACGGCGATTGCTGTAACGTACCACGGCACTATATGAAAATATAGTGGCGGCACATAGTCAATACGCTGTGATGGCGTATGAAAATAGAATAGCATGGTGGGCGCAAGGTACGGCGATTGCTGTAGCGTACCACGGCATCATATGCAAATATGATGGCGGCACAAAGTCAATACGCTATTTCATGAGCGTATGAAATTGTCAATATGTTGCCTTGGTGACATATGAACATTGCCCGTTCAATGTTAAACGTTCGGGTGCCACCTCTATAGTGGGTGGTAATGAATGGAGACGCTTTCGTGAGTGCTGGCACGAAAGGTTGATTATATATGCTCTAGAATGGAATTTTCTGCAGGTACACTAACCACGATTCCGTATGTTGAAACGGTTAGAAAAGTTCGGCTAGATAATATAGGGAGAGACGGATATTGCCTAGCCACCGGCACTAACTTCGTAGGCCAAAAGTTTATTGGCATGTGTGTTGGTGAGAACGATTAGGCCGCTCATGCATTACATTTCACTGAGATAATATTGAATCTTAATACGTGACCAAACGAAACCGCCGTCGAAATTCAAATCACAACCCAAATTTCTGCCAAAACCAATCTGTTTGCACCATGAATTCGAAACTGAAAACGTTGTCAAATGAAAAAGTGTTCAACATGAACGTTGCCATGAATGTTATGAAGTCTATGCTGTAGAAATTTCAACGAAAATGGTTCAGTAGAACTAGAGTTATGCTTAAAATGGTAACCCCCTGTCTGCTGGAAATTTCTGGGAACAGTGAGATAAAAAACGAATTTTTACACCATCTTAACGACAGTTTCTGCTCAAACCTCCAACATGAAACTTGTTTGGAATTACTTAACCAATGTCCTGTCCAAACCTGAGAATTTTTGAGCTTGTAGAATTCGAGTTTTATAATTTTTACTACACTGTCCAGAATCTGTTTTACTTTTCCTTGGCGCTAACCGGTTCTCACCCTTGCCCTTTTTCTTTTTGGTTCAGAATGGACGCTCACGCTGACTTGGCCAGCTACCCCAACGATGTTTCCTTTTCGGATTGCCTAGGATGGGAAGGCTTCCCTAGCATTCTGTGGTCGGTTTTGCAAGCACTTGACTACCCTACACCGCCACAATATGAGAGAACACTCATCCGAGACCGTGGTGTGACCCGTTCTCGTGTGCGTTTGGTGGTGTATCGCCATCCACCATGTCCTAGCTCCCCCACTTGGAGTGTGGAAGTTCATGGACACCACATGGAGACTACTTGTGAGTTAGCTGCCTTAAATGGCATTAGTTCTTTTTGTGCTCAGAACCAGGATTTAGTGGAGCACCAATTGCTTGGGCTGTTTCCACCGACTCAGCCGGATGATCCCCAATGGATGAGACGCTACCTTAGCTCCCCTTTGAGGATGGCGGAAAATCCCGTCGCTGCAGCTGCATTGATGATGAGGTGGATCCGAGCTTACCACCGTTTGCAGGCACTTCTAGGACGGTCGCAGAGCGAAATGCTCAACCTTGCTATGGACATGTCCGCCCGTGCCCGTGACATTGGGGTTGAGAGGACCTCATTGTCCATTGAGGTGAGCATAAGAGATGCCATGATTGCTGATTGGAGAGGCAATTGAATGACCTCCACATTGCGCACAACAACGTCCAAAATGAGCTAGCCCAAACAAGAGAAGAACTTGAGGAGGTACACGGTACTTTGGAGCATGCTAATGCCATGTTAGCCGCCCATGATGCTCAGCACCTTCTTGAGCAAGAAGGAGAGCAAGGGGAAGGAGAGGCCCCCGATTCCGACATGGACACCGAGGATGATATGCCGCCCCTTCCAGCTCCACCATCACCTATGGGTAGCGAGGCTACCGCTAACAACTTAGATGATTTCTAGAAGTGATAGCGGCAAGATTACTCCTCCGCTAGGCCTAAATTTTGGCTTCATGTTGTAATAGGCTAGATGGAGTTGAGCTCCCCTTTTATCTTTTGAGACAATGTAATTTAATGATGTGGTTGTGTGACCCCAAAACTTGATGGAAGTTGTAATGGCTGTGTAGAAAACATTCTGCAGCTAACTTTGTTTTTATTATTGATGGGTTTTACATTCATCTCTGGGCTGTGATGTGAACTACAAAGTTGTTTGGAATTGGTCAAACGAAATGATCACCAAATTCCAACCCCGTTGGATAAGCGAAATAAAAATGGCAACCAAAACACTACAGCTCGGCCTGCTGAAAAACAGCAAACGCAAAGAGCTAAAGATTGATTTTTTCGGCTTAGTTCCAGTCCGAATTTGATTCTGAGCCAAACATGAAAGTTGTAGAGCATGAAATTTTCGAGCTACTGACCGAATTGGAGCATCTGACTTGCTACCTGTTGGGAGATATGATTTTTCTTCCAAACTGCTTGCTGATATGTCATTCATACGCAGTAAACTTCAATATATTGTCACGTTCTATCTTGTCATCATTATGCAAGCTTATGAAATGTGGCTAATACAAGTACCTACTGCAGATGGCAATCACCCGCAGTGGTCATGACGCTAGTGGCTCCAATGCAAACCAGCAAGGGCCTGAGGGGCAGCAACAGCCGCCACCACCTCCGCCACCGCAGCAACCTCCGACGTGGCAGCAGTTGTATGCTACGCAAACGGAGATTCTACGGAACCTGTAGCATCAGCAACAAATGATGCAACAACAGATGCTACAGCAGGGAGGTCAACGGGCCCCTCAGCCTCAAGTGGCCCGATATGAGGATTTTCTGGCTACACACCCGCCGATATTCTCAAGAGCCGATGAGCCCTTGGAGGCCGATACGTGGAATTCGAGCCATCGAGTCCAAGTTCACCATCCTGGCCACGCCTTGCACTTCCAACCGCAAGGTAGTATTCGCGGCGCAGCAACTCCGCGGCCCAGCTCTCCTATGGTGGGAGAACTACCTGGCCCTGCAGCAAGAGGGTCATGTGGTTGAGTGGGATGAGTTCAAGACTGCATTCAAGGATCATCGCATTCCTGCCGGTTTGGTAGAGCGGAAGTTGAATGAATTTCTGGCTCTGACCCAGGGTACCCGCACGGTACTCCAATACGCCCAGGCCTTCAATGGTCTGTGCCCATATGCGGGTCATCACGCCGACTCTGACGAGAAGAAGAAAGAGAGGTTCCGACGTGGCCTCAATACCAAGTTGAAAGCTCAATTGGCTACCACCCGTGCTGCCACATATGGCAACCTCGTGAATCTCGTCATTGCCCAAGAAGACGCCAACATGGTGCACAAGGCGGAGAAGAAGAGGAAAGCTCCCGCTGGACCCTTGAGCGCGCAGCCGCGGAGATTCCGCTTGGTTCCCCTGGCTGCCCCGTAAGGACAGTCCAGGGCACCTCAGGGAGGTGGATGGGTTGCTAGGCCGCCGCAGCCTAATGCGCCCCGTTTCCCTCCACCGCCGCAGCAGCAACCAGCGCCAAGGCAGAACACACAACAGCCAGCTTGTCCTGGAGCCGGTTATCAATGCTTCAAGTGTGGCAGTAACAATCACTTTATCAAGGATTGCCCGCAGAACAAGCAGCAGAACCAACGCCCGGGAAATCAGCAAAACAAGGGCAAACCGCAACAGCGTGTGCAGGTCCGACAAGGACGGCTCAACTACACCACTTTGGCCGACCTTCCCGAGGGAGCCCCAGACATGACTGGTACCTTCCCTATCTACACTCAACCTGCTGTGATATTGTTTGATTCCGGGGCAACACATAGTTTTATAAGCACAAGATTTCATGTGAAATGTGGACTAAAATCTTACCATACCAAATCATCATATGTGATATCCACTGCGGGAGGTAAAATTGCATCCAACCAAGTCACCCGAAAAGTTCCAATCAGGCTGGGAAGTAAAACATTTCCTACTGATTTAATTCTGCTTGGTATGGAAGGGATTGACATTGTTTTGGGAGCCAATTGGATGACTCAACATAAGGTCGTGCTAGATGTTGCAGAACGAGTTGTTGAAATAAACTCGCCTACGCATGGCCCTAGTGTGCTATATCTACCACAGCGGACTTGCGTCAGTGCGTGTGCTTATACAATGGTAGAAACGCAACTAAAGGACATTCCGGTGGTATGTGAGTATGCCGATGTTTTTCCGGATGACTTACCTGGTATGCCGCCGGATAGGGATATTGAATTTGTTATTGAACTCCAACCTGGCACAGCACCTATATCAAAGAGACCATATAGAATGCCACCCAATGAATTGGCCGAATTAAAAATTCAACTCCAAGAACTGCTAGACAAGGGTTTCATACGTCCAAGTGTGTCACCTTGGGGATGTCCCGCCCTCTTTGTGAAGAAGAAGGACCATTCTTTGAGGTTGTGTATCGATTACCGGCCTCTCAATGCGGTGACTATTAAAAACAAGTACCCACTCCCCCGTATTGATGTCCTGTTTGACCAACTAGCTAGCGCCAGAGTGTTCTCCAAGATTGACCTTCGCTCTGGCTATCACCAAATAAAAATCAGACCTTGTGACATTCCAAAGACTGCCTTTTCTACACGTTATGGACTTTATGAATTCTTGGTCATGTCTTTTGGACTCACCAATGCCCCAGCCTACTTCATGTACCTCATGAATTCGGTTTTCATGTCAGAACTAGACAAGTTCGTGGTGGTTTTCATTAACGACATTCTTATATGTTCCAAGAATGAAGAAGAACATGCCGAGCACCTTCGCATTGTTCTTCAGAGATTGAGAGACCATCAGCTCTACGCCAAGTTCTCCAAGTGTGAATTTTGGCTAGAGAGTGTGAAATTTTTAGGTCACACGGTTTCCAAGGATGGTATATCCGTGGATCCAACCAAAGTGCAAGAGGTGCTAGATTGGCAACCACCTACCTCTATCCACGAGATTCGGAGTTTTCTGGGTTTAGCCGGTTATTATCGCCGTTTTATTCCGGACTTCTCTCGGATTGCGAAACCCATGACCGAACTCTTAAAGAAGGGAGTCAAATTTGAGTGGAATGACAAATGTGATGAAGCTTTCCACACTTTGCGAAGACATTTAACTTCAGCCCCAGTTTTAGCTCAACCCGATTGCACCAAGCCCTATGATGTGTATTGCGATGCATCAGGCACCGGACTTGGCTGTGTCCTCATGCAAGAGAACCGAGTCATTGCTTATGCTTCTCGAGCACTTCGGCCTCATGAGCAAAACTACCCCACGCATGATCTTGAGTTAGCAGCGGTTATTCATGCTCTCAAGATGTGGAGACACTATTTGATGGGTGTTCCATGCAACATATACACAGACCACAGGAGCCTCAAATATGTCTTCACTCAGGCACATTTGAATATGAGGCAGCAAAGATGGTTGGAGTTAGCAAAGGACTATGATCTTAGTGTGCATTATCACCCTGGGAAGGCTAATGTGGTTGCGGATGCACTAAGCCGCAAGGCTCATTGTCATTGTCTTTCCATGGAGTCCTACGCTGACACCTTGTGCCATGAAATAGCCAAGCTCAACTTAGAGATTGTTCCACACGGGTGCTTCAATCATATTGCAGTTGAACCAACCTTGCACGATCAGATTGTTGTAGCTCAATTAAATGACGCGAGCATTAAAATCCTTAAAAGGAAATTGTCAAAGGAGAAGGTGAAAGAAAAGTACAAGTGTTTCTGGCTAGATGGGCAGGGAGTGATGTGGTTTGGACATCGCCTCGTGGTGCCCAAAAACACGGACCTCCGGAGGAAGATTATGGATGAAGCTCATCTCTCCAAATTTTCTATCCATCCCGGTAGCACCAAAATGTATCAAGATTTGAATCAAAATTTTTGGTGGACTCGGATGAAGCGAGAAATTGCCATGTATGTGTCGGAATGTGACACGTGCCAGCGGGTTAAGGCTAGCCACTTGAAGGTAGCAGGCACGCTTCAACCTCTACCTATTCCCTCATGGAAGTGGGAAGATATAAGTATGGACTTCATTGTTGGACTTCCCAAAACCCCTCTGGGGCATGACTCCATTTGGGTAATTATGGACCGCCTTACCAAGACCGCACATTTTATTCCAGTCAATACCATTTATACCGCTAAGAGGTACGCGGAGATTTATTTGGAACGGATCGTTTGTCTACATGGGGTACCCAAGACGATAATTTCAGATCGTGGTGCTCAGTTCGTAGCACGCTTTTGGGAACAATTGCAACTGTCCCTAGGCACGAAACTGATCCGTAGTTCAGCATATCACCCTCAGACCGATGGGCAGACGGAAAGAGTAAATCAAATACTTGAGGATATGCTTCGAGCTTGTGTTATCCATTATGGGAAGAATTGGGAGAAATGTTTATCTCTAGCCGAATTCTCCTATAACAACAGCTACCAAGTGAGTCTTAAAATGGCACCTTTCGAAGCCTTATATCGTAGAAGATGTCGGACCCTGTTGTGTTGGTCCCAGGCAGGCGAGAGGTATACCTATGGCCCTGACCTTGTGAAGGAAGCGGAAGGAAAGGTTAAGATCATCCGCGAAAACTTGAGAACCGCCCAGTCACGATAAAAGAGTTACTTTGATCAACGGCGGAAGCCACTTCAATTTGAAGTCGGCGACCACGTGTATCTCAAGGTCTCCCCGACCAAGGGTGTGCAAAGATTTGGATTAAAGGGAAAACTTGCACCTCGTTACATCGGCCCATATGAAATTACTCAACAATGTGGACCGGTAGCTTACCATGTGAAGCTTCCCGAGAAACTCTCAGCAGTGCACGACGTATTCCACGTTTCCCAACTCAAGAGGTGTCTTCGTGTTCCGACCGAAGTTGTTGAACAAGAAGAACTCTAGGTTGAACCGGATCTCTCCTATGAAGAGCATCCCATTAAAATCCTCGATGAGAAAGAGAGACAAACACGGAGGAAAGGAGTGAAAATGTACAAAATTCAGTGGAGTCATCACTCCGAAGATGAAGCCACGTGGGAAACTGAAGACTATCTCAAGAAGAATTTCCCCGACATCCTTGCTTAAGCCCAAGGTATTTCTTTTCCCACCTTGTCCCTAAGTTTAATCGAATCTCGGGACGAGATTCCTTTTAAGGGGGGTAGGCTGTGACATCTCTAATATAAAAGTATTAAAAGTACACTTAAGACAAGTGCAAAAAGGAATTATGGGTTGGAATTCAAAAATCCATCAAAAGTTCAAATGGAAATTCAAAACAAAGGTTGTTTGACACCCAACTGAAAACTCAAGAATTTTGTACTAAACTTGAAAATCTCCAAAAATAAAAGTTGTTTGTCATCACAAATAAGGCCTAGTCGCTGTTTGGAACTTTTGAAAATTTTGCAGTTTAGTCCCTCAAAAACTCGAAAAACCAATCTGAACACCTTTTTGAATTTGGGTTGTTTGAGCTTGAAAAATTTGAAATTTCAGGTTCACCCCAAAAAGAAAGTTGTGTCCCATCTTTCAAACTCCAACTTTTATTTTCACACTTTTTCATGTTCAGTTCAAATTTTTGGAGAGAATTCAAAGGGGCAAAAGGAGCTCCACGGGCGCCAACAGTGGCCCTGGCGCGCCCCTGCTCCGGCCGGGCGTCGGCCGCCACGTGGCCGGCGAGCGGCGGAGGCCGCGCCGAGCTGGCCGAGCCGCGGCGTCGGGTGGCGCTTGTCGCCTTGTGCTTGTCCAACCTCTCCCAAGCCGTCACATCGCCGTCGACGCGCCGTGTTGCCTCGCGCCGCGGAGCGCCATCATGGCGGTCGGGCGCCGCCGTGGCCGCGCGCTCGCGCGCGCGTCGCAAAGAGCCGCCTCGCGCGATTCTCCTCCCGCTACGCTCCAAGAGCTCTGCAGAGGATCTTCCACTTCTCCACGCCTCAATCTCCGACGCCCATGCCCCACCTCCACGTCGAGCCCCATGCCCCGGTCATCCCCGTCGCAGACGAACCCCACGACGAGCTTCCCCATCGTCCAGTGATGCTCACACGCCCCTCCGCGCACCGTCTCGACCACCGCAGGCCGCTAGCGACGTCGCCGGAGCCAACCGCACCGCCGCTCAACGTCGACGAGCCGCGCCGCTTCACCCCCGACCGCGAGACCTACCTCAACCGACTCGCGGTGAGCTCCTCTCCGTTTCCCCCAACTTTCCCCGAGCCAACTCGCCGTTGTTTCGCCGGCGTAGCGACGCCGACGAGCCCTGGACCCGTCTGCGTTCCCTTTTTAGTTCTAGGGTCCTTTGCGCAAAAGTCAAGGACTGGTTTGTAAGGTTTTGAAAGTTCTAGGGTTTACAGCGTAAAAAGATTCTTAAACCTAGATCTATTTTTCCCGAATCTTGTAAAATCCACTAAAATTTGTACAAAAATAGGAAAAATGCACAAAAATACTTCCTGGACTCGAGAGATTGTAAACTCCAATCTCACTAAAACATGTATATACTTTTGGTGAACCATTTTTGAATTAAAATTCAAATAGTGAAATTAGAATCTTGTGCACCATTTCAAATCCAGAGCTCCGCTAGGGCTGAGCTTTGGATATGTTGTTTGTAGTGACTTTGGACACCTTGTATCCAAAGGGCACCTAAAAATATGGACTGTATCTTCAGTTATGAATTAATTTGTGTTTTCTGTCTTTTTGTAGTCCAGAAATTGTTAAAAATGATCTGTGCAGCTAAAAATCACAATTTTTCTCCAGAGGCCTAAAAACTTGTTAGCACATCTGTTAAAAATACCAAACTTAATTGTTGCTCTGTGTAGACTAGCAAATAAATAGATGTGTGTTTTTGGATAGAAATTTATTGAGGACTGTCCAAGGGTTATTTTGAGCCACCATTTGGCCAGAGCCCTCCATGCAATTATGACTAGCTCTGGTAGGAAAATTTCCTGATTTGGATGTATTTTCGATTTTATATGAATTTATTTCATTTCTGCAGACAGCAGATTGTACTAATTTTAATAAATTTTGTGTAGCTCAGATTTAGCTAAATTTTGGAGTGAGCCTAGCTCTTATACTCCAGTAGCTGTCATAAAGTTTATAGATAAAAATGATGAACAGAAAAGGAGAAACAAAAATGAGAAGAAATTAAGGTAGGAATTGAGTTATATAAAAGAATAGACCTTTTTGGTAAGTAATTAAAATAAAACATAGAAAGGTTTAAAATTCAGAACAGCATCCTATCTTCAAAATAATAAATGGAAATTCTTTTATATATGTACACCATCACCATCAAGTTGAGTAAAAAAATTTTCCACACACCCCTTCTCTAATTTTGTGATAAAGAAAGTAGTACTTAAGCATGTCTAGGTAAATATGGCCTTCAAGGCCTTAGTTTTCGAAACACTAGACAGCCGCAATAAAATTATGCATCTCATGTAGAAGGCGCTATTTTGGACGGTACCTACCATCTCATCCCCGCCGACGAAGGAGGAATCCCAGAGGGAGGTGCCAACGAAGTGGAAGTCAACCCGGAGGCTAACCCCCAGCTAGAGCAAGAAGGCAAGCCCCGGAGCATAACCTAACCTTTAAAATTATGCATTTATGAATTCCCTATGCTTGTGCATTTATGTTTCAAGGAGTTGATTGAATACCTTAGCTGCACATTTCTAGTACCTATGACTTGCAACACTAGTATGAAAGGATCGATAGGTCAATGCTTTAGGTCCGTTACAAGTCGAGTGATTTCCTGTCACTCGCGAGACATAGGAGTTGCTTGTCTTTACTTATGTTGGAATCATAAGGATTGACGGGCGGGATGGTAGATGTAGATCTCCCGTCCGTGTATGATAATGGATTTAAGGTCGAAACGTGTGGTTGAGTGTGTCAAGTTTTTGAACGTACCAGATTGAAGCAGCTAGGGCCGATAGCCATCTCTCCTTGGAAACTTTGTTTCCCCTGCCGTACACTTGTGGATATATGCGTGAGACTGTGAGTGAAGCAGTAAACCTTTATCCTAAGGAAGTGGACCCGGTTCCGAATTGTGGATCGATGGGAAAGGTTGGGAAGTGCTTGTACCTTTTATAGCAAGCATTATCCGTGTGTGTTGGGTTTCCCCTGGCCAGGTAGCAAAATTCGGTTCGAACTGTCCGCTTCTCGCGGTTAATGAGACTGCTTGACTGCCTTGCTGCATTGAGTAACAAGTGAAACTATGAGATTGATGAACTTGTTGTATGAATTAAATTGTATTGCACCACTTGTATGATTAGACAGGATGCTAATCTAGAATGGTTAAAACTACTAGAAAATGATGCTAAAACTTGAAAGCAAGGATCTACTTCTAGTTGCTTTTTGGCAAAACAAACCCACCAGCCAAAAGCCTCTCATGTCTAGATGTCGGTGATGTAGTTTTCACCCGACGGGTAAGCCTTGCTGAGCATTAGTATACTCAGCCTTGCTTGTGGCATTTTGTTTCCAGGTACAATGTTGGATGTGGCAGTCGATGCCCTGACTTGGCCTACCCAGGTTCCCCCTGGATGGCACATCGAGTGGGTTCCGTCCTCTGCCGAGGAACGGGAGGAGTAGCACCGTGGCAGGCTTCAGCATGGTGTTACTTGTATCATTGTTAGTTTGTCTTCCGCTGCAATGAACTTTTTATTTCCGCTGCAATGAACTTGCTACTCTGATTTAAATTCAAACTCGGTTTGTAATAACTCTACGATACAATTTATGTATGTTAATTTGTGGAATGTTGTAATCTCTGGAACTCACCTTCGTGTGGGCGTGCTGTTGTTTCGATCGAGAAAAGTACGTGGTTTAATCGGGTTTAATCCGATGGCGCTCCAGCTTATTCTGGATTAAGTGCCTGACTACTTGATTAGTGGTCCCGAGGTACATAACTTGGAATAATTTCGGAGTGGTCCGCCACAATCATCCGGCTGGGTCGGTGGGAACAACCCAAGCAACTGGTGCTCCACCAAATCCTGGTTCTGAGCACAAAAAGAAGTAATGCCATTCAAGGCAGCTAGCTCGCAAGTCGTCTCCATGTGGTGTCCATGAACTTCCACACTCCAAGTGGGGGAGCTAGGACACGGTGGATGGCGATATACCACCAAACGCACACGAGATCGGGTCACACCTCGGTCTCGGATGAGGGTTCTCTCATATTGTGGCGGGGTAGGGTAATCGAGCGCTTGCAAAACTGACCACAGAATGCTAGGAAGCCTTCCCATCCTAGGCAGTCTGAAAAGGAAACATCGTTGGGGTAGCTGGCCAAGTCAGCGTGAGCGTCCATTCTGAACCAAAAAGAAAAGGGGCAAGGGTGAGAACCGGTTAGCGCCAAAGAAAATAAACAGATTCTAGACAGTGTAGTAAAAATTATAAAACTCGAAATAAATAAGCCCAAAAATTCCCAAATTTGGCCAGGGCACTGTTTAAGTAATTCCAAACAAGTTTCATGTTGGAGATTTGAGCAGAATCTGTCGTTAAGATGGTTTAAAAATTCAATTTTTATCTCACTGTTTCAGAAATTTCCAGCAGACAGGGGGTTACCATTTTAAGCATAATTCTAGTTCAACTGAACCATTTTCGTCGAAATTTCTACAGCACAAACTAGATAACATTTATGACAACTTTCATGTTGAACACTTTTTCGTTTGGCAACTTTTTCGATTTCGAATTGACGGTGCAAACAGACTGGTGTTGGCAGAGTTTCGGTTTGTTATTCGAATTTCGATGGCGGGTCGATTGGTCACGCATCAGGGTTCAATATAAATTTCAGTGAATTGCAATGCATGAGCGGCCTATTCGTTCTCACCAACACACATGCCAATAAACTTTTGGCCTACGAAGTTAGTGCCGGTGGCTAGGCAATTTCCGTCTCTCCCTATACTAACTAGCCGAACTTTTCTAACCTTTCATCATACGGAATCGTGGTTAGTGTACCTGCAGAAATTTCCATTCCAGAGCATATATAATCAACCTTTCGTGCCAGCACTCACGAAAGCGTCTCCATTCATTACCACCCACTATAGAGGTGGCACCCGAACGTTCAACATTGAACGGGCAATGTTCATATGCCATCAAGGCAACATATTGACAATTTCATACGCTCATGAAATAGCGTATTGACTTTGTGCCGCCATCATATTCGCATATGATGCTATGGTACGCTACAGCAATCGCCGTACCTTGCGCCCACCATACTATTCTATTTTCATACGCCATCACAGCGTATTGACTATGTGCCGCCACTATATTTTCATATAGTGCCGTGGTACGTTACAGCAATCGCCGTACCTTGCGCCCACCATTGCGTAAAGTAAATGACAGAATGAAATGTGCTGGAAGTCAGTATAATATATTATTTGCCACCTATCATATCGTGATCCCTTAACCCACATAGGCTTCACTCTCTAGGTAACATCCTTAGCGGTCCTAAGAATAACCTTCCATCGCAAAGCGCAGCGGAAGAAAGGGTTGGCAAGTTTTATTTCAAAAATGTTTATTTAAGGTTGTTGCTCTCTCCGGTGCGCTGTTTCGGCTCTGATGCCAGCTGCGGCGGACCACTCCGAAATTATTCCAAGTTAAGCACCCCGGGACCACTAATTGAGTAGTCAGGCACTTAATCCGGAATAAGCTGGAGCGCCGTCGGATTAAACCCGATATAACCACGTACTTTTCTCGATCGAAACAACAGGCACGCCCACACGAAGGTGAGTTCCAGAGATTACAACAATCCACAAATTCAACATACATAATTAGTATCACAAAGTTATTACAAACCGAGTTTGAAATTTAAATCAGAGTATCAAATTCATTGCAGCGGAAATAAATAGTTCATTGCAGCGGAAAGATAAACTAACGACGATACAAGTAACACCATGATGAAGCCTGCCACGGTGCTACTCCTTCTGTTCCTCGGCAGAGGACGGAACCCACTCGATGTGCCATCCAGGGGGAACTTGGGTAGGCCAAGTAAGGGCATCGACTGCCACATCCAACATTGTACCTGTAATAAAAGCCACAAGCAAGGCTGAGTATACTAATACTCAGCAAGGCTTATCCGTCGGGTGAAAACTACATCACCGACACCTAGACATGAGAGGCTTTTGGCTGGTGGGTTTGTTTGCCAAGAAGCAACTAAGGGTAGATCCTTGCTTTCATGTTTTAGCATCATATTCTAGTAGATTTAACCATTCTAGATTAGCATCCTCTCTAAGCATACAAGTGGTTCCATACAATTTAATTCATACAACAAGTTCGTCAATCTCATAGTTCCACTTGTTACTCAATGCAGCAAGGCGGTCAAGCAGTCTCATTAACCGCGAGAAGCGGACAGTTCGAACCGAATTTTGCTACCTGGCCAGGGGAAACCCAACACACACGGATAATGCTTGCTATAAAAGGTACAAGCACTTCCCAACCTTTCCCATCGATCCACAATTCGGAACCGAACCCACTTCCTTAGGATAAAGGTTTACTGCTTCACTCACAGTCTCACGCATATATCCACAAGTGTACGGCAGGGGAAACAAAAGTTTCCAAGGAGAGATGGCTATCGGCCCTAGCTGCTTCAATCTGGTACTGGGCTTACCGATTCCCATATATCGGCATGCATGTGGTACGTTCAAAAACTTGACACACTCAACCACACGTTTCGACCTTAAATCAATTATCATACACGGACGGGAGATCTACATCTACCATCCCGCCCGTCCATCCTTATGATTCCAACATAAGTAAAGACAAGCAACTCCTATGTCTCGCGAGTGACAGGAAATCACTCGGCTTGTAACGGACCTAAAGCAATGCCCTATCGATCCTTTCATACTAGTGTTGCAAATCATGGGTACTAGAAATGTGCAGCTAAGGGATTCAATCAACTCCTTGAAACGTAATGCACAAACATAGGGAATTCATAGATGCATAAACTTTAAAGGTAGGTTATGCTCCGGGGCTTGCCTTCTTGCTCTCGCTCGGGGTTAGCCTCCTGGTCGATCGATCCTTCGCCGGCACCGTTCTCTGGGGTGCCTTCTCCGTCGGCGGGGATGAGATGGTAGAAGCCGTCCGCAACAGCGCCTTCTACATGAGATGCATAACTTAAAGTGGCTGCCTATTGATTCCAAAACTAAGGCCTTGAAGGCCATATTCACCTAGACATGCTAAAGTACTACTCTCTCCTTCACAAAATTAGAGGAGGGGTGTGGAAAAATTTTTACGCATCTTTGATGGTGATTGTGTACATATATAAAAGAATTTCCATTTATTATTTTGAAGTTAGGGTGCTGTTCTGGAATTTTAGACTTCTCCATGTTTCATTTTTAATTAATTATCAAAAAGGTCTATTCTTTTATATAACTCATTTCCACTCTAATTTTTTCTCATTTTTGTTTCTCAATTTCTGTTCATCCTTTTTATCTATAAACTTTATGACAGCTACTGGAGTATAAGAGTTAGGCTCACTCCAAAATTTAGCTTAAACTGAGCTATACAGAATTTATTAAAAATAGTACAAACTACTGCTTAAATAAACAAGATAAATTCATATAAAATCGAAAATACATCCAAATCAGGAAATTTTCCTACCAGAGCTAGTCATGAGTGCAAGGAGGGCTCTGGCCAAGTGGTGGCTCAAAATAACCCTTGGACAGTCCTCAATAAATTTCTATCCGAAACCACATAACTATTTATTTGCTAGTCTAAACAGAGCAAAAATTAAGTTTTGCATTTTTAGCAGATGTGTTAAAAAGTTCCTAGGCCTCTGGGGAAAAATGGTGATTTTTAGCTGCATGGATTATTTTTAATAATTACAGGACTGCAAAAAGATAGGAATCACAAATTAATTCATAACTGAAGCTACAGTCCATATTTTTAAGTCCCCTTTGGACAAAAGGTGTCCAAAGTCACTGCAAACAACATATCCAAAGCTCAGCCCTAGCGGAGCTCTAGATTTGAAATGGTGCACAAGTTTCTAAAATCACAGCTTGAATTTTAATTCAAAATTGGTTCACCAAAAGTATATATATGCTAAAATGAGATTGGAGTTTACAATCTCACGAATCCAGGGAGTATTTTTGTGCATTTTTCTGATTTTGGTACAATTTTTGGTGGATTTTACAAGATTTTGGGAAAAAGGGTTAAACCTTAAGAATCTTTTTACGCGCCGGTCCTTGGATCTTTTGAAAACTTCACGAACAAGTCCCTGACTTTTTCACTGGGAACCCTGGAAAAATGAAGAAGATGAACAAAGGCCCTCGGCTCGTCGCCGGAGTTGCGCCGGCCAAACGACGGCGAGATAGGGTCGGGGAAGTGGGGGAAAAGAACCAGTGGCTCACCACGAGTCGATTGGTGGCAGTTGGGAGGCCGGGGGAAGCTCGGAGTTCGCCGGCGACGTGCGGTGGCGGTGCGGCCGCCGCGAGCTCGATTCCGGCGAGGGTGGTGGATCTCGTCGGGGTTGGAGGGGTCCTAGAGCACCAGTGGGACTTGGCGCAGCTAGTGGAGGGCTCGGTTGACCTCGGGGAAGGCTCGAAGTAGGGGCTCGACGTGCGCGTGCTCCGGCGGCCGGAAATGCGGATTTGGGGGAAAATCCGATTTCTCGCCGGAGAGTTGGGGAGAGCTCGCGAGAAGTGGGGGAATGGGAAACTCGGGAGGTGGTCTAGCTCTGTGCGCGAGGGATTTGGGAATGGTGGAGGGACGAGGACGAATTTGGTCTCGAAGCTCGGCTCGGTCCGCGCGGCTGGAGGTTGAAGACGACGGGAGCGAGCGCGAGGGAGCGAACTGGTGAAGTGCGCGAGCTAGGGGAGAATGTGAGTGGCTCGGTGGAGTGCCTTGGCATGCTAGAGCGGGGTCATGCTACCTCGGGAGCGTGCGTGTGGAGCGACAGCTACGCGACGCGCCATTGAAGCTCGCCCGAGCTCGAACAGAGCGCGCGCGATGGTTGGGCGTCGAAGATCGTCGCGTGAGGGAGTGGAAGATCCTCTGCAGAGCGTCTTGGCGTGGAGTGACGAGGGAATCTGCCGCGGAGCGGCTCTGCGCGATGCGCGCGCGCGGCCACGGCGGCGCTCCGACCGCCATGATGGCGCTCGCGCGGCGCGAGGCAAAACGTGCTGTCGAGCGGCGACGTGACGGTGCGGAGGGCTTGGACAAACGCGCGAGGACAAGAGCCACCCGACGCCGCGGCTTGGCCAGCTCGGCGCGGCCTCCTCCGCTCGCCGGCCACGTGGCGGCCGAGCTCCGGCCAGGCGCAGAGCGCGCCAGGGCCGAGCTGGCAGCCCGTGGAGCTCCTTTGCCCCTTTTGAATTTTCTCCAAAAATTTGAACTGAACAAGAAAAAGTGTAAAAAGAAAAGTTGGAATTTGAGAGGTGGGACACAACTTTCTTTTTGGGGTGAACCTGAAATTTCAAATTTTTCAAGCTCAAACAACCCAGATTCAAAAAGATGTTCAGAACTATTTTTCGAGTTTTTGAGGGGCTAAAATGCAAAATTTTCAAAAGTTCCAAACAGTGACTAGGCCTTATTTGTGATGAAAAACAACCTTTATTTTTGGAGATTTTCAAGTTTAGTACAAAATTCTTGAGATTTCAGTTGGGTGTCAAACAACCTTTGTTTTTGAATTTAAATTTGAATTTTGAAGAATTTTTGAATTCCAACATCACTTTTTCCCTTTTTAACCTGTTTCAAAGGTGTTTTCTACATTTTTACATCAGAGATGTCTCACATTCCGACACATATTTGGCAATTTCCCGCTTCATCCTAGTCCACCAAAAGTTTTGTTTAAGGTCTTGGTATATTTTGGTACTCCCGGGATGGATAGAAAATTTGGAAAGATGAGCTTCATCCATAATTTTCTTTTGGAGTTCGGCGTTCTTGGGCACCACTATCTGATGGGCAAACCACATTACTCCCTGCCCATCAAGCCGGAAGCACTTATATTTTGCTTTTCTCTTTCCCAACTTTCGTTTGAGGATTTTAATGCTTGCATCATTTAGTTGAGCCATGACAATTTGGTCGTGCAAGGTTGATTCGATAGAGATATGATTGAAGTACCCGTGGGGAACAATTTCCAAGTTGAGCTTTGCCATTTTATGGCACATGGTGTCAGCATAGGACTCCATGGAAAGGCAGTGACAATGAGCCTTGCGGCTTAAAGCATCCGCAACCACATTGGCCTTCCCGGGGTGATAATGTATATTAAGATCATAGTCCTTAGCCAACTCCAACCACCTTCGCTGCCACATATTCAAATGTGCCTGAGTGAAGATATATTTGAGGCTTTTGTGATCGGTGTATATATTGCATGGAACACACATTAGGTAGTGTCTCGAAATCTTGAGAGTATGAATAACCGCTTCCAACTCAAGATCATGAGTAGGGTAATTTTGCTCATGCGGTCGGAGTGCTCGAAAAGCATAAGCAATGACCCGATTTTCTTGCATAAGAACACAACCAAGTCCGGTGCCTGAAGCATCACAATAGACGTTATAGGGCGTGGTGCTGTCGGGTTGAGCTAAGACTGGGGCATAAGTTAAATGTTTTCTCAAGGTGTGAAAAGCTTCTTCATTTTTGTCACTCCACTCAAATTTGACTCCCTTCTTCAAGAGTTCTGTCATGGGTTTAGCAATCCGAGAGAAATCCAGAATGAAGCGGCGATAGTAACCGGCTAGACCCAGAAAACTCCAAATCTCATGGACAGAGGTAGGCGGCTGCCAATCCATCACCTCTCGTACCTTGGTTGGATCCACGGATATGCCATCCTTGGAAATCGTATGACCCAAGAATTTCACACTTTCTAGCCAGAATTCACATTTAGAGAACTTGGCGTAGAGTTGATGATCTCTTAACCTTTGAAGAACAATGCGAAGGTGTTCAGCATGCTCTTCCTCATTCTTTGAGTATACGAGAATGTCATCAATAAAGACCACCACAAACTTGTCAAGCTCGAACATGAAAACCGAATTCATGGGGTACATGAAGTAGGCTGGGGCATTTGTGAGCCCAAATGACATGACCAAGTATTCATAAAGTCCGTAGCGGGTAGAAAAGGCAGTCTTGGGAATGTCACAAGGACGAATTTTTTTTTGGTGATAGCCAGAGTGAAGATCAATCTTAGAAAACACTCTGGCGCCAGCTAGTTGATCAAAAAGGACATCAATGTGGGTAAGTGGATACTTGTTTTCGATGGTCACTGCATTGAGAGGCCGGTAGTCAATACACAACCTCAAAGAGTGGTCCTTCTTCTTCACAAAAATAGCCAGACAACCCCATGGTGACGCACTAGGACGGATCAAACCCTTGTCTAACAATTCTGGAAGTCGAATTTCTAATTCCGCCAACTCATTGCGTAGCATTCTATAGGGTCTCTTTGATATAGGTGCTGTGCCAGGTTGAAGTTCAATTACAAACTCGATGTCCCTATCCGGCGACATCCCAGGTAAGTCATCCAGAAAAACATCGGCATACTTACATACCACCGGAATGTCTTTTAGTTGTGTCTCTACCAAGGTATAGGCACAAGCATTGGCGCATTTCCGGTGTGGCAAATAAAGTGCACTAGGCCCATGTGCTGGCGAATTTATTTCCACATCCCTTTCGGCAACATCTAGCACAACCTTATGTTGAGTCATCCAATTTGCCCCCAAAACAATATCAATTCCTTCCAATCCTAGCAGAATCATATCAGTAGGGAAAATTTTACTACCAACTAGATTGGTACTTTTCGAGTGCCTTGGTTGGATGCTATTTTACCTCCCGTTGTTGATATCACATATGCTGATTTGGTGTGGTATGATTTTAATCCACATTTTGCATTAAACCTTGTGCTTATAAAACTTTGTGTTGCCCCTGAATCAAATAATATAACTGTAAATTGATTGTGGGCAGGAAAGTTACTAGTCATGTCCGGTGCTCCCTCAGGTAGGTCAGCCAGGGTGGTGTAGTTGAGGCTTCCCTGCCTGACTTGGACTCGCTGTTGCTTGCCCTTGTTTTCCTGGTTCCCAGGGCGCTGGTTCTGTGGCCTGTTCTGTGGGGCAGTCCTTGATGAAATGGCCGCTACTGTCACACTTGAAGCATGAGTAGCCACCTGCAGGGCGAAGCGGTTATTGCACATTTTGCCTTGGAGCCTGCTGTTGCTGCGGCGGTGGAGGGACACGAGGTGCACCCTGCTGTGGTGGCCTGGCAACCCAACATCCACCCTGAGGTGTCCTCTGCTGTGCCTGTGGTGCAGCCGGTTGAACCAAGCGGAACCTTTGAGTTTGCCCACTTGAAGGGGCAGCAGGAGCCTTCCTTTTCTTCTCAGCCTTATGGGCCATGTTGGCATCTTCCTGTGCAATTGCAATGTTCACAAGCTCACCATAAGTGGCAACTCGTGTAGTGGTCAACTGTGCCTTGAGCTTGGAATTAAGGCCACGACGGAACCTTTCCATCTTCTTTTCATTCGAATCAGCATGATGGCCCGCATAAGGACATAGACCGTTGAAGGTCTGGGAGTACTGGAGCACAGTGCGGATTCCCTGAGTCAGAGCCAGGAACTCATTTAGCTTCCTCTCAACAAGGCCAGCAGGAATATGGTGTGCCTTGAAAGCAGCCTTGAATTCTTCCCATTCAATAACATGGTTCTCCTGCTGAAGAGCCAGATAGTTCTCCCACCACAGGAGAGTGGTGCCACGGAGCTGTTGTGCTGCAAAAACCACCTTGCGGCTGGGAGTGCAAGGTGTAGCCAGGATGGAGAATTTGGATTCGATGGCTCGAATCCACGCATCAGCTTCCAAGGGCTCCTCGGCTCTTGAAAACACCGGCGGGTGAGTAGCCAAGAAATCCTCATATTGGGCCACTTGTGGTGGAAGAGCATGCTGACCACCCTACTGATGCTGCATTTGCTGCTGCATCATCTGCTGTTGCTGCTGCAAATTACGGATGATCTCCGTTTGGGTGGCGTACAACTGCTGCCACGTTGGGGGTTGTGGCAGTGGCGGTGGTGGTGGCTGTTGCCCTTCCTGCCCTTGCTGGTTGGCGTTGGAACCGCTAGCATCATGACCGCTGCGAGTGATAGCCATCTGCAGTAGTTACTTGTATTAGCCACAATTCATAAGCTTGCATAAATAAAGACAAGATAGAACGTGGCAATGTAATGAAGTTTACCGCGTAAAGACAACATATCAGCAAGCAGTTTCGGAAGAAAAATCATATCTCCTAACAGGAGGCGAGTTAGATGCTCCAATTCAGTCAGTAGCTTGCAGATTTCGTACTCTACGACTTTCGTGTTCGACTCAGAACCAAAATCGAGATGGAACTAGGCAGAAATATTCAAGTTTCAGTTCTCTGTTTTTTTGCTGTTTTTTAGGAGACCGAGCTGTAGTGTTTTGGTTGCCATTTTAGTTTCTCTTAACCAATGAGGATGAATTTTGGTGAGTGTTTTGTTTGCAAAATTTTAGACAACTTTTTAGTTCATGTCACAGCCCAGAAGTGAAGGGAAAACACCTTAATAAATAAAACAAGGACAGCTGCAGAAAATTTTCAGCACAACCGTTACATCCATTCTAAAGTTTTTGGGGATCCCACTTCCCACGCCACAAGGATTACATGTTCGTAAGCTTAAAGGAACACTCAACTCCAACTAGCCTATTACATCATGAAACCAAAATTTAGGCTACGCAGAGGAGTAACTTGCTACCGAACGCTCCTAGAAGTCGTCTAGGTTGTTAACTGTAGCTTGGCTGCCCATGGGAGACGGTGGAGCCTCAAGAGCGGGCATATCCTCCTCCGTGTCCACATCTGAATCATGGGCTTCTTCTCCCCCATTTTCTCCACCCTCATTGAGAAGATGCTGAGCATCATGGGCAGCTAGCATAGCATTGGCATGGTCCAAGTCAGCCTGCACGTCTTCGAGCCCATCTCTCACTTGAGCTAGCTCATTGTTGGCATTATTGTGCTCCAAGTGGAGGTCGGCTAATTGTCTCTCCAAGTCTGCAATCATAGCATCCCTAGTGGATACTTCTACAGACAGAGAGGTCCTCTCAACGCCAAGGTCACGAGCGCGAATAGATAGATCAATTGCAAGATTGAGCGTTGCATTTTGAGACCGTCCCAAGAGTGACTGCAGGCTGTGATAGGCCCTGATCCACCTTATCAAGAGTGCGGCTGCTGCATTGGGGTTCTCTGCCACCCTCAGAGGTGAGCTGAGATAGCGTCTCATCCAGTGAGCATCTTCAGCTTGGACGGGTGGAAAGATTCCAAGGAGCTTGTCCTCCACAAGTTCAGTATTCTCGGCGCAAAATGAGTTGATCCCATTGAGAGCGGCCAACTCACAAGTTGCTTCTAGATGGTACCCATGGACTTCAATGCCCCATGTTGGAGAGCTTGGGCATGGTGGGTGGTGGTACACAACCAAACGCACTCTGCACCGAGTCACACCATGGTTGCGGATGATTGTTCTCTCATATTGAGGCGGATTGGGGTAGCCAAGAGCCTGCAACACGGACCAAAAGATGTTGGGGACCCCTCCCAACCAAGGATGTCCGAGCTGGAGAAGTCATTGGGGTAGCTAGCAAGGTCAGTGCGGCCATCCATCTGAACAAAAGGTCAAGTGTGAGAACCGACAAGGCAAAAGAAATTAAAAACATATTCTGTACAGTGTAGTAAAAGTGGCAAAACTCAAAATTTACAAACCCAAAAATTCCCAAACTTGGCCAGAATATTGTTTAAGTAATTTCAGACAAGTTTCATGTTGAAGTCTTGGGCAGAAACGGTGGTTATGCGGGTGTAAAAATTCAATTTCTAACTTACTGTTCCCAGAAAATTAAACAAAACAGGGGGTTACTATTTTAAGCATAACTCTTAATTGACGAAACCAAAATTGTTGAAATTTCTACAGCATGAACTATACAACATTTATGACAATTTTCATATTAAACCCTTTTTCATTCTGTTGACGCCTTTTTCGGTCAACACACGATAAGCGCTAGATCGCGCGGTAGCCGGAATCTCCTCGTCGGAACTTCTGGACAGGGAGTCAGACCGCCTGTCACAGGGGGTCAGACCGCCTGTAGGCAGAGGCGCCACGAAAGCCTACGATCGTCGCCTTGGGAGGGACCCCGTCGGAGGCGGTGAACCTAGGGTTGTTCTAAGGTCGGCAAGGCCACCTAAAACGTCCTAAAACGCCATGGAGACAAAGAAGGAAGAAGAGGGGGTTGGAAAAGCTAGGGTTTGAGATAAAAGAGTAAAGATAAATTGATTGTACGATTGGGTAGAGGTCCTCAATCGACCACGGCCCTTCATATAGGGTGGGGAGGTCTTGACCCGTGGGGAGTCAATTCCATAATGAAGTCCCATCAAAATTCAACTCTAATTCGGATTAGCACTGCTACAGGCGGTCTGACCTCCTGGACAGGCAGTCTAACCGCCTGGGCCCAGAGTTGACCCTTGACAGAGCCATAACTCCCTCATCCGGAGTCCAAATGAGGCGATCCACATATGCATTTTAACCTTCTCGATGAGCCCTACGCAATGGTGGAGTCAAAATTATATTTTGAGCACTTTCCTACAGGCGGTCAGACCGTCTGGCCCATTGCCAGACCGGCTACAGGGTACAGCCGGTCAGACCGCTTGTTACTAGCGGTTAGACCAGTTGTCGAGCCAGGTCGGCATCCTTGCCATTTTCGGTCGTCAACATATGCCCCCCTGTTTTTTGGTAAAGCTTGCATATCAAGAAACATTAATTCAGTCTAATGGCGACCCTCTATTGTCGGCCATTTTGTTCTAAGAGCAATATCAACATATCAGCCAAATCCTTTCAGACACTTTGCCAAACACTTGGATAACACCTTCAAATGCCCTTGGCAACTGAAATTCCTGCAATCATCAACTTGAAAGGATGTTACCTTTGCCTTCTTATTACATACTCGAGCTATCTTCTTTTTAGACCTGCTCCAAAGCCTCCAAATGCTTGCCGGTCACTCAAAAGACTTCTTGACCATAGACAAACTCATACGGAGTAACTTTGGCAGAACCATGTCTAGAAACATGTCTTATTGCTAAACTCAACTTCACCATTAGCTTGAGCATAATATGGAGATGAATTGAGCAATTTAATACCATTGGATTCAACGAACTCACGTACCTTCTTAGATATGAATGATGTTCATTGGCAAACGAATCCCAAATCCATGTATAACATGCTCGATAATGAACTCAATCACCTCTTTCATAGTAACAAAAACAATCGGCAATTATTGTAAACCAATAATAGTAAACCCGCTTAAGGAGCCACTTCATCATGCGAGCCGATTGTTGCGCACCACAAATTTCTTCATGAACCTCTGCCATAACCAACCTAGCTTGATCAGGATATAAATATTTTAAGAGCAAACCATCCGCGGTCCGACGATATAGTTTACTATCAACCAAAGCAAACTTGAAAGCCCATCGTCGGACTTTTCAATCCATTGACTTGCTAGTATCCTGCAAATACCACCAGAGGCTTCCTCCAAATACCAACATCGGCCTCAATAGAGTGAGAGGCATCCACAGCCGAATCAGTCTTTCAGAGGCACAGGCGGTCCGACCGCTTGCCATGGTGGTTAGACCGGCCAGGCCGGTTAGACCGGCTACACCAGGCGGTTGGACCGCCTGTCCTAGAGCAAGCATGTTGGCTTCACAACCATCGGCTTCTTTTCTCGAAAATTTCTTTTCTGAATATTATAGCCTGATGCTTGCTGTGCCAACACATTAGCTCTAAGATTTTCTTCTCTTGGTACATGATAAATCACAAATTTATCAAAGCAAATTATAATGTCTAATCATTCATCAAGATAAACATTTAGAAATTCATCTAAACATTGACATGCTTTGAATAGTTGCTGTACCAATAGAAAAGAAGCACCACAAGCTTCTACATGTTTTACTCCCATGTAATGTAAAATCTCCAAACCGAATAATAAGGCTCATACTCGGTTTGGTTATTTATGCATCTATGATCCAATCGGTTAAGAGCTTCAAAAATAATAATGTTTGGTGATATAACACCAACACCACAATCACCTTTGCAAACCGATCCATCAAAATGCAAATTGCATGTAGTAAAAGTAATACAACCGACATTTAAATTAAGTTGCTCATTAATCAATGTTAAATGATAAAATCGGCAATGATATGTCTTTATAAATTTCAATGAATCAAAGACTAAATCATATTCAATTAATGCATAAGCTATTTGCCGATTCTATCACTCAATATTTGGTCTATGCAACATGTATTTAATTATGTCGGCTTAACAAGCAATTATGCAAGTATTTCATAGTAAATAATGCCTCAACCTGGTATAAGCATGATGTATACAACTAAAAGCATACCTTATTTCGGCGTCCAATAATCTTCTACTTGCATATGCAATAATAAAATCCTTCCCTTCGGTCTTTTGAATCAAAACAGCTCCAATAACGATTTCTTCGGCCATAATATATAGTTCAAAAGAAACCCTTCTCCTAGGTGCCCGAAGAACCGGAGGCGAAGATAAATAAGATTTTACCTCAAAGGCTCCTTGTTGTTTTGCCCCCCCGAGTAAATTCAGCATCATCCTTCGACTGAAGTAAGGAGTAAGAACACCTACATAGCTTCCTCAGGATCAAAATCAGGATGATCAGGATTTTCCTCCATAAGAATATAATCACCCAAGTATGGGACATTAGCATCCATATCTATATGCTCTGGTGACGAACTGTAATCAACAAGTGGTTCATCGTCCTCAACACTGGGAACCGATGTCAACTCATCATCACAAACCATGCGAGCAGAAGAAACATCATCCGGTAGTATCTCTGCCTCAACCGGTCTGACCGGCTGTGCAGGCGGTCTGACCGCCTGCTCGGTCGACTTTGAGAACTGGCGGTCTGGACGCCTGTACTGCTGGCTTCGGTTGATCATTCTTTTTGACTCTCCACTCCTTCTTCTGAGGAAGCATAGGTCTATGCTTGTTGAAAAGCTCTTACTTCTCTGGCTCTTGTTTCTTTCTCTCCTGAAGATGCAGCCTTTGAAGTTTCCTTCTCTGCGTGCGAGTCAAGCCTGGAGGACACTATCTAGGAAGAAAGTTAAACTCATTGCGGCTAACCTCATGACCACTAGCAGTGGGAGTCTCTGACATAGACTTCTTAACCAGATTATCTAAAACAATCGGTCTTTTGTCTCCATCAAGTGTAGTAGCCTTCACCGAGTCCATATTCTTCTCCTAAACTTGGTTCTCCATCTTCTTAGGCCGATACACCTGCTTTAGAGGAGGTGCCTTCTTCTTCTTGGACTGCCAGTCTAGACCGCTGGTAACAGGCGGTCTGACCGTCTAGGCTCGATGCCCTTGACCAGATTGACAAACAGCCAAACGGTCATGAACAGGTAGTGCAATCCTGTCCAAAACATGTCTTCTTGGTTCCCTCCGTCCAAAATGCAAATAATGTTGTGACACCGACTGATACGGCACCCACATCACACCATTGTCATCCCATATCAGACTTAACTTCCAAGACACATGATGACGCTGCACTGGCTTGAAAGATCCACCTTTAGGTGATCTCACTTCTTTTTTTAATGGCCGATCGCTTGGAACGGCCTTTTGCTTGGAGTACTTGTCGAGAAGAATATCGAATGTGACCTTTGGCTTTATACCAGATCCTCTGTCATTAGCCAAACTCACTTTCAAAGCTCCAATCTCTGAATGCTTTGTTTTCAGCGCCTTTGGACGACCATGGTATGGGCCGGTCTGATCGCCTGCTGTAGCCGGTCTCACCGCCCGGCCGGTCTGACCGCCTGCTGCAGCCGGTCTAACCGCCTGTAGTAGAGCAGGCCCAGACAGCTGCGGTCCAGGTGAAACGACCGACCTTTGCCCCCCATGTCCAGAGGCTCTCAATGTGACTTTGAATGTCTCTTTTCCATCAGAAGACTTCTCACATGTCACTTCACGGCTCAACTCCTTCCCTATCAAAGTGGGTCTTTTATCTCCCACCACTACATTCTTCCCTTTGGTCGATTCAACTTGATGCGGCCGAATCAAAACCTTAGTTTGCTGCAGGTCCAAGGTACTGACTGGGAAAGAAGTTTTATCCACCTGCATATCATGAAATCTCAAACGGCCTTCATTTATAGTTGATTGAACTTTCCGACGGAAAACATGACAGTCATTGATAGCATGCGAATAAGAATTATGAAATTTACAATATGCATGCATTTTCAACTCTTCTAATTCAGGTACAACATGAGAAATCTTAATGTATCCATGTTTATGCAATTCATCAAAAATGCGATCACATTTAGATACATCAAATGTAAATTTCAATTCTTCTTGCCGACTCTTATGAGCCGTCCTAAGAGATGAACAAGAATACGCTTCAACTTTAGAAGGCCATGCAAATTCAGCAATATTAACGTTATTATCATTATCGGTCGAAACAACGGATTTACAATCAATAGCATGCATATTAGACTGATATGATTTAAGACCCTCCTTTTCTTTATTCATTCGGTTTTGAGCCACTTCAGCTCTAATGTGAACTTGAGCAACTGAATGATAATCACAATTATCAATTTTCTCTCTAATAGAGGATTTTAATCCTCTAAAGCATAATCGAGCAAGATCAACATCAGAAATTGATAAATTGAAGCAACGGCTTTTAATCTCTTTAAATCTTCTAAAATATTGAGAGACGGTTTCATCCTAACCTTGTTTAACCGATGCTAAATCCTGCAACGTTGTTTCATACGTAGCATTGGCTGCATCCAGCATACCATCACGGCTATCAGCAGCCCAATTTGGCATAACGGCTAACGGTGCACGTCACTCCGGAACAACTGTCATAGTACTAGAAAGATTGGTCTGACCAACCGCTGAGGGAATGTGACCGGCCGTACAGGAGGTCTGACCGCCTGAGGCAGTCTGACCGACTGTGCCGGCGGTATGACCGCCTGTAAGCATTGATCCAATTGCAATGACCGTGTTTGGTCTGGGCAAGTGGATCAGCGGTGGAGTCTGACCATCACAAGAATTAGGTAACATACCACAAAACTTATTATCAATATTAGACCATGGTATGACCAGGGTTTTATTTTTCGAATCGGGATGTTGAACCGCCGGCCAGCGGTAGCGGTTAGCCGGACTAGTTTGACTGGTTACCACTGGAAACCGAACGAATTCAAATTTTGAATTCAAATTCCCCGTGACTTCGGTTAGGTCTGGTTAGATCGGTTAGCCGACCGGTTGGACCGGCTAGCCGGCCGGTTCGCTTCAAAAAAAATGGCATGACCTATACGCAAATTAATGGAAAAATTAACCACAACTGCATACAAATATCCATACATATAATTGTGCATACAAATATCCATACAAATAGTATAGTAGTCCTCTGATACAAATAATTGTTCATACAAATATCCATACACATAATAGTGGATAGAAATAGATCAACGGTAGAATCGCGAGGCCATTTCATACTCCGCGGTGGACATAACATTCAAACCCTGCCTTTGAAGCAACTCAGCTTTGAAGTCTTGCCAAGTTTGGCCCGTCCAGGCCAATGTCGTCTGCCATTCCTGAAGTAACATATTGTACCAATGGGGATCTTGCCATTCGTACACCCATCTCATCGGTGGCTGCATGCTCAACTCCGGTATAGGATAGTGATAACTAGACTATGAGGATTCCTGTAGGAGGAGCTAGAAGAGAACTGTGGAGAGTCGTAATCCGTCGGTCGAACCGTTCTCCTCTGTGACATCAGTGCTCCATGGTCAATGTCCTGGGTTGCATGCGTGAACTCAGTCTCCCCTGCAATCAACCATATAGTATAATTAATACGCACAAGTCACAATGATAAACACATGGGCATATGTACGTACACTTGGTACCTGTGAAACGAACACCAGCAGGTGGGTTTGAAGGTGACACACCTCCGCCCCCGCCACTGCCACCACCACTGCCACCACCACCACCACCATCATTACTATTATCACCATCATCGGCGGAGCTGCTATCCTGAGACTCCTGATACTCTGGACTTTTATCACCGTCACCATCATCAGTCTCTTCATCGCTCAGGACTTCTACTACTTTCCCTTTGCTTTTTCCCGTGGCCTGGCCTCGTTGGCGCTTCGGGTTAACCTGGCTAGGCCCGACGTGGTACTTCCTCTTCCCTACATGAGTGTTACCCACATGTCGCCGTGCCCAATCACTGATGCAATCATCCCCTGTAGAAGTACGGAGGTCTGCTCGATTTATTTTATCCATGACAATATGAGACGGGAGCGGTGTGTCACCTTCATCATCGTCCTCGTCTAGAACTAGAGCTTGGTTTGACCTTCCATATTCCATCCATTCCCGCACCGGACTTTTAGGATCATAGAATGAAAGATGGGCTAGCTGCTCAATGAAATCATCTTGTTCACGCGGAGGATCGGCAACATCCGCAAGTCGCAGGCGTAGGTTGTAGTTCACATAGACAAGCTTGTTCAGTTTTTTGTGTGACAACCGATTGCGAACCTTTGTATGCAGCAAGGCAAAAGTACTCCAGTTCCGCTCGCATCCACTTGATGAACAACATTGAGAGACAAGCCGCACAGCAAGGCTCTGCAGCTTGGGAGTTCTGTTGCCGTTTACCATCCACCATGAAGATGCAGTTGTCTTTGGGTCAAGCGCCATTTGTTGTGCCAATTGTGTGGCAAACTCACCACGCCGTTGTCGAAACAGCTCAACCTCTTGCAACGCCTGGACGGCGCTCGAGATATCCGTCATGCGCTGAAATGCATCCTTTAGTGTACTCCACATTTCTGGAGTTGGAGTATACGTATAGGCATACCTCGGATTCAGGACACAAGCTGCAAAATAGAAAGTACCGCCAAGGCGCCAATGAGCATAAGGTGCATGGAACGTGAAAGTAGAAACTTTTGTTCACAATGAGCATAAGCTGCAAAATGGAAAGTGCCGTCTTACCTGTAACCACATAGGTGTCTATCAAGACGTCATGCAACCTTTTGTTCAGAATCTCTTCATACTCTTTGAACGTGGAAACATCTCGGCCAAAGAAAGATTGCATTTCATTTCTCACACTCTGTACGGTCATACATACCTCGCACATGTTCAGCCGCTTGTCCTGATCAGCAAAGCGAAGTAAGCTGTATATTGGTTGGACTGAGCCAATGACAAATTTCATTCCCTCCCACCAATCTAGACTTGAAAATCTGGCATGAGTATATCTACCCATATTTGAATTGGCCCATTTGCTCTGCAAAAATTCAGGAGATCCCATCCACTGCATGAAACGGTCACGTTTCCAATACATGTTGTCTAGGAACATGTAGTTAGTCCCAAAGCGAGTTGCACACCACTTGACCAACTCACCACCAATCGCTTGCCTCATCATTGCATTCAACTGACCATGATTGTGTAACCAAGTTGATATTTTCTTGCATTGATCGATCAAACCTTCATGTTCGTACCTTTCACCGATATCCTTTAACATCAAATTGACAGTGTGGGCTAGACAAGGTGTCCAAATAATGTGTTCATATGTATCTTCAATCCCCTTGCAGGCTTTCTTGTAGTTCGAGCCGTTGTCCGTGATCACATGAACGACATGCTCTGGTCCAATATCGTCAATCACCTTTAGAATCTCCTGGTAAATACACAGATTCTTTAGGAACATCCAAATCATATTTGGATTGAAATGAACTAGGTAAGGGGTTACCTTCCGCAAATATGCAGAATCTTGAGATTTTCCAGTCGCATTGATAGACTTGTGGAACCACATGACCCCATTGCAATATATCAAAGAGTTAATGACACTCATCTTCGTCGGCCCAGTCCATGAATCACACATCAACGTGACGCCAAACATAGGCCACTCTTGCTGAAACTTTGCATACTAAACCTGCAAGTCTCGCTCGTTTTGATCCAGGTACTTGCCATCAATATCCCGTCCAGTGGGTGACGCGATACCTTCACCTGCAAAAAATATGGCACTCATGAGATTAGATCCAAACATTTAGTTGCGTAGGTATTATTTCGCATGCAAACACAACGTACCGCACTTCTGTGTCTCTCTAACCTCACTGACAAAGTATGGACTATCAGCTTGTCTTTCAGGTACTCCCGCAGTATAGAAAAACTTTGACCAAGTTTTCCAAATAGCTTCCTTTGCATTCTTACCCTTCTGCGTCCACGAGCCTGTGTCAATCCTTGGCTGCGTCGGTCCTCTCGCCGAACCCAAGTTATAATCCGTCACCCCAGGAGTCTGCCTTGATGAAGTTGCCGTTCGAAGCATCCTCTGCAATGTACCCTCTCCCCTCGTACCACTACCCCCTCCATGCTCGTATGCACCTCCTCCCTGTTGCACCCCGCGATGGAACTCCTGTTCCGCTCTTGATTGGTTCAGGGCACGCTGCAGCGCAGCCTCCTCATCATACGCTTCATGTCCACCAAGATAGTTATCTTCCGCTGCAACCTTCTCCTTTCTCAACTTCTCTTGAGCCCGTTGAGCAGTTACCTTCTTGGCCCTTTCAAGTTCACGCTGAAAGTACTCACGCACCTCCTTTGAAACCTTCAAACAATGGACGACCTCCGTCCCGCGCCCTGCCAAATGTTGTTTCAATCTAGTGGCACCACCTCCTCCCTTGGACGTATGACAATAGTTGCATCTCCAACCGGGGTAAAGATTTTCACCGTGTTCCCATACAACGTCTTTCTCTCTGCCAGACATTGCGTATCTACAAACATGGAACGAATATAAACATATCAATGTAAATACTTCAACATAAACATAAACATGGAACTTCACAACACATAACTATATTACAATACTTAAATCCTAGCACCTAAATGGCTAAATAACAACTCACAATAGCCTAAATCAAAATAATCATTCTCATGAACAAACCCTTTCATAATCATACCTAAATCACTTGGATGGAATCAAAATATACCTAAATATCTACATCACTACATCCATTTCATCGTTTCCTAAATCATAATAGTCTAAATCATTGAAACCGCAGCTAAACTTACCTTCACCGGCTAACCGCCGCGGCCAGGCGGCTAGCCGCTCCTGAGGGCCGGCTAGCCGGCGTCTAGAACCGAGAACCGGTGGGGAAACCGTAGATCCGGACCCGTCCGGCTAACCGCTGCAACCGCTCGGCTTACCGCCGCCGGCGACCGGCTAGCTAGTGTCTCGCGGCAGCGGGGGCGCTGGAGCGCATTCTCGCGGGAGGGGAGGGTGGGGGGGTGGATAGAATGGGCGACTGGCCGTTGGGGCGCACGCGCGCGGGGGGTTTAGGGTTAGGGCGGCGTTGGGCCTTGACGGGTCTTAAATGGGTCGAGCCTATTTTTTCTTTTTTCTTTTTTGATTTATTTTGTATTTACCAAAAAAATACCAAATCAGAAAATATTTGAAAAATTTTTACACCAACAGTTTACACGCACATTGAAGTATTTTTTGGAATTTTTACGACATTTTTCTATTTTTTGAATTCAAATTTAAAATTTTAAATTTTGAACGGTTCAAACCGCCCCGAACCGGAACCGGTCCGGGGCGGTTTGGTTGGGAACCGGTCAAACCGAACCGGTTCCCGACGGTTTGGTTAACCCTGGGTATGACAGGCACATCACTATTATGAACTGATTTCCCCGTTTTAAGTATCTCTAGTCGATCTAAACGTGCAGAGAGTTCATCAAGACTAGGCATACTATTAACAACAATCGGGCTAACCGTATCAATAGGGGAAGACGGTTGTGAAGATGAACTTACAGTGTCGATTACCTCAATCTTATCATCGTTCATCTTGAAGGATGGCATCACAAACTCCTGAACGCGTGTGACCGTGTGTGGATCCTTCTTGAAGCCCTTTAAGAACTCGCTCTTGAGATACGCTAAAGCCATCAAATACTTCTGGCGTACTTCCTCATCGAGATCTTCTATGTTAGCAGGAATATCATCTTGATCGATCTTGGATCCCATCGGGCTAGGCTTGAGTAACACGGTAATAAAAACCAGATCTTCTTCCCCAGTGGAGTCGCCAAAATATGTTGACGCCTTTTTGGGTCAACACACGATAAGCGCTAGATCGCGCGGTAGCCGGAATGTCCTCGTCGGAACTTCTGGACAGGGAGTCAGACTGCCTGTACAGGGGGTTAGACCGCCTATCACACGGGGTCAGACCGCCTGTAAGCAGAGGCGCCACGAAAGCCTACGATCGTCGCCTTGGGAGGGACCCCGTCGGAGGCGGCGAACCTAGGGTTGTTCTAAGGTCGGCAAGGCTAGCTAGAACGTCCTAAAGCGCCATGGAGACAAAGAAGGAAGAAGAGGGGGTTGGAAAAGCTAGGGTTTGAGATGAAAGAGTAAAGATAAATTGATTGTATGATTGGGTAGAGGTCCTCAATCCGCCACGGCCCTTCATATAGAGTGGGGTGGTCTTGCCCCGTGGGGAGTCAATTCTATAATGAAGTCCCATCAAAATACAACTCTAATTTGGATTAGAACTGCTACAGGCGATCTGAGCTCCTGTACAGGCGGTCTAACCGCCTGGGCCCGGGGTTGACCGTTGATAGAGCCATAACTCCCTCATCCGGAGTGCAAAACAGGCGATCCACATATGTATTTTGACCTTCTCGACGAGCCCTACGCAATGGTGGAGTCAAAATTATATTTTCAGCACTTTCCTACATGCGGTCTAGACCGGCTGTACAGGCGGTCAGACCGCTTGGCCCATTGCCAGACCGGCTACAGGGTACAGCCGGTCAGACCGCTTGTTACAGGCGGTTAGACCGGCTGTCGAGCCAGATCGGCATCCTTGCCATTTTCGGTCGTCAACACATTCGACTGGGTTTTCAGGCTCGAAACGACAATGCAAACAGAACTATTTTGACACAATTTCAGCACACTTCACTAGATATGTTTTAGATTTTGAGACGGATAATTTAGTGAGCATGCAACATTATTTATAAGAGTTTCTGTGAATTATAGATGCATGAGCGGCCTACTCGTTCTCACGAACACACGTGCCAATAAACTTTTGGCCTATGAAGTCAGCGCCGGTGGCTAGGCAATATTCGTCTCTCCCTATATTAACTAGTCGAACTTTTCTAACCGTTCAACTTACGGAATCGTGGCTAGCGTACCTGTAGAAAAATTCCATTCCAAAGCAGTTTACAATGAACCTCCCGTGTCAGCACTCACAGAAGCATCCCCATTCATTACCACCCACTATAGTGGTGGCACCCGAACGTTCAACATTGAACGGGCAATGCTTCATATGTCACCAAAGCAACATATTGACAATTTCATACGCTCATGAAATAGCATATTGACTTTGTGCCGCCATCATATTTGCATATGATGTCGTGGTAAGAAAAAAAGCTACAACAATCGCCGTACCTTGCGCCCACCATGCTACTCTATATTCATACGCCATCCAATAGTGTATTGACTATGTGCCGCCACTATATTTTCATATAGCGCCATGGTACGTTACAACAATCGCCGTACCTTGTGCCCACCATTGCGAAAAGTAAATGACAGAATGAAATGTGCTGGAAGTCAGTATAATAAACACCTATCAATTGATATGCGCACGCCTATGCAGTGTGTGCAGCGATGTGAGTGGCCCGATCTTCTCGTAGGATCCGTGAACTTGATAACTTGTCGCTGCGTGACCTGGTGAAGATGCAATGCACCACGAGGCTGTCCACGAGACGAACTACCGAGACAGTCACCCTTCCACGTACCGACGAACAGCCCACGCAATCACGCCGTATAGACGTGAAGGCACAACTTGGGTGAACCGCAGTTCGGCATTCTACAATTCCCTCAGGAATCGAAAGAACAAGTGTTGTAAGCCTCTCAAGACTCACGCATAAACAAAACTTCACAAGTTTGTGTATTCTGAATTCAGTTCATCAAAATCTGTCCTTTCATTGTCTAGTACAAGATATAAATAGAGATAGAGGCATTCAGCTATGAATAAATGGCAGCATGCGCATGCACTAGTGGATTTCGTGGCTGGCTCGCGCATCTTCTCAGCTCCTGGCAGCAGTTACCAAAATGAGCATAACTCTTTATTGGGTGGTCCAAATAATGACCTGTTTGATGGGTTGAAAAGAAGACTTGAAGAGTCTTTCATCCACACAAAGAACACCGTCTAACTCTTTGGATTCTGTCTGGGGTGAAGCTTGAGATTTGTACCATGTGTTAGTACTCTAGCTTCTAGTTGCATTACCATGCAAAAAATGTTAAACTGCCATTTTATTCATGCACACCATAGGCTTCTTGGTTCAGATGTTCGGAGGCTTGAATCTATCTTCATCCTATGCTTGTTCATGCACTCCACCATTCCTTAGAACATTGAAACAAGTACTCAAAAGCATAGGTTCATTCAACGTAATCTGATTATTAAGTATAAGGTTAGCGTTCACCTACGAATGAATTTTGTTCCAATTGTTTAGCTCTACTCCTTATAATTGGACCAACTATATCAAGTGTGGTTTCATTTAGACATTGAACGTGTTACCCACATTGGAATATTCAAGTGCCAGTTCAATTTTGTAAGCATTATCATTTATCAGTTGCAGAACCTTGAACGGACCATCACCCCGAGGAGATAACTTACTCTTACGCTGTTGGGGAAAGCGATCCTTGCATAGATCCAACCATACAAGATCTCCTGGCTGAAATGTAACCTTCTTACCTTTGTTTGCTTGCTTTGCATATTGTGCTGATTTCTTCTCCATATTCTCTCTTGTCTCCGCATGTAACCTCTTGATAAAATCTAATCTTTTTGTGGCATCCAAGTTCACTTGTTCCTGTAATGGTAAAGGCAAAAGATCCATGGGAGTATGCGGTTTAAACCCATAAACAATTTCAAATGGACAACAGTTTGTTGTAGAATGGACTGCCCTGTTAGAAGCAAATTCAACATGTGGAAGACAGTCTTCCCAGAGCTTCAGATTCTTTTTCAACACAGCACGCAACATGGTTGACAAGGTACGGTTGACAACTTCAGTTTGCCCATCCGTCTGTGGATGACAAGTGGTTGAAAATATAATTTTGTGCCAAGCTTAGCCCATAGTGTCTTCCGAAAGTAGCTAAGAAATTTTATATCCCGGTCTGAAACAATAGTCTTTGGAACTCCATGTAAACGAACGATCTCTCTGAAAAAACAAATCAGCAACGTGTGAAGCATCATCGCTCTCATGACATGGGATAAAATGTGCCATTTTAGAAAATCGATCTACAACAACAAAAATAGAATCCCTCCCCCTCTGAGACCGAGGTAGCCCCATAACAAAGTCCATGGATATATCTTCCCAAGGTACATGTGGAATAGGTAAAGGAGTATATAAACTATGGGGATTGAGGCGGGACTTAGCTTTCAAGCAAACGATGCACCACCCAACGTGCCGCTGGACATCACATCGCATATGTGGCCAAACGAAATGATCAGAGAGCATGTCCAATGACTTTTTGACACCAAAATGACCAGCTAGTCCACCTGCATGTGCTTCCTGCAAAAGAACTTGACGAATCGAACAAGCTAGAATGCATATTTTGTTAGTCCGAAACAAGAAACCATCATGCATATAATATTTATCCAAACCTTTTCCATCAATGCAACGAGAGAAAGGTTCTTTAAAATCAGCATCAGCAGCATAAAGTGTTTTAATGGATTCCAAACCAGCACTTTTGTATCTAGTTGTGTAATCAACGCACATCTTCTAGACAAGGCATCGGCAACAATGTTATCTTTACCACGCTTATGTTTGACAACATAGGGAAACGTTTCAATGAACTCAATCCATTTCGCATGTCGACAGTTCAGCTTACTTTGACTTTTAAGATATTTCAAAGCTTCATGATCAGAATGGATTACAAATTCTTTAGGTAACAAGTAATGTTGCCAAACTTCCAAAACACGAACTAAGGCATAAAGCTCTTTTTCATAAACCGAGTAATTCAGATGTAGACCATTTAGCTTTTCAGAAAAATAGGCAACAGGCTTACCTTCTTGCAATAGTACACCTCCTATGTCAATACCACTTGCATCACATTCGATCTCAAATGTCTTACCAAAATCAGGAAGTTGTAGTAGCGGTGCTTCACAAAGCTTTGTTTTTAGCGTGTGAAATGCATGGTCTTCATCATATCCCCACTTGAATGGAACATCCTTCTTTGCGAGATTGTTAAGTGGTGCAGCAAGGGTGCTAAAATCTTTGACAAAACGCCTATAGAAGCTTGCAAGACCATGAAAACTTCGAACTTGGCTCACATTTACTGGTGTAGGCCAATCCTTTATTGCTTTAACCTTCTCTGCATCAATCTGAGTACCATCTGCAGAAACAACAAAGCCAAGGAAAACAACATGGTCTGTGCAAAAGGTGCACTTAGCAATGTTTCCATACAATTTCTCTTCCCTCAAAATAGAAAGTACTTGATGGATATGATCAAGATGTTCATCAAATGATTTGCTATAGATCAGAATATCATCAAAATAAACAACTACAAACTTGCCAATGAAAGTTCGTGAAACATGATTCATTAAGCGCAGAAAAGTTGAAGGAGCATTTGTCAAGCCAAATGGCATCATAAGCCATTCATAGAGACCAATTTTAGTTTTAAACGTTGTTTTCCATTCATCACCAATTTTCTTGCGGATTTGATGATAGCCACTACACAAATCAATCTTAGTAAAAATTATGCAACCACTCAATTCACCTAACATGTCATCAAGTCGTGGAATGGGATGGCGATATCGAATACTTATAGCATTGGTAGCACGGCAATCAACACACATACGCCAAGAGCCATATTTCTTTGGGACTAAAAGAACAGGAACAACACATGGTGATAAGGATTCACGAACATACTCTTTTTCCAAAAGCTCTTTTACTTGTCGCTGAATTTCTTTTGTCTCTTCGGGATTCATGCGGTAGGCTGGATGATTTGGAAGAGAAGCACATGGTACCAAATCAATTTGATGCTCAATTCCACGGAGTGGAGGAAGCCCAGCTGGTATCTCATCGGGAAAAACATCTTCAAAGTCCTGTAAGAGATCAAGAACAACACTAGGCAGCGATGAAAGTAAATCGTCAGGTGAAAGGAGGACCTCCTTGTGAAAGAGCACAAAGAATGGGGTTGTGGTGTTTCTCACATCTCTCAAATCAGTCTTGCTAACAAAAAGACACTTAGTGTGGTGTTGTTGTTGAGGATTGGCCTGAGGCTTTATGTTGCTGGATGGGTTAGAACTCTCTCCCTTACTTGGGTTGGGGATCTCACTCAATTTTTTTTGTCAGATTCCTCTCTTTTCTTGTCAGCCATATCTGAAGTATGTATCTCCTCTGGAGATAATGGAACAAGAACCACCTTATTGTCATTGTGAATGAAAGTGTGTTTGTTAGACCGTCCGAAAAGCACCGAGTCCACATCAAACTGCCAGGGCCGACCAAGCAGTAAATGACATGCTTGCATGGGGACAATATCACAATCAACCTCTCCATGATAATTACCAATAGAAAATGACAAACGAATCATGGCTGAAACCTTAACTATCCCATAATTATTCAACCATTGCATATGGTATGGATGTGGATGGTGACGTGGTTGCAAACCAAGCTTCTCAACATGCAAAGTACTAACAATATTATTGCAACTCCCTCCATCTATGATGAAATGGCACACTTGTCCTTTTACTTTGCATCGGGATTGAAACAAATTATGGCGTTGCTCTTCTTCAGCAGCAACAAATTGAGTGGAAAGAACTCGCCTAACCACCAAAGAAGGAGATGGTGTGTTCATTATAGAAGGCTTCAAATCAGGAAAATCAGTAAGCAACTCATCAAAATCAGCACTAGTAATCTCATCAGACGATGGAGAAACTACATCGTGTAATATGTCACTGTGAGCAAAAGTTGGAATAGGTTGAATGGCTAAACAATTCAGACCTAGCTCAAAAGTACCATCCTCTGCTGAATACTCACTAGTGTCAAGATTAAGATCTGCAAATACATTGTTAAACTCCTCCTCCTCTTCACTTTGTGAATCATAAGACCCATCAGCAAGTGCAATAATAGTACGACGATTAGGACATTCAGCCTGCTTATGCCCGTGACCACCACACTTAAAACACTCAATCTTGCTTGTCTTGCGTTGGTTGGCTACAGTAGAAGAAGTGGGCTGATTTGAACTCACAACTTTACCTTTCACATTCAATTGTTTGGAAGAAGTTGAAATAGATCTATTTCCTCCATGAGATGAAGATTTGGGTGTTCCAGCTCCTTGGTGTTGGAATTGAGGCGTGACATCCCCTTGCTGTTGGGAATGACGCCATGAAGCATTGTATTTCTAAGACATAGCAATTTGCCTTTCAGGCCTCTTTGCAAAATGAACCAACTCGGTGAGACATGCGTAATTTGTCATATCCACTTTATCAGCAATGGGTTTATTGAGACCAACCAGAAATCGCGCCATTGTTGATTCCTCATCTTTAGTTATCCCTGTATGAAGTAAGCACATTTCCGATTCCTGAAAATATTCATCAACACTGTGAGTACCTTGCACAAGATGTTTCAGCTTCAAATGTAGATCACGAGAATAATATGCAGGAACAAAATGACGTCGCATTTCCCTCTTCATGTCTTCCCAAGTTATACGGTCATGTCCAACTCCACGATATTCAGTACGGATCTGATTCCACGAAGTTATGGCATAGCCTTTGAACTCAATGGCTGCAAGCTTTGCCTTCTTTTCAGCAGGGTATTCATACAAATCAAATATTTGTTCCACTTTAGTTTCCCATTCAAAATAATCATCAGCATTCTCCTTGCCGCTGAATGGAGGAATGGACACTTTAACCTTGCTCAAACCATCATCATTGTGACGTCGTTCAGGATGACGCCGATGGTGATCACCATAGCGACCACGGCCCCCAAAACGGCCAAAGTTGCCATTGCCATGATCATCATATGCACCACGGCGACCATAATCACCTTCATGTTCAACACTATAATTTGAATGTGTTTCAGCATCAAAAGCAGCAGGATCATCAATAGGAACACGTCGCGCACGACCAAAACCAGCAGCAAAGCCTCGGCCACGGCCACCACCATGGTGATCATCATCCTCGTTATTATGAGGTGGAGGTTCCCCACGCGGTTGCTGGATGGATTGCTGAAGTTGTTGCATTCCATGCATCAATTGACGCATTTGTTCGCGTACCTCCTGAATCTCTTGAGCAGAAACACCATGGGAAGAAGACTCTTCATCACCAGCCATGTTAGTAATAATGAGACAAAAATAATATGACAATGAAAATGTGGAATCACTCCCTCACCACTTACAAACAAGTTCTTTCTCTCCCTGAAAAGAGGAAGAACCATGGCTGCAATCTGTAGTGGAAGAGTGATTGTAACAGCGACGACGGTGCAACAACTCACGATGCTTATAAGTGGAGCTTGGTGGTATAATATGTATGTGGAATGCACTGAAATGTAGTGATGCAAAACCGAATAATAATCCCAGAACACAAGTCTAAGTTGTTGAATATAAAGAAAAAGATAAACAAAGATGTAGAAACAAGGTAGGAAGTGGATAGATGAACATCAATTGCACCAACCGAAACTTGTTCCTGCCCAAACCCCTTTTGTGTGCTGAACACAATTCTCTTTTTTTTGTCTTTTTTAGCAAGAATTCGCTGTTTTCAGTCTTTCTTTTGACCCATATACATCTTTTCTTTTAACCTTGGTGACAAACACAGCATAACTTTCAACTAAAGGGGCGCATAAGGATCAACTCAGATGGATGGTGCAGCACAAAACAAGAAACTTGTGTGGGGAATTTGTGGTAGGTAGAAAACAAGGGTGGGATGGGTGGGTACATGAAGCAAGCGATTTGATGATTAGAACAAAGGTAACAACTAGAATGATGTGGGGAAAAAATTCAGCAACGAGACAAATCATAAAGGATTAAAACTCGATAAAGCAAACTACAAACTCAGTACCACGTATGAATTTGGCTTGTAGGTTTTCTTTTTGGATATTAGTGGACAGTAGGTATATAAAATCTATCCTACCAAAAGCAAGAACAATCCTACTGAGGAAACGAAGGCTATGATACCAGATGATATGCGCACGCCTATGCAATGCATGCAGCGAGTTGTGTGGCTCGATCTTCTCGTAGGATCTGCGAACTTGATAACTTGTCGCTGCGTGACCTGGTGAAGAGGCAATGCACCGCAAGGCTGTCCACGCGACGAACTACCGAGACAATCACCCTTCCACGTACCGACGAACAGCCCACGCAATCACGACGTATAGACGTGAAGGCACAAACTGGGTGAACCGCAGTTTGGCGTTCTACAATTCCCTCAGGAATCGAAAGAACAAGTGTTGTAAGCCTCTCAAGACTCACGCATAAACAAAACTTCACAAGTTTGTGTATTCTGAATTCAGTTCATCAAAATTTGTCCTTTCTTTGTCTAGTACAAGATATAAATAGAGATAGAGGCAATCATCTATGAATAAATGGCAGCATGCGCATGCACAAGTGGATTTCGTGGCTGGCCGCGTCTTCTCAGCTCCTGGCAGCAGTTACCAAAATGAGCATAACTCTTTATTGAGTGGTCCAAATAATGAGCCGTTTGATGGGTTGAAAAGAAGACTTGAAGAGTGTTCCATCCACACAAAGAACACCATCTAACTCTTTGTATTCTGTCTGGGGTGAAGCTTGAGATTTGTACCATGTGTTAGTGCTCTAGCTTCAAGTTGCATTACCATGCAAAAAATGTTAAACTGCCATTTTATTCATGCACGCCATAGGCTTCTTGGTTCAGATGTTCGGAGGCTTGAATCCATCTTCATCCCATGCTTGTTCATGCACTCCACCATTCTTAAGAACATTGAAACAAGTACTCAAAAACATAGGTTCATTCAACATAATCTGATTATTAAGTATAAGGTTAGAGTTCACCTCAGGATGAATTTCGTTCTCCAATTGTTTAGCTCTACTCCTTGTAATTGGACCAACTATATCAAGTGTGGTTTCATTTGGAGATGAGGAAATGCTAGGAGTGTCCTCATTACATATTGTGATCCCTTAACCCACATAGACTTCACGTTCTATACATAATCCTTAGCGGTCCTATGGATAGCATTCCATAGCAAGTGCGCGGTGGAAGCAAAGGTTGGCAAGTTTTATTTCAAAAATGTTTGTTTAGGGTCTGTTGCTCTCTCTGGTGCGCATGTTTCGGCTCTGATGCCAGCTGTGGCCGACCAGTCCGAAATTATTCCAAGTTAAGTACCCATGGACCACTAATCAAGTTGTCAGGCACTTAATCCGGAATAGGCTGGAGTGCCGTCGGATTATACCCGATTAACCATATACTTTCACGATCGAAACAACACGCTCGTCCACACGAAGGTGAGTCCCAGAAATTACAACATTCCACAAGTTCAACTTAACATAAATAGTCTCATCAAGTTATTACAATCCAAGTCTGAATTTTAAATAAAAGTATGAGAGTTTAATGCAGCGGAAATAAACTAAACGACGATACAAGGCAACACCATAATGAAGCCGTCCATGGTGCTACTCCTCCCGATCCACAGAAGAGGACGAAACCCACACGACGTGCCAGCCAGGAGGAACCTGGGTAGCCCAAGCGACGGAATTCACCGCCTCATCCAAAGTAGTACCTGAAATAATAGCCACAAGCAAGGCTGAGTATACTAATACTCAGCAAGGCTTACCCGTGGGGTGAAGACTACATCACCGACTTCTAGACATGAGAGGCTTTTGGCTAGTGGGTTTGTTTGCCAGAAAGCGACTAAGAGTGGATCCCTATTTTCATGATTTTAGCATCAATTTCTAATAGAGTTAACCATTCTAGATTAGCAACCTTTCTAAGCATACAAGTGGTGCAATACAATTTAGTACATACAACAAGTTCATCATTCTCATAGTTTCACTTGTTACTCAATGCAGCACAACGGTCAAGCAGTCTCATTAACTGCGAGAAGCGGATAGTTCGAACCGAATTTCACTACCTCGCCAGGGAAACCCAACACACACGGATAATGCTTGCTAAACAAGGCACAAACACTATACAACCTTTCCCTTCAATCCATAGTTCGGCGCCGGGTCCATTCCTTTAGGATACAAGGTTATCGGATACTCGCGGACTTACGCCGGCCGAGCTCACGCATGTAACCACTTGTGTACTGCAAGGGAAAAACATTTCCAAGGAGAAATGGCTATTGGTCCTAGCTCCATCAATCGGGTACCGGGCTTACTGGTTCCCATAGGTCGGCATGTGCGTGGTACATTCAAAAACTTGACACACAGAACCACACGTTCTGACCTTAATCCAATTATCATACACAGACGGGAGATCTACACATACCATCCCACACGTCCATCCTTATGATTCCAACATAGGTAAAGACAAGCAACTCCTACATCTCGCGAGTGACAGGAAATCACTCGACTTGTAACGGACCTAAAGCAATGCACCATCGATCCTATCATACTAGTATTGCAAGACATAGTACTAGAATTATGCAACTAGGGTATTCAAACAACTCCTTGAAACATAATTGCACAAACATAGATAATTCATAGTTGCATAAACTTTAAAGTTAGGTTATGCTCCGGGGCTTGGCTTCTTCAGCTACACCGGCGTCAGACTCCGGGTCAATCACGATGACATTGGCACCACCTTCGGGAGCTTCTTCTTCGTTGGCTGAATTTTGTAAGTACCGTCAGCGAGGACGCCTTCTACATGAGATGCACAAGTTTAAGTGTTGCTGCAATTTTAGGTCTAAAAGCTAAGCACTTGAAGGTCATATTCACCTAGACACTAATGTGTACAATTCTTTTCTTCACAAGAATAGAGAAGGGATGCTAGGCTTAAAGTATTTTTTTTATGGTGATTGTGTACACATATAAAATAATTTAAACTATTATTTCTTATGCAACCGTGCAGTTCTGGAATTCAAACTTCACATGCACCATATTTGCTTTAATTATCAAAAGTGATCCATATCCTTTTATGAAAACAAAAATTTACTCTAGTTTCTTCTCATTTTTGTTTCTCTGTTTCTGTTCATTATTTTTATCTAAAAACTTTATGACAGCTACAGGAGTATAAGAGCTAAGCTCACCCCAAAATTTACCTAAAACCGAGTTGTACAGAATTTATTAAAAATAGTACAAGTTACTGCTCAGAGAGTCAAGATTAATTTATATAAAATAAAAAATACTTCCAAAATAGAAGATTTCTCTACCAGTGCTGATAATGACTAAAAGAAAAGCTTTGGCCAAGTGGTAGCTAAAAATACCACTTGAACAGTCCTCAATAAATACCAACCCGAAAACATATATCTATTTATTTGATAGCCTAAACAGGGTCAAAAATTAAGTTTAGCATTTGTCTAACAAGTACCAACTTGTTTATAGACATCTGGTGGAAGTTGACGATTTTTGACTGAAGCTACATACCATATTTTTAGGTCCCCTTTGGAGACAGTGCTATTACAGACCACACAAACAACATATCCGAAGTTCAACTACAAAGGAGCCCAGTATTTGAAATAGTGCAAAAAAATCTAAAAACTCAGTTTGAATTTTAATTCAAAAACCATTCACCAAAAGCGTATACATGCAAACATGAGATTGGAGTTTACAATCTCACGAGTGCAAGGAGTATTTTTATGCATTTTACTGATTTTTCTATGATGTTTAACATATTTTAGAAGTTCTCAGAAATTTGAACTAGATCTAAAGAATCTTTTTACGCCGGGAACCCTAGATCTTCTAAAACCTTACGAAAGGGTCCCTACACTTTGCACGCAGGCCCCTAAAACTAAAGTGGGGAACGCGAAAAGGTCCTTGGCCTCACCGGCGGCTGGATTCCAGCGAGGGCGCGGCGAGCCGGTGCGGGAGAAGTGGGGAAGCGCGTAGAGGAGCTCACCGCGAGTTGATTGGGGGAGGAGACGAGGCCGGAGGTGGAGCGGTGAGGTCTGGCGACATCGGGTGGCGGAGCTCCACTGCTCTGCTTCGTCGCTGGCGAAGTGGGGAGGTGCTCGGGGTGGAGAAACCAGCCTGAGAGCTTCACTGAGGGTCGAGGAAGCTCATCGAGGCGTCGTTGTCGCGGCTACTAGGTCGGAGCGGGCGGTCGACGGTGAGGTGGAGCACGGCGGCGGCAATGGCGCTTCGGCGAGCGATTTGGGGTCGTGCGAGCCGCGGGGACACTTTTCTTTTTATAGGGGAGGTAGAGGAGCTTCAGGCGAGGCGGTAGGAGGTGTAGGATGGCTCGGCACAGCAGGGGAAGAGCTCGAGGCACACGTGCGCATGCTTGACCCATCGGGGTCACCATTGACGCCTCTAACGAGCTCGGGCAGAGTGAGCGCGGCGATAGGGTGTGGGAGATGCTCGGCAGGGGCTCAGGATAGTGTCAGCGTACGACTGGGCGCGAGAGCGGGTCGCGAGGAAGCCCTGTCCGGCGTGCGCCTCCGTCGCCCAACCGCGGGGCTCTGCGCGGCATGATGCCGCTCGAGCGGCGAGGCTGTCAAAGCGCGGACAGTGTGGGAAAGGACCGGTCGAGGGCGCTGGCGTGTGCACAGGGAGGTAAGACGCGGCTGCAGGGGCTTTGGCCGGCCATACGGGATTGCCGCCGCTTGCGGGCCATGTGGCGGCCGCTGGCGGCCTGGGGTAGGGCAGCCGAGCTGCCTGTCGGGGCGCCCGTGGAGCTCCCCGGCTTAACAGCGATTTTCTCCAAATATTTGAACTAAACATTCAAATGTGCAAATACAAAAGTTGGAGTTTGAAAGATGGGACACAACTTTCTTTTTGGGGTGAACTTGAAATTACCAATTTTTCAAGCTCAAACAAGCCATGTTTGTTTGAAAAGGTGTTCTGCATGGTTTTTATGGTTTTTGAGGGGCTTAACTACAAAATTTGAAAAAGTTCCAAACAGTAGCTAGGCCTTATTTGGGATGACAAAGAACTTTCATTTTTGGAGATTTTCAAGTTTAGTAGAAAATTTTCGAGATCTCAGCTGGGTGTCAAATCAGCCTTTTGAATTCAAACTTTTAATTTTGAAACCCAAATTAAGTGTATTTCCATTCTTTTGATTTAGCCTTGTTTTTAGTGTATCTTTAAGTTTAAACATTAGAGATGTCACAGTTGCACACTATAAGCAACCAGTCCACATTGCTGAGTGATTTCATATGGACCAATATAGCGAGGTGCAAGTTTTTCCTTTAGCCCAAATCTTTGTACACCCTTGGTTGGGGAGACCTTGAGATACACATGATCGCCGACTTCAAATTGAAGGGGCTTCCGTCTTTGATCAAAGTAGCTCTTTCATCGAGACTGTGTGGTCTTTAGGTTTTCACGGATAATTCTAACCTTTTTCTCTGCTTCCTTTACAAGGTCACGGTCCTATGTGTAGTGCTCACCCGTCAGAGACCAACACAACAGTGTCCGACACCTTCTACCATACAAAGCTTCAAAAGGTGCCATTTTTAAACTTGCTTGGTAGCTGTTGTTATATGAGAATTCAGCCAGAGATAAACATTTCTCCCAATTCTTGCCATAATGGATGACACAAGCTCGAAGCATATCCTCTAGGATTTGATTTACCCTTTCCGTCTGCCCATCGGTTTGAGGGTGGCATGCTAAGCTACAGATCAGTTTTGTGCCTAGGGATAGTTGTAATTGTTCCCAAAATCGTGCCACAAATTGAGTACCACGATCTGAAATTATGGTTTTGGGTACCCCATGTAAACAAACGATACGTTCCAAATAGATTTCAGCATACTTCATAGTGGTATAGGCTACCTTGACCGGAATGAAGTGCGCGGTCTTGGTAAGTCGGTCCACAATAACCCAAATGGAATCATGCCCCTAAGGGGTTCTAGGAAGTCCAACAATGAAATCCATGCTTATATCCTCCCACTTCCATGAGGGTATAGGTAGAGGTTGAAGAGTACCTTCTACCTTCAAGTGGCTAGCCTTTACCCACTGACACATGTCACATTCCGACACATATTTGGCAATTTCTCTCTTCATTCTTGTCCACCAAAAATTTTGTTTAAGATCTTGGTACATTTTAGTGCTACCAGGATGGATAGAAAATTTGGAAGGATGAGCTTCATCCATAATTTTCCTTCAGAGTTCAGCGTTCTTGGGCACCACTATCCGATGGCCAAACCACATTACTCCCTGCCCATCCAGCCAGAAGCACTTATATTTTGCTTTTCCGTTTGCCAACTTTCTTTTGAGGATTTTGATGCTTGCATCATTTAGTTGGGCCATGACAATTTGGTCGTGGAAGGTTGGTTCAACAGAGATATGATTGAAGTACCCGTGGGGAACAATTTCCAAGTTGAGCTTTGCCATTTCATGGCAAAAGGTGTCATCATAGGACTCCATGGAAAGGCAGTGACAGTGAGCCTTGCGGCTTAAAGCATCCGCAACCACATTGGCCTTCCCGGGGTGATAATGCACATCAAGATCATAGTCCTTAGCCAACTCCAACCACCTTCATTGCCTCATGTTCAAATGTGCTTGAGTGAAGATGATTTGAGGCTTTTGTGATCGGTGTATATATTGCATGGAACACCCATTAGGTAGTGCCTCCAAATCTTGAGAGCATGAATAACCGCTGCTAACTCAAGATCATGAGTAGGGTAATTTTGCTCATGCGGTCGGAGTGCTCGAGAAGCATAAGCAATGACCTGATTTTCTTCCATAAGAACACAACCAAGTCCGATGCCTAAAGCATCACAACAGACATCATAGGGTTTGGCGCTGTCGGGTTGATCTAAGACAGGGGCAGTAGTTAAATGTTTTCTCAAGGTGTGGAAAGCTTCTTCACATTTGTCACACCACTCAAATTTGACTCCCTTCTTTAAAAGTTCGGTCATAGGTTTAGCAATCCGAGAGAAATCCAAAATGAAGCGGCGATAGTAACCGGCTAGATCCAGAAAACTCCAAATCTCATGGACAGAGGTAGGCGGCTGCTAATCCATCACCTCTTGTACCTTGATTGGATCCACGGAAATGCCATCCTTGGAAACCGTATGACCCAAGAATTTCACACTTTCTAGCCAGAATTCACATTTGGAGAACTTGGCGTAGAGTTGATGATCTCTCAACCTTTGAAGAACAATGCGAAGGTGTTAGGCATGCTCTTCCTCATCCATTGAGTATATGAGAATGTCATCAATAAATACCACCACAAACTTGTCAAGCTCGAACATGAAAACCGAATTCATGAGATACATGAAGTAGGCTGGGGCATTTGTGAGCCCAAATGACATGACCAAGTATTCATAAAGTCCATAGCGGGTTGAGAAGGCAGTCTTTGGGATATCACAAGGACGAATTTTGATTTGGTGATAGCCAGAGCGAAGATCAATCTTAGAGAAAACTCTAGCGCCAGCTAGTTGATCAAAAAGGACATCAATGCGGTGAAGTGGATACTTGTTTCTGATGGTCACCGCATTAAGAGGCCGGTAGTCAATACACAACCTCAAAGACTGGTCCTTCTTCTTCTTCACAAAAATAGACGGACAACCCCATGGTGACACACTAGGACGGATGAAACCCTTCTCTAACAATTCTTGAAGTTGAATTTTTAATTCAGCCAGCTCATTGGGTGGCATTCTATAGGGTCTCTTTGATATAGGTGTTGTGCCAGGTTGAAGTTCAATAACAAACTCAATGTCCCTATCCAGCGGCATCCCAGGTAAGTCATCTGGAAAGACATCGGCATACTCACATACCACCAGAATACCTTCTAGTCGGGGTTCTACAATTGTAAAAGCACAAGCATTGGTGCATTTCCGGTGTGGCAAATAAAGTGTACTAGCCCCATGTGTTGATGAGTTTATTTCCACAACCCTTTCTGCAACATCTAGCACAACCTTATGTTGAGTTATCCAATTTGCCCCCAACACAATATCAATTCCTTCCAACCCCAAATGAATCAGATCGGTAGGGAAAACCTTACTACCCATTTTGATTGGCACTGAACGAGTGATTTGGTTTGAAGCTATTTTACCACCCGTGGTTGATATCACATAGGCTGATTTGGTGTGACATGATTTTAATCCACATTTTGCATTAAACCTTGTGCTTATAAAACTATGTGTTGCCCCCGAATCAAATATTATAACTGCAGGTTGATTGTGGGCAGGAAAGATACCAGTCATGTCCGGTGCTCCCTCAGGTAGGTCAGCCAGGGGGGTGTAGTTGAGCCTTCCCTGCCTGACTTGGACTCGTTGTTGCTTGCCGTTGTTCGGCTGGTTCCCTGAGCGATGGTTCTATGGCTTGTTTTGTGGGCAGTCCTTGATGAAATGGCTGCTACTGCCATACTTGAAGCATGAGTAGCCACCTGCAGGACGAAGCGGCTGCTGGACATTTTGCCTTGGACCTGCTGTTGCTGCGGTGGTGGAGGGAAACGAGGTGCACCCTGCTGTGGTGGTCTGGCAACCCAACGCCCACCCTGAGGTGTCCTCTGCTGTCCCTGTGGTGCAGCTGGTGGAACCAAGCAGAACCTCTGAGTTTGCCCACTTGAAGGGGCAGCATGAGTCTTTCTTTTCTTCTCAGCCTTATGAGCCAAGTTGGCATCTTCTTGGGCAATGGCAATGTTCACAAGCTCGCCATAAGTGGCAACTCGTGTAGTGGTCAACTGTGCCTTGAGCTTGGAATCAAGGCCACGACGGAACCTTTCCATCTTCTTGTCATTTGAACGAGCATGATGGCCCGCATAAGGACACAGACTATTGAAAGCCTGAGAGGACTGGAATACGGTGCAGGTTCCTTGAGTCAGGGCCAGGAACTTATTCAGCTTCCTTTCAACAAGACCAGCAGGAATGTACAAGGTGTAGCCAGGATGGAGAATTTGGATTCGATGGCCCGAATCCACACATCAGCTTCCAAGGGCTCCTCGGTTCTTGAAAGCACCAGAGGGTGAGTAGCCAACAAATCCTCGTATTGGGCCACTTGGGGTGGAGGAGCACGATGACCACCCTACTGCTGCTGCATTTGCTGCTGCATCATCTGCTGTTGCTGCTGCAAATTACGGAGGATCTCCGTTTGGGTGGCGTACAACTGCTGCCACGTTGAGGGTTGTGGGGGTGGCGGTGGTGGTGGCTGTTGCCCTTCCTGCCCATGCTGGTTGGCGTTGGAACCGCTAGCATCATGACCGCTGCGAGTGATAGCCATCTGCAGTAGGTACTTGTATTAGCCACAATTCATAAGCTTGCATAAATCAATGACAACATAGAACGTGGCAATGTAATAAAGTTTACTGCGTAAAGACAACATATCAGCAAGCAGTTTCAGAAGAAAAATCATATCTCCTAACAGGCTGCGAGTTAGATGCTCCAATTCAGTAAGTAGCTTGGAAATTCAGTACCCTACAACTTTTGTGTTCAACTCAGAACTAAAATCGAGCTGGAACTAGGCCGAAAAATTCGAGTTATGGTTTGCTGTCTCTGCTGTTTCTCAGGAGGCCGAGCTGTAGTGTTTTGGTTGCCATTTTAGTTTTGCTTAACCAATGAGGTTGAATTTTGGTGAGCGCTTTGCTTGACAAATTTGAGACAACTTTGTAGTTCATTTCACAACCCAGATGTGAAGGGAAAACACCTTAATAAATAAAACAAGAGCACCTGCAAAAAAGTTTTCAGCACAACCGTTACACCCATTCTCAAGTTTTTGGGGATCCCACTTCCCATGCCAAATGGATTACATGTTCATAAGCTTAAAGGAATACTCAACTCCAACTAGCCTATTACATCATGAAACCAAAATTTAGGCTACGCGGAGGAGTAACTTGCTACCGAACGCTCCTAGAGGTGGTCTAGGTTGGGAGACGGTGGAGCTTCTAGAGGTGGCATATCATCCTCTGTGTTCATATCTGATTCAGGCGCATCTGCGTCCACATTTTTCCCACCTTCAGCCTGAAGGTGCTGAGCATCGTGGACAACCAGAATAGCATTGACATGCTCTAAGTCAAATTGTGTGTCTTTGAGCTCATTTCGCACTTGGGCTAGCTCATTGGGCTAGCACAGACAGAGAGGTTCTCTCAACCCCAAGGTCACGAGCACGAATAGATAGATCAATTGCAAGATTGAGCGCTGCATTTTGAGACCGTCCCAAGAGTGACTGCATCCGGTGATAGGCCCTGATCTAGCTCATCAAGAGGTAGGCTGCTGCATTGGAGTCCTCTGCCACCCTCAGAGGTGAGCTGAGATAGCGTCTCATCAAGTGAGCATCATCTGCTTGGACTGGTGGAAGAGTCCAAGGGGCTGGTCCTCCACAAGTTCAGTATTCAAGGCGCAAAACGAACTGATCCCATTGAGAGTGGCCAAGGCACAAGTTGCTTTAAGATGGTACCCATGGACTTCAATGCCCCATGTTGGAGAGCTTGGGTGCGGTGGGTGGTGGTACACAACCAGACGCACTCTGCACCGAGTCACACCATGGTAGCGGATGATTGTTCTCTCATATTGAGGCGGATTGGGGTAGCCAAGAGCCTGCAACACGGACCAAAAGATGTTGGGGAACCCCTCCCAACCAAGGCAGTCCGAGCTGGAGAAGTCATTGGGGTAGCTAGCAAGGTCAGTGCGGCCGTCCATCTGAACAAAAGGTCAAGTGTGAGAACCGATGGTGGACAGTGTAGTAAAAGTGGGAATGCTCAAAATCAACAAACCGAAAAATTCTCAAACTTGGCCAGAATATTGTTTAAGTAATATCAGACAAGTTTCATGTTGAAGTCTCGGGCAGAAATGGTTGCTATGAGGGTGTAAAAATTCAATTTCCAACTTGCTGTTCCCAGAAAATTCCAGCAGACAGGCGGTTACCATTTTAAGCATAATTCTTAATTGACTGAACCAAAATTGTTGAAATTTCTACAGCATAAACTAGGAAACATTTATGACAACTTTCATATTGAACACTGTTTCATTCAACTGGGTTTTCAGGCTCGAAACGACAATGCAAACAGAACTATTTTTGACACAGTTACAGCACACTTCACTAGATATATTTCGGATTTTTGAAACGGATCATTTAGTGAGTATGCAACATTATTTATAAGAGTTTCAGCAAATTATAGATGCATGAGCGGCCTACTTGTTCTCACTAAACCCATGTGCCAAATAAACTTTTGGCCTACGAAGTTAGTGCCGGTGGCTAGGCAATATTCGTCTCTCCCTATATTAACTAGCCGAACTTTTCTAACCGTTCAACTTATGGAATCGTGGTTACCGTACCTGCAGAAAAATTCCATTCCAGAGCATTTACAATGAACCTCCTGTGTCAACACTAACGGAAGGGTCCCCATTCATTACCACCCACTACAGTGGTGGCACCCGAACGTTCAACATTGAACGGGCAATGCTTCATATGTCACCAAGGCAACATATTGACAATTTCATACGCTCATGAAATAGCATATTGACTATGTGCCGCCATCATATTGACTACTCTACATTCATACGCCATCCAATAGCGTATTGACTATGTGCCGCCACTATATTTTCATAGAGTGTCCTGGTACGTTACAGCAATCGCCATACCTTGCACCCACCATTGCGAAAGTAAATGACAGAATGAAAATGTGCTAGAAGTCAGTATAATATATAATTATCCACCTATCATATCGTGATCCCTTAACCCACCTAGGCTTCACGCTCTATACATAATCCTTAGCGATCCTATGGATAGCATCCCATCGCAAGTGCACGGTGGAAGCAAAGGTTGGCAAGTTTTATTTCAAAAACGTTTGTTTAGGGTATGTTGCTCTCTCTGGTGCGCATGTTTCGGCTCTAATGCTAGCTGTTGCGGACCACTCTGAAATTATTCTAAGTTAAGTACCCACGGACCACTAATCAAGTAGCCAGGCACTTAATCCGGAATAAGCTGGAGCGCCGTCGGATTATACCCGATTAACCACGTTCTTTTCCGATCGAAACAACACGCGCGCCCACACGAAGGTGAGTCCCAGAAATTACAACATTCCACAAGTTCAACTTAACAAAAATATTCTCATCAATTTATTACAAACCAAGTCTGAACTTTAAATGAAATACGAGAGTTCAATGCAGCAGAAAATAAACTAATCGACACTACATAGCAACACCACGATGAAGCCGTCCGTGGTGCTACTCCTCACGATCCTCGGAAGAGGACGGAACCCACTCGACGTGTCAGCCAGGAGGAACCTGGGTAGGCCAAGTAGCACTAGCAAGGTCCTCTGTAACATGCATACCTAAAATAAAAGCCAAAGCAAGGCTGAGTATACTAATACTCAGCAAGGCTTACCCGTCGGGTGAAAACTACATCATTGACTTCTAGACATGAGAGGCTTTTGGCTGGTGGGTTTGTTTTGCCAGAAAGCAACTAAGAGTGGATCCTTATTTTCATGATTTTAGCATCAAATTCTAATAGTGTTAACCATTCTAGATTAGCAACCTTTCTAAGCATACAAGTGGTGCAATACAATTTCGTACATACAACAAGTTCATCATCCTCATAGTTTCACTTGTTACTCGATGCAGCACAGCGGTCAAGCAGTCTCATTAACCGCGAGAAGCGAACAGTTCGAACCGAATTTTAATACCTAGCCAGGAAAACCCAACAGACATGGATAATGCTTGCTATAAAAGGCACAAGCACTCCCAACCTTTCCCGTCAATCCATAATTCGGAACCAACTCCCACTTCCTTAGGATACAAGGTTATCGGATACTCGCGGACTCAAGCCGGCCGATCTGACGCATGTAACCACATGTGTACAGAAAGAAAAAATACTTTTCCAAGGAAAGATGGCTATCGGTCCTAGCTGTATCAATCGGGTACCGGGCTTACCGATTCCCATAGGTTGGCATGTGTGTGGTACGTTCAAAAACTTGACACACAGAACCACACGTTTCGACCTTAATCCAATTATCATACACGGACGGGAGATCTACAAATACCATCCCGCCCGTCCATCCTTATGATTCCAACATAAGTAAAGACAAGCAACTCCTATATCTCACAAGTGACAGGAAATCACTCGACTTGTAATGGTCCTAAAGCATTGCACTATCGACCTTATCATACTAGTATTTCAAGACATATGTACTAGAATTATGCAACTAGGGTATTCCAACAACTCCTTGAAACGTAAATGGACAAACACAAATAATTCAAAGTTGCATAAATTTTAAAAGTTAGGTTATGCTCCGGGCCTTGCCTTCTTGAGCTACACCGGCGTTGGTCTCCGGGTCAATCACAATAACGTTGGCACCACCTTCGGGAGCTTCTTCTTTGTTGGCGGGGACGAGATTGTAAGTGCCGTCAGCGAGAGCGCCGTCTACATGAGATGCACAAGTTTAAGTGTTGCTGCAATTTTTAGGTCTAAAAGCTAAGGCACTTGAAGGCCATATTCACCTAGACACTATAGTGTACAATTCTTTTCTTCACAAGAATGGAGAAGGGGTTGCTAGGCTCAAGTTTATTTGATGGTGATTGTGTACATATATATGAAACAATTTCTAGCTATCATTTCTATGCAAGTATTCAGTTCTGGAATTAAAAACTAATATGCACCCACATTTGCTTTAAATAACCACAAGTGTTCTAAATCTTTTTTATTATTTCAAAATTTTACACTAGTTCCTTCTCATTTTTATTTCTCTATTTCTGTTCATCATTTTCACCTAGAAACTTTATGACAGCTACTGGAGTGTAAGAGTTAAGCTCACTCCAAAATTTGGCTAAAACCAAGTTGTATAGAATTTATTAAAAATAGTACAAGTCACTGCTCAAATATTCAAGATTAATTCATATAAAATCGAAAATACTTCAAAAATAGAAGATATTACCACCAGAGCTGGGCATGCTAGAAATGAGTACTTTGGCCAAGTGGTAGGTAAAAATACCATTTGAACAGTCCAAAATAAATACTAATCCGAAAACATACATCTATTTATTTGATAGCCTAAACAGAGTCAAAAATTAAATTTGGCATTTTTACGCTGGGAACCCTAGATCTTTTAAAACCTTACGAAAGGGTCCCTACACTTTGCACGCAGGCCCCTAGAACTAAAATGGGGAAAGCAAAAAGGCCCTTGGCCTCACAGGCGGCCGGATTCCGGCGAGGGAACGATGGGAGAGGCCGGGGAACTAGACGGGAACGATGAGCGGGTCACCGCGCGTCGTTCGGAGGTGGAATCATGGCTTGGGGTGGCGCAGTGCAAGTTGGTGACGTTGAGCAGCGGAGCTGCTCCGCTCGGGGTCGTCGCCGGCGAGGTGGAGAGGTGCTCGGGGTAGGGAAGCCAGCCTGAGAGGTTCACTGAAGGTCGGGGAAGCTCATCGGGGCCTCGGTTTGGTGGCTGCGGGGTCGGAGCGAGCGGTCAACGGTGAGGTGGAGCTCGACGGCGGAAATGGCGGAGCGGCGAGGGAATCCTTCGATTCCCAGCGAGGGCTGCTCGATTCTCGCTGGGATTGGTTCGAGGGCTAACTAGATGGTTGAGCGAGCCTCGGGTGCAGTGGATTGGAGAGCCATGGAGGGAAAGGCAGTGAATTTGGCGTGCGGCTGCAAGTGCTCGAGCTCTGCTCTTTGCGGCCGGAGGTTGAAGAAGGAGCGTGGGAGCATGGAGAAGGAAAAATGTGGTCTCGCAGGGCTGAGCTAAGGAGGAAGAGACTAACTGGAGGAGCCTTGGAGCGTGTTGGAGCCAGCTAGGCTGCTCGGGAACGCGTGCGGATGGATGGGCGGCAGCCAGTGCGCAATTGATGGCCTGGCGAGCTCGGGCAGGGAGCGACTGTGGGTTGGCGGTCAAAGATTGTGGCGTGCGTGACGGAGGATGCTCTGGCAACGCTGCTGGCACTGGTGTTGGGCGGGCGACCAGTTCAGGCGGCTTTGGGCAGGCGCGGCACTGTGCGCCAATGGAGGAGCGCAGCTCGGCATGATGGCGCGCCCGCTCGACGCGTCGAGGTAGCGTGCAGGGTTTCACGACAGGACGGCTCAGGGGTCAGACGCATGCGCGAGAGGCCGGGACATGGCTGCCAAGGGCTTGGCTGGTTAGGCGAGGTCACCGCCGCTCGCCGGCCACGTGGCGGCTGCTGGCGGCTTGGGGCAGAGCATGCTCGAGCTGCGGTCGGGACGCCCGTGGAGGTCCCTGCTCTTGGCCCCTTTTTGTCCAAAAATTTGAACTAAACATTCAAATGTGCAAAAACAAAAGTTGGAGTTTGAAAGATGGGACACGACTTTCTTTTTGGGGTGATCTTGAAATTACGAAATTTTCAAGCTCAAACAAGCCATGTTTGAAAAGGTGTTCTGCATGGTTTTTAGGGTTTTTGAGGGGCTTAACAGCGAAATTTGAAAATGTGCCGAACAGTAACTAGGCCTTATTTGGGATGACAAACAACTTTTATTTTTGGAGATTTTCAAGTTTAGTAGAAAATTTTCAAGATCTCAGCTGGTTGTCAAGTGAGACTTTTAGAATTTTAAACTTTGAATTTTTAAACCCAATTTAAGTGTATTTCCATTCCTTGGCTTTAACCCTGTTTTTGCTTCTTATTTTTAGTGAAATTTTTAAGCTTAAACATCAGAGATGTCATAATGGGGCAGTCAAAAAAGCAAATGGGCTAATTTTCGTCAGCATTCGCAAGTGTTTGTTCAATTTGAAGAAAGGAAAATGGATTGAGGAATTGTCTCGACCCCTTGTACCTCAAAAATTAAAAAGGCAAAGGAAATAAGGTTCGAGCTTGAAGCCTCGACCCCTTGTGCCTCAAAAATTAAAAAGGCAAAAGAAGCAAGGATCAAGCTCGAAGCCTCGACCACTTGTGCCTCCCAAATTAAAAAGGCAAAAGAAACAAGGTTCGAGCTCGAAGCCTCGACCCCTTGTGCCTTAAAAAAATGAAAAAGACAAAAGTAACAATGATTGCGCTCGAAGTCTCGATCCCTTACGCTTCGAAGCCCGCAACACTAAGGCAAGCCAGACATGTCAAAAACAACTGAAAGTTGCATACCGACGAGAGAAAAAACGAAGGAGATTTCAATTTCGTAAGCCCAAAATTACTACCCGCAACTTTATCCTAATAAATAGAGGACATATGCATTTGCTACATTAAATTCACACCTACCAAAGGACGGTTCGTACCAACAGAATGCATATGAGCGGTTGTTGCACTCAATAATCGCAGCTTTAAAGAAAGCAACAACCAGAAAAAAGGGCCTTAAATGCTACTAAAATGATTGATTACAGAGACACCTACCACCACCCAAAAGCCACTATTAAACGAGAGGCACCGCTCCTAGTAGAGCAACCACAACCGCCACGCAGTTAGATACGTCGAACTTCAACCAGCAAACCTTCCTTGGAATAAGAGGTATCTAGAAGGACAAAGGCTGATGACGATGACATTCCTGGCCAAGATCATGCACGAAAATCACTGGACTTCTGGATATCCTATTGTGCAAAGATCCTTCCCGTTGAATAATCTCAAAATGTAGCACTCATGTGGCAAAGCAAGCTGTTCGGTGTCAACATCAGGAAATCAAAGCACAGCACAAACTATGCCAAAGAATACTTGAGCGTGAAGCATTTTGCAATTTGTACAAGTGTAAACACACCAAGGCACTACAATTTGGGACCATTGCAATACATGAGCATGAAGGATTTTGTCTTATTTTAAAATAGCCGGCTATGAAATGTCGTGTAACTCCGTTAAGAGAAGGTTTGTAACACCCAGATTTCCAAGAAATCCGAATGCTTCCATATGTGTGCCCAGGATGTCCTCAGAACACATATAGATTACAAATATTGAATCACAGAGAACACAATGCTCGAATAAAATAGTTTATATCAGAGTTTAACACAAAACATAGTCTTAAACAAATAACACAGCGGAAGACTTAATACTAATAAACGTCTTAACTAAGTGGAGCCTCAAATCCACAGGGACACCGACTGGTTGAACACAGCTTAGAAGTACGGCAGATCCTCCGGAAACTCAGCAAGCGACTGATCATTCATTGCTCCATCTGTTACCCATCCGGGATTTTGTTGAATAGTTGCAAGTGTAAGTAAACCATCTTACTTAGCAAGTATAACACGGGTTATGCAAGGACAAAAGGCTTGACACGGTTATACTGCATTAGCACTTTTAGTTGATTCATTTTATTATCATCCAACTTACTACAAATGAGTAGTTCCCAAGTATAAACCCATTAATAAGGTATAAGTGATTATGGAACAAACCAACATCAACCACTAATATCATCTTCTAATCAAAAAGGATCCAGGCCGCTCGTGTCCGTGAGCACGGCAATCATGATAGATCAACACTCTGCAGAGGTTTCGCCCTTTACCCGCCGGTCACATAAATCCCAAAAGAACTTATGTTACGAGGACTTTCACAAAACACCCTAACAAGCACAGTAGCCGTTTTGGTTCAACATAGGCAGCATAACCCGAGGCATCGAGATTGACGTACGCTCAGGGCGCAACGTGAGGGGGTCAATGGCGTCCAGAGCGAGAGCGCAATCATCGCAACGTGTGAAGCTGCCGTACCTCGGGCGCTTACATCACGGGACTTTGCCTAACGGGGCATAGCCAAAGGATAAAACCGTCCTCGATGGATCAAACTATACTCTCACCCATGCACCCCACATACGCCTTTCGGTAACCACTGGCGAGCTAGAGACGTACAAGCTAGTTATCCAAGACCAGAGCCATTATAGTTCCAACGGCAGCGAACAGGTTCCTGGGTTGCCGCTTTAAGAACCGGACCTTATGGAGAGACATTAGAACAAAGCACAAAGCACATGCTCTAATTCCCTAGATCAAACCTTATAGAGACACTAGAACAAAGCACACAGCACATGCTCTAGTTCCCCGAACCATGTTGCTAAAAAGCATCTTTTAACCATCATTGAAGTGAACCATTATTTCCACATTAACATAAAAATAAAGGTTGGTTGCAGCGCATAGCATATTCTAACCATAATGCATAAAACCCTGGGTAAACAAGGAATAAGGTAAAGACTAGGAACATCCTTAGGGTTTAACAATATTAAACACATGCATATGATTGATGTGATTAATCGGTGTATAGGTAACAAGGATGATCCGTGTTATACTTGCCTTCCTCAGTGAACTGCTGCTGCACTTGATCTTCGTGAACGGGATCGTCGACGAACTCGAGCGGCTCGGCAACTACTCACATCGATCACCACACAAGCATCCACACATACATGCAAACAAGACATTTAATTAGAACAGTACACCAAACACAAACAAAAGATGAAAAGAAGGTTTTAGGATTAATCTACGCTTCACTACGAACACGTGAGCGCGAAAATCACTCAAATCGGAGTTAAAACGGAGAAACTACGCTAAAAACGGGCTCTAGGGGCTTGCTGGTAAAGGTTTTAGGCTTCTAGGCGTGTTTTTGAAAGAAACCAGAGACCTAAAATGTAATTTTGTATAAAAACACAAGGGCTGCGGTGTAAAAACAACTTTCAGGACGGCGGGCATGATTTTTCAAAAGGACAGGGGCTAAACCGAAAGAAAAAGGACTTGGTTGTAAATACTTTTGAACTGCACTGGACCGCGGGTTAATTTTCGAAAAACAGAGGGGCTCTTTTGCAAAAACGCCACGGCAACGGCTGGATGCTGACGTCACCATTGACCGAACCGTGGACCGGCCCTGAACCGCGGTTCACTGGTTCACGGTGAACCGTGCTCGGTTTAAACTGGTTTTAGATCTGGACCATCGGTTTTGGATTGAACGGCTAGGATTAGATCGAGGCTCTCGGCTCACCGGAGCGCAGCGGCTCGCGGCGGCGCATGGCGGCGCTCTCGCCGGAGTGAGCTCGGCTGGGGGCTAGAGGGCTCGGTTTCTCGCCGCGTTTGGTCCTAGAGAGAGAGGAGACAACGGGGAACTCGATTTGGGGGTTGTGGACGAGGATTGAGCGGCAATGGCGGCTGGCGACGCACGGCGGCGGAGCGGCTGCTCCGGCGAGCTCGCACGCGTGCTGCAGGGCGAGAAGAAAAGGGATTTTAAGCTCGGCGCGTTGCTTACCCCTCGGTGAAGCTTCTGGTGCGGATCTAGGCGGCAAGGCGGCGGTGAAGCGGCGAGTTAGCGACGGCGGCGCGAGCTCGGGGTCGGCGGCTAGGGTTTGAGCGCGAGCTCGAGGCACGAAGGACAAAGGGGTCGGGCAGCGACTTAAATAGGGGCTCCGGGGTCTCCTTCGCGTGCGCTCCAAGCCGACGAAGGAGGTGTGCGCGGAGGGGACTCGCGGCGGCGTGGGGAGGAGTTCGGCGCGGCTACGGCTGGAGGAGGAAGACGCGGCTGACGCGTGGGCCCGGGCGGTCAGCGGCAGCGTGCGGAGGAAGAGCGCGCCGACAGGTGGGCCCGGCATGTCAGTCTCAGTGGGAAAGAGAAGAGAGAGCGCGGAGCGGGCTGGGCTGCGGTAGCGCGACTGGGCCGTGGCTCTGCTGGGCCGCGCGAAGGAGGAAAGGGAAGATGGGCCGCGCAGATAAAGGAAAGGTTGGGCCGCAGAAAAGAAAAAGAAAAAGGAGAAGGAGTGGGCCGCTGGGCTGAAAAGAGAGAGGAAAAAAGAGAGAAAAAGAAAAGGTTTTTCTTTTATTCAAACACTCATTTGAATTCAAATTCAAATTTGAATTCAACAATCAAAAATAAATGCACCAGCATGAATGCAACAATAATGTTTCTATTTCCTATATTTGCTTTTAATTATTCAAAAATTTTATTTCCCTATATTATTTATGAGCACTTTAATATAAAAAGCCAATTAATTACTAAATTTTAAATTGGGCATTTTTAGGGTGTTACAAATCTACCCCCCTTAAAATGAATCTCGTCCCCGAGATTCGGATCTAGATTGGAAGAGATGTGGATATTCTGCCTTGAGATCCATCCTTTCTCTCACGAGTTGCTTCACCTTCTGAGTGACGTTTCCTTGCACACACGGATGTCTTTGTTCCCGGTGACCCTCTCTAATTCCTCCAAAACCTTGACCAATCTCTGAGGACTTAATTGCCTGATACTCAATCTTCTCTCCTGATGGAGCCACTAACTGGACTGCACGCTTGGAACACTGTATAACTGCTTCGTACCTTGCTAGCCAGCTCATTCCCAAAATCAGATCCATCCCGATAGAGTTTAAGACTATAGGGTGTGCTAAGAAGTCTACCCCCCTTATGTTAACCACTACGTTAGGACAACGTAATGTGGCCCGGAGTTCTCCCCCCGGTGAGTTAACTAACATGGTGTTCCCCATAGGTTGCATAAGCATCAAGTTCTTTTTCACGAAATCAGCAGATATGAAAGCATGCGAAGCTCCAGAATCGAACAAAACTGTAGCAGGTTGTGAGTTGATCGGAAACGTACCGACTACCACATCTGTGGCTCCTTCTGCAGTTTCTGCTCCCACATGGTTGATCTTGCCCTTGGCGTAGTTCTGTTGGCCATGGTTTCCCTGCGCCTGCTGCTGATTTCCATTCTGAGTTTGTTGTGGCCCTGCCTTCTGGTTGTTGTTCTGACCGGTGGAGTTCTGGACCCTCCGGGGACAAAATTTAGCGTAGTGTCCCTGTTCACCACAGTGGTAGCATGCCCTTGGGTCAACAGGAGTGGTGTTAGCCGGGGTGGTGCGTGAAGCCTGAGTGTTATGCTGCTCGTTCTGGTAGCGCTGCTGCTGCTGTGGTGGTGGATTCTGGGTATGTTGATGGTCCTGATGACCTGACTGTCCCTGAGTGCGCTGCTGATTCACCTGCTGGGGGTTGTAGCGGGAGCGGACGTTGCTGCCAGATTGCTGGTTCATGATCCTCCTCTTTTTGTCTTCAATCTCACAGCGCTTGTGCTCCACCATCAGGGCACCATCGACCAATGCACCGAAGGTTGGGAAGGTGATGCACATCAACTGTAGCTGCAAAACATCCTGGAGTCCATTCCGGAAGCGAGTTTGCCTCTTCTCATCTGTCGACACCTCATCTGGTGCGTAGCGGGCCAGCTCGAGGAACTTGTCACGGTAGGCAGTGACGCTCATTCCTTCCTGCGTCAGGGCTAGGAACTCCCTCTTCTTCAGGACCGTCAGTCCCTCAGGCACGTGGTGAGCACGGAAGGCGTCACTGAACTGCTGCCAGGTGATCTGGTTGCGATCGGGTTGCGCATATTGGTATGCTACCCACCAGTCGAGAGCGGCTCCTTCGAACTGCCCAGAGGCATAGAGCACCTTCTCCCTGTCATCACACTGAGCAATGTCGAGCTGTCTCTCCACTGCCTTGATCCAATCTTCAGCTTCCATTGGATCCTTGGCGCGGGAGAACTTTGGCGGGCGCCCCGTCAAGAACTCTCCCCTCTTGTCCCGGATGGGCTGGGGAGGTGGCTGAACAGGTGGATTCTGCAGGTTCTGCTGCATCAAAGCTATGGCCTGAGTCAACTGTTGCATCGTCTGTGTCTGCAAGCGGACTAGATCCTCCATGGTGGGCGGCTGGTTCTGGTTCTGATTCAGGTTCTGGTTCTGGTTCTGGTTCTGGTTGCCACCACCCGTCGATCCTCTTGTCCCAACCATCTGTCATAAATCAAAATCCCAGCATTCATAATCACAGTCATGTCTGACCCAGTGTCAAGAACAGAAGCAATCCATTGACAAGATAAGGTACTCAGGCGATAGGAAAGATGATAGATGATGTGCAAAGGAGAGGTTAGGAACCCAACTATCTATCCACTAAATACCTTATACCTTAATCCAATACTAGATGATTGCGGACTTTCGTCCACGCTCATCACAAACATTACAAAGATCCAAATCACACATAAGCATAATGACAATTCATTCAAGCATTGAAGGACAAGGTTCACACAAGACCCGACACTCTTAGACTAGTTTTGGACCCAAAAACGTTCTATTTGATCTCTACTAGCATTTAGGGTCGATGGTGGTGCGGTGAGCTAGGGTGCTGTATCGAGTCCTTCTGTGTGGTGGCGACTGTGCACCTAACTCTGGACTACATGGCGCAGGTCCTTCCGACTGGTGCTGCAGCTCCTCGGGGTTCCCTTCTTCGGCCTCCTGCCTAAGAAGCTCCTTGTAGGCGTCCAGGTTACGTGCCTCCAACGGGTACTCATCGATGCGGGGTGGAAGGTAGCCATCAGTGCTCTTGCGGATAGTCTATTTCTGTCGAGCCATCTATGAAAGTGAAAACTAGAGAAGGGCTAGAAAATTTTCACAAAGGACAGAGGTAGAATAGAACACCATTTTTCAATAGAACTCAACTCTAGGATGTAAGATAGTTTTTTTTTTTAGAGCAAGGATTAAGCAAGTTCTAATCGACCGTTCTATCTAGGCTGTGATCCTACAGTCAGCACGGCTCTGATACCAACTTTGTAACACCCAGATTTCCAAGAAATCCGAATGCTTCCATATGTGTGCCCAGGATGTCCTCAGAACACATATAGATTACAAATATTGAATCACAGAGAACACAATGCTCGAATAAAATAGTTTATATCAGAGTTTAACACAAAACATAGTCTTAAACAAATAACACAGCGGAAGACTTAATACTAATAAACGTCTTAACTAAGTGGAGCCTCAAATCCACAGGGACACCGACTGGTTGAACACAGCTTAGAAGTACGGCAGATCCTCCGGAAACTCAGCAAGCGACTGATCATTCATTGCTCCATCTGTTACCCATCCGGGATTTTGTTGAATAGTTGCAAGTGTAAGTAAACCATCTTACTTAGCAAGTATAACACGGGTTATGCAAGGACAAAAGGCTTGACACGGTTATACTGCATTAGCACTTTTAGTTGATTCATTTTATTATCATCCAACTTACTACAAATGAGTAGTTCCCAAGTATAAACCCATTAATAAGGTATAAGTGATTATGGAACAAACCAACATCAACCACTAATATCATCTTCTAATCAAAAAGGATCCAGGCCGCTCGTGTCCGTGAGCACGGCAATCATGATAGATCAACACTCTGCAGAGGTTTCGCCCTTTACCCGCCGGTCACATAAATCCCAAAAGAACTTATGTTACGAGGACTTTCACAAAACACCCTAACAAGCACAGTAGCCGTTTTGGTTCAACATAGGCAGCATAACCCGAGGCATCGAGATTGACGTACGCTCAGGGCGCAACGTGAGGGGGTCAATGGCGTCCAGAGCGAGAGCGCAATCATCGCAACGTGTGAAGCTGCCGTACCTCGGGCGCTTACATCACGGGACTTTGCCTAACGGGGCATAGCCAAAGGATAAAACCGTCCTCGATGGATCAAACTATACTCTCACCCATGCACCCCACATACGCCTTTCGGTAACCACTGGCGAGCTAGAGACGTACAAGCTAGTTATCCAAGACCAGAGCCATTATAGTTCCAACGGCAGCGAACAGGTTCCTGGGTTGCCGCTTTAAGAACCGGACCTTATGGAGAGACATTAGAACAAAGCACAAAGCACATGCTCTAATTCCCTAGATCAAACCTTATAGAGACACTAGAACAAAGCACACAGCACATGCTCTAGTTCCCCGAACCATGTTGCTAAAAAGCATCTTTTAACCATCATTGAAGTGAACCATTATTTCCACATTAACATAAAAATAAAGGTTGGTTGCAGCGCATAGCATATTCTAACCATAATGCATAAAACCCTGGGTAAACAAGGAATAAGGTAAAGACTAGGAACATCCTTAGGGTTTAACAATATTAAACACATGCATATGATTGATGTGATTAATCGGTGTATAGGTAACAAGGATGATCCGTGTTATACTTGCCTTCCTCAGTGAACTGCTGCTGCACTTGATCTTCGTGAACGGGATCGTCGACGAACTCGAGCGGCTCGGCAACTACTCACATCGATCACCACACAAGCATCCACACATACATGCAAACAAGACATTTAATTAGAACAGTACACCAAACACAAACAAAAGATGAAAAGAAGGTTTTAGGATTAATCTACGCTTCACTACGAACACGTGAGCGCGAAAATCACTCAAATCGGAGTTAAAACGGAGAAACTACGCTAAAAACGGGCTCTAGGGGCTTGCTGGTAAAGGTTTTAGGCTTCTAGGCGTGTTTTTGAAAGAAACCAGAGACCTAAAATGTAATTTTGTATAAAAACACAAGGGCTGCGGTGTAAAAACAACTTTCAGGACGGCGGGCATGATTTTTCAAAAGGACAGGGGCTAAACCGAAAGAAAAAGGACTTGGTTGTAAATACTTTTGAACTGCACTGGACCGCGGGTTAATTTTCGAAAAACAGAGGGGCTCTTTTGCAAAAACGCCACGGCAACGGCTGGATGCTGACGTCACCATTGACCGAACCGTGGACCGGCCCTGAACCGCGGTTCACTGGTTCACGGTGAACCGTGCTCGGTTTAAACTGGTTTTAGATCTGGACCATCGGTTTTGGATTGAACGGCTAGGATTAGATCGAGGCTCTCGGCTCACCGGAGCGCAGCGGCTCGCGGCGGCGCATGGCGGCGCTCTCGCCGGAGTGAGCTCGGCTGGGGGCTAGAGGGCTCGGTTTCTCGCCGCGTTTGGTCCTAGAGAGAGAGGAGACAACGGGGAACTCGATTTGGGGGTTGTGGACGAGGATTGAGCGGCAATGGCGGCTGGCGACGCACGGCGGCGGAGCGGCTGCTCCGGCGAGCTCGCACGCGTGCTGCAGGGCGAGAAGAAAAGGGATTTTAAGCTCGGCGCGTTGCTTACCCCTCGGTGAAGCTTCTGGTGCGGATCTAGGCGGCAAGGCGGCGGTGAAGCGGCGAGTTAGCGACGGCGGCGCGAGCTCGGGGTCGGCGGCTAGGGTTTGAGCGCGAGCTCGAGGCACGAAGGACAAAGGGGTCGGGCAGCGACTTAAATAGGGGCTCCGGGGTCTCCTTCGCGTGCGCTCCAAGCCGACGAAGGAGGTGTGCGCGGAGGGGACTCGCGGCGGCGTGGGGAGGAGTTCGGCGCGGCTACGGCTGGAGGAGGAAGACGCGGCTGACGCGTGGGCCCGGGCGGTCAGCGGCAGCGTGCGGAGGAAGAGCGCGCCGACAGGTGGGCCCGGCATGTCAGTCTCAGTGGGAAAGAGAAGAGAGAGCGCGGAGCGGGCTGGGCTGCGGTAGCGCGACTGGGCCGTGGCTCTGCTGGGCCGCGCGAAGGAGGAAAGGGAAGATGGGCCGCGCAGATAAAGGAAAGGTTGGGCCGCAGAAAAGAAAAAGAAAAAGGAGAAGGAGTGGGCCGCTGGGCTGAAAAGAGAGAGGAAAAAAGAGAGAAAAAGAAAAGGTTTTTCTTTTATTCAAACACTCATTTGAATTCAAATTCAAATTTGAATTCAACAATCAAAAATAAATGCACCAGCATGAATGCAACAATAATGTTTCTATTTCCTATATTTGCTTTTAATTATTCAAAAATTTTATTTCCCTATATTATTTATGAGCACTTTAATATAAAAAGCCAATTAATTACTAAATTTTAAATTGGGCATTTTTAGGGTGTTACAAATCTACCCCCCTTAAAATGAATCTCGTCCCCGAGATTCGGATCTAGATTGGAAGAGATGTGGATATTCTGCCTTGAGATCCATCCTTTCTCTCACGAGTTGCTTCACCTTCTGAGTGACGTTTCCTTGCACACACGGATGTCTTTGTTCCCGGTGACCCTCTCTAATTCCTCCAAAACCTTGACCAATCTCTGAGGACTTAATTGCCTGATACTCAATCTTCTCTCCTGATGGAGCCACTAACTGGACTGCACGCTTGGAACACTGTATAACTGCTTCGTACCTTGCTAGCCAGCTCATTCCCAAAATCAGATCCATCCCGATAGAGTTTAAGACTATAGGGTGTGCTAAGAAGTCTACCCCCCTTATGTTAACCACTACGTTAGGACAACGTAATGTGGCCCGGAGTTCTCCCCCCGGTGAGTTAACTAACATGGTGTTCCCCATAGGTTGCATAAGCATCAAGTTCTTTTTCACGAAATCAGCAGATATGAAAGCATGCGAAGCTCCAGAATCGAACAAAACTGTAGCAGGTTGTGAGTTGATCGGAAACGTACCGACTACCACATCTGTGGCTCCTTCTGCAGTTTCTGCTCCCACATGGTTGATCTTGCCCTTGGCGTAGTTCTGTTGGCCATGGTTTCCCTGCGCCTGCTGCTGATTTCCATTCTGAGTTTGTTGTGGCCCTGCCTTCTGGTTGTTGTTCTGACCGGTGGAGTTCTGGACCCTCCGGGGACAAAATTTAGCGTAGTGTCCCTGTTCACCACAGTGGTAGCATGCCCTTGGGTCAACAGGAGTGGTGTTAGCCGGGGTGGTGCGTGAAGCCTGAGTGTTATGCTGCTCGTTCTGGTAGCGCTGCTGCTGCTGTGGTGGTGGATTCTGGGTATGTTGATGGTCCTGATGACCTGACTGTCCCTGAGTGCGCTGCTGATTCACCTGCTGGGGGTTGTAGCGGGAGCGGACGTTGCTGCCAGATTGCTGGTTCATGATCCTCCTCTTTTTGTCTTCAATCTCACAGCGCTTGTGCTCCACCATCAGGGCACCATCGACCAATGCACCGAAGGTTGGGAAGGTGATGCACATCAACTGTAGCTGCAAAACATCCTGGAGTCCATTCCGGAAGCGAGTTTGCCTCTTCTCATCTGTCGACACCTCATCTGGTGCGTAGCGGGCCAGCTCGAGGAACTTGTCACGGTAGGCAGTGACGCTCATTCCTTCCTGCGTCAGGGCTAGGAACTCCCTCTTCTTCAGGACCGTCAGTCCCTCAGGCACGTGGTGAGCACGGAAGGCGTCACTGAACTGCTGCCAGGTGATCTGGTTGCGATCGGGTTGCGCATATTGGTATGCTACCCACCAGTCGAGAGCGGCTCCTTCGAACTGCCCAGAGGCATAGAGCACCTTCTCCCTGTCATCACACTGAGCAATGTCGAGCTGTCTCTCCACTGCCTTGATCCAATCTTCAGCTTCCATTGGATCCTTGGCGCGGGAGAACTTTGGCGGGCGCCCCGTCAAGAACTCTCCCCTCTTGTCCCGGATGGGCTGGGGAGGTGGCTGAACAGGTGGATTCTGCAGGTTCTGCTGCATCAAAGCTATGGCCTGAGTCAACTGTTGCATCGTCTGTGTCTGCAAGCGGACTAGATCCTCCATGGTGGGCGGCTGGTTCTGGTTCTGATTCAGGTTCTGGTTCTGGTTCTGGTTCTGGTTGCCACCACCCGTCGATCCTCTTGTCCCAACCATCTGTCATAAATCAAAATCCCAGCATTCATAATCACAGTCATGTCTGACCCAGTGTCAAGAACAGAAGCAATCCATTGACAAGATAAGGTACTCAGGCGATAGGAAAGATGATAGATGATGTGCAAAGGAGAGGTTAGGAACCCAACTATCTATCCACTAAATACCTTATACCTTAATCCAATACTAGATGATTGCGGACTTTCGTCCACGCTCATCACAAACATTACAAAGATCCAAATCACACATAAGCATAATGACAATTCATTCAAGCATTGAAGGACAAGGTTCACACAAGACCCGACACTCTTAGACTAGTTTTGGACCCAAAAACGTTCTATTTGATCTCTACTAGCATTTAGGGTCGATGGTGGTGCGGTGAGCTAGGGTGCTGTATCGAGTCCTTCTGTGTGGTGGCGACTGTGCACCTAACTCTGGACTACATGGCGCAGGTCCTTCCGACTGGTGCTGCAGCTCCTCGGGGTTCCCTTCTTCGGCCTCCTGCCTAAGAAGCTCCTTGTAGGCGTCCAGGTTACGTGCCTCCAACGGGTACTCATCGATGCGGGGTGGAAGGTAGCCATCAGTGCTCTTGCGGATAGTCTATTTCTGTCGAGCCATCTATGAAAGTGAAAACTAGAGAAGGGCTAGAAAATTTTCACAAAGGACAGAGGTAGAATAGAACACCATTTTTCAATAGAACTCAACTCTAGGATGTAAGATAGTTTTTTTTTTTAGAGCAAGGATTAAGCAAGTTCTAATCGACCGTTCTATCTAGGCTGTGATCCTACAGTCAGCACGGCTCTGATACCAACTTTGTAACACCCAGATTTCCAAGAAATCCGAATGCTTCCATATGTGTGCCCAGGATGTCCTCAGAACACATATAGATTACAAATATTGAATCACAGAGAACACAATGCTCGAATAAAATAGTTTATATCAGAGTTTAACACAAAACATAGTCTTAAACAAATAACACAGCGGAAGACTTAATACTAATAAACGTCTTAACTAAGTGGAGCCTCAAATCCACAGGGACACCGACTGGTTGAACACAGCTTAGAAGTACGGCAGATCCTCCGGAAACTCAGCAAGCGACTGATCATTCATTGCTCCATCTGTTACCCATCCGGGATTTTGTTGAATAGTTGCAAGTGTAAGTAAACCATCTTACTTAGCAAGTATAACACGGGTTATGCAAGGACAAAAGGCTTGACACGGTTATACTGCATTAGCACTTTTAGTTGATTCATTTTATTATCATCCAACTTACTACAAATGAGTAGTTCCCAAGTATAAACCCATTAATAAGGTATAAGTGATTATGGAACAAACCAACATCAACCACTAATATCATCTTCTAATCAAAAAGGATCCAGGCCGCTCGTGTCCGTGAGCACGGCTATCATGACAGATCAACACTCTGCAGAGGTTTCGCCCTTTACCCACCGGTCACATAAATCCCAAAAGAACTTATGTTACGAGGACTTTCACAAAACACCCTAACAAGCACAGTAGCCGTTTTGGTTCAACATAGGCAGCATAACTCGAGGCATCGAGATTGACGTACGCTCAGGGCGCAACGTGAGGGGGTCAATGGCGTCCAGAGCGAGAGCGCAATCATCGCAATGTGTGAAGCTGCCGTACCTCGGGCGCTTACATCACGGGACTTTGCCTAACGGGGCATAGCCAACGGATAAAACCGTCCTCGATGGATCAAACTATACTCTCACCCATGCACCCCACATACGCCTTTCGGTAACCACTGGCGAGCTAGAGACGTACAAGCTAGTTATCCAAGACCAGAGCCATTATAGTTCCAACGGCGGCGAACAGGTTCCTGGGTTGCCGCTTTAAGAACCGGACCTTATGGAGAGACATTAGAACAAAGCACAAAGCACATGATCTAATTCCCTAGATCAAACCTTATAGAGACACTAGAACAAAGCACACAGCACATGCTCTAGTTCCCTGAACCATGTTGCTAAAAAGCATCTTTTAACCATCATTGAAGTGAACCATTATTTCCACATTAACATAAAAATAAAGGTTGGTTGCAGCGCATAGCATATTCTAACCATAATGCATAAAACCCTGGGTAAACAAGGAATAAGGTAAAGACTAGGAACATCCTTAGGGTTTAACAATATTAGACACATGCATATGATTGATGTGATTAATCGGTGTATAGGTAACAAGGATGATCCGTGTTATACTTGCCTTCCTCAGTGAACTGCTGCTGCACTTGATCTTCGTGAACGGGATCGTCGACGAACTCGAGCGGCTCGGCAACTACTCACATCGATCACCACACAAGCATCCACACATACATGCAAACAAGACATTTAATTAGAACAGTACACCAAACATAAACAAAAGATGAAAAGAAGGTTTTAGGATTAATCTACGCTTCACTACGAACACGTGAGCGTGAAAATCACTCAAATCGGAGTTAAAACGGAGAAACTACGCTAAATCAGGCTCTAGGGGCTTGCTGGTAAAGGTTTTAGGCTTCCAGGGGTGTTTTTGAAAGAAACCAGGGACCTAAAACGTAATTTTGTATAAAAACACAAGGGCTGCGGTGTAAAAACAACTTTCAGGACGGCGGGCATGATTTTTCAAAAGGACAGGGGCTAAACCGAAAGAAAAAGGACTTGGTTGTAAATACTTTTGAACTGCACTGGACCGCGGGTTAATTTTCGAAAAACAGAGGGGCTCTTTTGCAAAAACGACACGGCAACGGCTGGATGCTGACGTCACCATTGACCGAACCGTGGACCGGCCCTGAACCGCGGTTCACTGGTTCACGGTGAACCGGGCTCGGTTTAAACTGGTTTTAGATCTGGACCATCGGTTTTGGATTGAACGGCTAGGATTAGATCGAGGCTCTCGGCTCACCGGAGCGCAGCGGCTCGCGGCGGCGCATGGCGGCGCTCTCGCCGGAGTGAGCTCGGCTGGGGGCTAGAGGGCTCGGTTTCTCGCCGCGTTTGGTCCTAGAGAGAGAGGAGACAACGGGGAACTCGATTTGGGGGTTGTGGACGAGGATTGAGCGGCAATGGCGGCTGGCGACGCACGGCGGCGGAGCGGCTGCTCCGGCGAGCTCGCACGCGTGCTGCAGGGCGAGAAGAAAAGGGATTTTAAGCTCGGCGCGTTGCTTACCCCTCGGTGAAGCTTCTGGTGCGGATCTAGGCGGCAAGGCGGCGGTGAAGCGGCGAGTTAGCGACGGTGGCGCGAGCTCGGGGTCGGCGGCTAGGGTTTGAGCGCGAGCTCGAGGCACGAAGGACAAAGGGGTCGGGCAGCGACTTAAATAGGGGCTCCGGGGTCTCCTTGGCGTGCGCTCCAAGCCGACGAAGGAGGTGTGCGCGGAGGGGACTCGCGGCGGCGTGGGGAGGAGTTCGGCGCGGCTACGGCTGGAGGAGGAAGACGCGGCTGACGCGTGGGCCCGGGCGGTCAGCGGCAGCGTGCGGAGGAAGAGCGCGCCGACAGGTGGGCCCGGCATGTCAGTCTCAGCGGGAAAGAGAAGAGAGAGCGCGGAGCGGGCTGGGCTGCGGTAGCGCGACTGGGCCGTGGCTCTGCTGGGCCGTGGCTCTGCTGGGCCGCGCGAAGGAGGAAAGGGAAGATGGGCCGCGCAGATAAAGGAAAGGTTGGGCCGCGGAAAAGAAAAAGAAAAAGGAGAAGGAGTGGGCCGCTGGGCTGAAAAGAGAGAGGGAAAAAGAGAGAAAAAGAAAAGGTTTTTCTTTTATTCAAACACTCATTTGAATTCAAATTCAAATTTGAATTCAACAATCAAAAATAAATGCACCAGCATGAATGCAACAATAATGTTTCTATTTCCTATATTTGCTTTTAATTATTCAAAAATTTTATTTCCCTATATTATTTATGAGCACTTTAATATAAAAAGCCAATTAATTACTAAATTTTAAATTGGGCATTTTTAGGGTGTTACAAGGTTTAGGACCAAAAAGGCATGAGATCGATTCTAGAAAAAGCTCATTCTGAAGCTTCACATGTGGCCTCGTCCAAATCCGAGGCACCCACAACGGGACACCAAACAAATTCAGATAATTACCTTCGAGTACCGACCAAACCTTCCGTAAATTCACCTATTCCATACCCTCAATCAACTCTACCCGAAACAATTCGACTTCCCGCAATTCGAAGCAAACAAAAGTTTCATAAAAAGCCCTAGGGTCTAGGGGGAGGGGACGCTTTCTTCCCAGAACTTATTTAAAGAATAGATAGAAAACCCGTCAATTTTGGATCCAATTTGGGATTTTTCTTGGGAAGTTTCAGGAAGAAATTGGAATGGAACCCATCCACTGTGCTCACATGCATATTAATTCAACCTCTCACCAAGGTCTCCCATTTCGAGTCAAGAAATAGATAAAAAGCCACATCCCATTGCACTGGTCAGGGGCATATTCCAGAGATACCGAAACAAAAAAAATCCATGGTCGTTGAAGATACTTCTAGACCTAAGTCAAAACGAACTGGCGCATGTAGTTTATTGAAACCCTTGAACTCGGAATATGGGAAGGATCAAAACCATCTGCACCCCATGCAGGATTTACAGCTTGTACCCGTGGACAAGACATTGCTTCTCCACGAGGCTCATACCAGGAGCTACAGCGCAGAAGTATGTGTAGACCGCCTGAAAAAGAATATTTATTATTTGAAAGAATATTGAGGACACCATATACCTATTTTGTTCTATATAACGTGGATTCGCTTTCAGAATATTGTACCGAGGAATTCGACATGTAAAAGTACATTCATTGGCTTATCAAATTCTCTATCGAGCCATGAAAAAGATTCAACAAAAGACATAAACAAATCCACTATTGGTTTTACGTCAAGCAATACGTAGAGTAACTCCCAATCTTTTACACATTCAATTCATAACATCCCTTTTCAATCCATAATAAAAAACAATTAGGATTCATAGCTATATCTGTATCCATAGATGTTTTCATTTGTGTGTAGAAAGAGCTACATACCCTATCATATTATATTACTTACACAAAAAATATCTGTATTAAGTCTTGATATTTCTTCGCGAAGTCCTTTCTTCAATCTTAGATTGAAAAAAGACTGCTATGATCTAGGGAAAAAGAGTGCCTAATCACGAGGATCCTCTTGAATCTTTTCGAGTGCTACTATAAGAGTTTATTCGAGATAGAAAGCTAGGCGGGCACTACCCTCGATATAGTCTAGTACAGATATATAGGTCACAGATATATTAATTAGAGGTTTCTTCGGAAAACTCTATCTATTCTGGTGTGGATGGCAAGCAGGCTGATATTTAGTAACCTAACCTTTTATAGTCGGGGGAGCTTTCCCCTCCCACTGCTTGGGAGCTCAGCACGGTTTCACGGTTTTGCATGAGAGAAAGAAGCGAGGAACCCATATGGTAGTGTTGCAGTTTAGTAGGAAAGCCAGTTCGTGGTATAGAGGCTTGAATCTGACCCATGATCACCCATTAACCCATCAATTTTGGATCCAATTCGGGATTTTTCTTGGGAAGTTTTGGAAGAAATTTTTTTATTCCTAAGTTTGATTTATTATCTAATAGAATTCCCTTCTATTCTATATAGAACTGGAGTGAATAACTAAAAAAATAGAAGAATGATAGATAGTAAAGAAAAGGACTGCGAGGTGGGTAGTTTATCGGGGGCAGATGCCTCCTAAAGAGTAACGGAGGCTTCCGTCTGGGTATGCGCCCTTGGATTGTTGTTGCATATTCAGCACCCGGAAAAGGTAGAAGAATGGGGCATATTCTGGGACGGCCTGATCTTAGGCCCTGACTCACCCTCCGTGGACGAACCTTGTGGAGGAAACCTTGGGTTTTCGAGGCATTGGATTCTCACCAATATTCTATGGGGTTATTACTTAGAAGTCTACTTTGTACCAGATCCCCTCCTATCTGATAGAAAAGGGTCCGTCTTTGCTTTCCTTTTTAATGCTACCTGTGATTCAGCCACAGTAAGAGCCAACTAGTGAATAAGGGCAATGTTTTTAATATTTCAGCTTTTGGAGTTACTATGACGAGTTCATGGGTGCAGCTGGGTGAATTTTATTTTGATATCACAAATGGTAAAAAACACCAGAAGCTCTTGGGTACATAATTTATTTATTGGATCCATTTTACGTGAGAAAGAAAAGAACGGAGGAAGGAAAGAATGTATGCATGTTCTAACTTCGTCCATATGCAAGTCTTGGGAGCTAATACGTAGCTAATACATTGGAGCTGGGTGTTTTGGGTGGAGGGCGGATCCGGAATGGAAAACGCCACCAACAGTAGAAAATGCAAATCCCGAAAGGTAAAGTAAGGGTACGAGTGTAAATAAGGACTTATCAGAGGAAAATCCACCATCCCATGCACTGTGCATTTCTCTTTTTTTTATAGTCAAGGTTCATGGGCCCTGATGTTGTTACAGTCTTTTCCTAACTACGAAGGGAATATTCTCTGCTTTACATGGGCATTTTAGTACAAACACACGCGCTGGGACACGTTGACTCAACTGCTCCCTTTGACTAAGTTTACAGATGCTGTCCCCTTCGGTCACATCTGGCTCCAGGCGCTGTTGTCTTCGCCGGCCCCTTCGGGCTCCGTAAGCCTTCGCTGGCCCCTTCAGGTCCCGTAGGTCTTCGCTCCTTGAATTCTTTTGCAAGAGGGCCGAAGGTACCCGAAGGGCTTGCGTAGAACCCTGACATCAAATCCTGCATAAGCAGTTAGGTGCTTTTAACGGTCCCTTCGGTTTCAGGCCCGAAGGTCGCGTCCCCAACAGCGGCCCCTTGGTGGGTAGGGCCAAGTCTTTTGGGCCAAACCGCCAACCCTCAGTAATGTGCGGCTTCGGGCTTTCAGAACGCCTCCCTCTGACCACGAAGGGTAAAAATTTTGAAATTGTGGGGTAAAATGATCATTCTGCTCCTTGCAACGTTCAGCAAATGAGTTGTCCTATATAAGACCTTTGGGGGACCCAAGGGAGGGGTCGCTTTCATTCTTCGTGAACAAGCTGCAAGTTCATCTCCTCATTTAGTTGCCTTCGTAACCATTGCTTCAAGTTTTGAAACTAGAGTTACTTTTCAGATCTTCTCGGTTGACGAGGACTTCAGATGTCTCCAAAGCGTAAAGCTTCGGGCGATGGTCGACCTTAGGCTCTGCCCCTTGAGCGGCACACCCTGGTATTCGGGGAGTCTGATGTCTCTTTATGGACTTTGGAGCGTCTGGGCGAGGCTATTGACTCTTTGAAGTACCATTTGCCTGAATCAGGGTGTTTCAAGCCGGCCCCTCAGCCTGGAGAGGTTGTGGTCTTTCGCGACATGTTCGACGCTGGCCTTCGGTTCCCTCTCGACCCTGTTGTTGTGGACATGTTGGATTACCTCAAGATCAAACTGCACCAGCTTACGCCGAACGCCTTCGTGTGGTTGAGCCTTTACCTGTGGATCTACAAGACGACAGGAGTTCCGGCCAGCGCGAAGGGATTTGCTTTTACACATCCCGTTCACAAGCAGCCTCGGTCGGTCGCTTCTAGCCCGTAAGGACACTTCGGGTGTCTGAACTTCGTGTATCACACCGACTTACTTGCTCCTGTTACCGCTTACAAGAACAGGTGGTCCGACGATTGGTTGTGGCGGACCACTCCGAAATTATTCCAAGTTAAGTACCCACGGATCACTAATCAAGCAGTCAGGCACTTAATCCGGAATAAGCTGGAGCGCCGTCGGATTATATCCGATTAACCACGTCCTTTCACGATCGAAACAACACGCGCGCCCACACGAAGGTGAGTCCCAGAAATTACAACATTCCACAAATTCATCATACATAATAGTATCATAAAGTTATTACAAACCAAGTTCGAATTTCAAATCAGAGTACGAGAGTTCATTGCAGCGGAATATTAAAACTAGCGACGATACATAGCAACACCCCGATGAAGCCGACCATGGTGCTAGTCCTCCCGATCCTCAGAAGAGGACGGAACCCACTCAACATGCCAGCCAGGAGGAACCTAGGTAGGCCAAGTGATGGAATCGACTGCCACATCCATAACGGTACCTGAAATAATAGCCACAAGCAAGGCTGAGTATACTAATACTCAGCAAGGCTTACCCGTCGGGTGAAAACTACGTCACCGACATCTAGACATGAAAGGCTTTTGGCTTGTGAGTTTGTTTACCAAAAAGCTACTAAGAGTGGATCCTTATTTCCATGATTTTAGCATCCAATTCTAGTAGAGTTAACCATTCTAGATTAGCATCCTATCTAAGCATACAAGTGGTGCAATACAATTTAGTACATACAACAAGTTCATCATCCTCCAGTTCCACTTATTACTCAATGCAGCACAGCGGTCAAGCAGTCTCATTAACCGCGAGAAGCGGACAGTTTGAACCGAATTTTGCTACCTGGCCAGGGTAAACCCAACACACACGGATAATGCATGCTATAAAAGGCACAAGCACTGACCAACCTTTCCCATCAATCCACAATTCGGCGCCGGGTCCACTCCCTTAGGATAAAGGTTTACCGCTTCACTCACGGCATCATGCATATATCCACATGTGTACGGCAAGGGAAACAAAATATTTCCAAGGAGAGATGGCTATTGGTCCTAGCTGCTTCAATCTGGTACCAGGCTTACCGATTCCCATAGGTCGGCATGTGTGTGGTACGTTCAAAAACTTGACACACAGAACCACACGTTTCGACCTTAATCCAATTATCATACACGGACGGGAGATCTACACATACCATCCCGCCTATCCATCCTTATGATTCCAACACAAGTAAAGGCAAGCAACTCCTATATCTCGCGAGTGACAGGAAATCACTCGACTTGTAACGGTCCTAAAGGCATTGCTCTACCGATCCTATCATGCTAGTATTTCAAGTTATAGGTACTAGAATCATGCAACTTGGGTATTCATACAACACCTAGAACGTAAATGCACAAGCATAATAAATTCATAGTTGCACAATTTAAAAGTTAGGTCATGCTCTGGGGCTTGCCTTCTTGTGCTAGCTGACTGTCAGGCTCCGGGTCGATCACGACGACGTTGGCACCACCCTCAGGGACTTCCTCTTTGTTGACGGGGACGAGGTTGTAAATACCAACAGCGAGAGCGCCTTCTACATGAGATGCACAACTTTAATGCGGCTGCCTATGTGATCTAAGAACGAGGCCTCGAAAGCCATATTCACCTAGACATTCTAGTGAACTATTTTCTCCTTCACAAAATTAGAGGAGGTGTGTGGAAATTTTTATGTCTTTATGATGGTGATTGTGTACACATATACAACATTTCAAATTATTATTTTTAAGCAAGTGTGCAGTTCTGGAATTTAGATTTCACATGCTCCATATTTAATTAATTATCCAAAGTGTTCTATTTCTTTTTATAAAACTCAATTTTAATCTAGCTTCTTCTCGTTTTTGTTTCTCTGTTTCTGTGCATCCTTTTTATACGCAAACTTTATGACAGCTACTGGAGTATAAGAGTTAGGCTCACTCCAAATTTTAGCTAAAACTGAGCTACACAGAAATTATTAAAAATAGAACAAGTTGCTGTCCTAGGAAACAAGATTAATTCATATAAAATCGAAACTACTTCCAAAACAGGAGTTTTCTTTACCAGAGCTACTCATGAGGGAAAGGAAGGCGCTGACCAAGTGGTGGCTAAAAATAACGCTTGGACAACCCTTAATAATGTTCTATCCGAAAACTAACATCTATTTATTTGGGAGCCTAAACAGGGTCAAAATTAGATTTAGCATTTTTACCACATGTTCTAATAAGTTCCTAGACCTCTGGTGAAAGATAGTGATTTTTTGCGGCATGGATTATTTCTAATAATTGCAGAACTAAACTAGAACATGAATCACAAAATAAATCATAACTGAAGCTACAGTCCATATTTTTAGGTCTCCTTTGGATACAAGGCGTCTAAAGCCATCACAAACAACATATCCAAAGTTCAGCTCCAGAAGAGCTCAGGATTTGAAATGGTGCACCAGATTCTAAAAACTAAGTTTGAATTTTAATTCAAAAACTGTTCACAAATAGTGTATACATGCTAACATGAGATTGGAGTTTACAACCTCACGAGTCCAGGGAGTATTTTTGTGTATTTTTCTGATTTTTGTATGATTTTTAGTGGATTTTACAAGATTTTGGGAGAATGAACTAAACCTTAAGAATCTTTTCGCGCCGTGACCCTTGAAACTTTTGAAACTTCGCAAACAGGCCCCTGGATTCTTTCACTGGGAACCCTACGAAAAGGAAGAAGATGAAGATGTGCCCACGGCTCGTCGGCGGCGTTGCGCCGGCCAAGCGACGGTGGGAGGAGGTCGGAGGTGGGGGAAAAGGACGAGCAGCTCACCACGAGTCGAATGGTGGCGGTTGGGAGGCCGGAGGAGGCTCGGAGGTCACCGGCGACGGAGCAGTGGCGGTGCGGCCGTCGCGGCTTCAACTCCGGCGAGGTTAGCGGGTTTCACCGGGGTTGGAGGGGCTCGTGAGCACCAGTGGGACTTGGCGAAGACGTTCGGATGCTCGGTTGGCGTTGGGGATGGCTCGAAGGGGTAGCTCGACGTGGAGGTGCTCCGGCGGCCGGAAATGGGGATTTTGGGGGAAATCCCGATTTCTCGCTGGAGAGTTGAGGGGAGCTTGAGAGAAGTGGGGGAAAAGGAAGCTAAAGAAGTGGACTAGCTCTGCCCACGGTGAATTTGGAAATGGTGGAGGGATGGAGGCGAATTTGCTCCGGCGCTCGAGCTCGGCTCTTGCGGCAAGAGGTTGAAGACGAAGCTCGGGAGCGTGAGGGAAAGAGCTGGCTGCGTTGCTGGCTGAGGAGAGGGGTCAGGGTCCCTTGGCGAGCGTTTGGAGCGAGCTAGATGCCGCTGGGCTCGCTTGGGGCGTGTGTGGGCGTGCTCAAGCCGTCGGGGTCGCCATGAGTGCGCCTGTGAGCTCAGGCAGCGCGCGAAGCGGTTGGGCGTCGCGGATCGTGGCGCGGGCGAGGGGAGATACGCCACAGAGGGGGCCTGGTGCGTAGCGGGAGGGAATCTACCGCGGAGCGGCTCAGCACGGCGCGTGCGGCCGCGGCCAGTGGCCGAGCTCGGCTCGCCTTCATGGCGTTCCGCGCGGCGCGGGGCAGCTAGGGCGCCACAACACGCGACGTGATCGAAGTGTAGCCCGACACCCGTGCAAGGACAAGAGGAACATGCCGCCGCAGCTTGGCTGGCCAGCCGAGGCCACCGCCGCTCGCCGGCCACGTGGCGGCCACTGCCGGCCTGCGCAGAGCGCGCCAGGGCGAGCTGGCAGGCGCCCGTGGAGCTCCTCTTTTGTCTGTGGATTTTCTCCAAAAATTTGAACTGAACATTCAAATGTTCAAAAATAAAAGTTGGAGTTTGAGATATGGGACACAACTTTCTTTTTGGGGTGAACCTGAAATTTCAAATTTTTCAAGCTCAAACAGGCCATTTTCAAACAGGCATTCAGCACGGTTTTTCGAGTTTTTGAGGTGCTTAACTGCAAAATTTGATAAAGTCCCAAACAGTAACTAGGCTTTATTTGTGATGACAAACAACTTCTATTTGTGGAGATTTTCAAGTTTAGTACAAAATTCTTGAGGTTTCAGTTGGGTGTCAAAAAGGCCTTATTGAAATTCAATTTCGTATTTAAATTCAAATCAAGTGTGCTACAACCAATGCTACCCTTTGATCCTGTTTTTAGTGTGTTCTCAAGGTGCTAACTTTAGGGATGTCACAGCCTACCCCCCTTAAAAGGAATCTTGCCCCGAGATTCGATTGTGCTTAGGGACAAGGTAGGAAAAGGTACCTTGGTCTTAGGAAGGATGTCGGGAAAGTTCTTTTTAAGATAGTCCTTGGTTTCCCATGTGGCTTCATCCTCGGAGTGATGACTCCACTGAATTTAATACATTTTAACTTCTCTTCTTCGTGTTTGTCTCTCCTTCTCATCGAGGATCTTGATGGGATGCTCATCATAAGAAAGATCCGGTTCAACCGAGAGTTCTTCTTGCTCAACAACCTCGGTCGGGACACGAAGACATTTCTTGAGTTGGGAGACATGGAATACATTGAGCACGGCGGAGAGCTTCTCGGGAAGCTTCACACGGTACGCTACCGGTCCACATTGTTGAGTGATTTCATATGGGCCAATGTAGCGAGGTGCAAGTTTTCCTTTCAATCCAAACCTTTGCACCCCCTTGGTCGGGGAGACCTTGAGATACACATGATCGCCGGCTTCGAACTGAAGGGGCCTCCGCCTTTGATCAAAGTAACTCTTTTGCCGTGATTGTGCGGTTCTCAAATTTTCACGGATGATGCTAACCTTTTCTTCTGCTTCCTTCACAAGGTCAGGGCCGTATGTGTACCTCTTGCCTGCCTGGGACCAACACGACAGTGTCCGACATCTTCTACCATACAAGGCTTCGAAAGGTGTCATTTTAAGAATTGCTTGGTAGCTGTTGTTATAGGAGAATTCAGCCAGAGGTAAGCATTTCTCCCAATTCTTCCCATAATGGATAACACAAGCTCAAAGCATATCTTCAAGTATTTGATTTACCCTTTCCGTCTGCCCATCGGTTTGAGGGTGATATGCCGAACTACGGATCAGTTTTGTGCCTAAGGATAGTTGCAATTGTTCCCAAAAGTGTGCCATAAATTGAGTACCACGATCTGAAATTATCGTCTTGGGTACCCCATGTAGACAAACGATCCGTTCCAAATAGATTTCAGCGTACCTCCCAGCGGCATAAGCGGTATTAACCGGAATAAAATGTGCAGTCTTGGTGAGGCGGTCCACAATTACCCATATGGAGTCATGCCCTTGCGGGGTCCTGGGAAGTCCAACAATGAAGTCCATGCTTATATCTTCCCACTTCCATGAGGGAATAGGTAGAGGTTGAAGAGTGCCTGCCACCTTCAAGTGGCTAGCCTTTACCCGCTGACACGTGTCACATTTCGACACATACGTGGCAATCTCCCGCTTCATCCTAGTCCACCAAAAGTTTTGTTTCAGATCTTGGTACATTTTGGTGCTACTGGGATGGATAGAAAATTTGGAGAGATGAGCTTCATCCACAATTTTCCTTCAGAGTTCAGTGTTCTTGGGCACCACTATCCGATGTCCAAACCACATCACTCCCTGCCCATCTAGCCGGAAACATTTATATTTTTCCTTCACCTTCTCTTTTGCCAATTTTCTCTTGAGGATTTTAATCTTTGCATCATTTAATTGGGCCTTAACAATCTGATCGTGCAAAGTTGGTTCAACAGAGATATGGTTGAAGTACCCATGAGGAACAATCTCCAAGTTGAGCTTTGCCATTTCATGGCACAAGGTGTTAGCGTAGGACTCCACGGAAAGGCAGTGACAGCGAGCCTTGCGGCTTAGTGCATCCGCAACCACATTAGCCTTCCCAGGGTGATAATGCACACTAAGGTCATAATCCTTTGCTAACTCCAACCATCTTTGCTACCTCATATTTAAATGTGCCTGAGTGAAGACATATTTGAGGCTCTTGTGGTCGGTGTACACGTTGCATGGAACACCCATCAGATAGTGTCTCCATATTTTGAGAGCATGAATAACAGCTGCTAACTCAAGATCATGTGTAGGGTAGTTTTGCTCATGAGGCCGGAGTGCTCGAGAAGCATAAGCAATGACTCGGTTCTGTTGCATAAGAACGTAGCCAAGTCCGGTGCCTGAAGCATCACAATAGACATCATAGGGCTTGGTGTTGTCGGGTTGAGCTAAAACTGGGGCTGAAGTTAAATGTTTTCTCAATGTGTGAAAAGCTTCTTCGCATTTGTCACTCCACACAAATTTGACTCCCTTCTTTAAGAGTTCGGTCATAGGTTTAGCAATCCGAGAGAAATCCGGAATGAAGCGGCGATAGTAACCGGCTAAACCTAGAAAACTCCGAATCTCATGGACAGAGGTAGGTGGTTGCCAATCCACAACCTCTTGCACCTTGGTTGGATCCATGGATATACCATCCTTGGAAACCGTGTGACCCAAGAATTTCACACTTTCTAGCCAGAATTCACATTTAGAGAACTTGGCATAGAGTTGATGGTCTCTCAATCTTTGAAGAACAATGCGAAGGTGCTCGGCATGCTCTTCCTCATTCTTGGAATATATGAGGATGTCATCAATGAAAACCACCACGAACTTGTCAAGTTCGGACATGAATACTGAATTCATGAGATACATGAAGTAGGCTGGGGCATTTGCGAGCCCAAATGACATGACCAGGAATTCATAAAGTCCGTAGCGGGTGGAAAAGGCAGTCTTCAGAATGTCACAAGGTCGAATCTTTATTTGGTGATAGCCAGAGCGAAGATCAATCTTCGAGAACACTCTGGCGCCAGCTAGTTGGTCAAAAAGAACATCAATGTGGGGAAGTGGATACTTGTTTTTGATGGTCACCGCATTGAGAGGCCGGTAATCAATACACAACCTCAAAGAATGATCCTTCTTCTTCACAAAGATAGCTGGACAACCCCACGGTGACACACTAGGACGGATGAAACCCTTGTCTAGCAGTTCTTGGAGTTGAATTTTTAATTCAGCCAATTCATTGGGTGGCATCTTATAGGGTCTCTTTGATATAGGTGCTGTGCCAGGTTGGAGTTCAATCACAAATTCAATGTTCCTATCCGGCGGCATCCCAGGTAAGTCGTCCGGAAAAACATCGGCATACTCACATACCACCGGAATGTCTTTTAGTTGTGTTTCTACCATGGTGTAAGCACAAGCATTGGTATCATTCCGGTGTGGCAGATATAGTGCACTAGGGCCATGTGTAGGCGAGTTTATTTCCACAACTTGTTCGGCGACATCTAGCACAACCTTATGTTGAATCATCCAATTTGCCCCCAAAACAATATCAATCCCTTCCATCCGAAGTAGAATTAAATCAGTAGGAAACACTTTTACCCAGCCTGATTGGTACTTTTCGGGTGACTTGGTTGGATGCTATTTTACCTCCCGCTGTTGATATCACATATGCTGATTTGGTGTGATAAGATTTTAACCCACATTTTGCATGAAATCTTGTGCTTATAAAACTATGTGTTGCCCCGGAATCAAACAATATCACAACAGGTTGGTTGTGGATAGGGAAAGTACCAGTCATATCCGGTGCTTCCTCAGGTAGGTCAGCCAAGGTGGTGTAGTTAAGCCTTCCTTGCCTGACTTGCACACGCTGCTGCTTGCCCTTGTTTTGCTGATTTCTAGGATGTTGGTTCTGCGGCTTGTTTTGTGGGCAGTCCTTGATGAAGTGACTGCTGCTGCCACACTTGAAGCACTGGTAGCCAGCTCCAGGACGGGACGGCTGCTGCACGTTCTGCCTCGGCGCCTGTTGCTGCTGCGGCGGTGGAGGGAAACGGGGCGCACCCTGCTGTGGTGGCCTAGCAACCCAACGTCCTGCCTGAGGCGCCCTTGGCCGCCCCTGTGGTGCAGTCGGGGGAACCAGGCGGAACCTCTGAGGCTGTCCACCCGAAGGTCCAGCGGGAGCCTTCCTCTTCTTCTCAGCCCTATGCACCATGTTAGCATCTTCCTGGGCAATAGCGATGTTCACAAGTTCACCATATGTGGCAACTCGGGTGGTGGTCAGTTGGGCCTTGAGCTTGGTGTTGAGGCCACGTCGGAACCTCTCCATCTTCTTCACATTAGAGTCGGCATGATGACCCGCATATGGGCACAGACCATTAAAGGCCTGGGCGTACTGGAGCAAAGTGCGGGTACCCTGATGCAGCGCCAGAAACTCAGTCAACTTCTGCTCAACCAAGCCAGCAGGAATGTGGTGGGCTTTGAAGGCAGTTTTGAACTCCTCCCACTCAATCACGTGGTTCTCCTGCTGCAGGGCCAAGTAATTCTCCCACCACAGGAGAGCTGCGCCGCGAAGACCACCTTGCGGTTGGGAGTGCAAGGCGTGGCCAGAATAGAGAACTTGGATTCGATGGCTCGAATCCATGCATCAGCCTCCAAGGGCTCCTCGGCTCTGGAGAACACCGATGGGTGTGTAGCCAAGAAATCCTCATACCGAGCCACTTGAGTTGGAGGGGCACGTTGGCCACCTTGCTGCTGCATCTGCTGCTGCATCATTTGTTGTTCTTGCTGCAGATTGCGGAGAATCTCCGTCTGAGTGGCATACAATTGTTGCCACGTCGGAGGTTGCTGCGGTGGCGGAGGTGGTGGTGGTTGTTGCTGTCCTTCTGGCCCCTGCTGGTTAGCGTTGGAGCCGCTAGCATCGTGACCGCTGCGAGTGATAACCATCTGCAGTAGGTACTTGTATTAGCCACATTTCATAAGCTTGCATAAACCAATGACAAGATTGAACGTGGCAATATAATGAAGTTTACTGCGTAAGGACAACATATAAGCAGGAAGTTTCGGAAGAAAAATCATATCTCCCAGTAGGAGTCAAATTAGATGCTCCAATTTGGTCAGTAGCTTAAAAATTTCATACTCTACAACTTTCATGTTTGGCTCAGAACCAAACTCGGGCTGGAACTAGGCCGAAAAATTTGAGTTTTAGCTCTCTGTATTTGCTGTTTTTCAGTAGGCCAAGCTATAGTGTTTTGGTTGCCATTTTCATTTCGCTTAACCAATGGGGTTGAAATTTGGTGAGCATTTTTTTGACAAATTTCAGAAAACTTTGTAGTTTAAGTCATAGCCCAGAAGTGATTGGAAAACACGTTAATAATTAAAACAAAGATAGCTGCAGAATGTTTTCAGCACAACCATTACAACCTTCATCAAGTTTTGGGGCTCACACATCCCATACTAAATGAATTATATTGTTCAAAAGATAAAAGGGGAGCTCAACTCCATCTAGCCTATTACATCATGAAGCCAAAATTTAGGCTATGCGGAGGAGTAACTTGCTACCGCAGCTCCTAGAAATCGTCTAGGTTGTTAGTTGTAGCCTCGCTGCCCATGGGAGACGGTAGAGCTGGAAGGGGCGGCATGTCATCATCGGTGTCTATGTCGGAATCAGGGGCCTCTCCTTCCCCATGCTCTCCATCCTCCTTAAGAAGGTGCTGAGCATCATGGGCGGCTAGCATGGCATTGGCATGCTCCAAGACACCCTGCACGTTCTCAAGCTCATCCCTTGTTTGGGTTAGCTCGTTGTGGACATTGTTGTGCGCTATGTGGAGGTCGGTCAATTGCCTCTCCAAATCTGCAATCATGGCGTCCCTGGTGCTCACCTCTATGGACAAAGATGTCCTCTCTATCCCAAGGTCGCGGGCACGAACAGACATATCAATGGCAAGGTTGAGTGCCTCACTCGGTGACCGTCCCAAAAGTACCTGCAGCCGGTGATAGGCCCGGATCCATCTCATCAAGAGTGCAGCTGCAGCGACGGGGTTCTCCGCCATCCTCAAAGGTGAGCTGAGATAGCGTCTCATCCAATGAGCATCGTCCGGCTGGGCCGGTGGAAACAGCCCAAGAAGCTGATGCTCCACAAGGTCCTGGTTCTGAGCGCAGAAGGAACTGATCCCATTGAGGGCAGCTAGCTCACAAGTGGTCTCCATATGGTGCCCATGGACTTCCACACTCCATGTGGGGGAGCTGGGACACGGTGGGTGGCGATGTACCACCAAACGCACTTGGGATCGAGTCACACCTCGGTCACGGATGATGGTTCTCTCATATTGTGGCGGGGTTGGGTAATCGAGCGCCTGCAACACGGACCAAAAGATGCTAAGAAAACCTTCCCATCCAAGACAGTCCGAGAAAGAGATGTCATTGGGGTAGCTGGCAAGGTCAGCGTGGGCGTCCATTCTGAACAAAAAGGTCGAAGTGTGAGAACCGGTTAGCGCCAAAAAAATAACATCAGATTCTGGATAGCGTAGTAAAAATTATAAAACTCAGCATATACAAACCCAAAAATTCCCAAATTTAGCTAGAACATCGTTGAAGTAATTTCCAACAAGTTTCATGTTGAAGGTTTGAGCAGAAACCGTCGTTAAGAAGATGTAAAAATTCAATTTTTAACTCACTATTCCCAGGAATTTCCAGCAGACGGGGTTACCGTTTTAAGCATAGCTCTCATTCTACTGAACCAAATTTGCTGAAATTTCTACAGCACAAACTAGATAACATTTATGATAACTTTCATGTGGAACACTGTTTCGTTTGACAAGGTTTTCAGGTTCGAATTAATGATGCAAACAGACTGTTTTTGGCAGAGTTTCGGCATAGTTTCCGGTTGTTTATTCAAATTTTGATGACGGGTAGTTCAATGGTCGTGCATTAAGGTTCAATAAAATTTCAGTGAATTGCAATGCATGAGCGGCCTATTCGTTCTCACCAACACACGTGCCAATAAACTTTTGGCCTACGAAGTTAGTGCCGGTGGCTAGGCAATATCCGTCTCTCCCTATATTAACTAGCCGAACTTTTCTAACCGTTCGACTTACGAAATCGTGGTTAGTGTACCTACAGAAAATTCCATTCCAGAACATATACAATCAACCTTTCGTGCCAGCACTCACGAAAGCGTTTCCATACATTACCACCCACCATAGAGGTGGCACCCGAACGTTCAACATTGAACGGGCAATGCTTCATATGTCACCAAAGCAACATATTGACAATTTCATACGCTCATGAAATAGCGTATTGACTTTGTACCGCCATCATATTTGCATATGATGTCGTGGTACGCTACAGCAATCGCCGTACCTTGCGCCCACCATGCTATTCTAGTTTCATACGCCATCACAGCGTATTGACTATGTGCCGCCACTATATTTTCATATAGTGCCGTGGTACGTTACAGCAATCGCCGTACCTTGCGCCCACCATTGCGGAAAGTAATGACAGAATGAAATATGCTGGGAGTCAGTATAATATATAATTAGCCATCTATCATATCGTGATCTCTTAACCCATATAGGCTTCACGTTCTATATATCATCCTTAGCGGTCTTATGGATAACATTCCATTGCAAGTGCGCGGCGGAAGCAAGAGTTGGCAAGTTTTATTCGAAATATTTATTTAGGGTCTGTTGCTCTCTCTGGTGCGCATGTTTCGGCTCTGATGCCAGCTGTGGCGGACCACTCCGAAATTATTCCAAGTTAAGTACCCACGGACCACTAATCAAGCAGTCAGGCACTTAATCCGGAATAAGCTGGAGCGCCGTCGGATTATATCCGATTAACCACATACTTTCACGATCGTAACAACACGCGCGCCCACACGAAGGTGAGTCCCAAAAATTACAACATTCCACAAATTCATCATACATAATAGTATCATAAAGTTAATACAAAGCAAGTTCGAATTTCAAATCAGAGTACGAGAGTTCATTGCAGCGGAATATTAAAACTAGCGACGATACATAGCAACACCACGATGAAGCCGACCATGCTGCTAGTCCTCCCAATCCTCGGAAGAGGACGGAACCCACTCAACATGCCAGCCAGGAGAAACCTGGGTAGGCCAAGTGATGGAATCGACTGCCACATCCATAACGGTACCTGAAATAATAGCCACAAGCAAGGCTGAGTATACTAATACTCAGCAAGGCTTACCCGTCGGGTGAAAACTACGTCACCGACATCTAGACATGAGAGGCTTTTGGCTAGTGAGTTTGTTTACCAAAAACCAACTAAGAGTGGATCCTTATTTTCATGATTTTAGCATCCAATTCTAGTAGAGTTAACCATTCTAGATTAGCATCCTCTCTAAGCATACAAGTGGTGCAATACAATTTAGTACATACAACAAGTTCATCATCCTCCAGTTCCACTTATTACTCAATGCAGCACAGCGGTCAAGCAGTCTCATTAACCGCGAGAAGCGGACAGTTTGAACCGAATTTTGCTACCTGGCTAGGGGAAACCCAACACACACGGATAATGCTTGCTATAAAAGGCACAAGCACTAACCAACCTTTCCCATCAATCCACAATTCGACGCCGGGTCCACTCCCTTAGGATAAAGGTTTACCGCTTCACTCACGGCATCACGCATATATCCACATGTGTACGGCAAGGGAAACAAAATATTTCCAAGGAGAGATGGCTATCGGTCCTAGCTGCTTCAATCTGGTACCGAGCTTACAGATTCCCATAGGTCGGCATGCGTGTGGTACGTTCAAAAACTTGACACACAGAACCACACGTTTCGACCTTAATCCAATTATCATACACGGACGGGAGATCTACACATACCATCCTGCCCGTCCATCCTTATGATTCCAACATATGTAAAGACAAGCAACTCATATATCTCGCAAGTGACAGGAAATCACTCGACTTGTAACGGTCCTAAAGGCATTGCTCTACCGATCCTATCATGCTAGTATTTCAAGACATAGGTACTAGAATCATGCAACTAGGGTATTCATACAACACCTAGAACGTAAATGCACAAGCATAATAAATTCGTAGTTGCACAATTTAAAAGTTAGGTCATGCTCCGGGGCTTGCCTTCTTGAGCTAGCTGACTGTCAGGCTCCGGGTCGATCACGACGACGTTGGCACCACCCTCGGGGACTTTCTCTTCGTTGACGGGGGCGAGGTTGTAAGTACCGTCAGCGAGAGCGCCTTCTACATGAGATGCACAGCTTTAATGCGGCTGCCTATGTGATCTAAGAACAAGGCCTCGAAGGCCATATTCACCTAGACATTCTAGTGAACTATTTTCTCCTTCACAAAATTAGAGGAGGTGTGTGGAAATTTTTATGTCTTTATGATGGTGAGTGTGTACACATATACAACATTTCAAATTATTATTTTTAAGCAAGTGTGCAGTTCTGGAATTTAGATTTCACATGCTCCATATTTAATTAATTATCCAAAGTGTTCTATTTCTTTTTATAAAACTCAATTTTAATCTAGCTTCTTCTCGTTTTGGTTTCTCTGTTTCTGTGCATCCTTTTTGTACACAAACTTTATGACAGCTACTGGAGTATAAGAGTTAGGCTCACTCCAAATTTTAGCTAAAACTGAGCTACACAGAAATTATTAAAAATGGAGCAAGTTGCTGTCCTAGGAAAAAAGATTAATTCATATAAAATCGAAACTACTTCCAAAACAGGAGATTTCTTTACCAGAGCTACTCATGAGTGAAAGGAAGGCTCTGACCAAGTGGTGGCTAAAAATAACGCTTGGACAGCCCTTAATAATTTTCTATACGAAAACTAACATATATTTATTTGGGAGCCAAAACAGGGTCAAAATTAGATTTATCAATTTTGCCACATGTTCTAATAAGTTCCTAGACCTCTGGTGAAAGATGGTGATTTTTTGCTGCATGGATTATTTCTAATAATTGCAGAACTAAACTAGAACAGGAATCACAAAATAAATCATAACTGAAGCTGCAGTCTATATTTTTAGGTCTCCTTTGATACAAGGCGTCTAAAGCCATCGCAAACAACATATCCAAAGTTCAGCTCCAGAAGAGCTCAGGATTTGAAATGGTGCAGCAGATTCTAAAAACTGAGTTTGAATTTTAATTCAAAAACTGTTCACAAAAAGTGTATACATGCTAATGTGAGATTGGAGTTTACAACCTCACGAGTCCAGGGACTATTTTTGTGCATTTTTCCGATTTTTGTATGATTTTTAGTGGATTTTACAATATTTTTGGAGAATGAACTAAACCTTCAGAATCTTTTCGCGCCGTGACCCTTGAAACTTTTGAAACATCGCAAACAGGCCCCTGGATTCTTTCACTGGGAACCCTACGAAAAGGAAGAAGATGAAGATGTGCCCTCGGCTCGTCGGCGGCGTTGCGCCGGCCAAACGACGGTGTGAGGAGGTCGGAGAGGTGGGGGAAAAGGACGAGCAACTCACCACGAGTCGAATGGTGGCGGTTGGGAGGCCGGAGGAGGCTCGGACGTCGCCGGCGACGGAGCAGTGGCGGTGCGGCCGCCGCGGCTTCAACTCTGGCGAGGTTAGCGGCTTTCACCAGGGTTGGAGGGGCTCGTGAGCACCAGTGGGACTTGGCGAAGACGTTGGGATGCTCGGTTGGCGTTGGGGATGGCTCGAAGGGGTAGCTCGACGTGGAGGTGCTCCGGCGGCCGGAAATGGGGATTTTGGGGGAAATCCCGATTTCTCGCCGGAGAGTTGAGGGGAGCTCGAGAGAAGTGGGGGAAAAGGAAGCTAAAGAAGTGGACTAGCTCTGCGCACGGTGAATTTGGAAATGGTGGAGGGATGGAGGCGAATTTGCTCCAGCGCTCGAGCTCGGCTCTTGCGGCCAGAGGTTGAAGACGAAGCTCGGGAGCGCGAGGGAAAGAGCTGGCTGTGTTGCTAGCTGAGGAGAGGGGTCAGGGACACTTGGCGAGCGTTTGGAGCGAGCTAGAGGCTGCTGGGCTCGCTCGGGGCGTGTGTGCGCATGCTCGAGCCATCGAGGTCGCCATGAGTGCGCCTGTGAGCTCGGGCAGCGCGTGCAAAGCGGTTGGGCATCGCGGATCATGGCGTGGGCGAGGGGAGATACGCCGCAGAGGGGGCCTGGCGCGTAGCGGGAGGGAATTGACCACGGAGCGGCTCAGCACGGCGCGCGCGGCCACGGCCAGTGGCCGAGCTCGGCTCGCCATCATGGCGTTCCACGCGGCGCGAGGCAGCTAGGGCGCCACAGCACGCGACGTGACCGAACGTGTAGCCCGACACCCGAGCGAGGACAAGAGGAACGCGCCGCCATGGCTTGGCCATCCAGGCGAGGCCGCCGCCGCTCGCCGGCCACGTGGCGGCCACTGCCGGCCTGCGCAGAGCACGCCAGGGCGAGCTGGCAGGCGCCCGTGGAGCTCCTCTTTTCTCTGTGGATTTTCTCCAAAAATTTGATCTGAACATTCAAATATGCAAAAATAAAAGTTGGAGTTCTTGACGTGGGACACAACTTTCTTTTTGGGGTGAACCTGAAATTTCAAAATTTTCAAGCTCAAACAGGCCATTTTCAAACAGGCGTTCAGCATGGTTTTTCGAGTTTTTGAGGGGCTTAACTGTAAAATTTGAAAAAGTCCGAAACAGTAACTAGGCTTTATTTGTTATGACAAACAACTTTTATGTTTGGAGATTTTCAAGTTTAGTACAAAATTCTTGATATTTCAGTTGGGTGTCAAAAAGGCCTTATTGAAATTCAATTTCGTATTTAAATTCAAATCAAGTGTGCTACAACCAATGCTACCCTTTGATCCTGTTTTTAGTGTGTTCTCAAGGTGCTAACTTCAGGGATGTCACACTGGTGGACTTCGTGGTTTTACTATAGTATTGAACCCGAAGGTTCCAGGTTGGCTGGCGAGGCACTAGGGAAGCTTGTAGAGCCCTTTGAAGCCCACACTAAGAGCTGCTCTAAAGGGGTTCAGTTTGCGGATATGCTTTGCAAGATTTTGAACTATCTGTCCGTTCGAGACCGCGTGGAGGAGTTTGCATCTACGGGGTGTTCCCTGTTCAATCGTCTTGGGAAGTGTCTTATTTTGTCACGGAATCACTGAACGGGATTCCCATTCCTCACTTTTGTCAGTGCTTTGGGATTACCGATGCCTTGCTCGAAGGCGATGAGGTTGAGGAACGAGCAAATCGCATCTTGGGAAAGGATACTTCCAAGGAGAACAAGTAGAGCCGAAGGCTTCTTGGCACTCAGCGGCGTAACCGTGTGCTTGAGTTTTTCAATAAGGTTGCTCCACCTCGGGCTGCTTCACGGGAGAGTGAGGCCGTGGAGGGCCGGTTTGGCGAAGATACCGCGAGAGGCCGTGGAGGCTGTGGTGGGCGTCGTAGGGGCCTGAAGTGTCAAAAGACGAACTGGTTCGAGAGCATTGATGAGGGCGAGGAGCTTCCAGTCGTCGAGCTCCCCTCGTAGTGAATGCCCTGCAAACGTGTGCGCCGCCCGTGGATGTTGACAAGAGTTTGCCGGTTGTTGTGGCTAAGAGGCAGGCTGATCCTGCTATGGCTTTTGATCCCTTCAATGTTATGTATAGCGATGCCAAAGACAGCGAGGCCGAGGTGGAGATCGAGGACACGCAAAAAGCTATTGTTGTGGAAACGACGGACCTGGTTCTTGAGGTGTCTGGAAGCGGCAGTGGTTCCTCCTAGATTCTAGCAAAACTAACTCAGAGGAATCTAGGGAGTCCAGCACTAACAAGGCTGTGGAGGAAGGGGAGAAGGAAGAAACCAGCAGTGGCTTCTTCGTAGCCACTAGCAACCCTACTGAAGTTGTTGCTCGATTGGGTTGTTCTGGTGACACGAAGGTCATCGGGGGAAGGCGAACGGTGTACTTCAGATAAAGTGGTGGTTATGAGCGTGAATTTCTTGAGGAGGCTGGCCATTCATTTTGCTTTCCTTTCATGGAGGAGTTATGCCAGACAGGCACTGAGTCCATCCTTAAGAATGTGGATGACTTGGCCCTGAAGATCTTTGTGGCAGCTCGATGCACTTCGCGGTCGTTTCACTAGGACGTTGAGAACCTTCGTCCTTATGTGAAGAGCTCTGACTGCGGGAAGATTCTAAAGCTTGAAGCTGAGAAGGAGGACATAGCCGAGGAGCTGAAACGTGAGCATGAACGTTGGGAGGTGCTCGACTGGACTATGACTGTTGCGAAGTCTGAGTTTGACAATGTCCAGAAGAAACTTGAGGAGGCCAATATTGATCTGGAGGAGAAGCGATGGCTCCGGCCTTAGCTCGAAGCAATTGAAAAGGAGAAGGACATGCTTAAACGATCGCTCAAGTGACGCGATAAGGACTTCGAGGAACTTCGCAGGGACTTCGACCGTTATCAAGCTTCGCACCTCGCCGGAGCTTCCATGGTGCAGAAGTGTGTCACTCAAGTTTTTGTTCCCTTCAGGATTCCCGCACCTACTGTGGACCTAGAAGCCTATAGCATAGAGCAATTCTATGATTGGCTTGAAGCTAGCCTGGAGGTTCTTCAAAGCTGCGACCCCATCTAGGGAGAGATTAACGCTAAGGTTGCAGCCCGCGCTCTTGCAGCTAGCTTCTGTGCCCTCGTGCCGGCTGAGGAGCCTTCGAAGACTATCAGCCGGTCTGACTTTCATGCTATGAAGGAGCCTGGGTACCAGTGGCCAAGTGCTGAAATGCTAGAGCCATCCTGCCTCCCAAGTCTTGTGAAGGCTATTGCTAACAAGTTCATGCAAAACCTTCTGAATCCCAACAGTCTTGAATTTGTTGGTAGAGAAGCTCGCCGTGTTGCCGATTCTGTAAGGACATCTTTGACGTAGCTTTTTTTTCTTTTTTTTTCTGAGTTTAGAGCTGTACCTTCGTTTTATGTCTAAGAGTCTGAAGTCCAATGCCTCTTTTGTCGCAGAACCATGCTCGGATCGAAGCCAAGATCCGGACTATGCTCGAAGCTCGCCTTGCTAGTCGCATGAAGGCTGTGGAAGGCGACGCCGCCCCAGCAAGAGATGATGCTTCAGCAGAAGACCAAGATCTTGGTGGCCCGAGGGGTGTGATGCCAGATTGCGAAGCCCTGGAGGGTGATGATCGTGCTGCTCCTGTGGATGATGTGTTCACTGTCGAGCAACTTCTAGGCCAAACCGAGGATGTTAGTCAAGAGGTTTGAGAGCCCTGCACTGCTGTGTGCGGGTTGTATTTTGGTTGATTATAATCTGACTTGTACCTCGGTTGCCGTGGAGGTCCCGGAGCGGAGCCCGCGCCGGTGACCAAAGGTGTGTTACCCCTTTTGATGCAGCAAGATGGATATTACATTTCTGGTGGTTGTTGGGCCAACTACTCTTCGAGATTTCCGTGGGGTTCATTTTCGGGGTTTTGGCAATATAAGATTCGTAAATACGAAGAACACAATGCGCGTTGCAAGTTGTTCTTTCAGCAATTCCAAAGCGATATTTTGGAGCATCAGCGTGTACTGTTAGAGCGTCGCGCCCGCAGAGAAGCTCGGCGCCTTCGTAGGATTGACGAAGGCATAGCTTATGAGGCCCCTTCAGGGCTGCTTGATTCCAAACCGGAGCCCATAGATGTGGACAAACGCATTGGTCCCTCGTTCTATATGTTTAAGGGTCCTATATTGTTTGAATGAGTTGTAATGTATGTAACATTTATGTTTTGAAAGTGATGTTGTAACCTTCGGTATACAGGGTTTGTTTGTAATCGAATGCCGACCAATCATGAATTTCGCGAGATGGCCGAGGGCATTGCTCTGACTATTATGTGGAAGGCGATTTGTGAGATTTGTGATGTTGTAATGAAAGAGCCATGAGCCCTGAGGCTTTCAAAGACGTCGAATCTAGCCTTCGCAGGCCCTGATAGGCCCGTTTGGTCTATTTCAGAATGCCTCCCCCCTTCGGGCCTATCTGGGTCTGCGAAAGCCGATGAGAGGCCTCCTTCCAGTGCTTTTTGAAGGTATGATTTTTTTAGGCACTGTTTGCCCTTTGCACAGTATCTTGTTTACTATTTGCACGAGGTACTGTTTGCCCTCAGAACACCCTATATATGTGAGGGTAAATGTAGCGATTGAAGCATTGGGTGCCTTGGAATGTGAGCAGTCGTTCAGGAGGACCTTGTCTCCTCCTTCTCTATAGTTCTCGAAGATTTTAGTGATCTCTGTCTTTCGGGCAAGATTGTACAGGAAAAGCTTCGTGTTTCTTTGTGTTGCCAGTTTTATTTGCTAATATTTTATGCAGGCAAGGCACGAAGGCCGTCTTCTGCTTCTTTTTTTTGCCTGAGGATGATTCTTGAGGGATGTGGGCACTGCTTGCCCTTGAGGCAACTGGAGCATGATAGGCAGAAAAGATCCCCTTTGGAGCGCGATCCTCGTGAAATAAAGAGGTCTGCTTCCTCCTTTTAGCCGTGGGCCTGTGATGTCGAGAAACCTAGATCCCCGTCAGAGGACGATCATCGTGAAGTAAAGAAGTCTGCTTCCGTCTTCAAGATTAGTGACCGTAAGGTCGAGAAGCCTGGATCCCCTTCGGAGGACGATCGTTGTGATGTCATGAAGCCTACTTCCCCCTTCGAGCCTAAGGTCAGCGGGGTCGAAAAGCCTGGATCTCATTGTTTGATCTAGGTTGTTGTAGAGGCCTTTGTTATCTTGGTTGCGAAGGTGTAATAGTCGTGGAACTGGTCTTAGTCTTTGTACGAAGTTCTCCACAATGTGTTGTGGGTTGTACTCCTAGCTTGTAACATTTTCTTCAAGGAATAAAATGTATCCTAATGTTTTTATTGAGGCTCTTCGTGATCGAACCTTCGAGTTCGAAGGTTAAAATTCCGATCATGGGCTTTTGAAGGCACATGAGTAGATTTTGATTATCTTTCTTTTGGAAAGGGGTCAGCGCCTGCATGTAGGGTGCTTTGTAATCCTTTCTTCACGAACGTTGTCATGGTAAATGACAATCATCATTCAGCGAGTTAAGGCGAAGGGTCGAGTGCCTTCCTTACTCGAGACAAGACTTCACTTGCCTAACTGGCATGCCAGTGTCTTCCCTAAAGCTACATCCCTTCGCTAGCGAAGAGTTTTGTAGCTTCGGGTCATTTCTTGTGTTCCATTTCATGGGGAACCTTGTTTATATTTCACAAGGGGTTACATGTGGATTTCACCTCATTAAAAACCTCACGCCTTCGAGAGCTAGAAAGGCTCTTCGAAGGTTTCCCCTGTAAGAAAAAGAGTACAAATCCTTACATAGGCCTCTTTGGGCAACATTTGAAAAGAGAAAATTACGGTTGGAAAAGAAAACCATTACAACCTAAGAATTTCTAGTTCTACTTTACATGAAGTTCTTCTGGAGGTTGTCTTCATTCCATGAGTAGGGGTCTTCTTCGCCTTCCAAGGTTTGCAACCTGAAAGCCAAAGGTCTTTCTATTCATGCAGCGAGGAATGGGCCTTCCCACTTTGACTGCAGTTTGTTGCCCCTGCGATTCTTTAGGATTCTTCAGAGCACCAGATCCCCCTGCTTGGATTCCCCTGAGCTATATGTTCTTGTTCTTCCACCTTCTTGTCTCCTCTTGGTAGTCTTCGCAGTTGGCAATGGCTTGTGTTCTCAGCTCTTGAGATGCATCGAGGGTTGGTTCCATGTTTTGCTCTTCTCCCTTGTCTTCTGTTGTGACCGATCCTAGTTTTATCTCTTCTGGTGTCATGGCTTCTTCCCCATATAGCAGTTCGAACGGAGAGAACTTCATCTGCCTATTTGCTTTTTGGTAATTCAGTGATGTTTTTCTTAATTCCAGCGAATCTGAGTCCATTGGCCTTCTCCACTGCTCCGTTGGACTGGGGGTGATAGACTGACGCGAAGCAGAGCTTTGTGCCCAATTCCTCTCAAAAAGCTTCAAAATGTGTAGCTGTCAAACTGCTTTCCATTGTCCACAGTGAGTTCTCTGGGACTCCAAAATGACAAACAATGTTCTGCCCAGAAGAACTTTTGGACGGAGGCTGCATTTATGACCTGGATTGGATTCACTTTGATCCACTTGGAAAAACATTCAACGGATACCGCTGCGAAGGCATTGTTGCCTCTGGTCTTCGGTAATGGGCTGATGATGTCCATTCCCCATCTCGCTAGGGACCTAATAGGTGGTATTAGTTGGACTTCGTTTGCTGGAAGGTGCTTGTAGGGGGCGTGCTTTCCGTAATTGCTGCATGTGCTACCATGGCCGAAGGGCAATAGAAACCCTGCCGAAAGCCTTCGCCACTAGCTTTCTTGTTCCCAAATGTGAAGAGCACATACCGTTGTGGATCTGCTGTAACAATTCTTGGCCTTCGGGGATAGATATGCACCTGAGCAGAGGGGCACATACTCCGCTTCGATAGAGTTTGCCTTCGATGATACAGTAGTTTGGCGCTATTGCTGCCATGCGTTTCTCTTTCTTGTTGTCCACAGGCTCGAAGTGTCCCTTAATGAAGGTAGCAATAGGTGCTCTCCAATCTTCTCTGTGAATAGCATTGAGGTAGCAGACTTGCTGCTGTGAGGCTTTTATTGGGGCTGTCTTTACGAGCTCGTACAAAACATCCGAGGGTAGGGCATTCTGGCTTGCTGCTGCCTTGGCCAATTCATCTGCTTCTTTATTACGAAGCCTGTTGAATGCCTTCACTGAGTATCCGAAGAAATATTTCTCCATTGACCTTACTGCCGCTAAGTATTCTGCAAGCTCTGGATTTCTAGCCTTGTAGGTTTTGTCGTTATGGCCGGCGATGAGCTCAAAATCTGTGCTTATGATGATCTGCCGTGCCCCGAGGGCTTTTGCTTTGCGAAGGCCCAGGAGAAGTCCCTCGTATTCAGTAGTATTATTGGTATGGCCTTGACAATCTAGCTTACTGCATCACGTAGCTTCATGCCCGAAGGGGCTGTGATGATTGCGGCCGCGCCTGCGCCTTTATCACAGTATGCTCCATCACACTGTATTTCCCACACTTCGTGTGGAATTGGTGTGGAGTTTTGTGTCTCGATTGGTGTCCATTCTGCCATGAAGTCAGCAAGGACCTGAGACTTGATGGCATTTCTGGGAACAAAATCGACAGTGTATTCTGATAGCTCAGCAGCCCACTTCGCAATTCTCGGAGAGGATTCCCTATTCCTGATTACATCTCTGATTGGCACCGAGGTTGGTACAATGATTTTGTGGGCTTCGAAGTATTGCCTGAGCTTTGTTTTTGCTACAATCACTGCATAAATTACCTTCTCCACCTCTGAATGTATGAGTTTGACCCTGATAGAGCTTCGGAGAAAAAATATACTGGGACTTGCTTGATGGTTCCCCCTTTGGTTTTGTTTTCTTCCACAAGGTCTCAGCTTACTGCGGACTGCGAAGCTGTGATGTACAGCAGTAGGCTAACTCCCAGAGTTGGGCTTGCTAATGTTGTCAGCTTCTACAAGTACTACTTTAGCTCATCAAAGGCCTTTTGCTGCTTCTCTCCCCACAAAGAGTTCCCGCTTCGAAGAACTGTGAAAAGTGGTACTCTTTTCTGCCGACTTTGAGATGAAGCGATTGAGAGATGCAATTCTTCCTGCAAGTTTCTGCATTTCTTTTTTGGTTCTGGGAGGCTGCATATTCTAGAGAGCTGCCAACCTTCTTCGGGTTTGCCTCGATGCCAGCTTGAGAGATGAGGCATCCGAGCAACTTGCAGGGTTGAGCTTGAGACCTTGCTTCAGCAAATTGGCGAAGGTCTCCTTGAGGACGCTGACATGGTCCTCTTTCTTCTTGCTCATTACCACAGCATCATCCACATACGCCGAGATGTTTCTGCTTTTCTGGTTTCCAAGCACTTCATCAACCACTCTGTTAAAAGTAGATTCAGCATTCTTTTTCAGCATTCTTTAACCCTTCGCACATCATGACGAAGCAGTATACACCCGAAGGTGTTATGAAGTTTGTTTTCTCTTCGTCAGACTGTTTCATTCGCACCTGATGGTACCCTGAGAAGCAATCTAGAAGACTGAGCATTTCGCTCTGAGCAGCCTGATCAATGAGCGTGTCGATCCTTGGCATCAGATAGTCATCCTTCGGGCAAGCCTTGTTTAGTATGGTGAAGTCAATACACATTCTCCATTTTCCATTATTCTCGGGCACCATTACCACGTTTGAGAGCCATTCAGCAAACTTTACGGGCATGGTTGTAACACCCTAAAATCTGCCCTGCTTAAAATTTAGTAAATAAATGGTTTAATATATTTAAATGCTCATGAAAAATGTAGGGAAAATAAAATTTTGAATAATTAAAAGCAAATTTAGGCAATAGAAACATTATTGTTGCATTCATGTTGGCGCATTTATTTTTGATTGTTCAATTCAAATTTGAATTTGAATTTGAATTCAAATTAGTGTTTAAATAAAAGAAAAACCTTTTCTTTTCTCTCTCCCTAATCCTTCCCCTTTTCAGCCCAACTCTCCTCTTCTCCACTGCGCGGCCCAACTTCTTTCTCCTCGCGCAGCCCAGCCAGCAGCTGGCGTGGCCCAACAGCACAGCCCACCAGCGCCAGCCCGCACCCGCCCTCAGCTGCTGACAAGCCGGCCCCACATGTCAGCTTCTCCTACTATCTCGTGTGCGAGCCGCACTCCACCGAGCTCGGTCGAGCGCCGTGCCGCGCTCGGACTCCACCCCCTCGCTTGGCCCCTACGCGAACCCTAGCCGCCAATCGAGCTTGCGCAGCGCCGCCGTCGTCAAACCCTAGCCGAGCGCCGCTGCCGCCAATTCGCTGCCTTGCCGCCTCATTGTCGATGAGATCACGCCCAGGAGCTTCGCTAGGTAGCAGGGAACCTGCTGAGCCCTCTTTCCCTCTCTCTCTCTCGCCGCGTTGCGCATGTGCGAGCTCGCCGGAGCTTCTCGTCCGCCGCCGCTCGTCGCCAGCCGCCACCGCCGCGTAATCCTTGAGTAGAACCCCCAAAACGAGTTCCCCATCTCCTCCTCTCTCTCCCTGGCCAAACGCGGTGAGATTTGGAGCTCCCTAGCCCTGTCGTGGCAATTTTGCAAAAGAGCCCCTCTGTTTTTCAGAAATTAACTCGCGGTCCTGCATAGTTCAAAAATAATTACAGTTTAGTCTTTTTCTTTCAGTATAGCCCCTGCGCTTTTGAAAAATAGTGCTCGCCGTCCTAGGTGGTTATTTTACTCCGTAGCCCTCGGGTTTTTATATGAAATTATGTTTTAGGTCCCTGGTTTCTTTTAAAAACACCCCTGGAAGCCTAAAAGTCTTACCAACAAGCCCCTAGAGCCTGTTTTAAGCGTAGTTTCTTTGATTTAACTCCGATTTGAGTGATTTTCGTGCTCATGTGTTCGTAATGAAGCGTACAGTAACTCTAAAGCCTTCTTTTCATCTTTTGTTTATGTTTGGTGTACTATTCTAATTAAATACCTTGTTTGCATGTATGTGTGGATGCTTGTGTGGTGATCGATGTGAGTAGTTGACGAGCCGTTCGAGTTCACCGACGATCCCGTTCCCAAAGAGCAGGTGCAGCAGCAGTTCACTGAGGAAGGCAAGTATAACACGGACAATCCTTGCTACCTATACATTATTTAATCATACAATTCATATGCAAGTGTCTAATATTGTTAAACACTAAGGATGTTCCTAGTCTTTACCTTATTCCTTGTTTACCCGGGTTATATGCATTATGGTTAATATTTGCTACGCGCTGCGAACAACATTTATGTAATTGTCAATATGAAATTAATGGTTCACTTCAATGAAGATTAGAAGATGCTTTTTAGCATTATGGTTTGGGGAACTAGAGCATGTGCTCCGTGCTTTGTTCTAGTCTCTCCATAAGGTTTGGTCTAGGGAATTAGAGCATGTGCTTCGTGCTTTGTTCTAATGTCTCTCCGTAAGGTCCGGTTCTTAAAGCGGCAACCCAGGAACTTGTTCGCCGCCGTTGGAACTATAATGGCTCTGGTATTGGATAATTAGCTTGTACGTCTCTAGCTCGCTAGTGGTTACCGAAAGGCGTATGTGGGGAACATTTGTGAGAGTATAGTTTCATCCATCGAGGACGGATTTATCCGTTGGCTATGTCTCGTTAGGAAAAGTCCCGTGATGTAAGCGCCCGATGTACGGCAGCTTCACACGTTGCGATGATTGCGCTCTCGCTCTGGACGCCATTGACCCCCTCACGTTGCGCCCTGAGCGTACGTCAATCTCGATGCCTTGGGTTATGCTGCCTATGTTAAACCAAAACGACTAATGTGCTTGTTAGGATGTTTGGTGAAAGTCCTCATAACGTAAGTTCTTTTGGATTTATGTGATCGGCGGGTAAAGGGCGAAACCTCTGCAGAGTGTTGATCTATCATGATAGCCGTGCTCACGGTTCTATAATTATCTATACATAATTGTTAATGGGCTTATACTTGGGTTCTACTCATTTGTAGTAAATTGGATGGTAATAAAATGAAACAACTAAAAGTGCTAATGCAGTATAACCGTGTCAAGCCTTTGTTCTTGCATAACCCGTGTTATACTTGTTAAGTAAGATGGTTTACATACACTTGCAACTATTCAACAAAATCCCGGATGGGTAACAGATGGAGCAGTGAATGATCAGTCGCTTGCTGAGTTTCCGGAGGATCTGCCGTACTTCTAGTTGTGTTCAGCCAGTCGGTGTCCCTGTGGACTTGAGGCTCTACCTAGTTAAGACGTTTAATAATATTAAGACTTCCGCTATGTTATTTGTGAAAGACTACGTCTTGTGTTAAACTCTGATGTAAACTATTTTATTCGAGCATTGTGTTCTCTGTGATTCAATATTTGTAATCTATATGTGTTTCGTGGACATCCTGGGCACACATATGGAAGCATTTGGATTTCTTTGAAATCTGGGTATTACAAAGTTGGTATCAGAGCCGTGATGACTGTAGGATCACAGCCTAGATAGAACGGTCGATTAGAACTTGCTTAAACCTTGTTCTGAAAACTATTTTACATCCTAGAGTTGAGTTTCTATTGCAAAATGGTGTTCGATTCTACCTCTGTCCTTTGAGAAAATTTTCTAAGCTTTAATCTAAGGCCCTCCTCTAATTTTCACTTCCATAGATGGCTCGACAGAGATAGACAGTCCGCAAGAGCACTGGCTACCTTCCACCCCGCATCGCTGAGTCCCCATTGGTGGCACGCAACCCGGATGCCTACGAGGAGCTTCTTAGGCAGTAGGCCAAAGAAGAGGACCCCGAGGAGCTGCAGCACCAGTTGGGAGGACCTGCGCCACGCAGTCCAGAGTTCAGTGCACAGTCGCCACCACGCAGAAGGATTCGATACAGCACCCTAGCTTACCGCCCCACCATCGACCCTAAATGCTACCATAAGTTGTAATAGGGATCGAATAGAACATTTTCGAGTCCAAAACTAGTCTAAGAGTGTCGAGTCTTGTGTGAACCATGTCTTTAAATGCTTGGATGATTTATTATTATGCTTATGTGTGATTTGGATCTTTGTAATGATTGTGATGAGCGTAGATGAAAGTCTGCAATCATCTAGTATTGGATTAAGGTATAAGGTATTTAATGGATAGATAGCTGGGTTCCTCACCTCTCCTTTACACATCATATATTATCTTTCCTATCGCCTGAGTACCTTATCTTGTCAGTGGATTGCTTCTGTTCTTGGCACTGGTTCAGACATGATTGTGAATGTTTATGTTGGGGGTTTGATCTGTGATTGTTTAATAAATGACAGATGGTAGGGACAAGAGGATCGTCGGGTGGTGGCAACCAGAACCAGAACCAGAACCAGCCACCCACCATGGAGGATCTGGTCCGCATGCAGACGCAGACGATGCAGTAGTTGACTCAGGCCATAGCTTTAATGCAGCATAACCTGCAGAATCCACCTGTTCAGCCAACTCCCCAGCCCATCCGGGACAAGAGGGAGAATTCTTGAAGGGGCACCCGCCAAAGTTCTCCCGCGCCAAGGACCCCATGGAAGCTGAAGACTGGATCAAGGCAGTGGAGAGACAGCTCAACATTGCTCAGTGTGATGACAGGGAGAAGGTGCTCTATGCCTCAGGACAGTTTGAAGGAGCTGCTCTCGACTGGTGGGTGGCATACCAATATGCGCAACCCAATCGCGACCAGACCACCTGGCAGCAGTTCAGTGACGACTTTCGTGCTCACCATGTGCCTAAGGGACTGATGATCCTGAAGAATAAGGAGTTCCTAGCTCTAACACAGGAAGGAATGAGTGTCACTGCCTATCGTGACAAGTTCCTTGAGCTGGCCCGCTACGCACCAGATGAGGTGTCAACAGACCGGAAGAGGCAGACTCGCTTCCGGGGTGGACTCCAGGATGCCTTGCAGCTGCAGTTGATGTGCATCACCTTTGCAACCTTCGGCGAGCTGGTCGATGGTGCTCTGATGGTGGATCACAAGCGTCGTGAGATTGAGGACAAGAAGAGGAGAATCATGAGCCAGCAATCTGGCAGCGATGTCCGCTCCCGCTACAATCCCCAGCAGGTGAATCAGCAGCGCACTCAGGGACAGTCAAGCCTTCTAAACCGCGGCCAAAACCAGCAGCGTCCCCAGTATCCACCACCACAGCAGCAGTAGCAGCGCTACCAGAACGTACAGCAGAACACCTAGGCTAACACCATTCCTGTCGGCCCGAGGGCGTGCTACCACTGTGGTGAACAGGGACATTACGCTAACTCTTGTCTCCGGAGGGTCCAGAACTCCACCGGTCAGAATAGCAACCAGAAGACAGGACCACAACTAGCTCAGAATGGGAATCAACAGTAGGCACATTGGAACCGTGGCCAGCAGAAGTACGCCAAGGGCAGGCTCAACCATGTGGGAGCAGAAACTGCAGAAGGAGCCACGGATGTGGTAGTCGGTACGTTTCCGGTCAACTCACAACCTGCTACAGTTTTGTTTGATTCTGGAGCTTCGCATGCTTTTATATCTGCTGATTTCGTGAAAAAGAACTTGATGCTTATGCGACCTATGGGGAACACCATGTTGGTTAACTCATTGGGGGGAGAATTTCGGGCCACATTACGTTGACTTAATGTAGCAGTTAACATAAGGAGGGTAGATTTCTTAGTACACCCTATAGTCCTAAACTCTATCGGGATGGATCTGATCTTGGGAATGAGCTGGCTAGCGAGGTACGATGCAGTCATATAGTGTTCTAAGCGTGCAGTTCAGTTAGTGGCTCCATCAGGGGAGAAGATTGAGTATGAGGCAACCAAATCCACAGAGCCCGGTCAGGTCAATCATGCTGAAGGCACAGAGTTGAAGGACATTCGAGTGGTGAACGAGTATCCAGATGTGTTCCCAGATGAATTGCCAGGTATGCCTCCGGAACGTGAAGTTGAATTTATTATTGAACTTATGCCTGGCACAGCACCCATAGCTAAAAGACCATATAGAATGGGGGTAAAAGAATTAAAGAAACTTAAGGAAGAATTGAGGGCCTTACTAGCTAAGGGGTATATTCATCCTAACTCTTCGCCTTGGGGAGCTCCAGTGTTGTTTGTTGATAAGAAAGACGGAACACAGAGGATGTACATAGACTATCGAGCCCTCAATGAGGTCACCATCAAGAACAAGTATCCACTGCCAAGGATCGATGATCTCTTTGACCAGTTGAAGGGAGCTTGTGTGTTCTCCAAGATCGATCTCAGATCGGGCTATCATCAGATGAGAATTCGGGTGACTGACATCCCCAAGACAACTTTCACTACCCGATATGGCTTGTATGAGTTCACAGTTATGTCCTTTGGGTTGACTAATGCACCGACCTACTTCATGTACCTGATGAATTGTATGTTCATGGACTACCTTGACAAGTTCGTCGTGGTGTTCATTGATGATATTCTGGTTTTCTCCAAGAATGAGGAGGAACACGAAGAACACTTGTGGTTAGTGATGCAGAGGCTCAGGGAGCACCAGTTGTATGCTAAGTTGAGCAAGTGTGAATTCTGGCTGAAGGAGGTATCATTCTTGGGGCATGTGTTGTCGAATGGAGATGTAGCAGTTGATCCGAAGAAGGTCATAGATGTGTTGAATTCGGTACCGCCGCAGAATGTCAGTGAGATCAGGAGTTTCCTCAGAATGGCAGGCTACTATCGGCGTTTTATTGAGGGATTCTCTAAGATTGCCAAGCCCTTGACATCCTTGCTAGAGAAGAATGCTAAGTTTGGGTGGACACCGCAGTGCCAAGCTAGTTTTGAGGAGTTGAAGAAAAGGCTGACCACTGCACCAGTATTGGTACTGCCAGATATTACTAAGAGCTTCTCAGTGTATTGTGATGCGTCTCGTCAAGGATTGGGATGTGTACTCATGCAGGAGGGCAGAGTTGTGGCATATGCATCCAGACAGTTGAGGAGACATGAGCTGAATTACCCGACACATGATCTGGAATTGGCAGTTGTGGTACACGCGTTGAAGATATGGAGGCATTATTTGATTGGGCACAAGTGCGACATCTATACCGACCACAAGAGCCTTAAGTATGTGTTCACGCAATCCAAGTTGAATATGAGGCAACGTCGTTGGCTTGAGAAAATCAATGAATTTGAGCTAGAGATTCATTACCATCCAGGGAAGGCTAACTTGGTGGCCGATGCTTTGAGTAGAAAGAGTTATGCGAATGTGCTGACGAGTCAGAATTTGCTGGAAGAGCTTAGTTGGGAATTTGAACGCTTGAACTTGGGTATGGTAGCCAATGTGACTGAGCTGGAAGTGGAGCCAACTCTTGAACAGAAGATCCAAAAAGGTCAATTGGAGGATGAGGAAATCAAGGAATTGATTAAGAAGGTTGGGACAGATAAAGCGCCAGGATTCCGATTGGATGATCAAGGGACAGTGTGGTACGGTAACAGAATAGTGGTGCCAGATCAGCAGCATATCAAGGATGTTATTGTACGGGAGGCGCACGAGTCAGCATATTCCATTCATCCGGGAAGTACCAAGATGTACTTGGACCTCAAGGAAAGATTTTGGTGGTATGGTTTGAAGCGCGATGTTGCAGCACACGTAGCTCTTTGTGATGTATGCCAGAGAGTCAAGGCCGAACATCAGAGACCGGCAGGTTTGCTTCAGCCTATGAAAATACCAGAGTGGAAATGGAAGAAGTGGGTATGGACTTTATAACAGGACTGCCCCACACACAGAGAGGTTATGACTCTATATGGGTGATAGTTGACCGATTGACGAAGGTGGCTCACTTTATTCCGGTGAAGACTACATATTCCGGTGCCAAACTGGCAGAGTTGTATATGGAGCAGATTGTATGTTTGCATGGGGTACCGAAGAAGATAGTGTCAGACCGAGGCAGTCAGTTCACATCACACTTTTTGGCGCAAGTTACATGAGTCCATGGATACTAAGCTTCACTTCAATTCGGCTTACCATCCACAGACAGACGGTCAGACCGAGAGGACAAATTAGATACTGGAGGATATGTTGAGGGCATGTGCATTACAGTATGGGAATAGTTGGGAGAAGAGTTTATGTTATGTAGAGTTCTCGTACAACAGCAGCTACCAACAGAGTCTCAAGATGTCACCGTTTGAGGCGTTGTATGGAAGGAAGTGTAGGACACCGTTGTTCTGGAATCAGACCGTAGAAGGTAAAGTATTTGGACCTGAGGTCTTGAAGCAGGCAGAAGAGCAAGTGCAGGTTATCAGGCAGAATCTGAGAGCAGCTCAGACGCGGCAGAAAAGTTATGCAGATGTAAGGCGTCGAGATCTCAGCTTCGAAATTGGCGACTTCGTTTATCTCAAGGTGTCAACAATGAGGGGTGTGAAAAGGTTCAATGTCAAAGGCAAGTTAGCACCTTGATACATTGGGCCATTCAAGATCTTGGAACAGAGAGGTGAAGTGGCTTATCAGCTAGAGTTACCAGAGAGATTGGCAGGAGTGCACGATTTCTTCCATGTGTCTCAACTGAAGAAGTGTTTACGGGTACCAGAAGAATAGATTCCGTTAGAGGAGTTGAATGTGCAGGAGGATCTTACTTATGAAGAGTATCGGTTAATATCTTGGAGGAATCTGAGAGGGTCACCAAGAACAAAGGGATACGTATGTGCAAGGTTCAGTGGAATCGTCATTCAGAGGATGAAGCAACTTGGGAAAGAGAGGATGATCTCATGGCAGAATATCCACATCTCTTCCAATCCACTTCGGAATCTCGGGGATGTGGCGGACCACTCCGAAATTATTCCAAGTTAAGTACCCCTAGACCACTAACCAAGCAGTCAGGCACTTAATCCGGAATAAGCTAGAGTGCCGTCGGATTATACCCGATAAACCACGTACTTTCACGATCGAAACAACACGCGCGCCCACACGAAGGTGAGTCCCAGAAATTACAACATTCCACAAATTCTACTTACGTAAGTAGTATCATCAAGTTATTACAGACCAAGTTCGAATTTGAAATAAAAGTGCGAGAGTTCATTGCAGCGGAAAATTAAACTAACGACGATACATAGCAACACCACGATGAAGCCGGCCATGGTGCTACTCCTCCCGATCCTCGGCAGAGGACGGAACCCACTCGACATGCCAGCCAGGACTAACCTGGGTAGGCCAAGTGATGGAATCCACTACCACATCCATAACAGTACCTGAAATAAATAGCCACAAGCAAGGCTGAGTATACTAATACTCAGCAAGGCTTACCCATCGGGTGAAAACTACATCACCGACTTCTAGACATGAGAGGCTTTTGGCTGGTGGGTTTGTTTGCCAGAAAGCAACTAAGAGTGGATCCTTAATTTCATGATTTTGGTATCAAATTCTAGTAGTGTTAACCATTCTAGATTAGCATCCTCTCTAAGCATGCAAGTGGTGCAATACAATTTAGTACATACAACAAGTTCATCATTGTGACATTTCTGATGTCAAAAAGATTAAAAAGTGCAATTAAAAGCAATGCAACAGGAAATTATGGTTGAAATTCAAAAATCCTCCAAAAATTCAAATTTAAACTCCAAAAACAGGGATTTTTGGCACCAACCGAAAACTCAAGATTTTTGTACTACACTTGAAAATCTCCAAAAATAAAAGTTGTTTGTCATCACAAATAAACCCTAGTCACTGTTTGGGACTTTTGAAAATTTTGCAGTTTAGTCCCTCAAAAACTCAAATTACCATTCTGGGCACCTTTTTGTTTTTGGGTTATTTGAGCTGGAAAAACTTCGAATTTCAAGTTCATCCCAAAAAGAAAGTTGTGTCCCATCTTCCAATCTACAACTTTTATTTTTACACTTTTTCAAGTTCAGTTCATATTTTTGGAGAAAATTTCGAATTTGAAACGGAGCTCCACGGGCAAGCAACAGTGCCCCTGCGCGCGCTGGCGTCGGCCGGAGCTCGGCCGCCACGTGGCCGGCGAGCGGCGCAGGCGGCGCTGAGCTGGCCAAGCCGCGGCGGACGCTGGCGCTTGTCGTCTAGCTTCTGTCCGGCCACTCCCGAGCCGTCACTTCGCCGCTGTCGCCTCTCCTCGCCTCGCGCCGCGGACGCCATCATGGCGGTCTCGCGCCGCCGCGGTCGTGCGCGCGCTCGCGACGCGCTGAGTGCGCTGCAGAGCGCGATGCCGTCCCACTACGCGCCAAACGCATTGTAGAGCATCCCCGCGACGTCGCTGTAGAATCCCTCGCCCCGTCGAGTCGAGCGCGCGCTGCCCGAGCTCGCTCCGCATTCATGGCGGCCTGCTCGCGCCGCGCCGCGCGCTCGCTCGCTCCCGAGGCAAAACGGTGGCTCCCTTGCGTGCTCAAGCACTCCACCGCGCACTCCCAACCCTCCTCTCACTCGCGCACTTGGCCATTCCCACTCCCCCGCACGCGCTCGGTCTTCTTCCTCCTCGCGCCGCGCAAACCAAGCCGAGCTTCTTCGCGAAATTCCCCGTCCACGCTCAACCATTCCCAAATCCGTCCCGCACGAAGCTAGCTCACTCCACCAGCTCCATTCCCCCCCACCTTCCCCTAGCTATTGCCCCTTCTCCGCCGCGAATTTGAGATTTCCCCCAAATCGCAAATTCCGGCCGTCGGAGCACCCGCACGTCGAGCCCCTACTCCGAGCTGTCCCCGAGCTTCCCCGAGCACGCCATTGGCTTCCTCGAGCTCCACTGGTGCTCAAGGACCCCTCAGCCCTCCGCGAACGACCCCGAGCTCGCCGGCGTAGAAGCCGCGGCGGCCGCGCCGCCACCTCCTCGTCGCCGGTGCAACTCCGACCTTCCCCGGCCTCCAAACCGCCCTCAAACGACTCGTGGTGAGCCCAGGACCCTTTTCCCCCACTTCCCCGAGCCCAGTTCGCCGTAGTTTGGCCGGCGCAACTCCGGCGAGGTCCCAGGGACCGAAGTTCATCTTCTTCCTTTGTCCAGGGGCCTCTGTGCAAAAGTTCAGGACTTGTTCGCGAAGTTTTGAAAGTTCTAGGGTTCTCTGTGAAAATAGATTCTTAACCCTAGATTTGTTTTTCCCGAAACTTGTAAAATCCATTAAAAATTGTACAAAAATCAGAAAAATGCACAAAAATACTCTCTGGATTTGTGAGAGTCTAAACTACAATCTCTATTAGACATGTGTATGCTTTTGGTGAACCGTTTGTGAATTAAAATTCAAACTATGAAAATCTAAAATTGTGCACCATTTCAAATCCAGAGCTACGCTAGGGTTGAGCTTTGGATATGTTGTTTGTAGTAACTTTGGACAGCTTGTGTCCAAAGGGGACCTAAAAATATGAACTGTAGCTCCAGTTATGATTTAAAATGTAATTCCTGTCTTTTTGTAGTGCAGAAATCATTAAAAATAATCTGTGCAGTGAAAAATCACCATTTTGCTCCAGAGGACTAAAAACTTGTTAGCACACATGTTAAAAATGAAAAACTTAATTTTTGCTCTGTTTAGATTAGCAAATTAATAAATATGTGTTTTTGGATAAAAAATATTGAGGATTACCCAAGGGTTATTTTGAGCCATCACTTGGCCAGAGCCCTCCTCATGCTTATGCCTAGCTTTGGTAGGAAAATCTCCTGAAATGGATGAATTTTTAATTTTATATGAATTTATTTCACTTTCTGCAGTCAGCTGTTTGTAGATTTTTAATAAATTATGTGTAGCTCAGAATTAGCTAAATTTTGGAGTGAGCCTAGCTCTTATACTCCAGTAGCTGTCATAAAGTTTATAGCTAAAAATGATGAACAGAAATGGAGAAACAAAAATGAGAAGGAATCTAGATGGAAATCGATTTATATAAAAGAATAAACCTTTTTGGTTAATTAGTTAAAATAAAATTGATAGAATCTGAAATTCCAGAACAGCACCCAACTTTGAGAAGAAATAAGAAGAAATCTTTTATATATGTACACAATCACCATCGAAATCAATAAAACTTTCCCACACATACACCTTGTTTTTGTGAAGGAAATAGAAATGCCTAAGCACGTCTAGGTGAATATGGCCTTCAAGGCCTTAGTCTTAGAATCAAGGCAGCCGCCTTAAAATATGCATCTCATGTAGAAGGCGCTATCCCGGACGGCAACTACACCCTCATCCCCGCAGACGAGGAAGGAGTCCCGAAGCACGGTGCCGGTGAAGAAGTGACCAACCCGGAGGCTAACTCTCAGTCCGAGCAAGAAGGCAAGCCCCGGAGCATAACCTAACTTTACCAAATTATGCACTTTGAATTCTTTATGTTCGTGCATTTACGTTTCAAGGAGTTGATTGAATACCGTAGCTGCAAAATTTCCTAGTACCTATGACTTGCAATACTAGTATGAAAGGGATCGATAGAGCATTGCTATAGGTCCGTTACAAGTCGAGTGATTTCTTGTCACTCGCGAGACATAGGAATTGCTTGTCTTTACTTATGTTGGAATCATAAGGATTGACGGGCGGGATGATAGATGTAGATCTCCCGTCCGTGTATGATAATTGATTAAGGTCGGAAGGTGTGGATGCGTGTGTCAAGTTTTTGAACGTACCACATGCATGCCGGTATATGGGAGCCGGTAAGCCCGGTACCAGATTGAAGCAGCTAGGGCCGATAGCCATCTCTCCTTGGAAACTTTGTTTTCCCCTGCCGTACACTTGTGGATATATGCGTGAGACTGTGAGTGAAGCAGTAAACCTTTATCCTAAGGAAATGGACCCGGTTCCGAATTGTGGATCGATGGGAAAGGTTGGGAAATGCTTGTACCTTTTATAGCAAGCAGAGTATCCGTGTGTGTTGGGTTTCCCCTGGCCAGGTAGCAGAAATTCGGTTCGAACTGTCCGCTTCTCGCGGTTAATGAGACTGCTTGACCGCCATGCTACATCGAGTAACAAGTGGAATTATGAGATATATGAACTTGTTCTATGAAGTAATTTGTATTGTACCACTTGTATGCTTAGAAAGGATGCTAATCTAGAACGGTTAAACTTACTAGAATATGGTGCTAAAACTTGAAAGCAAGGACCTACTCTTAGTTGCTTTTTGGCAAACAAACCCACCAGCCAAAAGCCTCTCATGGTCTAGATGTCGGTGATGTAGTTTTCACCCGACGGGTAAGCCTTGCTGAGTATTAGTATACTCAGCCTTGCTTGTGGCATTATTTACAGGTATTCCTTTGGATGTCGATGCCTTGACTTGGCCCGTCCAGGTTTCACCTGGCTGGCACATCGAATGGGTTCCGTCCTCTGCCGAGGATCGGGAGGAGTAGCTTCGTGGCAGGCTTCAGCACGGAGTTATCTGTATCGTCTTTAGATTATCTTCTTCCGCTGCAATGAACTTTTAAATTCAGTTGTTATGAACTTTTAAATTCCGCTGCAAGACTTTGTACTCTGATTTAAATTTGAACTCGGTTTGTAATAACTTGTGATACCTATTTGTGTAAGTTAATTTGTGGAATGTTGTAATCTCTGGAACTCACCTTCGTGTGGGCGTGCTGTTGTTTCGATCGAGAAAAGTACGTGGTTAATCGGGTTTAATCCGACGGCGCTCCAGCTTATTCCGGATTAAGTGCCTGACTACGTGATTAGTGGTCCCAAGGTACTTAACTTGGAATAATTTCGGAGCGGTCCGCCACAGCTGGCATCAGAGCCGAAGCAGCGCACCGGAGAGAGCAACAAACCTTTAATAAACAGATTTTGAATAAAATTTGCCAACTCGTGCTTCCGACGCGTTTGCGAAGGAAGGCTATGATAGGACCGTTAAGGATGTTACCTAGAGCGTGAAGCCTATGTGGGTTAAGGGATCACGATATGATAGGTGGCAAATAGTATATTATACTGACTTCCAGCACATTTCATTCTGTCATTTACTTTACGCAATGGTGGGCGCAAGGTACGGCGATTGCTGTAATGTACCACGGCACTATATGAAAATATAGTGGCAGCACATAGTCAATACGCTGTGAGGGCGTATGAAAATAGAATAGGATGGTGGGCACAAGGTACGGCGATTGCTGTAGCGTACCACGGCATCATATGCAAATATGATGGCGGCACAAAGTCAATACGCTATTTCAATAGCGTATGAAACTGTCAATATGTTGCTTTGGTGACATATGAACATTGCCCGTTCAATGTTAAACGTTCGGGTGCCACCTCTATAGTGGGTGGTAATGAATGGAGACGCTTTCGTGAGTGCTGGCACGAAAGGTTGATTATATGTTCTGCAATGGAATTTCTGCAGGTACACTAACCGCGATCCGTATGCTGAACGGTTAGAGAAATTCGACTAGCTAATATAGGGAGAGACGAATATTGCCTAGCCACCGGCACTAACTTCGTAAGCCAAAAGTTATTGGCATGTGTGTGGTGAGAACGTATATGTCGCTCATGCATTGCATCTCACTGAATTAATACCAATTTTAACCCTTGACCAAATCGAACCGCCGTCAAAGAAATTGAAATCACAACCCAAAATCCTGCTGAGAACAATCTGTTTACACCCTTAATTTGAAACTGAAAACGTGGTCAAATGAAAAAGTGTTCAACATGAAAGTTGTCATAAATATTATAAAGTAGATGCTGAAGAAATTTCAACGAAAATGGTGGAGTAAAACTGGAGTTATGCTAAAAATGGTAACCCCCTGTCTGCTGGAAATTCTGGGAACAGTAAGATAAAGATTGAATTTTTACACCATCTTAACGACAGTTTCTGCTCAAACCTTCAACATGAAACTTGTTAGGAATTACTTGAACAATGTTCTGGCCAAATTTGGGAATTTTTGGGCTAGTGGATTTCGAGTTTTGTAATTTTTACTACCCTACACAGAATCTGTTTTTGTTCTTTGGCGCTAACCGGTTCTCACCCTTGCCCCTTTTTCTTTTTGGATCAGATGGCCGCCCTCGCTGACCTGGCTAGCTACCCCAACGACGTGTCTTTCTCTGATTGCTTGGGATGGGAAGGATTCCCTAGCATCCTGTGGTCGGTTCTACAGGCACTGGACTACCCGACACCGCCGCAGTATGAGAGGACTATTATCCGAGACCGAGGTGTGGTTCGTTCCCGTGTGCGGTTGGTGGTATACCGCCACCCGCCGTGTCCTAGCTCCCCCACCTGGACGGTGGAAGTGCACGGGCACCACATGGAGACGACGTGCGAGCTAGCTGCCTTGAATGGCATTAGCTCCTTTGTGACTCAGAACCAGGAGTTAGTTGAGCACCAGTTACTGGGTTTGTTCCCGCCGACTCAGCCAGATGATCCCCACTGGATGAGGCGTTACCTTAGTTCCCCTCTGAGGATGGCGGAGAGCCCCGTCGCTGCAGCCGCCTTGATGATGAGGTGGATGCGGGCGTACCACCGTTTGCAGGCACTTCTGGGACGGTCACAGAGCGAGTTGCTCAACACTGCCACGGACATGTCCGCTCGCGCCCGTGACATAGGGGTTGAGAGGACCTCCTTGTCCATTGAGGTGACCACTAGAGATGCCATGATTGCTGACTTGGAGAGGCAACTGAATGACCTCCAGATTGCACACAACAACACCCAGAATGAGTTAGCTCAAACTAGAGATGAGCTTGAGGAGGTACACGGTACCTTGGAGCATGCCAATGCTATGCTTGCTGCCCACGACGCTCAGCACCTTCTTGAGCAGCAAGGAGGGGATGTGGATGGTGAAGGAGAGGCCCCAGACTCTGACATGGACACCGAAGATGACATGCCGCCCCTTCCAGCTCCACCTTCTCCTATGGGCAGCGAGGCTACCGCTAACAACCTAGATGATTTTTAGAGTGGTGGTAGCAAGTTACTCCTCCACTAGGCCTAGATTTTGGCTTCATGTTGTAATAGGCTAGATGGAGTTGAGCTCCCCATGTTATCTTTTGTGGCTATGTAAAATGGATGGTGTGGTTGTGGTGTGAAACTTGATGAAGTGTAATAGCGGAACATCCTGCAGCTAACCTTGTTTTAAATTGTTGATGGGTTTTCCTTTCATTTCTGGGCTGTGATGTGAACTACAAAGTTGTTTGGAATTTGTCAAACAAAATGATCACCAAATTACAACCCCATTGGTTAAGCGAAATAAAAATGGCAACCAAAACACTACAGCTCGGCCTGCTGAAAAACAGCAAATGCAGAGAGCTAAAGATTGAATTTTTCGGCTTAGTTCCAGTCCGAATTTGCTTTTGAGCCCAACATGAAAGTTGTAGAGAATAAAATTTTCGAGCTACTGACCGAAGGGGAGCATTTGACGTGTTTCCTGTTGGGAGATATGATTTTTCTTCCGAACTGCATGCTGATTTGTCATTCTGCGCAGTATACTTCAATATGTTGTCACATTCTATCTTGTCATTTATTATGCAAGCTTAAGAAATGTGGCTAATACAAGTCCCTACTGCAGATGGCAATCACCCGCAGCGGTCACGACGCTAGTGGCTCCAATGCTAACCAGCAGGGGCCTGAGGGGCAGCAACAGCCACCGCCACCTCCTCCACCGCAGCAACCTCCGACGTGGCAGCAGCTGTATGCCACGCAAACGGAGATTCTCCGGAACCTGCAGCATCAACAGCAGATGATGCAGCAGCAGATGCTTCAACAGGGAGGTCAACGGGCCCCTCAGCCTCAGGTGGCCAGATACGAGGATTTTCTGGCAACGCACCCGCCGATTTTCTCTCGAGCTGATGAGCCCTTGGAGGCCGACACCTGGATTCGAGCCATCGAGTCCAAGTTCACCATTCTTGCGACGCCTTGCACCTCCAACCGCAAGGTCGTGTTCGCGGCGCAGCAGCTCCGCGGCCCAGCTCTCCTTTGGTGGGAGAACTACCTGGCCCTGCAGCAGGAGGGTCATGTAGTTGAGTGGGATGAATTCAAGGCCGCATTCAAGGCTCATCACATTCCGGCCGGTCTGGTTGAAAGAATGCTGAATGAGTTTTTGGCGCTGACCCAGGGTACTCGCACGGTGCTGCAGTACGCCCAGGCCTTCAATGGTCTGTGTCCCTACGCAGGTCATCACGCCGACTCGGATGAGAAGAAGCTTGAGAGGTTCCGACGTGGCCTTAACACCAAGTTGAAGGCACAGTTGGCCACCACCCGTGCTCCCACGTACGATGATCTCGTGAACCTTGCTATCGCTCAGGAAGACGCCAATGTGGTGCACAAGGCGGAGAAGAAGAGGAAAACTCCCGCTGGACCGTCGAGCGCACAGCCACAGAGGTTCCGCTTGGTTCCCCCGGCTGCACCGCAGGGACAGCCTAGGGCACCTCAGGGAGGTGGATGGGTTGCTAGGCCGCCACAGCCTAACGCGCCCCGTTTCCCTCCACCGCCGCAGCAGCAGCAAGCACCGAGGCAGAATGCACAGCAGCCAGCTCGCCCTGGGGCCGGCTATCAGTGCTTCAAGTGTGGGAGTAAGGATCATTTTATCAAGGATTGCCCGCAGAACAAGCAGCAAAACCAGCGCCCGGGAAATCAGCAAGGCAAGGGCAAGCAGCAGCAGCGTGTGCAAGTTCGGCAAGGACGGCTCAACTACACCACCTTGGCCGACTTACCCGAGGGAGCCCCAGACATGACTGGTACCTTCCCTATCTGCACTCAACCTGCTGTGATATTGTTTGATTCCGGGGCAACACATAGTTTCATAAGCACAAGATTTCATGTGAAATGCGGATTAAAATCGTACCATACCAAATCATCGTATGTGATATCAACTGCGGGAGGTAAAATTGCATCCAACCAAGTCACCCGAAAAGTTCCAATCAGGCTGGGAAGTAAAACATTCCCTACTGATTTGATTCTGCTTGGTATGGAAGGAATTGACATTGTGTTAGGAGCCAATTGGATGACTCAACATAAGGTTGTCCTAGATGTTGCGGAACGAGTTGTTGAGATAAACTCACCTACGCATGGCCCGAGTGTGCTATATCTGCCACAACGGACTTGCGTCGATGCGTGTGCTTATATCATGGTCGAAACCCAACTAAAGGACATTCCGGTGGTATGTGAGTATGCCGATGTATTTCCGGATGACTTACCTGGGATGCCGCCGGATAGGGACATTGAATTTGTGATCGAACTTCAACCTGGCACAGCACCTATATCAAAGAGACCATATAGAATGTCGCCCAATGAATTGGCTGAATTAAAAATTCAACTCCAAGAATTGCTAGATAAGGGTTTCATTCGCCCAAGTGTATCACCTTGGGGATGTCCCGCTATCTTTGTGAAAAAGAAGGACCATTCCTTGAGGTTGTGTATTGATTACCGACCTCTCAATGCGGTGACTATTAAGAACAAATACCCACTCCCCCGAATTGACATCTTGTTTGATCAACTAGCTGGCGCCAGAGTGTTCTCCAAGATTGACCTTCGCTCTGGCTATCACCAAATCAAAATCAGGCCTTGTGACATTCCAAAGACTGCCTTTTCCACACGCTACGGGCTTTATGAATTCTTGGTTATGTCTTTTGGACTCACCAATGCCCCAGCCTACTTTATGTACCTCATGAATTCGGTCTTCATGTCTGAGCTAGACAAATTTGTGGTAGTTTTCATTGACGACATTCTTATATATTCTAAGAATGAAGAAGAGCATGCTGAACACCTTCGCATTGTTCTTCAAAGGCTGAGAGATCACCAGCTCTACGCCAAGTTCTCCAAGTGTGAATTCTGGTTAGAGAGCGTGAAGTTTTTAGGTCACACGGTTTCCAAGGATGGTATATCCGTGGATCCAACCAAAGTGCAAGAGGTGCTAGATTGGCAACCACCTACCTCTGTCCACGAGATTCGGAGTTTTCTGGGTTTAGCCGGTTATTACCGCCGTTTTATTCTGGATTTCTCTCGGATAGCAAAGCCCATGACCGAACTCTTAAAGAAGGGAGTTAAATTTAAGTGGAATGACAAATGTGATGAAGCTTTCCACACCTTGCGAAGACATTTAACTTCAGCCCCAGTTTTGGCTCAGCCCGATTGCACCAAGCCCTATGATGTCTATTGCGATGCATCAGGCACCGGTCTTGGCTGTGTTCTCATGCAAGAAAACCGAGTGATTGCTTATGCTTCTCGAGCACTTCGGCCTCATGAGCAAAACTACCCCACGCACGATCTTGAGTTAGCAGCGGTTATTCATGCTCTCAAGATGTGGAGACACTATTTGATGGGTGTTCCCTGCAACATATACACAGACCACAAGAGCCTCAAATATGTCTTCACTCAGGCGCATTTGAACATGAGACAGCGAAGATGGTTGGAATTAGCAAAGGACTATGACCTCAGTGTGCATTATCACCCCGGGAAGGCTAATGTAGTTGCGGATGCACTAAGCCGCAAGGCTCATTGTCATTGTCTTTCCGTGGAGTCCTACGCTGACACCCTGTGTCACGAAATGGCAAAGCTTAATTTGGAGATTGTTCCACACGGGTACTTCAGCCATATTGCAATGGAACCAACCTTGCACGATCAGATTGTTGTAGCCCAATTAAATGACGCGGGCATTAAAATCCTTAAAAGGAAATTGTCTAAAGAGAAGGTGAAAGAGAAGTACAAGTGTTTCCGGGTAGATGAGCAGGGAGTGATGTGGTTTGGACATCGCCTCGTGTTGCCCAAAAACACAGAACTCCGGAGGAAGATTATGGATGAGGCACATCTCTCTAAATTTTCTATCCATCCCGGCAGCACCAAAATGTACCAAGAGTTGAAACGAAACTTTTGGTGGACTCGGATGAAGCGAGAAATTGCCACATATGTGTCGGAATGTGACACCTGCCAGCGGGTTAAGGCCAGCCACTTGAAGGTAGCAGACACGCTTCAACCTCTACCTATTCCCTCCTGGAAGTGGGAAGATATAAGCATGGATTTTATTGTTGGACTTCCCAGAACCCCTCAGGGGCATGACTCCATTTGGGTAATTGTGGACCGCCTTACCAAGACCGCCCATTTTATCCCAGTCAATACCATTTATACTGCCAAAAAGTACGCGGAGATTTATTTAGAGCGGATCGTTTGTCTACATGGGGTACCCAAGACGATAATTTCAGATTGTGGTGCTCCGTTCGTAGCACGCTTTTGGGAACAGTTACAATTGTCCCTAGGCACCAAACTGATCCGTAGTTCGGCATATCACCCACAGACCGATGGGTAGACGGAAAGAGTAAATCAAACACTTGAGGATATGCTTCGAGCTTGTGTTATTCATTATGGGAAGAATTGGGAGAAGTGTTTGTCTCTGGCCGAATTCTCCTATAACAACAGCTACCAAGCGAGCCTTAAAATGGCACCTTTCGAGGCCTTATATGGTAGAAGATGTCGGACCCCGTTGTGTTGGTCCCAGGCAGGCGAGAGATATACTTATGGCCCTGACCTTGTGAAGGAAGCAGAAGAAAAGGTTAGGATCATTCGGGAAAATTTGAAGACCGCCCAGTCACGGCAAAAGAGCTACTTTGATCAACGGCGGGAGCCACTTCAGTTTGAAGTTGGTGATCACGTGTATCTTAAAGTCTCCCCGACCAAGGGTGTGCAAAGATTTGGACTAAAAGGAAAGCTTGCACCTCGCTATATCGGCCCGTATGAAATTACTCAGCAATGTGGGCCGGTAGCCTATCAAGTAAAGCTTCCCGAGAAACTTTCAACTGTACACAATGTATTTCATGTTTCTCAACTCAAGAGGTGTCTTCGTGTTCCGACCGAGGTTGTTGAACAAGAGGAACTCTCGGTTGAACCGGATCTCTCTTATGATGAGCATCCTGTCAAGATCCTTGACGAGAAAGAGCGACATACACGAAGGAAGGGAATTAAAATGTACAAAATTCAGTGGAGTCATCACTCCGAAGATGAAGCCACGTGGGAAACCGAGGACTATCTTAGGAAGAATTGCCCCGACATTCTTTCATAAGCCGAGGTATTTCTTTTCCCTCTTTATCTTTAAGTTTAATCGAATCTCGGGACGAGATTCCTTTTAAGGGGGGTAGGCTGTGACATCTCTGATGTCAAAAAGATTAAAAAGTGCAATTAAAAGCAATGCAACAGGAAATTATGGTTGAAATTCAAAAATCCTCCAAAAATTCAAATTTAAACTCCAAAAACAGGGATTTTTGGCACCAACCGAAAACTCAAGATTTTTGTACTACACTTGAAAATATCCAAAAATAAAAGTTGTTTGTCATCACAAATAAACCCTAGTCACTGTTTGGGACTTTTGAAAATTTTGCAGTTTAGTCCCTCAAAAACTCAAATTACCATTCTGGGCACCTTTTTGTTTTTGGGTTATTTGAGCTGGAAAAACTTCGAATTTCAAGTTCATCCCAAAAAGAAAGTTGTGTCCCATCTTCCAATCTACAACTTTTATTTTTACACTTTTTCAGGTTCAGTTCAAATTTTTGGAGAAAATTTCGAATTTGAAACGGAGCTCCACGGGCAAGCAACAGTGCCCCTGCGCGCGCTGGCGCCGGCCGGAGCTCGGCCGCCACGTGGCCGGCGAGCGGCGCAGGCGGCGCTGAGCTGGCCAAGCCGCGGCGGACGCGGGCGCTTGTCGTCTAGCTTCTGTCCGGCCACTCCCGAGCCGTCACTTCGCCGCCGTCGCCTCTCCTCGCCTCGCGCCGCGGACGCCATCATGGCGGTCTCGCGCCGCCGCGGTCGTGCGCGCGCTCGCGACGCGCTGAGTGCGCTGCAGAGCGCGATGCCGTCCCACTACGCGCCAAACGCATTGTAGAGCATCCCCGCGACGTCGCTGTAGAATCCCTCACCCCGTCGAGTCGAGCGCGCGCTGCCCGAGCTCGCTCCGCATTCATGGCGGCCTGCTCGCGCCGCGCCGCGCGCTCGCTCGCTCCCGAGGCAAAACAGTGGCTCCCTTGCGTGCTCAAGCACTCCACCGCACACTCCCAACCCTCCTCTCACTCGCGCACTTGGCCATTCCCACTCCCCCGCACGCGCTCGGTCTTCTTCCTCCTCGCGCCGCGCAAACCAAGCCGAGCTTCTTCGCGAAATTCCCCGTCCACGCTCCACCATTCCCAAATCCGTCCCGCACGAAGCTAGCTCACTCCACCAGCTCCATTCCCCCCCACCTTCCCCTAGCTATTGCCCCTTCTCCGGCGCGAATTTGAGATTTCCCCCAAATCGCAAATTCCGGCCGTCGGAGCACCCGCACGTCGAGCCCCTACTCCGAGCTGTCCCCGAGCTTCTCCGAGCACGCCATTGGCTTCCTCGAGCTCCACTGGTGCTCAAGGACCCCTCAGCCCTCCGCGAACGACCCCGAGCTCACCGGCGTAGAAGCCGCGGCGGCCGCGCCGCCACCTCCTCGTCGCCGGTGCAACTCCGACCTTCCCCGGCCTCCAAACCGCCCTCAAACGACTCGTGGTGAGCCCAGGACCCTTTTCCCCCACTTCCCCGAGCCCAGTTCGCCGTAGTTTGGCCGGCGCAACTCCGGCGAGGTCCCAGGGACCGAAGTTCATCTTCTTCCTTTGTCCAGGGGCCTCTGTGCAAAAGTTCAGGACTTGTTCACGAAGTTTTGAAAGTTCTAGGGTTCTCTGTGAAAATAGATTCTTAACCCTAGATTTGTTTTTCCCGAATCTTGTAAAATCCATTAAAAATCGTACAAAAATCCGAAAAATACACAAAAATACTCCCTGGATTTGTGAGAGTCTAAACTACAATCTCTATTAGACATGTGTATGCTTTTGGTGAACCGTTTGTGAATTAAAATTCAAACTATCAAAATCTAAAATTGTGCACCATTTCAAATCCAGAGCTACGCTAGGGTTGAGCTTTGGATATGTTGTTTGTAGTAACTTTGGACAGCTTGTGTCCAAAGGGGACCTAAAAATATGAACTGTAGCTCCAGTTATGATTTAAAATGTAATTCCTGTCTTTTTGTAGTGCAGAAATCATTAAAAATAATCTGTGCAGTGAAAAATCACCATTTTGCTCCAGAGGACTAAAAACTTGTTAGCACACATGTTAAAAATGAAAAACTTAATTTTTGCTCTGTTTAGATTAGCAAATTAATAAATATGTGTTTTTGGATAGAAAAATATTGAGGATTACCCAAGGGTTATTTTGAGCCATCACTTGGCCAGAGCCCTCCTCATGCTTATGCCTAGCTTTGGTAGGAATATCTCCTGAAATGGATGAATTTTTAATTTTATATGAATTTATTTCACTTTCTGCAGTCAGCTGTTTGTAGATTTTTAATAAATTATGTGTAGCTCAGAATTAGCTAAATTTTGGAGTGAGCCTAGCTCTTATACTCCAGTAGCTGTCATAAAGTTTATAGCTAAAAATGATGAACAGAAATGGAGAAACAAAAATGAGAAGGAATCTAGATGGAAATCGATTTATATAAAAGAATAAACCTTTTTGGTTAATTAGTTAAAATAAAATGGATAGAATCTGAAATTCCAGAACAGCACCCAACTTTGAGAAGAAATAAGAAGAAATCTTTTATATATGTACACAATCACCATCGAAATCAATAAAACTTTCCTACACATACACCTTGTTTTTGTGAAGGAAATAGAAATGCCTAAGCACGTCTAGGTGAATATGGCCTTCAAGGCCTTAGTCTTAGAATCAAGGCAGCCGCCTTAAAATATGCATCTCATGTAGAAGGCGCTATCCCGGACGGCAACTACACCCTCATCCCCGCAGACGAGGAAGGAGTCCCGGAGCACGGTGCCGGTGAAGAAGTGACCAACCCGGAGGCTAACTCTCAGTCCGAGGAAGAAGGCAAGCCCCGGAGCATAACCTAACTTTACCAAATTATGCACTTTGAATTCTTTATGTTCGTGCATTTACGTTTCAAGGAGTTGATTGAATACCGTAGCTGCAAAATTTCCTAGTACCTATGACTTGCAATACTAGTATGAAAGGGATCGATAGAGCATTGCTATAGGTCCGTTACAAGTCGAGTGATTTCTTGTCACTCGCGAGACATAGGAATTGCTTGTCTTTACTTATGTTGGAATCATAAGGATTGACGGGCGGGATGATAGATGTAGATCTCCCGTCCGTGTATGATAATTGATTAAGGTCGGAAGGTGTGGATGCGTGTGTCAAGTTTTTGAACGTACCACATGCATGCCGGTATATGGGAGCCGGTAAGCCCGGTACCAGATTGAAGCAGCTAGGGCCGATAGCCATCTCTCCTTGGAAACTTTGTTTTCCCCTGCCGTACACTTGTGGATATATGCGTGAGACTGTGAGTGAAGCAGTAAACCTTTATCCTAAGGAAATGGACCCGGTTCCGAATTGTGGATCGATGGGAAAGGTTGGGAAATGCTTGTACCTTTTATAGCAAGCAGAGTATCCGTGTGTGTTGGGTTTCCCCTGGCCAGGTAGCAGAAATTCGGTTCGAACTGTCCGCTTCTCGCGGTTAATGAGACTGCTTGACCGCCATGCTACATCGAGTAACAAGTGGAATTATGAGATATATGAACTTGTTCTATGAAGTAATTTGTATTGTACCACTTGTATGCTTAGAAAGGATGCTAATCTAGAACGGTTAAACTTACTAGAATATGGTGCTAAAACTTGAAAGCAAGGACCTACTCTTAGTTGCTTTTTGGCAAACAAACCCACCAGCCAAAAGCCTCTCATGGTCTAGATGTCGGTGATGTAGTTTTCACCCGACGGGTAAGCCTTGCTGAGTATTAGTATACTCAGCCTTGCTTGTGGCATTATTTACAGGTATTCCTTTGGATGTCGATGCCTTGACTTGGCCCGTCCAGGTTTCACCTGGCTGGCACATCGAATGGGTTCCGTCCTCTGCCGAGGATCGGGAGGAGTAGCTTCGTGGCAGGCTTCAGCACGGAGTTATCTGTATCGTCTTTAGATTATCTTCTTCCGCTGCAATGAACTTTTAAATTCAGTTGTTATGAACTTTTAAATTCCGCTGCAAGACTTTGTACTCTGATTTAAATTTGAACTCGGTTTGTAATAACTTGTGATACCTATTTGTGTAAGTTAATTTGTGGAATGTTGTAATCTCTGGAACTCACCTTCGTGTGGGCGTGCTGTTGTTTCGATCGAGAAAAGTACGTGGTTAATCGGGTTTAATCCGACGGCGCTCCAGCTTATTCCGGATTAAGTGCCTGACTACGTGATTAGTGGTCCCAAGGTACTTAACTTGGAATAATTTCGGAGTGGTCCGCCACAATCATCCTCATAGTTCCACTTGTTACTCAATGCAGCACAGCGGTCAAGCAGTCTCATTAACCGCAAGAAGCAGACAGTTCGAACCGAATTTTGCTACCTAGCCAGGGAAACCCAGCACACACGGATAATGCTTGCTATAAAAGGCACAAGCATGTCCCAACCTTTCCCATCAATCCACAATTCGACGCCGGGTCCACTCCCTTAGGATAAAGGTTTACCGCTTCAATGATGGCATCATGCATATGTCCACATGTGTACGGCAAGGGAAACAAAATATTTCCAAGGAGAGATGGCTATCGGTCCTAGCTGCTTCAATCTGGTACTGGGCTTACCAATTCCCATAGGTCGGCACGTGTGTGGTACGTTCAAAAACTTGAAACACAGAACCACACGTTTCGACCTTAATCCAATTATCATACACGGACGGGAGATCTACACATACCATCCCGCCCGTCCATCCTTATGATTCCAACATAAAAAAAGACAAGAAACTTCTATATCTCGCGAGTAACAGGAAATCACTCGACTTGTCACGGTCCTAAAGGCATTGCTCTATCGATCCTATCATGCTAGTATTTCAAGACATAGGTACTAGAATTATGCAACTAAGGTATTCATACAATACCTAGAACGTAAATGCACAAGCATAAATAAATTCATAGTTGCATGATTTAAAAGTTAGGTTATGCGCCGGAGCTTGCCTTCTTGAGCTAAACCACTGTCAGGCTCCGGGTCGAACACGACGATGTCGGCACCACCTTCGGGGACTTCTTCTTCGTTGACGGGGACAAGGTTGTAGGTACCGTCAGCGAGAGCGCCTTCTACATGAGATGCACAACTTTAATGTGGCTGCCTAAGTGATCTAAAAGCAAGGCCTTGAAGGCCATATTCACCTAGACATACTAGTGAACTATTCTCTTCTTCACAAAATTAGAGAAGGTGTGTGGAAATTTTTATGCCTTCATGATGGTGATTGTGTACACATATACAACAATTCAAATTATTATTTTTAAGCAAGGGTGCAGTTCTGGATTTTTAGACTTTACATGATCCACATTTACTCCAATTAACAAAGTGATCTATTTCTTTTTATAAACTCAATTCTATTCTAGTTTCTTCTCATTTTTGTTTCTCTGTTTCTGTTCATCCTTTTTATCCATAAACTTTATGACAGCTACTGGAGTATAAGAGTTAGGCTCACTCCAAAACCTAGCCAAAACTGAGCTACACAGAATTTATTAAAAATTGAACAAGTTGCTGCTTAAGGAATCAAGATTAATTCATATAAAATCAAAACTACTTTCAAAACAGGAGATTTCTTTACCAGAGCTATACATGAGTGCAAGAAAGGCTCTGACCAAGTGGTGGCTAACAATAACCCTTGGACAGCCCTCAATAATTTTCTATCCGAAAACTAACATCTATTTATTTGCAAGTCTAAAAAGGGTCAATAATTAAATTTAGCATTTTTAGCACATGTGCAAACACGTTTCTAGACCTCTGGTGAAAGATGGTGATTTTTGGCTGCATGGATTATTTTTAATAATTGCAGAACTAAACTAGAACAGGAATCACAAAATATATCATAACTGAAGCTACAGTCCATATTTTTAGGTCTCCTATGGACACAAAGCATCTATAGGTATCACAAGCAATAAATCCAAAGTTCAGCTCCAGAAGAGTTCAGGATTTGAAATGGTGTACAAGATTCTATAAACTGAGTTTGAATTTTAATGCAAAAACTATTCACCAAAAGTTTATACATGCCGACATGAGATTGGAGTTTACAATCTCACGAGTCCATGGAGTATTTGTGTGCATTTTTCTGATTTTTCTTCGATTTTTAGTGGATTTTACAAGATCTCATAAAAATGGATCTAGGTTTAAGAATCTCTTTTACGCCGGGGACCCTAAACCTTTTAAAACTTTACAAACACACCCCTGAAACTTTCACGGAGGACCCTAGAACTAAAAAGGGGAACGCATCTAGGTCCTTGGCTCGTCGGTGTTGTTGCGCCGGCGAGGAGACGCCGAACTAGCGCGAGGAAAGTTGGGGGAAAAGACGAGGGGCTCACCGCGAGTCGTTTGGGGTAGGTCTCGAGGCTGGTGGTTCAGTGGCGAGGCTCGTCGACGGTGAGCGGCAGAGCGACTTGCTCCGGCGACGTCGGTAGCCGGCTGTGGGGGTCGAGACGGGGCGCGACGCGGCTTGAAAGCTTCACCGGAATGAGGCGGAGCTCGTCAAGGTGCTTGGCGGTGACGGGGATGGCCGGAAAATAGGGCTCTGCGTGGAGGTGGAGCTCGGGGGCGGAAATGGAGGAACGGCGAGAAATCTCTTTGATTCCCGGCGAGTAGTGCTCGGTTTTGGTTGGGGATGGTTCGAGGGGCTAGCGAAGAGAGTGAGCGAGCTATGGGTGCAGTGGATTTGGGTTTCGTGGAGGAAGCGTGGGGGATTTTGGCCTGCAGTGGCACGAGCTCGAGCTCGGTTCACGGCGGCCGGAGGTGGAAGAAGGGGTGAGGGAGCGTGAGGAGAAGGACAAAGGCAGGGCGCTGGGCGAGGATGGAAATGAGAGTTGCTTGGGAGAGTTTTGGGCAGCTAGAGAGGGTTGGGCAGCTCGGGGGAAGCGTGCACGCGTGCTCGGGCCGTCGGGGCCACCATTGATGGCTCTGACAGCTCGGGCAGAGCGCGGCCGCGGGTTGGGGGAGGAAGATCGCAGCGTGGGCGAGCGAAAGTTCTCTGGCGTTGCTGTTTGGCGTGAAGCGGGCTCAAATCCGGCCGTTGAGAAGCTTGGCTCGGCGGAAGTGAGACGCGGCTGCCACGGCTTTGGCCGGCCAGGCGAGGTCACCGCCGCTCGCCGGCCACGTGGCGGCCACTGCCGGCCTGGACAGAGCGCTTGTCGCGACGCTCGTGGAGCATCCCCGGTTCAACGGGTTTAACTCCGAAAATTTGAACTACACTTCAAAAAGTGCAAATACAAAAGTTGGAGTTTGAAATGTGGGACACAATTTCTTTATGGGGTGAACCTGAAATTTCAATTTTTTCAAGCTCAAACGAGCCATTTTCGAACAGGCGTTCAACACGGTTTTTTGAGTTTTCAGGGCCTTAACTGCAAAATTTGAAAAAGTTTCCAATAGTGAATAGGCCTTATTTGTGATGACAAACAACATTTATTTTTGGAGATTTTTAAGTTTAGTACAAAATTCTTGAGATTTCAGTTGGGTGTCAAAAAGGCCTTGTTTGAAATTTAAATTTCAAATTTTGGTCAAATTATGTGTGCTACCACCATTGCTACCCTTTTATCCTGTTTTAATTGTGTTTTTAATGTACTAAACATCAGGGATGTCACAGGGGACGAGATTCATCTTAAGGGGGTAGGTTTGTAACACCCTAAAATCTGCCCTGTTTAAAATTTAGTAAATAAATGGTTTAATATATTTAAATGCTCATGAAAAATGTAGGGAAAATAAAATTTGAATAATTAAAAGCAAATATAGGCAATAGAAACATTATTATTGCATTCATGCTGGTGCATTTATTTTTTATTATTGAATTCAAATTATAATTTGAATTTGAATTCAAATGAGTGTTTAAATAAAAGAAAAACCTTTTCTTTTCTCTCTCCCTAATCCTTCCCCTTTTCAGCCCAACTCTCCTCTCTCGACTGCACGGCCCAACTTCTTTCTCCTCGCGTGGTCCAGACAGCAGCTAGCGCGGCCCAGCAGCACAGCCCATCAGCGCCAGCCCGCACCCGCCCTCAGCCGCTGACAAGCCGGCCCCACATGTCAGCTTCTCCTCCTACCTCATGTGTGAGCCGGACTCCACCGAGCTCGGTCGAGCGTCGTGCCGTGCCCCGACTCCGCGCTGCTTGGCCCACATGCCAAGGAGCCTTGGCCGGGCTATGAAGTCGCCGCCACCCCCTCGCTTGGCCCCTACGCGAACCCTAGCCGCCAATCGAGCTTGCGCAGCACCGCCGTCGTCAAACCCTAGCCAGGCGCCGCCGCCGCCAACTCGCCGCCTCGCCGCCTCATTGTCGACGAGATCACGCCCAGGAGCTTCGCAAGGTAGCAGGGAAACCGCTGAGCCCTTTTTCCCTCTCTCTCTCTCGCCGCGTTGCGCTTGTGCAAGCTCGCCGGAGCTTCTCATCCGTCGCTGCTCGTCGCCAGCCGCCACCGCTGCGTAATCCTCGAGTAGAACCCCCAAAACGAGTTCCGCATCTCCTCCTCTCTCTCCCGGGCCAAACGCGGTGAGATTTGGAGCTCCCCAGGCCTGTTTTCACTTGTCTCCGGCGAGGATTCCGGCGAAACACCGCCGCGAGCCACTGCCACCGGCGACCTTAACCCCCCGATCTAATCTCCGCCGTTAGATTCAAAACCGATGGCACAGATCTAAACCGAGCCCGGTTCACCGTGGACCCGTGGACCGTGGTCTAGGGCCGGTCCACGGCATAGTGCCCCGTGACGTCAGCCGACGTCAGCCGCCGCCGTGGCAATTTTGCAAAAGAGCCCCTCTGTTTTTCAGAAATTAACCCGCGGTCCAGCGTAGTTCAAAAATAATTACAGTTTAGTCCTTTTCTTTCGGTTTAGCCCCTGTGCTTTTGAAAAATAGTGCCCGCCGTCCTAGGTGGTTATTTTACTCCGTAGCCCTCGGGTTTTTATATGAAATTATGTTTTAGGCCCCTGGTTTCTTTTAAAAACACCCCTGGAAGCCTAAAAGTCTTACTAGTAAGCCCCTAGAGCCCGTTTTAAGTGTAGTTTCTCCGTTTTAACTCCGATTTGAGTGATTTTCATGCTCATGTGTTCGTAGTGAAGCGTACAGTAACTCTAAAGCCTTCTTTTCATCTTTTGTTTATGTTTGGTGTACTGTTCTCATTAAATACCTTGTTTGCATGTATGTGTGGATGCTTGTGTGGTGATCGATGTGAGTAGTGGACGAGCCGTTCGAGTTCGCCGACGATCCCGTTCCCAAAGAGTAGGTGCAGCAGCAGTTCACTGAGGAAGGCAAGTATAACACGGACAATCCTTGCTACCTATACATTATTTAATCATACAATTCATATGCATGTGTCTAATATTGTTAAACACAAAGGATGTTCCTAGTCTTTACCTTATTCCTTGTTTACCCGGGTTATATGCATTATGGTTAGTATTTGCTACGTGTTGCGAACAACATTTATATAATTGTCAATATGGAATTAATGGTTCACTTCAACGAAGATTAGAAGATGCTTTTTAGCAACATGGTTTGGGGAACTAGAGCATGTGCTTCGTGCTTTGTTCTAGTGTCTCCATAAGGTTTGGTCTAGGAAATTAGAGCATGTGCTTCGTGCTTTGTTCTAATGTCTCTCCGTAAGGTCCGGTTCTTAAAGCGGCAACCCAGGAACTTGTTCGCCGCTTTTGGAACTATAATGGCTCTGGTCTTGGATAATTAGCTTGTACGTGTCTAGCTCGCCAGTGGTTACCGAAAGGCGTATGCGGGGAACATTCGTGAGAGTATAGTTTGATCCATCGAGGACGGATTTATCCGTTGGCTATGTCTCGTTAGGCAAAGTCCCATGATGTAAGCGCCCGATGTACGGCAGCTTCACACGTTGCGATGATTGCGCTCTCGCTCTGGATGCCATTGACCCCCTCACGTTGCGCCCTAAGCGTATGTCAATCTCGATGCCTTGGGTTATGCTGCCTATGTTGAACCAAAACGGCTACTGTGCTTGTTAGGGTGTTTTGTGAAAGTCCTCGTAACATAAGTTCTTTTGGATTTATGTGACCGGCGGATAGAGGGCGAAACCTATGTAGAGTGTTGATCTATCATGATAGCCGTGCTCGCGGTTACGAATGGTCTGGATCCTTTTTTATTAGAAGATGATGTTGGAATATTCTATAATTATCTATACATTATTGTTAATGGGCTTATACTTGGGTTCTACTCATTTGTAGTAAATTGGATGGTATTAAAATGAAACAACTAAAAGTGGTAATGCAGTATAACCGTGTCAAGCCTTTGTTCTTGCATAACCTGTGTTATACTTGTTAAGTAAGATGGTTTACTTACACTTGCAACTATTCAACAAAATACCGGATGGGTAACAGATGGAGCAGTGAATGATCAGTCGCTTGCTGAGTTTTCGGAGGATCTATCGTACTTCTAGCTGTGTTCAACCAGTCGGTGTCCCTGTGGACTTGAGGCTCTACCTAGTTAAGACGTTTAATAATATTAAGACTTCCGCTGTGTTATTTGTGAAAGACCATGTCTGGTGTTAAACTCTGATGTAAACTATTTTATTCGAGCATTGTGTTCTTTGTGATTCAATATTTGTAATCTATATGTGTTCTGTGGACATCCTGGGCACACATATGGAAGTATTCGGATTTCTTGGAAATCTGGGTGTTACAATGGTGACCTTCCCATCTAGCAACTTTTGAATTTCGGCATTGCACACTGCTTTTCTTACGTCTGACATTGGACGAAGCTTTTGCCTTCTTGGTTTTGCGTTGGGATTGACCCGAAGGCTGTGCTCGATCATTTTCGTGTTTATTCCCTGCAAGTCATTCGGGGACCAAGCAAAAACGTCTTCGTGCTCCCTCAAGCAAGCCATTAGTTCAAGTTCCTCCAGGAGATATAAATCGTTGCCAATAACAACAGTTTTATCTGGATTACCTTCATGGAGAGGCACCTTCTTCATGTGACCAAGAGGCTGTACTCTGTCGTCTTGCGTGGGCTTCAATGGTACTAAGGTGATTTGCTTGTATTCTGGCCCTTCAGGTTCTATAACATGGACATGGTGATCATCGTATGAAAAGTTGCTTTCTACTTGCTGTGCTTCTCGTTGATCTCCATAAACTGAGCTCACACCCCCGGCCGAAGGGATTTTCATGCAGAGATAATCTTGGTGGATGACGGCTGAAAACTTGTTTAGTGTGGATCTCCCAAAGATCACGTTGTAGGGGTACTCAATGTCGACGATGTCGAAGGTAATCAGTTCCATGCGTCTTGTCTAGTCTTCGCCAAACGTTACATGCAGCTCTTTCTTGCCCAGAGCTTGGACTCATTTTCCCCTGAAGCCGTAGAGGGATTGTTCGGCCTTGCGAATGTCTTTCTCGTTGAACCCGCAGTGCCAAGTGATGATATCTGCTGAGCTTCCGTTGTCGACCAAAATTCTCCCAATATCGTTGCCTTGAAGGCGCAAGAAATTTTTACCAATGTTTGCTCTTAGGACCATCGGGTCACTGTGGACAAGGCGAAGTAGCTTGATGTCACTTTCCGTGAGGATCGGGGCATGTGACCATGCAGTTTTAAACACTCTGCCTTCGCAGATTTGGTTGACGCTACGGAATTCTTCTCTTCGCTGGCGCTTGGAAGCATGCTTGGGTTCATTCGAACCCCCTGAGATTACATTGATCACATGTGGGTGCAATTCTTTCTGCTCAGGCTGACTCAAACCCTCTTCCTCTTGCTTTGGCTTTTCGGGGAGCTGGTAATTGTCGGGGTTGTACGAAGGCACTAGGTATTAGTGGTGGGGCTGGAAGAGCTGGGTAACTTGGGCCTATTAGCATTTGGGTTGGCTGGTAGTTTGAAGCGATGGGGTAGTACTGCTGCTGCGAAGGCTAGAAATTTCTTGTCACATGAGAGACAGGGTGACAGGGCGCCTGAGCACGTTGTTGTTTAGCCTCAAGGTCTCTTTTTGCTTTTTGCCCCACTGGATATTCTTCTGTAGTGTGACCCTTGTCCAGGCCGTGAAAGAAACAATATTGCTTTCGCGGTCCCCCTCGACCTCTTCCACGACCACCGCGGCCTCTGTATCCCCGTCCTCCTCAAGCGCCATTAGCGTGGTGTGATTGGTCTTGTCCCTGCTGGTATTGCTGCTTGTGATCACTTGAAAGGAAGTTTACTGGCTTCGGCACATGGTGAGTAGACTCATTGCCCCATTGTCTTGGTTGTGAAGACTGATCTTGTCTGGACCTCTTGTGCGTTCATATTGTCGATTCTTAGCCTTCGACCATGGTTGGACTTCGAGTACTCTTGCAGCACCTCGAAGAGTTCTGTGGTTGAACGAGGTCGGACCCTGTCCAGGTAATCCTGACAAGGGCCGATGCGTAGGTCAGCGATGGTGTAGTCAATTATTTTGCCTTCATAATCGCTCGGTGCTTTGGCTGCGACTCTGATGACCCTGTTGAGTAGATTCTAAAGGGGTTCCTTCTCTGTCTGAGTGCATGCATGCAGCAGGTCATTTTATTATCATCCAAATTACTACATATGAGTAGAGACCCGATTATCAATCCAATAGTAATATATAAGTAATCATTGAATATACCAACAGCAACATCTAATATCATCTTCTAATAAAAATGATCCAGGCCGCTCATATCCATGAGCACGGCTATCATGATAGAACAACATTCTGCAGAGGTTTTGCCCCTTACCCGCATGTCACATAAATCAAAAAGAACTTATGCTATGAGGACTTTCACAAAACACCCTAACTAGCACAATAGCCATTTTGGTTCAACATAGGCAACATAACCCAAGGCATCGAGATTGATGTACGCTCAGGGCGGAACATGAGGGGAAATGGAGTCCAGAGCGAGAGCGCAATCATCGCAACGTGTGAAGCTGCCATACATCGGGCGCTTACATCATGGGACTTTGCCTAATGAGACATAGCCAACGGATAAATCCGTCCTCAATGGATCAAACTATACTCTCACGAATGTTCCCCACATATTCCTTTCGGTAACCATTGGCGAGCTAGAGACGTACAAGCTAATTATCCAAGACCAGAGCCATTTTAGTTCCAACGGCGGCGAACAAGTTCCTAGGTTGCCGCTTTAAGAACCGGACCTTACGGAGAGACATTAGAACAAAGCATGAAGCCCATGATCTATATACCTAGACCAAACCTTATGGAGACACTAGAGCAAAGCACGAAGCACATGCGCTAGTTCCCCAAACCATGTTGCTGAAAAGCATCTTTTAATCATCATTGAAGTGAACCATTAATTCAGTATTAACAATTAAATAAATGTTGTTTGCAGCGCGTAGCAAAAACTAACCATAATGCATAAAACCTGGGTAAACAAGGAATAAGGTAAAGAGTAGGAACAACCATAATGTATAGCAGTATTAGACATATGAACATGAATGTATGATTAAATGGTGTATAGGTAACAAGGATTGTCTGTGTTATACTTGCCTTCCTCAACGAACTGCTGATGCACCTGCTCCTTGGGAACGGAATCGTCGACGAATTCGAAAGGCTCGTCAACTACTCACATCGATCACCACACAAGCATCCACACATACATGCAAACAAGATATTTAATTCGAATAGTACACCAAACATAAGAAAATGATGAAAAGAAGGCTTTAGAATTGCTGTACGCTTTACTACGAACACATGAGCGTGAGAATCACTCTAATCGGAGTTAAAACGAAGAAACTACGCTTAAAACGTGCTCTAGGGGCTTGCTAGTGGAGGTTTTAAGCTTCCAGGGGTGTTTTTGGAAGAAACCAGCGACCTAAAACATAATTTCGTATAAACACCCGAGGGCCTATGGGTAAAACCGACATCTAGAATGGCGGCTACTATTTTTCAAAAGCTCCAGGGCTAAAACAAAAGAAAAAGGACCTAGTTGGAATTAACTTTGAACTGGCTTGGACCGCGGGTTGATTCTAGAAAAAGGTAGGGGCTATTTTGCAAAATCACCACGGCAGACCTGTATGCGCTAGGTTGACTCATTGCGGGTTCAATCTGGGCCGTGGGATTTGGATCTAGCAGCTAGGGTTGACTGGGGGCTCAGGGCGTCGCCGGAATTGGCGGCGCGGCCGGCTCTGCGGCAGAGCATGCCGGAATCGAGCGTAGGTGGGGCTGTAGGGCTCCGAAGCTCGCCGCGGATAGCTCGAGAGAGAGAGGGACGATGTCGAATCCGTTTTGGGGTTGTGCTCGTAGTTGGGGCAGCGGAGGCGGGTGGCGACGAGCAGCGGCAGATAGGGTTCGTCGGCGAGCTCGCACAGGCGCTACACGGCAAGAGAGAGAGAGGGAGAAAGGGCTCGGCGGGTTCCCAGCTACCTTGCGAAGCTCCTGGGCTTGATCTCGTCGTCAATGGGGCGACGTAGTGGAGATTAGGCAGCGGCGGCACTGAGCTAGGGTTGAGGCGGCGCTGTTGCTTTGGCGGCTAGGGTTTGTGAGGGGGATCGAGGAGCAGGGGTGGCGCTTATATAGGACCGCGGGGGCTCCTTGGCGTGCGCGCCAAGCTCGGGTGGGCAGTTGGAATCGGATGGGGATTGAGGGAAGAATCCGGCTCGGCTACGGCTGGAGGTGGGCGATGAAAGGTGGGGTTGGCGTGTCAGCGACTGGAGGAGGAAGATGACGAGTGGTGTAACACCCCTGGTGTTTAAAGCGTATAAGTAAGAGTAATTAAACAAAACTAAGAATTATAAACCCTGAAACTAAATCACTAATAGGAATGAGAACTATACATAAGGATTGTTAAGCTTGTACTCGTGTAATTGTTCTTGAAATTTGAACCCCACAGAAACTTTTCCAGTACAAATCCAAACATCTTCTCTTGCATGTTGCACGGCAAACTCTAAATACATACTATTGAGATCATGTATTTAAGTCCCATAAAAATCTCCTAAAAAGATGTGTGGCAGACCACTCCGAAATTATTCCAAGTTAAGTACCCATGGACCACTAATCAAGCAGTCAAGCACTTAATCCAGAATAAGCTGGAGCGCCGTTGGATTATACCCGATTAACCACGTACTTTCACGATCGAAACAACACGCGCGCCCACACGAAGATGAGTCCCAGAAAGTACAACATTCCACAAATTCTGCGTACATAAATAGTATCATCAATTTATTACAAACCAAATTCGAATTTCAATAAAAGTACGAGAGCTCATTGCAGCGGAAAATTACACTAACGACGATACATAGCAACACCATGATGAAGCCGGCCATGGTGCTACTCCTCCCGATCCTCGGAAGAGGACGGAACCCACTTGACATGCCAACCAGGAGGAACCTGGGTAGGCCAAGTGACGGAACTCACTGCCTCATCCAAAGTAGCACCTGAAATAAATAGCCACAAGCAAGGCTGAGTATACTAATACTCAGCAAGGCTTACCCGTCGGGTGAAAACTACATCACCGACTTCTGGACATAAGAGGCTTTTGGCTGGTGGGTTTGTTTTGCCAGAAAGCTACTAAGAGTGGATCCTTACTTTCATAATTTTAACATCAAATTCTAGTAGAGTTAACCATTCTAGATTAGCATCCTCTCTAAGCATACAAGTGGTGTAATCCAATTTAGTACATACAACAAGTTCATCATCCTCATAGTTCCACTTGTTACTCAATGCAGCACAGCGGTCAAGCAGTCTCATTAACCGCGAGAAGCGGACAGTTCGAACCGAATTTTGCTACCGGGCTAGGGAAACCCAACACACACGGATAATGCTTGCTATAAAAGGTACAAGCACTTCGTAACCTTTCCCATCAATCCACAATTCGGCGGCGGGTCCACTCCCTTAGGATAAAGGTTTACCGCTTCACTCACGGCATCACGTATATATCCACATGTGTACGGCAAGGGAAACAAAATATTTCCAAGGAGTTATGGCTATCGGTCCTAGCTGCTTCAATCTGGTACCGGGCTTACCGATTCCCATATGTCGGCATGCGTGTGGTACGTTCAAAAACTTGACACACAGAACCACACGTTTCGACCTTAATCCAATTATTATACACGGACGGGAGATCTACACATACCATCCTGCCCGTCCATCCTTATGATTCCAACATAAGAAAAGACAAGCAACTCCTATATCTCACGAGTGACAGGAAATCATTCGACTTGTAACGGTCCTAAGGCATTGCTCTACCGACCTTATCATACTAGTATTTCAAGACATAGGTACTAGAACCATGCAACTAGGGTATTCATACAACTCCTTGAAACATAAATGCACAAGCATAATAAATCATAGTTGCATAGTTTAAGAGTTAGGTTATGCTCCGGGGCTTGCCTTCTTGAGCTAAACCACTGTTAGGCTCCGGGTCGATCACGACGACATCGGCACCACCCTCGGGGAATTCTTCTTCGTTGACGGGGACGAGGTTGTAGGTGCCGTCAGCGAGAGCGTCTTCTACATGAGATGCACAACTTTAATGTGGCTGCCTAATGTGATCTAATGGCAAGGCCTTAAAGGCCATATTCACCTAGACATACTAGTGAACTATTCTTTTCTTCACAAAATTAGAGAAGGTGCGTGGAAATTTTTTATGCCTTTATGATGGTGATTGTGTACACATATAAAACAATTCAAGCCATTATTTTTAAGTGAGAGTGCAGTTCTGGAATTTTAAACTTTACATGCTCCACATTTGATTAATTGTCAACTTAGCCTATATCTTTTTAATAAACTCAATTCTACTCTAGTTTCTTCTAATTTTTGTTTCTCGGTTTCTGTTCCTCCTTTTTTATCCATAAACTTTATGACAGCTACTAGAGTATAAGAGTTAGGCTCACTCCAAAATTTAGCTAAAACTGAGCTACACAGAATTTATTAAAAATAGTACAAGTTGCTGAACAAGAAACAAGATTAATTCATATAAAATCAAAACTACCTCCAAAACAGAAAATTTCTCTACCAGAGCTAGACATGAGTAAAAGAAAGGCTCTGACAAAGTGGTGGCTAAAAATAACACTTGGACAGCCCTCAATAAGTTTCTATCCGAAAACCAACATCTATTTATTTGCTAGTCTAAACAGGGTCAAAATTGAGTTTAGCATTTTTACCACATGTGCAAACAAGTTTCTAGACCTCTGGTGTAAGATGGTGATTTTTGGCTGCATGAATTATTTTTAATAAATGCAGAACTGAGCTAGAACAGGAATCACAAAATAAATCATAACTGAAGTTACAGGCTATATTTTTAGGTCTCCTTTGGACACAAAGCTTCTACAGACGTCACAAGCAATATATCCAAAGTTCAGCTCCAAAAGAATTTAGGATTTGAAATGGTGCACAAGATTCTAAAAACTGAGTTTGAATTTTAATTCAAAATCTATTCATCAAAAGTGCATACATGCCAACATGATATTGGAGTTTACAATCTCACGAGTCCAGGGGGTATTTATTTGTATTTTTCTGATTTTTCTATGATATTTAACAGATTTTAGAAGATTTCAGGAAAATAAACTAAACCTTAAGAATCTTTTTACGCCGCGACCCTCGGAACTTTTGAAACCTCGCAAACAGGCCCCTGGTTTCTTTCACTGGGAACCCCACGAAAAGGAAGAAGATGAAGATATGCCCTTGGGCTCGTCGGCGTTGTTGCGCCGGCCAAACGACGGTGGGATGAGGTCGGAGAAGTGGGGGGAAATGATGAGCATCTCACCACGAGTCGAATGGTGGCGGTTGGGAGGCCGGAGGAGGCTCGGAGGTGGCCAGCGACGGGAGCAGTGGCGGTGCGGCCACCGCAGCCTCAACTCTGGCGAGGTCAGTGGCTTCCGCTGCGGTTGGAGGGGCTCGTGAGCATCAGTGGGGCATGGCGAACACGTTGAGATGCTCGGTTGGCGTTGGGGATGGCTCGAAGGTGTGGCTCGACGTGGAGGTGCTTCGCGGCCAAAAAATGGGGATTTTGGGGAAATCTCGATTTCTCGTCAGAGAGTTGATGGGAGCTTGAGAGAAGTGGGGGAATTGAAGCTAAGGAAGTGGAAGAGCTCTTTGTTTAGTGAATTTGAAAATGCTGGAGGGATGGGGACGAATTTACTCCGGCGCTCGAGCTCGGCTCTTGCGGCCAGAGGTTGAAGACGAGGTGCGCGAGCGAGGAGGAGGGGGAATGGCTGGGTCACAGGCTGGGCAAAGGTGCAAGCTGGCTCGGTGAAGTGTTGGGGCACGCTAGAGTGGGCTGAGCTGCCTCGGGGCCGCTCGCGTGCACGGCTTGGGCACGCAGGCCGCCATGAGTGCGCCTGCGAGCTCAGGCAGCGCGCGTGAAGCGGTTGGGCATCGCAGATCGTGGCGTGAGCGAGTGAGGATTCTCCGTAGAGGCGCTTGGCGTGTAGTGAGCAGGAATCCCGGCCACGGGACGGCTCTGCGCGGCGCACGCGGCCACGGCCAGTGGCCGAGCTCTGCTCGCCACCATGGCGCTCCGCGCGGCGCGAGGCTGCACAGGCGCCGCAGAGAGCGATGTGACGGAACGGGAAGACGGACGCCCGCACGAGGACAAAAGCAACATGCCGCCGTGGCTTGGCTGGCCAGGCGAGGTTGCCGCCGCTCGCCGGCCACGTGGCGGCCGCTACCGGCCTGCGCAGAGCGCGCCAGGGCGAGCTGTTAGGCGCCCCGTGGAGCTCCTCGGTTCAACAGTGAATTCCTCCAAAAATTTGAACTGAACATTCAAAAGTGCAAAAATAAAAGTTGGAATTTGGAAGATAGGACACGTTTTTCTTTTTGGAATGAACCTGAAATTTTGAATTTTTCGAGCTCAAACGAGCCATGTTTGAAAAGGTGTTCTGCGCGGATTTTTGAGTTTTTGAGGGGCTTAACTACAAAATTTGAAAAAGTTCCCATCAGTAATTAGGCTTTATTTGTGATGACAAACAACTCTTATTTTTGGAGATTTTCAAGTTTAGTACAAAATTCTTGATATTTCAGTTGGGTGTCAAAAAGGCCTTATTGAAATTCAAATTTTGAATTTTGATCAAATTATGTGTGCTACAACCAATGCTGCCCCTTTAAACCATTTTTTAGTGTGTTTGTAGGGTTCTAAATATCAGGGATGTCACAAGAAGTCAGGATTGAACTACAAATTAAGTAATGTTTCTATGCTCGTAAAGGTGCTTAAAGGACTAATTGCTCATATAAAGTCAACACATGAAATAATTCTAACTTGAGATATTAATGACCTTTAGGAAGCAATGATCTAATCTTTAAAAAAAAGAATTGTTCACCACATGAACGCTTGATGAATATAAAAGTTGTAGTACTTTTGTTTCAAAACAACTGCCTTCGAAACATCATATCTATTTTTTTTAAACGAAGCATGTGAGGCCACCTTCATTTGTAAATCAAATAATATGTAGCGATTTTTATGTTGGTTTAAAGATACAATTGCTAATTTAAAGATAGACTTAACACATGCCATAACGAAGCTTGTAACCTCCTTGTGTCCGTGTCTTGGTTTTAAGCTAAATTGGAATTTATTCTTCTGAGAGTAGAACTTCCAATTTAGAACCACTTTCACCTAGTATGATTTCATTGAGTTTTGCTTCACTAATATTTATGGGTAAACATGAAATGAATGTTACAAAATACAAGAGACACCAAAGTTCACATGAAATGATAAAACCTAAGCCTACTCTAACTTGAGGGTTTTTACCTTTTGTTTTCCATTTTGTGTTGTTTTTATAAAAATGGCGATTTAAAATATATAGGCCTTGACATCACTTCACCCACCGACCTTCTATGATGAACATATCTTAAAACCATGACCAACCTGTAGCCACTAGAATTAGGGGGATCACTAGCACATGAAAATGATATCTTGACATAAGCCTTGCATGCATGTTTGGATGCTTGAAATTGAATTAAAATTATGACTTGTGAAGAAAGTTCAAACTTTCTTATGTAACTTTTCTAGATAAAAATTGTATAAAATATTAGATACCAAATGATGAATTTACAATATTTTTCCCATATTTTTGGAGTTCATGTTCCAGTGCTAAAAATTGGTGTCAAATTCAAATTCAAACCTTTGTGAATTTAAAATGTGACCAAGCCACAATGAGTTTGTAACTTTTTGAACTTCCATAATAACCTTTGTGATCTAAGCTTTCCAAAATGTATTTACTTGTCCTTTTTTGGACTTTGCGAACTATTTCTTTTTTGAGCCAAACTCTTAAAGCGAAATTTCCTCTTTTTCTCTCTCTTACAGGTGGGGCCGACCTGTCAGACCCTTCTTCCTTCTCACTCTTCTCTCTCCTGCGTGGGTTGGCCAGCGCCGGCAGTGCTCCTGCCGCCGGTGGTTGCCCTGGCGCTTGCTCCACCCTTGCCCGGGCGAAAGCCCACTTCTACCCCTCCTTCTCCTGTATTTAAGCCCGAAACCAGCATTCAAAACCCTAGCCTCCCTCTCATTCCTCTCCACGCCGCCACCACCATTGCTGCCCAAGCCGAGCTCGCCTCCCCGTGTCCAGCTGCCCCACGGCCTCCACCACGCCACCCCACTCCTTCTCCTCCACCTCGCCATCGCGCCCAGCCACCCAGCAGTCGCCCTGCCAGCCTGCAGCGCCGCCGCCATGGCAGCCATGACCGCCGGCCATTGAGCTCGCTGCTGGACCCTTCCCGACCTCCAATCCTCAAGTCCTAGGTGAGGAATGGGTTTTCCTCAACCTCCTCGTCACTCTCATGCCCTCACCCCATCCAATCCCGGCCTTCCCTCACCGGATTTTGGGCCGCCTTTGCCCAGTTCCGCCCAGGGGCCTCACTTCATCCCCTTCCTTTTTTGCAGGGTTCTTTCAGATCTAGGGTAAAAGCTGTGACCTTGTAAAATCCATTAAAAATCATAGACAAATCATAAAAATGCAAAATAAAATTATTTGTATTCCTGGTGACGTCTATTGTATTCCCTTCGCAGCATGTATATGCTTGACGCTTGGTTCAGTCTACAAAAATTAAACTTTGAAAATGAACGTTTGTGCATAACTCCTAAACTACAGCTGCTATGAATGTGATCTTTGGATATGTTGTTACTCTTGTTATCCCTGCTGCATTACTGTATCAATCTTGCACCGAGTTATATTTCCTAGCTCCAGATATAAATTAATTAGTTAATTTCGGCTGAAACCTTGCTGGATTTTTCATAATTAATGGATTCAGCAAAAATTGCTCAACGTTGGACAGTAGTGTATACAGGTTACCAACAAACGTAGAAAAATGCCAAACCCCCTGTTCAACTCTGGTAACATGCTTGAATAAATTGGAGCATGAAAATAGGGTGACATTTGTTTAGCCCATGTTTTGCAATTAAAACTGAGTACCCACTTGATAGATGAGCTAGAAATGACTTCATTGTACTCCTATAATTAGTCCACCTAGTTTTGCTGTGTTCTTTTTTATTTTATATGAATTAATCTTGAATCTCGGGACAGTAACTTGTAGTATTTTTAATAAATTATGTACAACTTGGTTTTAGCTGAATTTTCGGGTGAGCTTAGCTCTTATACCCTGGTAGCTTCTGCAAAGTTTGTAGCTTAAAATCATGAACCAAACCAGAGAAACAAAAATGAGAAGAAAACTAGAGTTAAATTGCGGGAAATAAAAGACGTATAGCGCATGTTTGCTGATTCAAACCAAACTTGGATGCATACTCTTTTAGATTTCAGAACAGAACACTTGTATAAGAAAATCAAATCTGAATTGTGTTTAGATATGTACACAATCACCATCGTGTAGGCTTAAGCCTTGCACCACACCCCTTCTCTAATTTTGTGAAGAAAAGAATAGTTCACTAGAATGTCTAGGTGAATGTGGCCTTCAAGCCCTTTGCCTTTAGATCACAATTGGGCAGCCACATTGAATTTGTGCATCTCATGTAGACGGCACACTCGCTGACGGTACTTACAATCTCATCCCCGCCAACGAAGAAGAAGCTCTCGAAGGTGGTGCCAACATCATTGTGATTGACCCGGAGACTGACGCCAGTGTAGCTCAAGAAGGCAAGCCTCGGAGCATAACCTAACTTTTAAATTGTGCAACTATGAATTATTTATGCTTGTGCATTTACATTTCAAAGAGTTGTTTGAATACCTTAGTTGCATACTTCTAGCACCTATGTCTTGAAATACTAGTATGATAAGGTCGATAGTGCAATGCTTTAGGACCGTTACAAGTCGAGTGATTTCCTATCACTCACGAGATACAGGAGTTGTTTGTCTTTACTTATGTTGGAATCATAAGGTTGGACGGGTGGGACGGTATTTGTAGATCACCCGTCCATGTATGATAATTGAATTAAGGTCGTAACGTGTGGTATCTGTGTGTCAAGTTTTTTATTGTACGACGCACATGCCAAGTCTGGGCTCTGGTAAGCCCGGTACCCGATTGATACAGCTAGGACCGATAGCCTTCTTTCCTTGGAAATGTATTTTCCCTTGCTGTACACAAGTGGCTACATGCGTGAGATCGGCCGGCTTTAGTCCGCGAGGATCCGATAACCTTATATCCTAAGGGAGTGGGAGTTGGTTCCGAATTGTGGATTGACGGGAAAGGTTGGGTAGTGCTTGTGCCTTTTATAGCAAGCATTATCCGTGTGTGTTGGTTTTCCCTAGCCAAGTAGTGAAATTCGGTTCGAACTGTCCGCTTCTCGCGGTTAATGAGACTGCTTGACCGCTGTGCTACATTGAGTATCAAGTGAAACTATGAGGATGATGAACTTGTTGTTTGTACTTAATTGTATTGCACCACTTGCATGCTTAGAAAGGATGCTAATTTAGAATGTTTAACACTACTAGAACTTGATGCTAAAATAATGAAAGTAATGATCCACCCTTAGTCGCTTTTTTGGCAAACAAACCCACCAGCCAAAAGCCTCTCATGTCTAGGAGTCCGTGATGTAGTTTTCACCCGACGGGTAAGCCTTGCTGAGTATTAGTATACTCAGCCTTGCTTGTGGCTTTTATTTCAGGTATGCATGTTGCAGAGGACCTTGCTAGTGCTACTTGGCCTGCCCAGGTTCCTCCTGGCTGGCACATTGAGTGGGTTCCATCCTCATCCGAGGTTCGTGAGGAGTAGCACCATGGACGGCTTCATCGTGGTGTTGCTATGTATCATGGTTAGATAATTTCCGCTGCTGAACTCTCAAACTTTATTCCAATTTCAGACTTGGTTTGTATTAAATGGTTGACACTATTTATGTTAATTTTAACTTGGGGAATGTTGTAATCTCTGGGACTCACCTTCGTGTGGGTGTGCGTGTTGTTTCGATCGAAAGAAAAACGTGGTTAATCCTGTATAATTGACGATGCTCCAGCTTATTCCGGACTCAGTGCCTGACTACTTGTTAATGGCCCGTGGGGTACTTAATTTGGAATAATTTCGGAGTGGTCCGCCACAGCTGGCATCAGAGCCGAAACATGCACTCTAGAGAGAGCAACGGACCCGAAACAAACATTTTTGAATAAAACTTGCCAACATTTTCTTCCGCCGCGCACTTGCGATGGAATGCTTTCCATATGATCGCTAAGGATTAAGTATAGAGATTGAAACCTATGTGGGTTACGGGATCACGCTATGACAGGTGGCTAACTATATATATTATACTGACTTCCAGCACATTACATTCTGTTATTTAATTATTGTTGATTAAATTCCATACAGACGCACCTATGCTATGGTAAGTTCGGTAAGTTCATTGAGCCGTGTGATGGTGCTCATGGCCATGGGCCTCGACTCATGTCTCCTCGGGGTTTCCCATAAGGCGACGGTATGGGAAGTGAATACGCCACGTCGGTGACGTATGAAGCATTGCCCGTTCAATGTTGAACGTTCGGGTGCCACCACTATAGTGGGTGGTAATGTATGGGAACGCTTCCATGAGTGCTGGCATAGGAGGTTCATTGTAAATGCTCTAGAATGGAAATTTTCTGCAGGTACGCTAACCATGATTCCATAAGTTGAACGGCTAGAAATATTCGGCTAGTTACTATAGAGAGAGACGAATATTGCCTAGCCATCGGTATTGACTTTGTAGGCCAAAGTTTATTGGCAGGTGTGTTTGGTGAGAACGAATAGGCCGCTCATGCATCTATAATTCTTGGAAACTCCTTTAAATAATGTTGCATGCTCACTAAATTATCTATCTCAAAAATCCGAAGAATGTCTAGAGAGTGTGCTAAAGCCTTGTAAAAACAGTTCTGTTTGCATTGTCGTTTCTAGCCTGAAAACCCAGTCGAATGAATAAGTATTTAATATGAAATTTGTCATAAATGTTGCCTAGTTTATGCTGTCGAAATCTCATCAAATTTGGTTCAGTCAATTAAGAGTTATGCTCAAAATGATAACCCCCTGTCTGCTGAAATTTTCTGGAAACAGCAAGTGAGAAATCGAATTTTTACACCCTCTTAACAGCAGTTTCTGCCCGAGACTTCAATATGAAACTTGTTTGTTAGGTATTTAAGTTTATGCTGTAGAAACTTCAAGGCTTATGGGCAAGTAGAACTCGAAATATGAACCAAATACTGACTTCCTGTCTTGCTGAAAACTCTGGTGAGAGTCAGTACAAAATTGTATTTTGCACCATCTTAACCTCAAAATTGGAGAAACTTTGAACAGTAACATTGTATACAAATATGTTAGGAATAATCTGGTAAAGTTTGGGAAATTTTGGGGTGTTAAATTTTTGGCTATGAATATTTTACTGATTGTCGAAAATCTGCCTTGTTTTGTCTCCTTTATGCCGAATTCCATAATCTGATAGAGGAATTAGTAAAACTAAGCACAAGATCTAATTTATATAAATTCTCGGTGGGAAAGGTATTCCAAAATTTGACTACCTCATGCTGCCACACTTTGGAAATCAATGGACAAATAATGAGTGGTCAGTTATTGAAATTTATACCCTCAGTTTTAGTTTTTCAGGTTACTTTGGGCATTGATGTACTAGGATATTTTTCGACCCTTAAGGAAATCTGATGCAACACAAATGAATATCAGGCTTGTTCCTAATAAGGTGAACTAAAGGTTGTCGTGCCCTTTTCATAAGCAAAACTGAAGTCATGATCGATTGCTGAGTCTATGCATTTCTAAAAATTTTTGGCACAACTAGTAAAGCTCGAAAGTTTGCATATTTTGGAGTTTTGAATTACTAAAAATTGGACTTTTGAAACTTAAAGTTGCAGCTAGAAATATTAGACTCCCATTATTTCATTCATAGCCTACAAGTATGATTTATGTCAAAGACTTTACCCCATGAAGATGCTATTTCTGGACTAAATGATGATTATCAAAGCTGATTAGAAAATTAAGATGGAAACACTCACAAAAGTTCAGCCCCAAAGGAATAAGGAAACTAGAGTTATAGGCAGAATCATATGGTTCGGTGTGCTGAAAATCCATCTAAACGGGAGGCCTAACTGAAAGTTTTGACCAACTTAACCACTAGACCAGCCTCTGAGATAAAAAGCAAAGTGTAGCTTACCAAATTTCCTACTACCTGACCAAGGATGAGAAATTTTGGATGTTGGAGCTAGGAGCTATGAATTTTCTCTACGGAAACACAATCTGTCCAGGGTAATTCTTCTTTCATTTTAATCTCTAATATGCTCCACATCTATGCTAGCATATTACACCTGTCCCAAAGCAAGGCAATATGGACTACTTCAATCCATTCTCTTTATCCTATCCCTTTTAGCCACTTGATCCGCTTATGAAATAGGAGAATATAATGACTTAGGATCAGCACGTGCTTCCTCCTTGGGCGTGATCATTGAATTAATAAGTTAGTTAAGGGTGGATCAAGAACTTTGAGCTTGGGAGGAGTATATGGATATGCAATGACTTGAACCGAAAATCTAGGGGTGTCAAGTATAACAATGTCCTATTACATGATGTGTTAGGATCCGAACCCTTGACCTCCCTTATTGCTCGATTCCATATGCCTCAAATCTCATATCTTGATCAAATTATTATCACTAACTCTCACATGCCTGTGTGATTTTGATCACCTGCCACTCTCGACTTTTGGTCCCCTATACTCAACTACCTTGATTTCTTGATCCTTGAATCCTTGTTTTATTCTTGCTCAAGGAAATAAATATAAATGAGAACAAGACGTAAATTGGGTCAAGGTCACATTTGTATGCATAATGGTTATCCATACCTTCTTCATGCAATTGAATCATTTCGAGTAATTCATGTGCATGGGCATTGCATACCCTTAACATGTCATTTTGCAGCATGATAACGTTTTAAAGTGGCTATGGGCGTGCACATCATAACTCACCATTGCTTTCTGTCTCCCTCTTGGTGTCAATTGGGTTGTCCCCTCTGAATTTTATTGTGGTGCTGTATTTCCTAACCTATGGTGCCGTGATGGAACCTTGGATCTCGTGTGTGCTGCAGCCACATGCTTGAGTCACTATGAGCACACTAGTATCTCGGTATGTGTGAATATGACCCACAAAGACCTTTATTCGACAACCCAAATCGATACTTCCTTACTCTCACTAGATGTTCCACAATAATGAGTTTTAATTGTGTGACGTGAGGTACACCAACTTGCATCATGACATGTGCATCATATGCTAATATGCATTGCACCATGCCATATGCACCTCGTCATGAACATGATCATGTGCATCATAGCTTAATGTATGAGGCCGTTAAACTCACAAGTTAAACAAAAGATTGAGTAAGAATCCTCTAAAAGTCCAATACAATATATCATTTCTCATATGTGTTTTCTTTTTGTCCGTAAGCAAATCCTTGATTACTCCACCCTTGCCTGTCTCTAATTAGCTAATCTTGAGTCTTGTTAGCAACCACCAAGTTTAACATCATACCTGTGGTTGTTTAGTATTATGTGGGCTTGTTTTAAAAAATCTAATGGGCACACTTATCTTCTCACCACATCGTTGTTCATTAACCCTCCCTTTTTCTCTTAGGAGAATGCTAAAGAGTTTATTCCTTGTTCCTGTTGATAAAAAAGTGGGTAAATCATTGTTTAATTAAGACCTCCAATTGGTTAAGCATCTTGCCCGTGACTATCTATAGTCTCAAAGATCACCTTTGCCTACTGTTTCTCCCACCATCACCGCTGGGTCTCAAGGGCCAGTTTGACCCCCTCCGTATCTGTGCGTCACCTGCATTGTCTTGTTTCATCGGTCCGCATCATTTTTCTCACAACTGCTGGTCGTCATCCCCGCACCCGCCATCGTACCGTTGTCCTGTCACGCAGGGAATCTCGCTGCCGGCCACTACCATGCCATGCACCACCATCAGTCCACGCCCTGCTGGCCCCTACCTCCTGCTGTCGACACGCCACTATCGCTGCTCCACTCTGGCCGTCGATAAAAAGGAGCCTCTCCAACAGCTATCGCCATTCCAAGCCGTTCCACTCAAGCCACACAACTCCACCACTCTCGTTTCGTACCCAAGTCGCCCATTCCCACCGTGTGATCCATTCCTCGACGAGCAAGCTCCGTACCACCTCTTCGTGAAGCCACGAGGAAGTGCCCCCTCTTGGCAACCCACCTTGTCGTTTAACCAAGATCTACGGCACCAACCTCACCGAAGAAGGAGTTCGAGCAGAAGTCACCTGAGGATTCCGCAAGATTTAAGTCGACGAGCAAGGAAGGATTTGACTTTTCGACACCATCCATGGCTTTCCCTTTCTTTCCCCCGATTAGCCCTGTAGTTCACTGGACAATAGTGGTGTATTACTTTTGCCTTGTATGCCAAATCTTGATGCTCTTAGCCTTCCATATCTACATTCATCGCCCGCTCCCACATGAACGACGTTGAAATTGTGCGGGAGACCTTGTATCAGTTATCATCTCCAAGTTGTGAACCTTGTATCAGTTATCATCTCCAAGTTGTGAACCTTGTATCCGTTATCATCTCCGAATCGTGTGCTTTTATCTCCGACGTTGATGTTGTGTTTTGAGTAGTGCCTTGTTCTTATAATGAAAAGTTCCACGAGTCTCCCCACCCGAATCTCGGGACGAGATTCTTTTTAAGGGGGGTAGGTTGTAACACCCCTGGTGTTTAAAGCGTATAAATAAGAGTAATTAAACAAAACTAAGGAATTATAAACCCTGAAACTAAATCACTAATAGGAATGAGAACTATACATGAGGATTGTTAAGCTTGTACTCGTGTAATTGTTCTTGAAATTTGAACCCTACAAAAACTTTTCTAGTACAAATCCAAACATCTTCTCTTACATGTTGCATGGCAAACTCTAAATACATACTCTTGATATGATGTATTTAAGTGCCATAAAAATCTCCTAAAAAGAAATAAGGATTGAACTACAAATTAAGTAATGTTTCTATGCTCTTAAATGTACTTAAAGGACTAATTGCTCATATAAAGTCAACACATGAAATAATTCTAACTTAAGATATTAATGACCTTCTAGGAACCAATGATCTAATCTTTTAAAAAAAAGAATTGTTCACCACATGAACGCTTGATCAATATAAAAGTTGTAGTACTTTTGTTTCAAAACAACTTCCTTCGAAGCATCATATCTAAAATTTTTTAAACCAAACACGTGAGGCCACCTTCATTTCTAAATAAAATAATATGTAGTGATTTTTATGTTGGTTTAAAGATACAATTGCTAATTTAAAGATAGACTTAACACATGCCATAACGAAGCTTCTATCCTCCTTGTGTCCGTGTCTTGGTTTTAAGCTAAATTGGAATTTATTCTTCTGAGAGTAGAACTTCCAATTTAGAACCACTTTCACCAAGTATGATTTCATTGAGTTTTGCTTCACTAATCTTTACAGGTACACATGAAATGAATGTTACAAAATACAAGAGAAACCAAATTTCACATGAAATGATAAAACCTAGGCCTACTCTAACTTGAGAGTTTTTACCTTTTGTTTTCCATTTTGTGTTGTTTATATAAAAATGGCGATTTAAAATATATAGGGCTTGAAATCACTTCACTCACCGACCTTCTGTGATGAGCATATCTTAGAACCATGACCAACCTGTAGCCACTAGAATTAGGAGGATCATTAGCACATGAAAGTCATATCTTGACATAAGCCTTGCATGCATGTTTGGATGCTTGAAATTGAATTAAAATTATGACTTGTGAAGAAAGTTCAAACTTTCTTATGTAACTTTTCTAGATAAAAATTGTATAAAATATTAGATACCAAACGATGAATTTACAATATTTTTCCCATATTTTTGGAGTTCATATTCCAGTGCTAAAAATTGGTGTCAAATTCAAATTCAAACCTTTGTGAATTTAAAATGTGACCAAGCCACAATGAGTTTGTAACTTTTTAAACTTCCATAATAACCTTTGTGATATAAGCTTTCCAAAATGTATTTACTTGCCATTTCTTTGCGAACTATTTCTTACAGTGGGGCCGATCTGTCACATCCTTCTTTCTTCTCACTCTTCTCTCTCCTGCGTGGGTTGGGCAGCGCCGGCGGTGCTCCTGCCGCCAGTGGCTGCCCTGGCGCTTGCTCCTCCCTTGCCCGGGCGAAAAGCCACTTCTACCCCTCCTTCTCCTCCTCTATTTAAGTCCGGAACCGACATTCAAAACCCTAGCCTCCCTCTCATTCCTCTCCAGGCCACCACCACCATTGCTGCCCAAGCCAAGCTCGCCTCCCCCGCGTCCTTCTGCCCCATGGCCTCCACCACGCCGCCCGCCTCCTTCTCCTCCTCGCCATCGCGCCCAGCCACCCAGCAGTCGCCCTTCCCGCCTGCAGCGCCGCCGCCATGGCAGCCATGACCACCGGCCATTGAGCTCACCGCTGCACCCTTCCCGGCCTCCAATCCTCAAGTCCTAGGTGAGGAATGGGTTTTCCTCAACCTCCTCGTCACTCTCATGCCCTCTCCCCATCCAATCCCGGCCTTCCCTCACCGGATTTTGGGCCGCCTTGCTCCCATTTCCGCCCAGGGGCCTCACTTCATCCCCTTCCTTTTTTGCAGGGTTCCCAGTGAAAAAAACTAGGGACCTGAGAGGAAGGTTTCAAAAGATCTTAGGGTTAAAGTGAGAAACGGAACTTCAGATCTAGGGTAAAAGCTGCGACTTTGTAAAATCCATTAAAAATCATAATAAAATCATAAAAATGCAAAATGAAATTATTTGTACTCATGGTGACGTCTATTATATTCCCTTTACAGCATGTATATGCTTCGGATGCTTGGTTCAGTCTACAAAAATTAAACTTTGAAAATGAACGTTTGTGCATAACTCCTAAACTACAGCTGCTATGAATGTGATCTTTGGATATGTTGTTACTCTTGTTATGCCTGCTTTACTGTATCAATCTTGCACTGAGTTATATTTCCTAGCTCTAGATATAAATTAATTAGTTAATTTCGGCTGAAACCTTGCTCGAATTTTCATAATTAATGGATTCAGCAAAAATTGCTCAACTTTGGACAGTAGTGTATACAGGTTACCAACTAACGTAGAAAAATGCCAAACCCCCTGTTCAAATCTGGTAACATGCTTGAATAAAACTGAGTGCCCACTTGATTGATGAGCTAGACATGACTTCATTGTGCTCCTATAATTAGTCCACCTAGTTTTACTGTGTTTTTTTTTATTTTATATGAATTAATCTTGAATCTCGGGGCAGTAACTTGTAGTATTTTTAATAAATTCTGTACAACTTAGTTTTAGCTGAATTTTCGGGTGAGCTTAGCTCTTATACCCTGGTAGCTTCCACAAAGTTTGTACCTTAAAATCATGAACCAAACCAGAGAAAAAGATGAGAAGAAAACTAGAGTTAAATTGCTGGAAATAAAAGACGTATAGCGCATGTGCTGTGACATCTCTGATGTAAAAATGAAGAAAACACCTTTGAAACAGATTAAAGAGGGAAAAAGTGAAGATGGAATTCAATAATTCATCAAAATTCAAATTTAAATTAAAAAACAAAGGTTGTTTGACACCCAACTGAAAACTCAAAAATTTTGTACTAAACTTGAAAATATTCAAAAATAAAAGTTGTTTGTCATCACAAATGAGGCCTAGTCACTGTTTGCAACTTTTGGAAATTTTGCAGTTTAGTTCCTCAAAAACTCAAAAAACCGATCTGAACACCTTTTTGAATTTGGGTTGTTTGAGCTCGAAAAATTTCAAATTTCAGGTTCCCCCCAAAAAGAAAGTTGTGTCCCACATCTCAAACTCCAACTTTTGTTTTTACACTTTTTCATGTTCAGTTCAAATTTTTGGAGAAAATTCAAATGGGGCAAAGGAGCTCCACGGGGGCCCAACAGTCGCCCTGGCGCGCCCCTGCTCTAGCCGGAGCTCGGCCGCCACGTGGCCGGCGAGCGGCGGAGGCCGCGCCGAGCTGGCCGAGCCACGGCGCCAGGTGGCGCTTGTCGTCATGCGTTTGTCTAGCCCCTCCCGAGCCTTCACATCGCCGTCGACAGGCCGCCTCGCCTCGCGCCGCGCGAACGCCATCATGGCGGTCGGAGCGCCGCCGTGACCGCGCGCGCGCGTTGCGCAAGCCGCTCCGCGGCAGATTCCGTCCCGCTCCGTGCCAAGAAGCCCTGTAGAGGATCTTCCACTCCCTCACGCGACGATCTCCAACGCCCAACCATCGCGCGCGCTCTGTTCGAGCTCGGGCGAGCTTCAATGGCGCGTCGCGTCGCTGTCGCCACGCACGCACGCTCCCGAGGCAGCACGACCCCGCTCTAGCGTGCCAAGGCACTCCACCGAGCCACTCACACTCTCCCCTAGCTCGCGCACTTCACCAGTTTGCTCCCTCGCACTCGCTCCCGTCGTCTTCAACCTCGCGCCGCGCGGACCGAGCCGAGCTTCGAAGTGAAATTCGTCCTCGTCCCTCCACCATTCCCAAATCCCTCGCGCACAGAGCTAGACCACTTCCCGAGCTTCCATTTCCCCCACTCCTCTCGAGCTGTCATCAACTCTCCGGCGAGAAATCGGATTTTCCCCCAAATCCGCATTTCCGGCCGCCGGAGCACGCGCACGTCGAGACCCTACGCCGAGCCATCCCCGAGGTCAACCGAGCACGCCAACAGCTTCCCCGAGTTCCACTGGTGCTCTAGGACCCCTCCAACCCCGACGAGATCCACCACCCTCGCCGGAAACGAGCTCGCGGCGGCCGCACCGCCACCGCACGTCGCCGGTGAACTCCGAGCTTCCCCCGGCCTCCCAACCGCCACCAATCGACTCGTGGTGAGCCCCTAGTTCTTTTCCCCTACTTCCCCGACCCTAGCTCGCCGTCGTTTGGCCGGCGCAACTCCGGCGACGAGCCGAGGGCATATGTTCATTGTCTTCATTTTTCCAAGGTTCCCAGTGTAAAAGTCAAGGACCTGTTCACGAAGTTTTAAAAGTTCTAGGGTCTCCAGCGTAAAAAGATTCTTAAACCTAGATCTATTTTTCCCGAATCTTGTAAAATCAGCTAAAAATCGTACAAAAATCAGAAAAATGCACAAAAATACTCCCTGGACTCATGAGATTGTAAACTCCAATCTCATTTAAGCATGTATATACTTTTGCTAAACCATTTTTGAATTAAAATTCAAACTGTAAATTTAGAAACTTGTGCACCATTTCAAATCCAGAGCTCCGCTAGGGCTGAGCTTTGGATATGTTGTTTGCAATGACTTTGGACACCTTGTGTCCAAAGGGGACCTAAAAATATGGACTGTAGCTTCAGTTATGAATTAAATTGTGATTTCTGTCTTTTTGCAGTTCAGAAATTGTTAAAAATAATCCATGCAGCTAAAAATCACCATTTTTCTCCAGAAGCCTAAAAACTTGTTAGCACATCTGTTAAAAATGAAAAACTTAATTTTTGCGGTGTTTAAACTAGCAAATAAATAGATATGTGTTTTCGGATAGAAATTTATTGAGGACTGTCCAAGGGTTATTTTGAGCCACCACTTGGCCAGAGCCCTCTTGCACTCATGACTAGCTCTGGTAGGAAAATTTTCTGTTTTGGATGTATTTTCGATTTTATATGAATTTATCTTGTTTCTGTAGGCAGCAGTTTGTACTAATTTTAATAAATTCTGTGTAGCTCAGATTTAGCTAAATTTTGGAGTGAGCCTAAATCTTATACTCCAGTAGCTGTCATAAAGTTTATAGATAAAAAGGCTAAACAGAAAATGAGAAACAAAAATGAGAAGGAATTAAAGTGGAATTGAGTTATATAAAAGAATAAACCTTTTGATAATTAGTTAAAAAAAATATAAGAAGAGTCTAAAATTCCAAGAACAGCACCCAAACTTCAAATAATAAATGGAAATTCTTTTATATATGTACACAATCACCATCAAAGAGGCGTAAAAAATTTTTTCCACACCCCTCCTCTAATTTTATGAAGAAGAGAGTAGTACTTAAGCATGTCTAGGTGAATATGGCTATCAAGGTCTTAGATTTGGAATCACTAGGCAGCCTCTATAAGTTATGCATCTCATGTAGAAGGCGCTATTCAGGACGGCTTCTACCATCTCATCCCCGCCGACGGAGAAGGCACCCCGGAGAACGGTGCCGGCGAAGGAACAATCGACCCGGAGGCTAACCCCCAGCTAACGCAAGAAGGCAAGCCCCGGAGCATAACCTAACCTTTAAAGTTTATGCATCTATGAATTCTCTATGCTTGTGCATTTACGTTTCAAGGAGTTGATTGAATACCTTAGCTGCACATTTCTAGTACCTATGACTTGCAACACTAGTATGAAAGGATCGATAGGGCATTGCTTTAGGTCCGTTACAAGTCGAGTGATTTCCTGTCACTCGTGAGACATAGGAGTTGCTTGTCTTTACTTATGTTGTAATCATAAGGATGGACGGGCGGGATGGTAGATGTAGATCTCCCGTCCGTGTATGATAATTGATTTAAGGTCGAAACGTGTGGTTGAGTGTGTCAAGTTTTTGAACGTACCACATGCATGCCGATATATGGGAATCGGTAAGCCCGGTACCAGATTGAAGCAGCTAAGGCCGATAGCCATCTCTCCTTGGAAACTTTTGTTTCCCCTGCCGTACACTTGTGGATATATGCGTGAGACTGTGAGTGAAGCAGTAAACCTCTATCCTAAGGAAGGTGGATTCGGATCCGAATTGTGGATCGATGGGAAAGGTTGGGAAGTGCTTGTACCTTTTATAGCAAACATTATCCGTGTGTGTTGGGTTTCCCCTGGCCAGGTAGCAAAATTCGGTTCGAACTGTCTGCTTCTCACGGTTAATGAGACTGCTTGACCGCCTTGCTGCATTGAGTAATAAGTGGAACTATGAGATTGATGAACTTGTTGTATGGATTAAATTGTATTGCACCACTTGTATGCTTAGAGAGGATGCTAATCTAGAATGGTTAAATCTACTAGAATATGATGCTAAAACCATGAAAGCAAGGATCTACTCTTAGTTGCTTTTTGGCAAACAAACCCACCAGCCAAAAGCCTTTCATGTCTAGATGTCGGTGATGTAGTTTTCACCCGACGGGTAAGCCTTGCTGAGTATTAGTATACTCAGCCTTGCTTGTGGCTTTTATTACAGGTACTATGTTGGATGTGGCAGTCGATGCCATGACTTGGCCTACCCAGGTTCCCCCTGGATGGCACATCGAGTGGGTTCCGTCCTCTACCGAGGAACGGGAGGAGTAGCACCGTGGCAGGCTTCATCATGGTGTTACTTGTATCGTCGTTAGTTTATCCTTCCGCTGCATTGAACAATTTATTTCCGCTGCTTGAACTTGATACTCTGATTTAACTCTCAAACTCGGTTTGTAATAACTTTGAGATTCTATTTTTGTATGTTGAACTTGTGGAATGTTGTAATCTCTGGAACTCACCTTCGTGTGGGCGTGCTGTTGTTTCGATCGAGAAAAGTACGTGGTTAAATCGGGTTTAATCCGACGGCGCTCCAGCTTATTCCGGATTAAGTGCCTGACTACTCGATTAGTGGTCCCGGGGTACTTAACTTGGAATAATTTCGGAGTGGTCCGCCACAGCTGGCATCAGAGCCGAAACAGCGCACCGGAGAGAGCAACAAGCCTTAAATATACATTTTGAAATAAAATTTGCCAACTCGTACTTCCACCGCGCTTTGCGAAGGAAGGTTATTCTTAGGACCGTTAAGGATGTTACCTAGAGCGTGAAGCCTATGTGGGTTAAGGGATCACGATATGATAGGTGGCAAATAATATATTATACTGACTTCCAGCACATTTCATTATGCCATTTACTTTACGCAATGGTGGGCGCAAGGTACGGCGATTGCTGTAATGTACCACGGCACTATATGAAAATATAGTGGCGGCACATAGTCAATACGCTGTGATGGCATATGAAAATAGAATAGCATGGTGGGCGTAAGGTACGGCGATTGCTGTAGCGTACCACGGCATCATATGCAAATATGATGGCGGCACAAAGTCAATACGCTATCTCATGAGCGTATGAAATTGTCAATATGTCGCCTTGGTGACATATGAACATTGCCCGTTCAATGTTAAACGTTCGGGTGCCACCTCTATAGTGGGTGATAATGTATGGAGACGCTTTCGTGAGTGCTGGCACGAAAGGTTGATTATATATGCTCTGGAATGGAATTTTCTGCAGGTACACTAACCGCGATTCCGTATGATTGAACGGTTAGAAAAGTTCGGCTAGATAATATAGGGAGAGACGGATATTGCCTAGCCACCGGCACTAACTTCGTAGGCCAAAAGTTTATTGGCATGTGTGTTGGTGAGAACGAATAGGCCGCTCATGCATTGCATTCACCGAAATGATATTGAATATTAACACGTGACCAATCGAAACCGCCGTCAAAATTCAAATCACAACCCAAAATTCTGCTGAAACCCGTCTGATTGCACCATTAATTCGAAACTGAAAACGTTGCCAAACAAAAAAGTGTTCAACATGAAAGTTGTCATAAACGTTATGAAGTTTATGCTGTAGAAATTTCAACGAAAATGGTTCAGTAGAACTGGAGTTATGCTTAAAATGGTAACTCCCTGTCTGCTGGAAATTTCTGGGAACAGTGAGATAAAAATTGAATTTTTACACCATCTTAACGGCAGTTTCTGCTCAAACCTCCAACATGAAACTTGTTTGGAATTACTTAAAAAATGTCCTGGCCAACTTTGGGAATTTTTGAGCTTGTAGAATTCGAGTTTTATAATTTTTACTACACTGCCCAGAATCTGTTTTGTTTTCTTTGACGCTAACCGGTTCTCACCCTTGCCCTTTTCTTTTTGGTTCAGAATGGACGCTCACGCTGACTTGGCCAGCTACCCCAACGATGTTTCTTTTTCAGACTGCCTAGGATGGGAAGGTTTCCCTAGCATTCTATGGTCAGTTTTGCAGGCGCTCGACTACCCTACCCCGCCACAATATGAGAGAACCCTCATCCGAGACCGTGGTGTGACCCGATCTCGTGTGCGTTTGATGGTATATCGCCATCCACCGTGTCCTAGCTCCCCCACTTGGAGTGTGGAAGTTCATGGACACCACATGGAGACGACTTGTGAGCTAGCTGCCTTGAATGGCATTAGTTCTTTTTGTGCTCAGAACCAGGAATTGGTGGAGCACCAGTTCCTTGGGTTGTTTCCACCGACTCAGCCGGATGATCCCCATTGGATGAGACGCTATCTTAGCTCCCCTTTGAGGATGGCGGAAAATCCCGTCGCTGCAGCTGCACTTATGATGAGGTGGATCCGAGCTTACCACCGTTGCAGGCACTTCTAGGACGGTCGCAGAGCGAGATGCTCAACCTTGCTATGGACATGTCCGCCCGTGCCCGTGACATTGGGGTTGAGAGGACCTCATTGTCCATTGAGGTGAGCACCAGAGACGCCATGATTGCTGATTTGGAGAGACAATTGAATGACCTCCACATCGCGCACAACAATGTCCAAAATGAGCTAGCCCAAACAAGAGAAGAACTTGAGGAGGTACATGGTACTTTGGAGCATGCTAATGCCATGTTAGCCGCCCATGATGCTCAGCACCTTCTTGAGCAAGAGGGAGAGCATGGGGAAGGAGAGGCCCCCGACTCCGACATGGATACCGAGGAGGACATGCCGCCCCTTCCAGCTCCACCATCGCCTATGGGCAGCGAGGCTACCGCTAACAACCTAGATGATTTCTAGAAGTGGTAGTAGCAAGATTGCTCCTCCGCTAGGCCTAAATTTTGGCTTTATGTTGTAATAGGCTAGATAGAGTTGAGCTTCCTTTTAAATCTTTTGGGGCAATGTAATTTAATGGTGTGGTTGTGTGATCCCAAAACTTGATGAAGGTTGTAATGGCTGTGCAGAAAACATTCTGCAGCTAACTTTGTTTTAATTATTGATGGGTTTTCTATTCATTTCTGGGCTGTGATGTGAACTACAAAGTTGTTTGGAATTTGTCAAACGAGCTGTTTACCAAATTTCAACCCTATTGGTTAAGCGAAATAAAAATGGCAACCAAAACACTACAGCTCGGTCTGTTGTAAAACAACAAACGCAGAGAGCTAAAGATTGAATTTTCCGGCTTAGTTCCAGCCCGAATTTGAATCTGAGCCAACATGAAAGTTGTAGAGCATGAAATTTTCGAGCTACTGACCGAATTGGAGCATTTGACTTGCTTCCTGTTGGGAGATATGATTTTTCTTCCGAACTGCGTGTTGACATGTCATTCCTACGCAGTAAACTTCAATATATTGTCACGTTCTATCTTGTCATCATTATGCAAGCTTATCAAATGTGGCTAATACAAGTACCTACTGCAGATGGCAATCACCCGCAGCGGTCATGATGCTAGTGGCTCCAATGCTAACCAGCAAGGGCCTGAGGGGCAGCAACAGCCGCCGCCACCTCCGCCACCGCAGCAACCTCCGACGTGGTAGCAATTGTATGCTACGCAAACGGAAATCCTACGGAACCTGCAGCATCAGCAACAAATGATGCAACAGTAGATGCTACAGCAGGGAGGTCAACGGGCCCCTCAGCCTCAAGTGGCCCGATATGAGGATTTTCTGGCTACCCACCCGCCGATATTCTCAAAAGCCGATGAGCCCTTGGAGGCCGATACGTGGATTCGAGCCATCGAATCCAAGTTCACCATCTTGGCCACGCCTTGCACTTCCAACCGCAAGGTAGTGTTCGTGGCGCAGCAGCTCTGCGGCCCAGCTCTCCTATGGTGGGAGAATTACTTGGCCCTGCAGCAAGAGGGTCATGTGGTTGAATGGGATGAGTTCAAGACTGCGTTCAAGGCTCATCATATTCCTGCCGGCTTGGTAGAGCGGAAGTTGAACGAATTTCTAGCTCTGACCCAGGGTACCCGCACGGTGCTCCAATACGCCCAGGCCTTCAATGATCTGTGCCCATACGCGGGTCATCACGCCGATTCTGACGAGAAAAAGTTGGAGAGGCTCCGACGTGGCCTCAATACTAAGTTGAAAGCTCAATTGGCCACCACCCGTGCTGCCACATATGGCGATCTTGTGAACCTCGCCATCGCCCAAGAAGACGCTAACGTGGTGCACAAGGCGGAGAAGAAGAGGAAAGCTCCCGCTGGACCCTCGAGCGCGCAGCCGCAGAGATTCCGCTTGGTTCCTCCGGCTGCACCGCAAGGACAGTCCAGGGCACCTCAGGGAGGTGGATGGGTTGCTAGGCCACCACAGCCTAATGCGCCCCGTTTCCCTCCACCGCCGCAGCAGCAACCGGCGTCAAGGCAGAACGCACAACAGCCAGCTCGCCCTGGAGCTGGTTATCAGTGCTTCAAGTGTGGCAGTAACAGTCACTTTATCAAGGACTGCCCGCAGAACAAGCAACAGAACCAGCGCCCGGGAAATCAGCAAGGCAAGGGCAAACAGCAGCAGCGTGTGTAGGTCTGACAGGGCAGGCTTAACTACACCACCTTGGCCGACCTACCTGAGGGAGCCCCAGACATGACTGGTACCTTCCCTATCCACACTCAACCTGCTGTGATATTGTTTGATTCCGGGGCAACACATAGTTTTATAAGCACAAGACTTCATGCAAAATGTGGGTTAAAATCTTACCATACCAAATCATCATATGTGATATCAACTGCGGGAGGTAAAATAGCATCCAACCAAGTCTCCCGAAGAATTCCAATCAGGCTGGGAAGTAAAATATTTCCTACTGATTTAATTCTGCTTGGTATGGAAGGGATTGACATTGTTTTGGGAGCGAATTGGATGACTCAACATAAGGTTGTGCTAGATGTTGCGGAACGAGTTGTTGAAATAAACTCGCCTACACATGGCCCTAGTGTGCTAAATCAGCCACAACGAAATTGTGTCAATGCTTGTGCTTATACAATGGTAGAAACCCAACTAAAGGACATTCCGGTGGTATGTGAGTATGCCGATGTTTTTCCGGATGACTTACCTGGAATGCCGCCGGATAGGGACATTGAATTTGTGATTGAACTCCAACCTGGCACGGCACCTATATCAAAGAGACCATATAGAATGCCACCCAATGAATTGGCCGAACTAAAAATTCAACTCCAAGAACTGCTAGACAAGGGTTTCATTCGTCCTAGTGTGTCACCTTGGGGATGTCCCGCTATCTTTGTGAAGAAGAAGGACCATTCCTTGAGGTTGTGTATCGATTACCGGCCTCTCAATGCGGTGACTATTAAAAATAAGTACCCACTCCCCCGTATTGACGTCATGTTTGACCAACTAGCTGGCGCCAGAGTGTTCTCCAAGATTGACCTTCGCTCTGGCTATCACCAAATAAAAATCCGACCTTGTGACATTCCAAAGACTGCCTTTTCTACTCGTTACGGACTTTATGAATTCTTGGTCATGTCTTTTGGACTCACCAATGCCCCAGCCTACTTCATGTACCTCATGAATTCGGTTTTCATGTCAGAACTAGACAAGTTCGTGGTGGTTTTCATTGACGACATTCTTATATATTCCAAGAATGAGGAAGAGCATGCCGAGCACCTTCGCATTGTTCTTCAAAGATTGAGAGACCACCAACTCTATGCCAAGTTCTCAAAATGTGAATTCTGGCTAGAGAGCGTGAAATTCTTAGGTCACACGGTTTCCAAGGATGGTATATCCGTGGATCCAACCAAAGTACAAGAGGTGCTGGATTGGCAACCACCTACCTCTGTCCACGAGATTCGGAGTTTTCTGGGTTTAGCCGGTTATTATCGCCGTTTTATTCCGGACTTCTCTTGGATTGCGAAACCCATGACCGAACTCTTAAAGAAGGGAGTCAAATTTGAATGGAATGACAAGTGTGATGAAGCTTTCCGCACTTTGAGAAAACATTTAACTTCAGCCCCAGTTTTAGCTCAACCCGATTGCACCAAGCCCTATGATGTCTATTGCGATGCTTCAGGCACCGGACTTGGCTGTGTCCTCATGCAAAAGAACCGAGTCATTGCTTATGCTTCTCGAGCACTTCGGCCTCATGAGCAAAACTACCCCACGCATGATCTTGAGTTAGCAGCGGTTATTCATGCTCTCAAGATGTGGCGACACTATCTGATGGGTGTTCCATGCAACATATACACCGATCACAAGAGCCTCAAATATGTCTTCACTCAGGCACATTTGAATATGAGGCAGCGAAGATGGTTGGAGTTAGCAAAGGACTATGACCTTAGTGTGCATTATCACCCCGGAAAGGCTAATGTGGTTGCGGGTGCACTAAGCCGCAAGGCTCATTGTCATTGTCTTTCCGTGGAGTCCTACGCTGACACCTTGTGCCATGAAATGGCAAAGCTCAACTTAGAGATTGTTCCACACGGGTACTTCAACCATATTTCAGTTGAGCCAACCTTGCACGATCAGATTGTTGAAGCCCAATTAAATGACGCAAAGATTAAGATCGTTAAAAGGAAATTGTCAAAAGAGAAGGTGAAGGAAAAATACAAGTGTTTCCAGCTAGATGGGCTGGGAGTGATGTGGTTTGGACATCGCATCGTGGTACCCAAAAACACGGAACTCCGGAGGAAGATTATGGATGAGCCCCATCTCTCTAAATTTTCTATCCATCCCAGTAGCACCAAAATGTACCAAGATTTGAAACAAAATTTTTGGTGGACTAGGATGAAGCGAGAAATTGCCACGTATGTGTCGGAATGTGACACGTGTCAGCGGGTTAAGGCTAGCCACTTGAAGGTAGCAGGCACGCTTCAACCTCTACCTATTCCCTCATGGAAGTGGGAAGACATAAGCATGGACTTCATTGTTGGACTTCCCAGAACCCCTCAGGGGCATGACTCCATTTGGGTAATTGTGGACCGCCTTACAAAGACCGCACATTTTATTCCGGTCAATACCATTTATACCGCTAAGAGTTACGCTGAGATTTATTTGGAACGGATCGTTTGTCTACATGGGGTACCCAAGACGATAATTTCAGATCGTGGTACTCAATTCGTAGCACGCTTTTGGGAACAATTGCAACTGTCCCTACGCACAAAACTGATCCGTATTTCAGCATATCACCCTCAGACCGATGGGCAGACGGAAAGGGTAAATCAAATACTTGAGGATATGCTTCGAGCTTGTGTTATCCATTACGGGAAGAATTGGGAGAAATGTTTATCTCTGGCCGAATTCTCCTATAACAACAGCTACCAAGCGAGTCTTAAAATGGCACCTTTCGAAGCCTTATATGGTAGAAGATGTCGGACCCCGTTGTGTTGGTCCCAGGCAGGCGAGAGGTATACCTACGGCCCTGACCTTGTAAAGGAAGCAGAAGAAAAGGTTAGGATCATCCGTGAAAATTTGAGAACCGCCCAGTCACGGCAAAAGAGTTACTCTGATCAACGGCGAAAGCCACTTCAATTCGAAGTCGGCGATCACGTGTATCTCAAGGTCTCCCCGACCAAGGGTGTGCAAAGATTTGGATTGAAAGGAAAACTCGCACCTTGCTACATCGGCCCATATGAAATTACTCAACAATGTGGACCGGTAGCCTACCGTGTGAAGCTTCCCGAGAAGCTCTCAGCCGTGCACGACGTATTCCACGTCTCCCAACTCAAGAGGTGTCTTCGTGTTCCGACCGAAGTTGTTGAACAAGAGGAACTCTCGGTTGAACCGGATCTCTCCTATGATGAGCATCCCATTAAAATCCTCGATGAGAAAGTGAGACAAACACGAAGGAAAGGAGTGAAAATGTACAAAATTTAGTGGAGTCATCACTCCGAAGATGAAGCCACGTGGGAAACCGAGGACTATCTTAAGAAGAATTTCCCCGACATCCTTTCGTAAGCCAAAGGTACCGTTTTCCCACCTTGTTCCTTAGTTTAATCGAATCTCGGGACGAGATTCCTTTTTAGGGGGGTAGGCTGTGACATCTCTGATGTAAAAATGAAGAAAACACCTTTGAAATAGAGTAAAGAGGGAAAAAGTGAAGATGGAATTCAATAATTCATCAAAATTCAAATTTAAATTCAAAAACAAAGGTTGTTTGACACCCAACTGAAAACTCAAAAATTTTGTACTAAACTTGAAAATCTTCAAAAATAAAAGTTGTTTGTCATCACAAATGAGGCCTAGTCACTGTTTGGAACTTTTGGAAATTTTGCAGTTTAGTTCCTCAAAAACTCGAAAAACCAATCTGAACACCTTTTGGAATTTGGGTTGTTTAAGCTCGAAATTTTTGAAATTTCAGGTTGACCCCAAAAAGAAAGTTGTGTCCCACCTCTCAAAGTCCAACTTTTGTTTTTACACTTTTTCATATTCCGTTCAAATTTTTGGAGAAAATTTAAATGGGGCAAAGGAGCTCCACGGGGGCCCCTGCTCTGGCCGAAGCTCGGCCGCCACGTGGCCGGCGAGCGACGGAGGCCGCGCCGAGCTGGCCGAGCCGCGGCGTCGGGTGGCGCTTGTCGTCATGCGTTCGTCCAGCCCCTCCCGAGCCTTCACATCGCCGTTGACAGGCTGCCTCGCCTCGCGCCGCGCGAACGCCATCATGGCGGTCGGAGCGCCGCCGTGACCGCGCGCGCGCGTTGCGCAAGCCGCTCCGCGGCAGATTCCGTCCCGCTCCGTGCCAAGAAGCCCTGTAGAGGATCTTCCACTCCCTCACGCGACGATCTCCAACGCCCAACCATCGCGCGCGCTCTGTTCGAGCTCGGGCGAGCTTCAATGGCGCGTCGCGTCGCTGTCGCCACGCACGCACGCTCCCGAGGCAGCACGACCCCGCTCTAGCGTGCCAAGGCACTCCACCGAGCCACTCACACTCTCCCCTAGCTCGCGCACTTCACCAGTTTGCTCCCTCGCACTCGCTCCCGTCGTCTTCAACCTCGCGCCGCGCGGACCGAGCCGAGCTTCGAAGTGAAATTCGTCCCCGTCCCTCCACCATTCCCAAATCCCTCGCGCACAGAGCTAGACCACTTCCCGAGCTTCCATTTCCCCCACTCCTCTCGAGCTGTCATCAACTCTCCGGCGAGAAATCGGATTTTCCCCCAAATCCGCATTTCCGGCCGCCGGAGCACGCGCACGTCGAGACCCTACGCCGAGCCATCCCCGAGGTCAACCGAGCACGCCAACAGCTTCCCCGAGTTCCACTGGTGCTCTAGGACCCCTCCAACCCCGACGAGATCCACCACCCTCGCCGGAAACGAGCTCGCGGCGGCCGCACCGCCACCGCACGTCGCCGGCGAACTCCGAGCTTCCCCCGGCCTCCCAACCGCCACCAATCGACTCGTGGTGAGCCCCTAGTTCTTTTCCCCTACTTCCCCGACCCTAGCTCGCCGTCGTTTGGCCGGCGCAACTCCGGCGACGAGCCGAGGGCATATGTTCATTGTCTTCATTTTTCCAGGGTTCCCAGTGTAAAAGTCAAGGACCTGTTCACGAAGTTTTAAAAGTTCTAGGGTCTCCAGCGTAAAAAGATTCTTAAACCTAGATTTATTTTTCCCGAATCTTGTAAAATCAGCTAAAAATCGTACAAAAATCAGAAAAATGCACAAAAATACTCCCTGGACTCATGAGATTGTAAACTCCAATCTCATTTAAGCATGTATATACTTTTGCTAAACCATTTTTGAATTAAAATTCAAACTGTAAATTTAGAAACTTGTGCACCATTTCAAATCCAGAGCTCCGCTAGGGCTGAGCTTTGGATATGTTGTTTGCAATGACTTTGGACACCTTGTGTCCAAAGGGAACCTAAAAATATGGACTGTAGCTTCAGTTATGAATTAAATTGTGATTTCTGTCTTTTTGCAGTTCAGAAATTGTTAAAAATAATCCATGCAGCTAAAAATCACCATTTTTCTCCAGAAGCCTAAAAACTTGTTAGCACATCTGTTAAAAATGAAAAACTTAATTTTTGCGGTGTTTAAACTAGCAAATAAATAGATATGTGTTTTCGGATAGAAATTTATTGAGGACTGTCCAAGGGTTATTTTGAGCCACCACTTGGCCAGAGCCCTCTTGCACTCATGACTAGCTCTGGTAGGAAAATTTTCTGTTTTGGATGTATTTTCGATTTTATATGAATTTATCTTGTTTCTATAGGCAGCAGTTTGTACTAATTTTAATAAATTCTATGTAGCTCAGATTTAGCTAAATTTTGGAGTGAGCCTAACTCTTATACTCCAGTAGCTGTCATAAAGTTTATAGATAAAAAGGATGAATAGAAAATGAGAAACAAAAATGAGAAGGAATTAAAGTGGAATTGAGTTATATAAAAGAATAAACCTTTTGATAATTAGTTAAAAAAAAATATAAGAAGAGTCTAAAATTCCAAGAACAGCACCCAAACTTCAAATAATAAATGGAAATTCTTTTATATATGTACATAATCACCATCAAAGAGGCGTAAAAATTTTTTTCCACACCCCTCCTCTAATTTTATGAAGAAGAGAGTAGTACTTAAGCATGTCTAGGTGAATATGGCTATCAAGGTCTTAGATTTGGAATCACTAGGCAGCCTCTATAAGTTATGCATCTCATGTAGAAGGCGCTATTCCGGACGGCTTCTACCATCTCATCCCCGCCGACGGAGAAGGCACCCCGGAGAACGGTGCCGGCGAAGGAACAATCGACCCGGAGGCTAACCCCCAGCTAGCGCAAGAAGGCAAGCCCCGGAGCATAACCTAACCTTTAAAGTTTATGCATCTACGAATTCCCTATGCTTGTGCATTTACGTTTCAACGAGTTGATTGAATACCTTAGCTGCACATTTCTAGTACCTATGACTTGCAACACTAGTATGAAAGGATCGATAGGGCATTGCTTTAGGTCCGTTACAAGTCGAGTGATTTCCTGTCACTCACGAGACATAAGAGTTGCTTGTCTTTACTTATGTTGGAATCAGAAGGATGGACGGGCGGGATGGTAGATGTAGATCTCCCGTCGTGTATGATAATTGATTTAAGGTCGAAACGTGTGGTTGAGTGTGTCAAGTTTTTGAACGTACCACATGCATGCCGATATATGGGAATCGGTAAGCCCGGTACCAGATTGAAGCAGCTAGGGCCGATAGCCATCTCTCCTTGGAAACTTTTGTTTCCCCTGCCGTACACTTGTGGATATATGCGTGAGACTGTGAGTGAAGCAGTAAACCTCTATCCTAAGGAAGGTGGATTCGGATCCGAATTGTAGATCGATGGGAAAGGTTGGGAAGTGCTTGTACCTTTTATAGCAAACATTATCCGTGCGTGTTGGGTTTCCCCTGGCCAGGTAGCAAAATTCGGTTCGAACTGTCCGCTTCTCGCGGTTAATGAGACTGCTTGACCGCCTTGCTGCATTGAGTAACAAGTGGAACTATGAGATTGATGAACTTGTTGTATGGATTAAATTGTATTGCACCACTTGTATGCTTAGAGAGGATGCTAATCTAGAATGGTTAAATCTACTAGAATATGATGCTAAAACTATGAAAGCAAGGATCTACTCTTAGTTGCTTTTTGGCAAATAAACCCACCAGCCAAAAGCCTCTCATGTCTAGATGTCGGTGATGTAGTTTCACCCGACGGGTAAGCCTTGCTGAGTATTAGTATACTCAGCCTTGCTTGTGGCAGTCGATGCCATGACTTGGCCTACCCAGGTTCCCCCTGGATGGCACATCGAGTGGGTTCCGTCCTCTGCCAAGGAACGGGAGGAGTAGCACCGTGGCAGGCTTCATCATGGTGTTACTTGTATCATCGTTAGTTTATCCTTCCGCTGCATTGAACAATTTATTTCCGCTGCTTGAACTTGATACTCTGATTTAACTCTCAAACTCGGTTTGTAATAACTTTGAGATTCTATTTTTGTATGTTGAACTTGTGGAATGTTGTAATCTCTGGAACTCACCTTCGTGTGGGCGTGCTGTTGTTTCGATCGAGAAAAGTACGTGGTTAAATTGGGTTTAATCTGACGGCGCTCCAGCTTATTCCGGATTAAGTGCCTGACTACTCGATTAGTGGTCCCGGGGTACTTAACTTGGAATTATTTCGGAGTGGTCCGCCACATGTGTGCTGATTCAACCAAACTTGGATGCATACTCTTTTAGATTTCAGAACAGAACACTTGTATAAGAAAATCAAATCTGAATTATGTTTAGATATGTACACAATCACCATCGTGTAGGCTTAAGCCTTGCACCACACCCCTTCTCTAATCTTGTGAAGAAAATAATAGTTCACTACAATGTCTAGGTGAATGTGGCCTTCAAGGCCTTTGCCTTTAGATCACAATTGGGCAGCCATATTGAATTTGTGCATCTCATGTAGACGGCACTCTCGCTGACGGTACTTACAATCTCGTCCCCGCCAACAAAGAAGAAGCTCCCGAAGGTGGTGCCAACGTCATTGTGATTGACCCGGAGACTGACGCCAGTGTAGCTCAAGAAGGCAAGACCCAGAGCATAACCTAACTTTTAAATTGTGCAACTATAAATTATTTATGCTTGTGCATTTACGTTTCAAGGAGTTGGTTGAATACCTTAGTTGCATTCTTCTAGCAGCTATGTCTTGAAATACTAGTATGATAAGGTCGATAGTGCAATGCTTTAGGACCGTTACAAGTCGAGTGATTTCCTGTTACTCACGAGATATAGGAGTTGCTTGTCTTTACTTATTTTGGAATAATAAGGATGGACGGGCGGGGTGGTATTTGTAAATCTCCCGTCCGTGTATGATAATTGGATTAAGGTCGTAACGTGTGTTATCTGTGTGTCAAGTTTTTGAATGTACCACGCACATGCCAAGTCTGGGCTCCGGTAAGCCTGGTACCCGATTGATACAGCTAGGACCGATAGCCTTCTTTCCTTGGAAATGTATTTTCCCTTGTTGTACACGTGGTTACATGCGTGAGATGGGCCGGCTTTAGTCCACGAGTATCTGATAACCTTGTATCCTAAGGGAGTGGGAGTTGGTTCCGAATTGTGGATTGACGGGAAAGGTGAGGTAGTGCTTGTGCCTTTTATAGCAAGCATTATCCGTGTGTGTTGGGTTTCCCTGGCCAGGTAGTGAAATTCGGTTCGAACTGTCCGCTTCTCGTGGTTAATGAGACTACTTGACCGCTGTGCTACATTGAGTAACAAGTGAAACTATGAGGATGATGAATTTGTTGTTTGTACTTAATTGTATTGCACCACTTGCATGCTTAGAAAGGATGCTAATCTAGAATGGTTAACACTACTAGAACTTGATGCTAAAATAATGAAAGTAAGGATCCACTCTTAGTCACTTTTTGGGCAAACAAACCCACCAGCCAAAAGCCGCTCATGTCTAGGAGTCGGTGATGTAGTTTTCACCCGACGGGTAAGCCTTGCTGAGTTTTAGTATACTCAGCCTTGCTTGTGGCTTTTATTTGAGGTATGCATGTTGCAAAGGACCTTGCTAGTGCTACTTGGCCTACCCAGGTTCCTCCTGGCTGGCACATCGAGTGGATTCCATCCTCATCCGAGGATCGTGAGGAGTAGCACCATGGACGGCTTCATCGTGGTGTTGCTATGTATTGTCGTTAGATAATTTCTGCCGCTGAACTCTCAAACTTTATTCCAATTTTAGACTTGGTTTGTATTAAATGGTTGAGATTATTTATGTTAATTTGAACTTGTGGAATGTTGTAATCTCTAAGGACTCACCTTCGTGTGGGCGTGCGTGTTGTTTCGATCGAAAGAAAAACTTGATTAATCGGGTATAATCCGACGGCGCTCCAGCTTATTCCGTATTAAGTGCCTGACTACTTGTTAGTGGCCCGTGGGGTACTTAATTTGGAATAATTTTGGAGTGGTCCACCACAAGTGGCCGTGCCTATCTGTAACTGGGAGACTGAGGGCACAGCTGGGCTGCGCTGGCGGCAGGCAGGTTGAGCTGGGCCAAGCTGGGCCGCGCAAAAAGGAGAAAAGAGCTGGGCCACGCTAGGGAGAAGGAAAAGAGAGGGAGAGGAAGGAATTGGGCCGGCTGGGCTGAAAGAGAGAAAGTGAGGGAGAGGGAAAAGAAAATGTTTTTCTTTTATTCAAACACTCATTTGAATTCAAATTCAAATTTGAATCCAACAATCAGAAAGAAATGCACCAGCATGCAATGCACAATAAATTTTTCTATACCTTATATTTGCTTTTAATTCTTCAAGAATTTAATTTCTCCTACATTTATTATGAGCACTAAATCATAAAAAGCAAACTTAATCTAATAAATTTAATAAGGGTATTTTTAGGGTGTTACAAACCTACCCCCCTTAAGATGAATCTTGTCCTCGAGATTCGAACGTGGATTGAAAGAGATGTGGATATTCTGTCTTGAGACCATCCTCCCTTTCCCAAGTTGCTTCATCCTCTGAATGACGATTCCATTGAACCTTGCACATACGTATCACTATGTTTCTGGTGACCCTCTCAGACTCCTCAAGGATCTTGACCGGATACTCTTCATAAGTAAGATCCTCCTGCACATTCAACTCCTCTAACAGAATCACTACTCTAGCACCCGTAAACACTTCATCAACTAGGACATGGAACACATCATGTACTCCTTCCAATCTCTCTGGCAACTCCAGCTGATAAGACACTTCACCTCTTGGTTTCAACACCTTGAAAGGTCCAATGGAACGAGGTGCTAACTTGCCCTTGACATTGAATCTCTTCACACCCCTCATTGGCGACACATTGAGATATACGAAGTCACCAATTTCAAAACTAAGATCTCGGCGCCTCACATATGCATAACTTTTCTGTCTTATTACCTGGACTTTCTCTTCTGCCCTCTTCAAGACCTCAAGTCCAAGTAAACTTGGTATCTTTCTCTAGAAACGATGTCATGGGCTTGGCAAACTTGGAGAATCTCTCAATAAAATACCGATAATAGCCTGCCATTCCGAGGAAACTCCTGACCTCACTGACATTCTGTGGTGGTACCCAATTCAGCACATCTCTGACCTTCGGATCAACTGCTACACTTCCATTTGACAACACATGACCCAAGAATGATACCTCCTTCAGCCAGAATTCACACTTGCTCAACTTAGCATACAGCTGGTGCTCCCTGAGCCTCTGCATCACTAACCTCAAATGCTCCTCATGTTCCTCCTCATTCTTGGAGAAGACCAGAACATCATCAATGAACAACACCACGAACTTGTCAAGATAATCCATGAACACACTATTCATCAAGTACATAAAGTAGGTCGGTGCATTGGTTAACCCAAAAGACATAACCATGAACTCATACAAGCCATACCGAGTAGTGAAAGTTCTCTTGGGAATATCTGTGGCGGACCCATGGACCACTAATGAAGCAGTCAGGCACTTAATCCGGAATAAGCTGGAGCGCCGTCGGATTATACCCATAACCACGCACTTTCTCGGTCGAAACAACACACGCGCCCACACGAAGGTGAGTCCCAGAAATTACAACATTCCACAAATTCAGCTTACATAAACAGTATCATTAAGTTATTACAAACCAAGTTTGAATTCCAATAAAAGTACGATAGTTCATTGCAGCGGAAAATTAAACTAACGATGATACATAGCAACACCACAATGAAGCCGTCCATGGTGCTACTCCTCCTGATCCTCGGAAGAGGACGGAACCCACTTGACATGCCAGCCAGGAGGAACCTGGGTAGGCCAAGTGACGGAACTCACTGCTTCATCCAAAGTAGTACCTGAAATAAATAGCCACAAGCAACGCTGAGTATACTAATACTCAGCAAGGCTTACCCGTCGGGTAAAAACTACATCACCGACTTCTTGACATGAGAGGCTTTTGGATGGTGGGTTTGTTTTGCCAGAAAGCTACTAAGAGTGGATCCTTACTTTCATGATTTTAGCATTAAATTCTAGTAGAGTTAACCATTCTAGATTAGCATCCTCTCTAAGCATACAAGTGGTACAATCCAATTTAGTACATACAACAAGTTCATGGTCCTCAGTGTTCCACTTGTTACTCAATGCAGCACAGCGGTCAAGCAGTCTCATTAACCGCGAGAAGCGGAAAGTTCGAACCGAATTTTGCTACCTGGCCAGGGGAAAACCAACACACACGGATAATGCTTGCTATAAAAGGCACAAGCACTTCCCAACCTTTCCCATCAATCCACAATTCGGCGCCGGGTCCACTCCCTTAGGATAAAGATTTACCGCTTCACTCACGGCATCACGCATATATCCACATGTGTACGGCAAGGGAAACAAAATATTTCCAAGGAGAGATGGCTATCGGTCCTAGCTGCTTCAATCTGGTACCGGGCTTACCGATTCCCATAGGTCGGCATGCGTGTGGAACGTTCAAAAACTTGATACACAGAACCATCCGTTTCGACCTTAATCCAATTATCATACACGGACGGGAGATCTACACATACCATCCCGCCCGTCCATCCTTATGATTCCAACATAAGTAAAGACAAGCAACTCCTATATCTCGCGAGTGACAGGAAATCACTCGACTTGTAACGGTCCTAAAGGCATTGCTCTACCGAACCTATCATACTAGTATTTCAAGACATAGGTACTAGAATCATGCAACTAGGGTATTCATACAACTCCTTGAAACATAAATGCACAAGCATAATAAATCATAGTTGCATAGTTTAAAGTTAGGTTATGCTCTGGGGCTTGCCTTCTTGAGCTAACCCACTGTCAGGCTCCGGGTCGATCACGACGACATCGGCACCACCCTCAGGGACTTCTTCGTTGACGGGGACGAGGTTGTAGGTGCCGTCAGCGAGTGCGCCTTCTACATGAGATGCACAACTTTAATGTGGCTGCCTAAGTGATCTAAAAGCAAGGCCTTGAAGGCCACATTCACCTAGACATACTAGTGAGCTATTCTTTTCTTCACAAAATTAGAGAAGGTGTGTGGAAATTTTTACGCCTTTATGACGGTGATTGTGTACACATATAAAACAATTCAAGCCATTATTTTTAAGTGAGAGTGCAGTTCTGGAATTTCAAACTTTACATAGCTCCACATTTGATTAATTGTCAACTTAGCCTATATCTTTTTATTTAACTCAATTTTGCTCTAGTTCCTTCTCATTTTTGTTTCTCGGTTTCTGTTCCTCCTTTTTACCCACAAACTTTATGACAGCTACTAGAGTATCAGAGTTAGGCTCACTCCAAAATTTGGCTAAAACTGAGCTACACAGAATTTATTAAAATTGGAACAAGCTGCTGCTCAAAGAAACAAGATTAATTCATATAAAATTAAAACTACTTCCAAAACAGAAGATTTCTCTACCAGAGCTATACATGAGTGAAAGAAAGGCTCTGAGCAAGTGGTGGCTAAAAATAACACTTGGACAGCCCTCCAAAAGTTTCTATCCGAAAACCTACATCTATTTATTTGCTAGTCTAAACAGGGTCAAAAATTAAGTTTAGCATTTTCACCACATGTGCCAACAAGTTCCTAGACCTTTGGTGAAAGATGGTGATTTCTGGCTGCATGAATTATTTTTAATAATTGCAGAACTAAACTAGAACAGGAATCACAAAATAAATCATAACTGAAGTTACAGGCCATATTTTTAGGTCTCCTTTGGACACAAAGCGTCTCTAGGCATCACAAGCAACATATCCAAAGTTCAGCTCCAAAAGAGTTCAGGATTTGAAATGTGCACAAGATTCTAAAAACTGCGTTTAAATTATGATTCAAAATCTATTCATCAAAAGTGTATAATGCCAACATGAGATTGGAGTTTACAATCTCACGATTCCAGGGAGTGTTTTTGTGCATTTTTCTGATTTTTCTACGATTTTTAGTGGATTTTACAAGATTTCAGAAAAATAGATCTAGGTTTAAGAATCTCTTTTACGCCGAGGACCCTAAACCTTTTAAAACCTTGCGAACAAACCCCTGAATCTTTCACGGAGGACCATAGAACTAAAAAGGAAACACATCTAGGTCCCTTGGCTCGTCGGCGTCGTTGCGCCGGTGAGGAGACGGCGAACCAGTGTGGGGAAAGTTGGGGGAAATGATGAGGGGCTCACCGCGAGTCGTTTGGGGTAGGTCCCGAGGACGGAGGTTAAGCGGCGCAGCTCGTCGACGGTGAGCGGCAGAGCGACTTGCTCCGGCGACGTCAGTAGCCGACTGCGGGGATCGAGGAGAGGCGCGACATGGCTTGAGAGCTTCACCGGAATGAGGCGGAGCTCGTCCAGGTGCTTGGTGGCGACGGGGATGGCCGGAAGATAGGGCTCGGCGTGGAGGTGGAGCTCAGTGGCGGAAATGGAGGAGCGGTGAGGAAATTCTTCGATTCCCGGCGATTGGTGCTCGATTTTGGTTGGGGATGGCTCAAGGGTTTAGCTAAGAGAGTGGGCGAGCTACGGGTGCAGTGGATTGGGGTTCCGTGGAGGGAAACGTGGGGATTTTGGTCTGTGGCGGCACGAGCTCGGGCTCGGTTCGCTGTGGCCGGAGGTGGAAGAAGGGGTGAGGGAGCGCGAGGAGAGGAAAAATGGCAGGGTGCTGGCCGAGGAAGGAATGGGAGTCGCTTGGCAAAGTCTTAGGGCAGCTAGAGAGGGCTGGGCAGCTCGGGGATCGCGTGCACGCGCGCTCGGGCCGTCGGAGCCGCCATTGATGGCTTTGACAGCTCGGGCAGAGCGCGGCCGTGGGTTGGGGGTCGAAGATCGTGGCGTGGCGAGTGAAGGTTCTCTGGCGTTGCTGCTTGGCGCGAAGCGAGCGCGAATCCAGCCACTGGGAGGCTCGGCTCGGCGTGCTCCGCTGCGGCCAATGGGGAGCTCGGCCCGCCATGATGGCGCGGCGACGCTGATAGGACGCCGGAATTGACCGGGCGTGGATGATGGCGTGTGCACGGGGATGAGAGACACGGCTGCCACGGCGCTGGCTGGCCAGGTGAGGTCGCCGCCGCTCGGTGGCCACGTGGCGGCCACTGGCGGCCTGGGCCTGGGCAGAGCGACAGGGCCGGCTTGTCGCGACACCCGTGGAGCATCCTCGGTTCAACGGGTTTAACTCTAAAAATTTGAACTACACTTCAAAAAGTGCCAACACAAAATTTGGACTTTGAAATGTGGGACACAACTTTCTTTTTGGGTGAACCTGAAATTTTTAATTTTTCAAGCTCAAACAAGCCATTTTCGAATGGGTGTTCAGCATGGTTTTTCGAGTTTTTCAGGGGCTTAACTGCAAAATATGAAAAAGTTTCCAATAGTGACTAGGCTTTATTTGTGATGACAAACAACTTTTATTTTTAGAGATTTTTAAGTTTAGTAAAAAATTCTTGAGATTCCAGCTAGGTGTCAAAAAGGCCTTGTTTGAAATTTAAATTTCGAATTTTGATCAAATTATGTGTGCTACAACTATTGCTGCCCTTTTATCCTGTTTTCATTGTGTTTTTAATGTACTAAACATCAGGGATGTCACAATATCAGTCACATGAATTCTCATCTGATGATAAATCGATCTGAGATCGATCTTAGAAAACACACAAGCTTCCTTCAGCTGGTCAAAGAGATCATCGATCCTTGGTAACGGATACTTGTTCTTGATGGTAACCTCATCGAGGGCTCAGTAATCTATGCACATCCTTTGTGTCCCATCTTGCTTAACAACAAACAACACTGGGGCTCCCCAAGGTGAATAACTAGGACGTATATACCCCTTAGCTAGTAAGGCCCTCAATTCTTTTTTAAGTTTCTCTAGTTCTTTTACCCCCATTCTATATGGTCTTTTAGCTATGGGTGGTGTTCCAGGCATAAGTTCAACAAAAAATTCAACTTCACGTTCTGGGGGCATACCTGACAATTCATCTGGAAACACATCTAGATACTCATTCACCACTCGAATGTCCTTCAGCTCTGTGCCCTCAAATTGACCTGACCATGCTCTTAGGATTTGGTTGCCTGATACTCAATCTTCTCTCCTGATGCAGCCACTAACTGAATTGCCCGCTTGGAACACTATATGACTGCATCGTACTTCGCTAGCCAGCCCATTCCCAAGATCAGATCCATCCCGATAGAATTCATGACTATAGGGTGTGCTACAAAGTCTACCCCCTTATGTTAAATGCTACATTAGGACAACGTAATGTTGATCGAAGTTCTCCCCCCGGTGAGTTAACTAGCATGGTATTTCCCATAGGTCGCATAAACATCAAGTTCTTTTTCATGAAATCAGCAGATATAGAAGCATGCGAAGCTTTAGAATGCGTAGTATCAGGTAGTTGGTCAGGTAAAGGCTGACCAAGCCAATGATGCTTAGCTAGTCTTTTCGGATGATCAGCCACACTGGGACTGAGACACGGCTCGGACTCCCATGGGGGGCAGCAGTGGGGAATCTTGGACAATGGGCGAAAGCCCGATCCAACAATACCGCGTGAGTGAAGAAGGGCAATGCCGCTTGTAAAGCTCTTTCGGCGAGTGCGCGATCATGACAGGACTCGAGGAAGAAGCCCCGGCTAACTCGGTGCCAGCAGCCACGGTAAGATAGGGGGGCAAGTGTTCTTCGGAATGACTGGGCGTAAAGGGCACGTAGGCAGTGAATCGGGTTGAAAGTGAAAGTCGCCAAAAAGTGGCGGAATGCTCTCGAAACCAATTCACTTGAGTGAGACAGAGGAGAGTGGAATTTGATGTGTAGGGTTGAAATTCATAGATCTACGAAGGAACGCCAAAAGTGAAGGCAGCTCTCTGGGTCCCTACCGACGCTGGGGGTGCGAAAGCATGGGGAGCGAGCAGGATTAGATACCCTGGTTGTCCATGCAGTAAACGATGAGTGTTCGCCCTTGGTCTACGCGGATCAGGGACCCAGCTAACACGTGAAACACTCCGCCTGGGGAGTACGGTCGCAAGACCGAAGCTCAAAGGAATTGACGGAGGCCTGCACAAGCGGTGGAGCATGTGGTTTAATTCGATACAACGTGCAAAACCTTACCAGCCCTTGACATATGAACAACAAAACCAAAACTGTAGCGGGTTGTGAGTTGATCAGAAACGTACCGACTACCACGTCTGTAGCTCCTTCTGCAGTATCTGCTCCCACATGGTTGAGTCTGACCTTAGCGAAGTTTTGCTAGCCACGGTTTCCCTGTGCCTGCTGCTGATTCCCATTCTGAGCTGGTTGTGGTGCAGCCCTCTTATTGTAGTTCTAGCCAGTGAGATTTTGGACACTCTTGGGATAGGAATTAGCATAGCGTCCCTGTTCACCACAGTGATAGCATGCCCTCAGGTCGACAGGAATGGTGTTAGCCTACGTAGTGCGGGGAGCCTGAGCATTCTGCTGCACGTTCTGGTAGCGCTGCTGCTATTGTTGCAGTGGTGGTGGATAATGGGGACGCTGCTGGTTCTGGTTGCAGTTTAGAAGGCTTGACTGTCCCTGGAATTGCTGCTGCTAATTCGCCTACTGGGGGTTGTAGCATGGACGAACATGGCTGCCAGACTGTTGGTTCATGATCTTCCTCTTCTTGTCTTCTATCTCCCGACGATTTTGCTCCACCATCAAAGCACCATCGACCAACTTGCCAACGGATGTGAAGGTGATGCACATCAGCTGCAGGTGCAAGACATCCTGTAGTGCACCCCGGAAGCAAGTCTGCCTCTTCCGGTCAGTTGACACCTCGTCTGGTCTGTAGCAGGCTAGCTCAAGGAAATTGTCACGGTAGGCAGTGACACTCATGCCCTCCTGCGTCAGCGCTAGGAACTCCTTCTTTTTTAGGATCATCAGTCCTTTCGGCACATGATGAGCACGGAAGTCATCACTGAACTGCTGCCAGGTGATCTGGTTGTGGTTGGGATGTGCATAGTGGTACACCCCCCACCAGTCTAGAGCGGCTCCTTCAAACTATCATGAGGCGTAGAGCACATTCTCTTTGTCATCACAATAAGCAATGTCAAGCTGTCTCTCAACTGCCTTGATCTAGCCTTCAGCTTCCATCGGATCCTTGGCGCGAGAAAACTTTGGCAGGCGCCCCTTCAAGAATTCTCCCGTCTTGTCCCTGATGGGTTGGGGAGGCTGCTGGACAGGTGGGTTCTGTAGATTCTGCTGCATCAAAGCTATGGCCTGAGTCAACTGCTGCATTGTCTGTGTCTGCATGCGGACCAGATCCTCCATGGTGGGCGGCTGGTTCTGGTTCTGATTGCCGGCACCAGAAGATCCCCTTGTCTCAACCGTCTGTCAGTATTAAACAATCACTGATCAAAACCCCATCATTCACATTCACATACATGTCTGAACCTGTGCCAAATAACAAGAGCAAATCCACTGACAAGATAAGGTACTCAAGTGAAAGGGAAGATAAGATAGATGCGACACACAGGAGATAAAGAACCCAACTATTTATTCATTAAAATCCTTATACCTTAATCCCATACTAGATGATTGAGACTTTCATCCACGCTCATCACAATCATTACAAAGATTCAAATCACACATAAGCATAATAATAAATCATCCAAGCATTTAAAGACATAGTTCACACACGACTCGACACACTAAGGCTCGACTCTTTTTTTACTCAAAACGTACTACTCGATCCCTATTACAAATTTATAGCAGCATCTAGGGGTTGATGGTGGTGTGGGCAGCGTGGCCTCCTACGCGGTGGTGACTCTCCACGGTACTCTGGGCTGCGGGGCGCAGGTCCTCCCAACTGGTGCTGCAAATCCTCATTCTTCTCTTGCATGGCTGTGAGCTTCCTCCTCAGCATGGCGTTCTCATCAGACACAGCATCAAGCTCTGTGTTGAGAGTAGCCACAAGCGCCACTGTAGAAGCAAGCTGGGGGTCCTGAACATTAGCGGTAGACACGATGTTGCAAGCTGTGGCACCACTCTTCTGGCGGGGATGGTCCCTCTCTAGCTCATCCTTGATCTTGGCGAAGAACTTGTGGCGATAGACGTAGTAGGCCTGGCGTGCAGCATCAGCGATCCCTACCTCCTGGATATCCCGATATGACAGAGCGTAGTGAACTGATATCTCGTGAGCAGATCTCGCCAGCTCATCAGTCACCCTCACGTCCACTTAGGTCCTCCAGAAGTTGCGGTAGTGAGCGTGCGTCCCCCACTCATTGTGGTACTCAACTCCCACGCGGCAGAAGCGGTACTAGGTGCGAAGCACTCGGAGAAGCCTGATGTGGTAGAAGTGGTCGCCTGCATCCCGGACGAAGTTGTAGACGATCCACCGGGGCGTGCATACAGCTAGCTGGCATAGCGACAGAACAGGCGTAGGGCTCTGGGGCACTTCATCATCATCAGACGCATCTCCAACATTGACGTCCACCTCTGCCTCGGTGTCCTCAGCTGTGGCCTCCATCTGCTGCTCTGCTGGCTCCTCTTGTTCTTCCTTTGCGGACTCTGACGACCCTAACGGCTCCTCCTTGGCCTGCTGCTTCTGAAGCTGCTCCTTCTTGCGCTTCTCTTGCCACTCCCTGTAGGTGTCCGGGTTCTGCGTGTTCAGTGGGTACTCAGCGACACGGTACGGGAGGTTCTCGCAAGTGGGCCTGCGAGGGGTCTGCTTCTGTCGAGCCATCAATAGCATCATGATGGAAGGAAAAACAGAAGTTAGAAACATTTTCACAATAGACAGAGATAGAATAGAACACCTTTTTTAATAGAAACTCAACTCCAAGGTAGAGGATAATAAAAGAGCAAGGATTAAGCAAAATCTAATAGACCGTTGTATCTAGGTTGTGATCCTGCAGTCAACACGGCTCTGATACCAACTTTGTAACACCTAGATTTCCAGGAAACCTGAATGCTTCCATATGTGTGCCCAGGATGTCCACAGAACACATATAGATTACAAATATGGATCACAGAGAACACAATGCTCGACTAAAATAGTTTACATCAGAGTTTAACTTAAGACATAGTCTTAAATAAATAACTCAATGAAAGTCCTAATATTATTAAACGTTCTTAACTAAGTAGAGCCTCAAGTCCACAGTGACACCGACTGGTTGAACACAGCTAGAAGTATGGTAGATCCTCCGAAAACTCAGCAAGCGACTAACCATTCACTCCTCCATCTGTTACCCATCCTGGATTTTGTTGAATAGTTGCAAGTGTAAGTAAACCATCTTACTTAACAAGTATAACATGGGTTATGCAAGAACAAAAGGCTTGACATGGTTAAACTGCAATAGCACGTTTAGTTGTTTCAATTTAGTATCATCCAAATTACTACATATGAGTAGAGACCCGATTATCAACCCAATAGTAATATATAAATAACTAATCATAGAATATACCAACATCAACCTCTAATATCATCTTCTAATAAAAAAGGATCTAGGCCGCTCGTATCTGTGATCACGGCTATCATGATAGATCAACACTCTACAGAGGTTTCGCCCTTTACCCGCTGGTCACATAAATCCAAAAGAACTTATGCTACGAGGACTTTCACAAAACACCCTAACAAGCACAGTAGCCGTTTTGGTTCAACATAGACAGCATAACCCAAGGCATCGAGATTGACGTACGCTCAGGCGCAGCGTGAGGGCGTCAATGGTCCGGAGTGAGAGCGCAATCATCGCAACGTGTGAAGCTGCCATACATCAGGCACTTACATCATGGGACTTTGCCTAATGAGACAGGTGCATTAGCTACAACAGGTGCTATGTATTCCCCGACTATGCGTTCTATGCAATCAGGTAACCTTATTCCCGATGAAGTCTTTGATGCACATAGGAATATGCAGAATAGACATGCACCTCATCTAAATTACATGAATGCTATGCAATCATCGCCCAACAAAACCCCCATTGGGCCAAGTTCACTAGATTTAGAGAGGAATTGTATGATGTGATGAGAAACAAGCTAGGTGTTGATTTTGGTAATACTAGTTATCAGAAACCTTATCATGCTAGCTTTGATACTGCTCCTTTGCCCAATGGGTGGAGCATGCATGATTTTGTTAAATTTAGTGGGGATGATGAATGCACCACTTGGGAACACATTAGTCAATACGTTGCTCAACTAGGGGAGCAGGGAACACACAAGCTATTAGAGTGCGTTTGTTTTCATTATCGCTTACTGGTACTGCTTTTGCTTGGTTTTCCTCACTAGCCCCTGGTTCTATTATGAGTTGGGATCAACTAGAGCGTAAATTTCATGATCATTTTTATAGTGAAAGTCACGAGATGAAATTGACATACTTGACATCTGTTAGTCAGGATCGAGATACAACCGTCTCTCAACACATGAGAAGATTGAAACATATGAAACCGTTGTTTTATTTTGTCAATTTTAGAAGTTGATCTTGATGGCTTATGCTTTAGGGGCTTGAAATCCTCCATTAGAGAAAAGATAGATAATTGCGATTATTATTTGGTCGCACAAGTTCATAGTAGAGCCAAGGTGGCTGAAGGCTGAATGAATAAAGAAAAAGACAGTTTCAAATCACGTAGGTCCAACATTCATGTAGTAGATTATGAGTCGGATAATTCGACTGACGAAGATAATGATGTTTATGCAGCAGAGTTTGTATGGCCTGCTAATAAGAAAATTGTGTCATGCTTATCTCTTAGGCCGACTCATAAGAATCGGCAAGAAGATGTCAAGTTTACTTTTAATGTGTCCAAACGTGATCATATATTTGCTGAATTGCATAGATTTGGTAACATCAAGATTTCTCATGTTATACCACCTACGGAAGAATTAAGGAAGCGTGCTTATTGTAAGTTTCATAATTCTTTTTTGCATGCTATTAATGATTGCAGTGTCTTTCTTCGGCAGGTTTAATCGGCTATAAATGAGAGCCGTTTGAAGTTTCATGAGATGCAAATTGATGAAGCTCCTTTTCCGGTCAACACCATGGAATTGCAGCAGCCCAAGGTCTTGATTTGGCCGCATCAAGCCGAATCTACTAAGGGAAAGAATGTGGTGATTGGAGAAGAAAGACCGTCTTCGAATGTGAAGGAAGTCGGTTCGAGAAGTGACTTATGAGAAGACGGTTGATGGCAAAGAGTCATTTAAGGTCACCATGAAGTCATCTGGACAAGGGGGGCAAGGGTCGGTCACTACTCCCGGATTGCAAGCGCCAGGGTCTGGTCTGCTATAGGCGGTCAGACCGGCTGGGCAAGGCAGTCAAACCGGCTACCTCTGTGGACGCCCGAAGATGCTGATTCCGAAGCGTTCAGAAGTTGGTACTTGGAAGACGAACGTGGTAAAAGAACAGAGGGTTCAGAAGCCTAAAGTCACGTTCGACATGCTCTTTGACAAGTACACCAAACAAAGGTCGTTCCAAGTGATCGGCCGTTAGAAAGAAGAATGAGGTCACCGATTCGGCATGAGAGGCTTCCTTCACCTCCTCATGTGAAGTTGGATCTGGACAGATGGTGTCTTGAAGGTTTGACTCCTGCACAGAAGAGGAAGCTCCAGAGACTCCGTTTTCTGGAAAGGCAAGAGCAAGAGTTGGAGAAGAAGAGGGACAAATTCTTCAACCAGAGCAGGCCCATGATTCCCCAGAAGAAAGAGTAGAAGCCGAAGGAAGGCTCACAGGCGGTCCAACCGGCTGTACAGGCGGTCTGGACCTCCTGTCATTTGGAACCGACGGGTGACACAGAAGCGCCCGTTATTCTTCCTTCTAATCCTTTGACTTGTGATAGCAAGTTGTCATCGGTTCCCACTGGTGAGGACGATGAAGAACTTGTTGACTATAGTTCTTCTATAGAGTGTGACATCTCTAATGTAAAAATGAAGAAAACACCTTTAACACAGGTTAAAAAGGGAAAAAAAAGTGGGATGGAATTCAAAAATCCATCAAAAATTCAAATTGAAATTCAAAAACAAAGGTTGTTTGACACCCAACTGAAATCTCAAAAATTTTGTACTAAACTTGAAAATCTCCAAAAATAAAATTTGTTTGTCATCACAAATAAGGCCGAGTCACTGTTTGGAACTTTTGAAAATTTTGCAGTTTAGTCCCTCAAAAACTCAAAAAAACTGATCTGAACACCTTTTTGAATTTGGGTTGTTTTAGCTTGAAAAATTTGAAATTTCAGGTTCACCCCAAAAAGAAAGTTGTGTCCCACCTCTCAAGATCCAACTTTTATTTTCACACTTTTTCATGTTCAGTTCAAATTTTTGGAGAAAATTCAAAAGGGGCAAAGGAGCTCCACGGGCGCCAACAGTAGCCCTGGTGCGCCCCTGCTCCGGCCGGGAGCCAGCCGCCACGTGGCCGGCGAGCGGCGGAGGCCGCGCCGAGCTGGCCGAGCCGCGGCGTCGGGTGGCGCGTGTCGTCTTGCGCTTGTCCAACCCTTCCCGCACCGTCACATCGCCGTCGACGCGCCGTCTTGCCTCGCGCCGCGCGAGCGCCATCATGGCGGGCGGAGCTCCGCCGTTGGCCGCGCGCGCGCGCATCGCGCAAGCCGCTCCACGGCCGATTCCATCCCGCTCCGTGCCAAGGACCCTGTAGAAGATCTTCCACTTCCTCACGCGACGATCTCTTTCGCCCAGTCAAGTCGCTCGCGCGCTGCCCGAGCTCGCGCCGCACTCATGGCGGTCTGCTCGCGCCGAGCCGTGCGTGCGCATGCTCCCGAGGCAGCACAGTGCCTCTCTAGCGTGCCCAAGCACCCCAAACGCTTCCCTGAGCATCCTCCTCCCTTCCCCCAGCCAGTGCCCAGTCCTTCTCCCTCTCCTCGCGCCTCGCTCCGTCGTCTTCAACCTCGCGCCACGCGGTCCGAGCCGAGCTTCGAGACGAAATTCGCCCTACACTCTCCACCATTCCCAAATCCCTCGCGCACGAAGCTAGACCCCTTCACTAGCCTCCCATTCCCCCACTCCTCTCGAGCTATCATCGCTTCTTCGGCGAGAAATCGAGATTTCCCCCAAATCTCCATTTTTCGGCCGCCGGAGCACCCTCACGTCGAGCCCCTACTTCAAGCCATCCCCGAGGTCCACCGAGCACGCCAACAGCTTCCTCGAGCTCCACTGGTGCTCTAGGACCCCTTCAACCTCGGAGAACGCCACCGACCTCACCGGCGTAGAAGCCGCGGCGGCCGCGCCGCCACTGCATCGCCGCCGGCCATTTTCCGAGCTTCCCCCGGCCTCCCAACCGCCACCAATCGACTCGTGGTGAGCCCCTGGTTCTTTTCCCCCACTTCCCCGACCCTATCTCGCCGTCGTTTGGCCGGCGCAACTCCGGCGACGAGCCAAGGACCAAAGTTCATCGTCTTTGTTTTTCTAGGGTCCTCTGCGCAAAAGTTAGGGATTGGTTTGAAAGATTTTGAAAGTTCTAGGGTCTCCAGCGTAAAAAGATTCTTAAACCTAGATCTATTTTTCCCGAATCTTGTAAAATCCACTAAAAATCGTGCAAAAATCAGAAAAATGCACAAAAATACTTCCTGGACTCGTGAGGTTGTAAACTCCAATCTCAGTTAAGCATGTATATACTTTCGGTGAACCATTTTTGAATTAAAATTCAAATTGTGAATTTAGAAACTTGTGCACCATTTCAAATCCAGAGCTCCGCTAGGGCTGAGCTTTGGGTATGTTGTTTGCAGTGACCTTGGACACCTTGTGTCCAAAGGAGACCTAAGAATATGGACTGTAGCTTCAGTTATGTATTAATTTGTGATTCCTGGCTTTTTGTAGTCCAGAAATTGTTAAAAATAATCTGTGCAGCTAAAAATCACAATTTTTCTCCAGAGGCCTAAAAACGTGTTAGCACATCTGTTAAAAATGCAAAAGTTAATTTTTGCTCTGTTTAGACTAGCAAATAAATAGTTATGTGATTTCGGATAGAAATTTATTGAGGACTGTCCAAGGGTTATTTTGAGCCACCACTTGGCCAGAGCCCTCCTTGCACTCATGACTAGCTCTGGTAGGAAAATTTCCTGATTTGGATGTATTTTTGATTTTATATGATTTTATTTCATTTCGGCAGGCAGCAGTTTGAAATTTTTTTAATAAATTCTGTGTAGCTCAGATTTAGCTAAATTTTGGAGTGAGCCTAACTCTTATACTCCAGTAGCTGTCATAAAGTTTATAGATAAAAAGGATGAACAGAAAATGAGAAACAAAAATGAGAAGAAATTAAGGTGAAATTGAGTTATATAAAAGAATAGAGTTTTTGATAATTAAATAAAATATAACATGGAAAGGTTTAAAATTCAGAACAGCACCCTATCTTCAAAATAATAAATGGAAATTCTTTTATATATGTACACAATCACCATCAAAGATGTGTAAAGAGAGTAGTACTTTAGCGTGTCTAGGTGAATATGGCCTTCAAGGCCTTAGTGTTGGAATCACTAGGCAGACACTTTAAGTTATGCATCTCATGTAGAAGGCGCTATTCCGGACGGTACCTACCATCTCATCCCCGCCGACGGTGAAGGCACCCCGGAGAACGGTGCCGGCGAAGGAACAAACGACCCGGAGGCTAACCCGCAGCTAGAGCAAGAAGGCAAGCCCCGGAGCATAACCTAACCTTTACAAATTATGCATTTATGAATTCCCTATGCTTGTGCATTTACGTTTCGAGGAGTTGATTGAATACCTTAGCTGCACATTTCTAGTACCTATGACTTGCAACACTAGTATGAAAGGATCGATAGGGCATTGCTTTAGGTTCGTTACAAGTCGAGTGATTTCCTGTCACTCGCGAGACATAGGAGTTGCTTGTCTTTACTTATGTTGGAATCATAAGGATTGACGGGCGGGATGGTAGATGTAGATCTCCCATCCGTGTATGATAATGGATTTAAGGTCGAAACGTGTGGTTGACTGTGTCAAGTTTTTGAACGTACCACATGCATGCCGATATATGGGAATCGGTAAGCCCGGTACCAGATTGAAGCAGCTAGGGCCGATAGCCATCTCTCATTGGAAACTTTGTTTCCCCTGCCGTACACTTGTGGATATATGCGTGAGACTGTGAGTGAAGCAGTAAACCTCCATCCTAAGGAAGGTGGATTCGGATCCGAATTGTGGATCGATGGGAAAGGTTGGGAAGTGCTTGTACCTTTTATAGCAAGCATTATCCGTGTGTGTTGGGTTTCCCCTGGCCAGGTAGCAAAATTCGGTTCGAACTGTCCGCTTCTCACGGTTAATGAGACTGCTTGACCGCCTTGCTGCATTGAGTAACAAGTGGAACTATGAGATTGATGAACTTGTTGTATGAAATAAATTGTATTGCACCACTTGTATGATTAGACAGGATGCTAATCTAGAATGGTTAAATCTACTAGAATATGATGCTAAAACATGAAAGCAAGGACCTACTCTTAGTTGCTTTTTGGCAAACAAACCCACCAGCCAAAAGCCTCTCATGTCTAGATGTCGGTGATGTAGTTTTCACCCGACGGGTAAGCCTTGCTGAGTATTAGTATACTCAGCCTTGCTTGTGGCTTTTATTACAGGTACAATGTTGGATGTGGCAGTCGATGCCCTGACTTGGCCTACCCAGGTTCCCCCTGGATGGCACATCGAATGGGTTCCGTCCTCTGCCGAGGAACGGGAGGAGTAGCACCGTGGCAGGCTTCATCATGGTGTTACGTTGTATCATCGTTAGTTTATCTTCCGCTGCAATGAACCTTTATTTCCGCTGCTTGAACTTGATACTCTGATTTAAATTTCAAACTTAGTTTGTAATAACTTGAGATACCATTTATGTATGTTAATTTGTGGAATGTTGTAATCTCTGGAACTCACCTTCGTGTGGGCGTGCTGTTGTTTCGATCGAGAAAAGTACGTGGTTAAATCAGGTTTAATCCGACGGCGCTCCAGCTTATTCCGGATTAAGTGCCTGACTACTCGATTAGTGGTCCCGGGGTACTTAACTTGGAATAATTTCGGAGTGGTCCGCCACATAGAGTGCATGAATCTTGATGTGAATGTGCTACATATGTCGATGAATGGAGACATGCTTTCGGAGCTAATGTGCCAAAAGAAGAGAATCCTAGAGCTAATGTGTTGGCACAGCAAGCATCAGGCTATAATGTTCAGAAAAAAAATGTTCATGATAAAAAGCCAATCTTTCGTGAAGCCGACGTGTCTGCTCTAGAACGAGCGGTTCAACCGCCTGTCACAGCCGGTCCAACCGCCATGGCCGGTCTAACCGCCCATACGGCAGATCTGACCGCCTGTCCTTCTGAAAATACCGATTCGACTGTTAATGATTCCCAATATGTTGAGGCCAATGTTGATGATTGGAGGAAGCCTCTGGTGGAGTGTTTGCAGGATACTAGCAGGTTAGTGGACCGAAAAGTCCGACGATGGGCTTTCAAGTTTACTTTGATAGATGGCGGACCGCAGATGGTTTGCTTTTAAAATGTTTATGAAGGAAATTGTGGTACGCTGTGGTGGACTGGACCAAAATTAATCCAACTTAAGTGCACTAATGACACCTTGGGGCAATCGTACACATAAATCGGATTAAGCTGGAAGCCTGTCAAGACTAGCTCGATTTGACCACTGTATTTCCGATCGAAACAACACACTAGCCTGAAGGTGATTCCCAGAGATTACAACATTCCACAGATTACAATACACAGTAAGTCATAAATTGGAGTTATTACAAACCAAGTTTAACAATAAGAAAGAATACTTAAAGTTCGAACACAGCAAAAATAACGACGAACTAACGATGATACAAGGTAGCATCACGATGAAGCCAACCGTGACTCTACTTCACACGATCCTCGCCAGATGAGGTGTCCCAACGACGGGCTAACCATAAGTCATAGCTGAAAAATTAATCAACAAGTAAGGCTGAGTATACTAATACTCAGCAAGACTTACCTGTTAGGTGATAGTTACTTCACCAACTCCTAGACATGAGAAGACTTTTTGGCTGATAGGGTTTGTTTTGCCAAAAGCAACTAAGAGTGGATCCTTACTTTCAATATTTTAGCATCTAGTTCTAGTATTCTTAATTATTCTAAATATACATCCTTTCTACAAGCAAGTGTTGCAATACAATTGATTTCATACATCAATTCTTCATTATCAACATTCCACTTATTACTCAATGCAGCACAAAGGTCAAACAGTCTCATTAACCGCGAGAAGCGGACAGTTCGAACCGAATTTTATAACCTGGCCAGGCAAACCCACACCCACAGAAAGGTTTGCCTAGCAGAGCACTTCCTAGTCTGTTCCCATCGATCCACAGTTGGTTTCCACTTCCCACAGCCTTAGGGCAAAGGTTTACCGCACCCGGACTCACGCATTTGCCCACATGTGCACGCATGGGAAACAAATTTCCAAGGACAGTGGGCTAATGATCCTCCCTGCATCAATCAGGTAATTGGCTTACCGGTCCCATGTCCCGTGCATGGGTGTGGTACGTTCAAAAACTTGACACACAGAACCACATGTTTCAACCTTAAATCCGTTCATCAATCACAGATGGAATATCTACACATACCATCCCGTCCGTCAGTTCTTATGATTCCAACATTAGATAAGGCAGACAACTCCTATATCTCGCGAGTGATAGGAAATCACCCAACTTGTAACGGTCCTTAAGAATTGCGACTATCGACCCTGTTATTCTAGTATTTCAATCAAGGGCACCTATAATCATGCTACTAGGTTTCATTCAACTCCTTAAAACTTCAATTTAAAAGTTAGTTTATGCTCCGGGGCTTGCCTTGTTGCTCAAGTTAGTCTCCGGCTCTTAGGCTTCTGTCTCAACGGTGATCACGTCCACTTCTCATTCCAACGCTCCTTCTTCTGGCTCCGGGATGAGGGTGTACGTTTCGTCAACGAGTGCAGGTTCTACACGAAAATGCACATGCATAAGCTTAAATTGATTTCAATGCTCGAATAAAAGCTCGGTGCACTTGAGGCCATATTCACCTAGACAAAAAGAATAACAATTTCTTTCTTCATAAAACAAAAGGGTGGTGAGTTTCATAGCTCATTTTTTAGGTGGTGGTGATTGTGTACATATATATTAAGTTATTGATTTATTATTGATCAAGTAACTTCGTTTACTTTCAAAGTTTTCTTTCTATTTTATTTCTTCACTTGTTATAACTTACACCTAACAACTTTAATTAAACAAATCAAGTCAGGTTCATTGTTTTTAAGTGAGGATTGGCTAGAGGCTACTCAGTGGTGAAACAGTGTTCTAGCCCAAATATTAGAATTTTCTGAGGCATACATTATTAATTATTAAATCTGTTTCAATTTTTATTGACTAGAAACAAGATTAAATCCTACAAAAATAACTAAAACGTTTATGTCCAAGATCTTTGTACCAGAGGCTAGTACCACTTAAAGGGACTTCTCTGACCAAGTTCAACTAGATTTAAGTTATGAATATTTTTAAATATTTTCTACACTAGAAAGTTACTCAAATTCATTTGACCATTTTAACATGCACTAAAATTAACCTAGTCATTTTTCATAGAGCGCATACTTCCCTAAAAGGTCTCTGCAGAATGGGTTTTATTTTTCTCAGAGTAAAAAAATTTCTACAATTTAATGAGTAAAACAGTATGGCATTCACAAAATAAATCATATCTTGCGTTCTGCAGCATATTTTTGTGCACCCTTTCTACACAGAGCTAATATCAACTAGATTAACAACATATAAAAAATTCATCTATAGCTCATTTGTGGATCTTGAATTATGTTGACATGTTCTCAAACTGATTTTTAAACATCGAAAGTTGTGCTTCACATCCTCACGAGTCCAGGGAATTTCAGTTTATATTTTTCTGATTTTTCTATGATTTTCTACGAACTTTTGAACATATCAGCAAAAACTCTAGATTCAAAAGAATCTATTTACTCTGGCACCCTCAGATCTATTTTAGTTTCGCAAAGAGGTCCCTAGAATTTACACACAGGCCCCTACAAAAATCTAAGAAGACGCAGATAGGCCCTTGGGCGGCGGCGGCGCTCACGGTTGGCCGGTTTCCGGCTAGACGACGGCGAGACCGGGCGGGAGAGGTGGGGGAAGTTGCTGAGGGCCTCACCAAGGTTCGAACGAGGTCGGGCTCAGGGTCCGGAAAAGCCGAGAGAGGTGGCAGCGACGGTGGCGGCGCTCGGCTTGGCTCCAGCAAGCTCGGTAGGGAGCTCCGATGGAGGAGGATGCCGGGGACAAAGTCAATGACCACCAGTGCAGCTCGTTGAAGCTTGCTGGGGGCTCAGTTCAGGCGGGGGAGGGTCGGTGATAGCCGATGACGTGGAGGCAGCGCACGACGGAGATCCGGCTTCGTCTTCGGCGACCACCAAAGGTGAAAGCGGTGCAGGCTTGGCTCGAGGATAGGGAAGCTAGATAGGGGGTCAATTTGGTCGGTGGTTGGCCGAGGAGAGCTGGCCACGTGCGAGCTCAAGCTCGGGCGGCCATGGCGGTCTGGCGGAGGGCAGCGAGGGTGGCAGACGATGACCGATGGCGAGGGCGGCGCATGTGAGAGCGCTCGTGAAACTGGTCGAGCGAGCTCTCAGCTAGGGCTAGGGTCCCGGGTGGCATGGTCTATTTCTGCATATTTTGAACTAAAGTTCAAAATGTGCCAAACTAAGAGTTGTCAAGGACGACTTGGGACATGTCTTTGCTTTAGGCTGACATAGGAAAAAGTGAAGAGTTTGCTCGAAAGAAGAAAAGGTGTAAAACTACTTTTTGATGGTTTTTGTCATTTTTTAGGGGCTAAACGGCAAAAAATTGAAATGTGCACAAAAGTGAAGTTCCTTGAAATGTGAAGCTACACAACTTTCCTTTTTGTAGTTTTTCAAGTTTAGTTGCAAATTTTCGAGTTATTTTCTATATTCCAAATCAGCCTTTTAAATTGGATTTGAATTTCAATTCTCCAATTTACGGTTTGAGATTTGAAAGGCTTCCATAAGATTTCAAGCTGAGGTTTGAAAAGGAAAGCTGAGGTTTCATTAAAACTTGGCTCTTTAGAGGATGGGGTTTAGATTTTGTTGGTAAGATTCATCCTTCGTCATCCAAGGGTCATTGTTTTGTGATTGTGGCTACCAATTATTTTACCAAGTGGACTGAAGCTGTTCCCATCAAGAACATGGCACATTGAGAGATGATTGAGTTCATTATTGTGCATATTATACATAGATTTTAGATTCCTCAAACATTGACGATGGATCAAGGGACGTCGTTTATATCTAAGGAGGTACATGAGTTTATTGAATCATATGGTATTAAGTTGCTCAATTCATCTCCATATTATGCTCAAGCTAATGGTCAAGCTGAGTCTAGTAATAAAATTCTGATCAAGCTCGTGACGAAGAAGATTGAAGATCATCCTAAGCGGTGGCATGAGGTGTTATGTGAAGCTTTATGGGCGCATCGTATTTCTAGACATGGTGCTACCAAGGTTACTCCATTTGAGATCGTCTATGGTCAAGAGGCCGTTTTGCCCGTTGAGGTGAATCTGGCTGCTTATAGATTGGCTAAGCAAAATGATCTTGATGCTAGCACATATTGTGCTTTGATAATGGATAATGTTGATGAAGTGACCGACAAGCGTTTGGAGGCCTTGGAGGAAATGGAAAAGATAAAAGAAGAGCAGCTCGAGCATATAACAAAAAGGTAAAAATTAAGTCTTTTCAAGTTGATGATATGGTTTGGAAGACTATTTTACCTATAGGAACGAAGAGCAACAAGTTTGGCAAATGATCACCAAGTTGGGAAGGGCCATATCATATTGTGAAGGTTTGTTCTAGGAATTCCTATATGGTGGAGGCTTTGCAAGGATTTCAGCTACCAAAATCACTCAATGGGAAGTACTTGAAAAAGTATTATCCAAGTGTTTGGCAACATGCTTGAAGAATATGGCCGATATATGATATCGTCCTTAGAGAAAAAAAATGACCGACAATATGGGGTCGCCCTTAGTCTAAATAAATGTTTTATGGTCAGCAAAGTTTTACCAAAAAAACAGGGGGCATATGTTGATCCCTTAAAGCCGATCAGGCTAGGACAACCGGTCTAGACCGCCTGTGACATGCGGTTAGACCGGCTAAGCCCTGTAGCCGATCTGGCAATGGTCACAGGAGGTCTGACCGCTTGTCCCCGAGTGTGGGTGTAGAGTCCTGACGGACTAAACAACCCTGGCGGGCCATCCTATGGGCCAGCCCATGTACAAGACTTGACGCACAAGACAAGGATTAGTCCTAGTCGGTTAGGATAAACTGTATTAGGGAAATAGAGATAAACTTGTAAAAGTCTCCTAGTCCTATACGGTTTCCATGTAACCCTGTCCTCCGGCATATATAAGGGGAGGTAGGGACCCCCTTCAAAAGATCTCATCTATACAAGATACGCCATACAGGACGTAGGGTATTACGCATATTGCGGCCTGAACCTGTCTAAATCGTCTCTTGTCACCTTCGGTTCTAGATTCTCGACGACTTCTCCCTAAACCCTTCTCTTAGGGGACCCCCTCGAGAACCTAGTCAGCATAAATCGCCGACACTTTGGCGCCATCCGTGGGATGTACTCGTCGAGTCTTCATTAAAGAGTCGATGGCCTCCTTCAGCGCCTCCATCGTCACCAAGTTCGAGGCAGGCGCCACATTCATCTTCGGTTCCTGGCTTTGCATCGCAAACCAGGAAGGTGAGCTTCAACGCGAACTGTGCGACGAGGCAGCTGCGCCAGTTTCGCCACCCGCGCAGATCACTCCACGAGGATCTCGGAAAACTCCAAATTCCGACACGATCTCTGGATCGTATCCTACTCAAAGGAGTACATGGCGCCCGAAGCAGATCCAAGCTCGGGCCGATCCTGTCAACTCGATCCCTGTCAAGCGGCAGGATCAACCCACGCGTCCACGACTCCCTGGCGGACTCCAGATCATCTCCGACTTCCACCAGGGTTCAACGATCAGGACCGTGATAACAACCCCACGGGCACCCAGGAACCCTGGTTCCGGTTCCCGTGAGACGAAGACTTCACCGCGTGGATCGCGCGCACCTCAGTTTCCCTTCGGGCTAACAAACTCCGCCGCGACCTACCAGAAGCAGCTGGCAACGAAGTTTCATCAACCCCACCAGAACAATTCAGATCTTGTCATGAGCACAACTCCCTCGGGGGTTATTATCCATTGGCCTGACATGGATCCTGATGTTGCTCTCCACGAAGCAAATGTACCCTCCACGGTACGGGATATTCTACCTCTGCTTCCCTTCCAGGAAGGCAGAGAACTCCCTGTTACCACGCTTAATAGAAAAACCGGGCCTAACAACCCCGGTCGCCAGTCCTGTGTCATCCTCAATGACCACAGCGACGACGAAGTTGTGTCCGACGACGCCCCTACAGTCGATGGAGAAACAGACGGAGACCGAGAGCTCCGCATCGAGCGCAATCGCAACCGTGCCCTCAGACGTCATTACATTCAGAGGAAAAACCTCAACCCTGAGTTTGACAAAGAAGGCATCTTCAACTCCCCTACGGCCAACATCATGTTCGCGGTCAGCTTCTTCGAGGGGTTCCAAGCTACCCCTGATATCGACCTCGCCAAAGCCCGCCTAGAAGCTGCAGCAGCCATGGTTGATCGCTTGGACGGAGACCGCTCCGCCTCCAAAAGCAAGAGTTCTTCATGCCACCAAGCACCGTCAGCTAGGCGTCAGAGAAGCCATTACGGTAGCTCCGCCGCAAGATCAAAGGACAAGGCCAGGCCACGCGAGGAACCCCGCTGGCCTCGCGAGGAACCCCCCAGGTCCAGGCGTCGCGAAGAACCCCATCCGGCTCGTTCTCACATCACCCCGAATGATGCCCGCAATGAAATCCTCCGGATCGGGGAAGGGAGAGCCACATCCCACGTCGCGGATTCTGCGGGAGGATACGACGTCCCCAACCCCGACGCCCTCCCATGCTACACACGCGCCATCCGCATCAGCTCCTTTCCTCGAAAATTCAAGCCGCCAGGCGTCACCAACTTCGATGGAAAGCAAGACCCCAACATCTGGCTACGCAGATACTCTTCTGCAATCAAGGCATCGGTTGGCGACGACATCTCCAAGATGCTATACTTCCCAGTTGCGATGGAGCAAGGTTCACTCACCTGGCTTGAGTCCCTTCGCCTAGACTCCATCGACAGCTGGCACGCACTGAAGAAGGCATTCGTCTCCAACTACCAGGGTTCTTTCGAGCTCCCCGGCAGCAGATATGAACTCCGCGCGTGCAAGCAGAAGCCAGAAGAGTCCCTGCACGACTACAACCAGCGATTCTTCGCCATAAAGGCATCCTGTGTCCCCATCCCGACTCGGAAGTCATCGACTACTTTCAAGAAGGGATGACCGACCGCAACCTTTTTCGTGACTTTGGTCACAACCGTCCTCGTGACCTCGAGGAATTCCGCGCGCTGGTGTCCAACTGGATGGACAAGATCAAGAACAGGAGCGCTACGGCAAACGATCCGCCAACCCTGGTCGAAGGCATCAGGAAGACAATAAGGATCAGCCGCGCGACTCCTTCCAGCGTAACGGCAACAACCCACGGAAGCGACCAAACAACACGGTTGCAACCGTCCAGACCGTTCACGCCGCCAAGTCTCCGCAGCAAAGAAGGGAAGAATTCAACAAACTTCTCAAGAAGCGCTGCCCCTACCATCCGGATAGCAAGCACACCATGGGCGAATGCTCGCTCCTACGGGAAACATTCAGCAAGCCCACCAAGAAACAGAAAACGGATGGAGACGGAGACGACAAGCACGACAAGGGAGACGGCAGTTTCCCAGACGTCACCAACACTGTCAATGTCATCTTCGGAGGCATGGCAGTCAGCGACACCTCGCGCAATCGCAAAAACGCACGGCGCGAGGCCTATGCAGTAGAACCAGCGGTGGTCACACCCCTGCGGTGGTCAGACACCCCCATCACTTGGTCCAGAGAAGATCATTGGGCGGAGATCACCTATCCCGGGCGATATCCCCTCGTCCTAGAAACCGTGGTGGCGAACAGCAAGCTCACCAAGGTTCTGATCGACAGGGGCAGCAGGCTCAACCTCATCTTCGCCAAGACCCTGAAGCACATGGGCCTCGACACAAGCAAGCTGCAGCCAGCCGATACCCCCTTCTACGGTATCGTACCCGGGAAGGCCGCGATCCCTCTCGGGCAAATCACCTTGCCCATCACGTATGGTACCGCATCCAACTACCATACCGAGTTCATCAAGTTCGAAGTTGCAGACTTCAAAACATCATACCACGCCATCCTCGGGCGACCAGCGCTGGCCAAGTTCATGGCCATCCCTCACTACACGTACCTGGTGTTGAAGATGCCAGGACCTCACGGCGTTCTTTCTCTTCGCGGTGACATCAAGCGCTCCTACGTCTGCGACAAAGAGGCAGTAGAGTGTGCTGTCAGAGCCGCGTCGACCATCGATCGCCAAGAACTCCACCCCCTGGCAGCTACCGTCATTGAGGAAGACGAAGATGCCCCGACGCAGAAGAAGACGCGAGCCATCAAGCCTGCGGACAAAGTTGCCACGAAGACAGTTGATCTCCAGTTAGGAGATCCAACGAAGACGGCGGTGATCGGCTCCAACCTCACTCCAGCATAGGAAAACGCGCTCGTCGACTTCCTGCGAGCCCAGGCCGACATCTTCGCTACAAAGCCTCCGACATGCCTAGAGTTCCCAGAGAGTTGATCGACCACAAGCTGGACCTCAACGAGAGCGCGAAGCCTAAAAAGCAGCGACTCCGAAGATTCGCCGCCGAGCGTCGGGAGGCCATCAAGAAAGAGCTAGCTAAGCTATTAGCAGCCGGCTTCATTAAAGAAGTCCTTTATCCGGATTGGTTAGCCAATCCGGTTCTTGTAAGGAAAAAGAATTCCAATGAATGGAGAATGTGTGTTGATTATACCGATCTCAACAGACACTGCAAAAAGGATCCCTTCGGGCTTCCTCGCATCGATCAAGTCATCGACAGCACTGCCGGGTGCACCCTTCTCTGTTTCCTCGATTGTTACTCAGGGTATCACCAGATATCGCTGAAAGAAGAGGATCAGATTAAAACCTCATTTATCACGCCATATGGCGCGTATTGTTATACAACCATGCCTTTTGGTTTGAAAAATGCAGGTGCCACATATCAGCGGGCAATACAGGGTTGTCTCAAAGACCAACTCCACAGAAACATCGAGGCGTATGTCGACGATGTGGTCATCAAGACAAAAAACCCCGAGGATCTCATCGCCGATCTTACCGAGACGTTCGATAACTTACGCAAATGGCGTTGGAAGCTTAATCCTGCCAAGCGTGTTTTCAGCGTTCCATCAGGAAAACTCCTCGGATTCATTATTAGCGAACGCGGCATCGAAGCCAATCCAGAGAAGATAGCGACAATCATGGATATGGAGCCGCCGCGCACCGTCAAGGATGTCATGAAGCTTACGGTCTGCATGGCTGCACTCAACCGCTTCATCTCCAAACTCGGAGAACGCGGGACCGAGTTCTTCAAGCTCCTCAAAAAGCAAGACAGATTCCAGTGGACACAGGAGGCCCAGGATGCTTTCGACAAGCTCAAACTGTTCCTAACTACACCACCTGTGCTCACCGCGCCACTCCCGGGCGAAGATCTCTTGCTTTATATCTCAGCAACCACCAACGTCGTTAGCGCTGCTATTGTTGTTGAACGCGATGAGGAAGGTCATCTCCAGAAGGTTCAACGGCCTGTGTACTTTGTGAGCGAAGTTCTCTCGGACTCCAAATCAAGATACCCTCAAGTTCAAAAAATTCTATACGCCGTCTTAATGACATCCAGGAAATTGCGGTACTACTTCGACTCCTACAAGATTATCGTGGTTACAGGATATCCTATTGGCGAAATTCTCCATAACCAAGATGCTACAGGTTGTATCGCCAAGTGGGCTGTTGAGCTCGGAACCTATAGTATAGAGTTCCGTTCTCGCACGGCCATGAAGTCTCAAGTCCTTACTGATTTCATATCGGAATGGACTAAGCACAACCTCCCCGTCGTCACCACCAAGCCTGAGCATTGGATTATGTACTTCGATGGTTCTCTCAAGCTGGAAGGTGGTGGAGCTGGAGTTTTGTTGATTTCACCCCGAGGAGATCAACTCAAATACGTTCTGCAGATTCGGTTCGCCGTCTCCAACAACGCTGCAGAATACGAAGCACTTTTCCACGGGCTAAAGATGGCCATCACCCTCAGTATCAAGTGCCTATTAGTATACGGGGACTCAATGTTGGTCATCAAACAAGTCAACAAGGATTGGAATCGGAACCACGAGAACATGGATGCGTACTATGAAGAAGGTGGATGAAGATCGACAGATTCAAAATTGAAATGGGATTCAAGTGACACAACTCAATCCCATAAAACTGCAAGACTCGGCGGAAGAAATCACAAGTTGGAAGACCAAACCCAACTTCGTAAAAAGCTTTCCATACCGTCAGCTCTTCGGTTTCCTCAGTGGGGTACTCGTGTCTGTACGCGCACCTCCACCGACTGATTCCTTGGGCCGCTAGGAACCCATTTGCTTCCAGAGTTTTGATGTGCTTATCCTTCAGATTACTGGTTGGCCAGTCGCTGATTGGATCTTCAATGCTTGGCATGTCCCCAGCGGGTGCAGCTTTATCGGTTGCTACGACCTCCTTCATGGCTTCCGTTCTTCTCTTCGTACCCTTGCTTCGGCTGGATCCTTCACCACCGGCCATTGCGGTCTTTTGAGACTTGGTGTGGATTGGCTTAGGGTTGGGGGAAGATGTGGAAGATTTTGCGCGGTCTCAGGATCGCAAGCAGAGCAATTGTCGCAAAACCTAGATTTGTTTCGGAAGAGGCGTGCGGATACCAAGGGACGCGCACGGTTTATATTGACTCTTCGAATCGTTACTTCGGTATTTTTCAATTATAGTCCTTCTTTGATCCTATATTTGAATTTGTTCAAATTTAGGCTCGGGGCTGCAGGAATATTTTCAGGAAACATTTTCTGAAATTTTTTGGCTTCAATTGATAAATTCATGAGTTCTAAAAGAACTCGGATTTCTTCAGAAATTGATTCTCTTTTGGTTCAAATTCGAAAGAGCTTCGAATTTCTTCTTCAAAGATAGACGAGGCTTGGGGGCTGCCCAATTGGGCGCACCTAGTCGGTGCGCACCAATCCGAACTTCGAGAAGACTTATGAGCACTTCATTACCTATTGAATAGCAAGGTTGCAACTCCAAAAAGCAAAGAACCCTGGCGGATCTCAAAGAACCCTGAAGGCTTCAAACAACTCTGGAGAGTTTCAAAGAACTCTGTATTTTCAACAGTGCTGTTCTTCAGGAGATAAGGTGCTCGGGGGCTTGTGGGTGTAGAGTCCTGACGGACTAAACAACCCTGGCGGGCCATCCTATGGGCCGGCCCATGTACAAGACTTGACGCACAAGACAAGGATTAGTCCTAGTCGGTTAGGATAAACTGTATTAGGGAAATAGAGATAAACTTGTAAAAGTCTCCTAGTCCTATACGGTTTCCATGTAATCCTGTCCTCCGGCATATATAAGGGGAGGCAGGGACCCCCTTCAAAAGATCTCATCTATACAAGATACGCCATACAGGACGTAGGATATTACGCATAATGCGGCCTGAACCTGTCTAAATCGTCTCTTGTCACCTTCGGTTCTAGATTCTCGACGACTTCTCCCTAAACCCTTCTCTCGGGGACCCCCTTGAGAACCTAGTCAGCATAAATCGCCGACACCGAGTCCGAGTAGAATTGGAATTTTCTCACGTTTTAAATCTGTACAAGGACTTCCTTGCGAGGCAAGACCTCCCTACCCTATAAATATAAAGGGTCGTGGCCGATTGAGGACGTCTACCCAATCGTACAATCTATTTGTCTTACTTTTTTCTCCAAACCCTAGCTTTTCCAACCCCTTTTGCTTTCCTTCTTCGTCTCTACGGCGTTTTAGGACGTTCTAAGTGTCCTTGCCGACCTTAGAACAACCCTAGGTTCGCAGCCTCTGACGGGGTCCCTCCCGAGGTCGAGATCATAGGTTTTCGCGGTGCCTCTGCTACAGGCGGTCTAGACCGGCTGCTAGATGCGGTATGATCGGCTGCATCCAAGAGCTCCGGCGAGGAGATTTCGACGACCGCACGATTTAGCGCTTTCGTGTGTTGACCAGAAGTGTGTCAAGAGAAGCTAATTGCGGTTTCGTGTTCCATATTTGCTTGTTTGAACCACCTTTGATCATAGAAGTTAAGATTCCAAGCGAACCTAAGCTCTGCTCAGGAGAAGTCCCAAATGAGCAAAAGGAAGACCTGTAGGCTAAACAATGGCTGGCGAGGTTGGGAAGAAGTTAAAGCTTCGAAGTCAAAACACTAGAGGACAAATGGGTCTGAAAGATTAGAAACAACTTCGAAGAAGCAACTTCGATACTACGAGACATATTTGGCGAAATTAAACACGAAGTTAAGGCTCGAACTGGTGGGAAGCAACAGCCGTCTCTTGGAAGAATAATTATAGAATTTTGACAGGAAGTAATGGTCTTGTGAATACACGAGGTTAACCCCTATAAATATGTGATGTTTGACCTCTCACAGGGGCATGTAATCAAAGAATCACAGAGTACATTACATTGTTCATCCATGTTATAACACTAAGGATTGCTTGATTAGAATTAATTTGGCCCATTGTTGGAATCCTTTGAAAAGCGAGCATTGTAGGATGGCATTTTCACTTGTGAAAAGCCTGCGTATTACAAATCACCAAAACTCATGGACATAGCTAGTATCAAAACCCTATTCTAATTTGATGATTGTTTTTATGTTTTATCTTGACACAAAATATTCATAGTTAAGAACTGTTAACAGACACAGATAATCACTTTTATACTTCAGAAATCAAATGAGACCTAAAGATTAGTTTAAGGACTCAGATAATCAATTTTATAGCTCATGAACATAGGGGAGAGTGTGAGACCACAAGATTAGTTTAATGACCCACGGTGAAATGCACTCTATGTTTATTATTGTTGACACTATTATTTATCTTTCCTGTTCTGTACATTACAAAGGGAAATGAAATTGCTGAATAATCGTGCTACCCTTTCTTTCCTTCCCATCACAGTAACAAGTTAACAACAAACAAATATGTATCACATAGGCCATGAGGGAGGTCCCTCGTAATATTACACTAAGTTTTGCCGGAGCAATGACTGCACTTCACTGCCGGAGTCAAGGTTCCCGTCCTGTGCCTTCCATAGGTTCTTGAAGAAGCTATCCTGCTTTAGACGCTGCTGCTTTGCTATGGGAGCCGAAACGTTATAGGCCGAGTTCCCTGACGCCTGTGATGCCAGGTTCAATGCACTTGATGAGTTCTGAACATGCTGTAGGCATACTTGCACAGCGTCATGAACTCGCACGAAGCACCATCCAGCACCAATGAGGTCAATGATGCCTGATCTTGACAGGAGCAGGTGTACCTGCCGGTTCGGATTCGCTATGGCAATCTGCAACCAGGAAAGAGAAAAGCCTCTCGGGTTTGAAATAATGCTTCTCCGCACATTTTTTACTTGTTCTTCAGTGCAACAATTAAGTGTGCCCATGAGAAGAACCTGAATATGGCGTGCTTTGTATTCTTGGTGCAAGTCTTTAAGAGCTTGAACAGCACTCGAATCAATATATGTAACAGCTGCATGACCAAAGTCTTTTTTTCATAAGTTTATTTTCGAAACGAACACAAGGGATGAGAAAATTTTGTTGCGTGCAGCAATGTTTTCAAGAGCCTCTTGTAAACAATGAAATAGAAAATAAGTCTTACGGGACATCTCGAGGATCACAAAATAGACCCTTACAACGTCAAGTCCCCTGTTTGAATTTGGAAGATTGAGCTCATACTCACGCAACCTGATAAAATATTACAATTACCAAAAGAGCTTACCTTATCTTTAAGAAAGAAGATTTATACCACAAATGACAAAAAACAGACCAACAAATTTACCTGTCTTTGATGTAGCTAATGTTGGCAAAGTAGATGGGGGCATCAATTCGAACTACTACTATACCATTATACGTATAAGCTTCAGGGTACTGCAACGTATTCCTATACACAGTGGTGCCAGGTAAACGGCCCAGCACAGCTGTACTTGGGACCATCAAAACATGTATAAGCAACGACAGATAAGCCCCAACCAAGAAGTACAAAATATTTAACACAGGTACAGGAAGAACAGTGAAGAGATTCCAATGCATCAAATATTTTGCAAACAATCAGTACCATCAGGACTCAGGACTTACAGTTACTGTAGTGGCTCACTTAGTAAAACTCAAAACCTCGATTATGTTTTTTTTGCAAGATTTGCAGAATACCTCAGTGAATTTGGGAATTGGATCATCACTTATATAATTTGTATTGAGACCACTGGTTCCTCGGCCTTATGGAGAGGTAAAAGGGATGTGCGCAAATACAGACAGATGGAAATAATAGGTGAAGGGAAGGACACTTTAAATAAGAGTAGGGTAGCAGCATAGAAAGAGGCAAGGGTGTTCCCACAATCACCTCTGTTTCTGTTGTTGCAGTAGACCATGTTTTCCTTTGTATTACCGCAGCATTGACTAGAGTGATGGTAAGAGGGTAGTGACGAGCTCGAGGCACCTGGAGGGAGGTGGCATGGTTCTAGACCAGAATGGGAACTTCAGAAATTAGGTATGTTGGACCGTGTTACCTTATTACCCAGCTGCCCAGTCATGACCCATCGTTTCCTTTAATGTTCTCTAGATTCCTATATCCTTTAGGTCTTGAGATCTGTGCTTGTTTGACCTCTTTCCATGGTTTGTTCATTTGTTTTTTTTATTCTGTATACTGAAATGTTTAGGCTCTCAAAATTCGAATTTGCAAATTGAAGAGTTGCACTTGCACCCCTTAACCATTTTCATTTTTAAAAGGTCACAAATGTAAGACTAAACACTTAATCTAACAATCCATGATCTAGGGAAGTACGGAACTATTTAGCTGACTGGAACCAGCTCTCATACCTATATGCGGATTTGCGGACTCATGGATCACAAAGGCCAATGAGAAACCAACCTACAAAGAAATATGTTAAAGTTAAAAGATACGACTTTCATGTCAAATTTAACAAATTTGCAATGAGTTAGAAAGCTTTCGACTTACCCCAACAAGGACGCCAATCTCAATACCAAAAATCAATGTTGTGATAAATGTGACTGCCCATAAAAAGAAATCCTTCTTATCAATACCCCACAGGAAGATGGCCTCTTCATAATCTACCTGAATATTATTAGTACACCAATACCCATAATAAATCATTAGTGAAATTGTTTAACTCACAAAATAAGAATTAAGAGAAATAATTCAACAGAAACTGAGACATTAATAATTACATAGATCATATTTTACATAACAAAAAAAGGTACAACCAATAGTGAAACCTACCCATAGTGCCACCAGACACCAATACAACAGAAATATCTGTTTCAATCATTTTATGTGATAAGTATGATGTTAAAATATCCTTACCAGGCTGGTAACAGCAGAAATCACAATTGCAGCCAATGCACACTGGGGAAAAATTGAGATCAAATTAGCATATGCGTGTACTCTGATTTGCATTACTTATTATCATTGTTAGAATAAGCAACTCTTCTATTCCATGGGCCAAAGGGGCAGAATATACATGTGTGCAATATGCAAAGAACCCCTCCAACTAGAGGGAAAATACAAGAGAAGTATACACAGCTACATATACATCTAACCCCCCCCCCCCAACACTGAGTTTGGAGAGGAAATAGTTGTTTTGAGCCGTTGTCTGTGTGTTGGTGAACAAGTCCACCAATGAAACACGGAAGGCACATAATGAAGAGCTACAATATGATCATGCACCGATGATCGTATGTAAGAAGCATCAAACCGATGTGCTTGATAAGTTTATGCTTCACAGGCTCCTAAGCAATACTGATCTCACCAGTACTATCAGAGGAGAGAGGAGTTGGTGTGGAAGCCATCACACTAAAATCCTCAAGTAACCAGATCTCAGCTATCACTGCTGCCACAGCCCTCAACTCAGCCTCAACACTCGAACGAGAACTGATGCCTGCTTCTTGGTTTTTCAGATAATCAAGGAGGATCCAAGAAAGACACAATAAAAAGAAAGAGAGTGCCGATCAGAAGGGCCACTAGCCCACATCGCATCAATGTATGCCTGAAGCTAAGAGGGCTAGAACGAGAAAAGAACAGTCGGCAAGAGCTAGTGGCGCGAAGATATCGAAGAACCCGAAGAAGGTGAGTGTAATGAAGCTGGGTGGGTGCAAAGACAAACTGACTCAAGATATGAATGGAATGAGAATGTTAGGACGAGTAATCCCGAGGTAGATGAGACTACCAACAAGATGTAGATAGCGAGTCAGGTCGGCAAGAGGCTCACCATCAGTGGCCCGCAACTGAACACCAATTTCCAGGGGTGTATTCCCCCCCCCCCAAAAAATGTTCCATGGGTGTCTCAATAGTGTTGTGATCGGTAAGAGCAGCACGACAAAGAATCATGAATGTACCATCAGGCGTGGAAGAAATCTCGAAACCAAGGAAGTAACGAAGAGGACCCAGATCAAACATCAAGAATTTATCACTAAGACGCTTCTTCACAAAGTCAATGAATTGAGAAACATCACCAATAATGATCATATCATCAACATAGAGAAGAAGCGTGCGGCCACGAGAGGAAGTGTGAACAAAGAGAGCGGGGTCGTGGTCACTAGGCTTAAACCCAGCATCAGTGACAACAGAGGAGAAGCTCTCAAACCAGGTCCATGTCGTAATCATCAACAAATATGACATAATAAGAATGACCCCCTTTTGACATGAAAGGAACATCTCCCCATAAATTAGAGTGAATGAGATCAAAAGGCCATTGTGATACAGAATCACTAGAGGGATAAGGGAGTTGTAGCTGCTTGCCAAGCTTGCAACCCGTATAATCAAGAGCAGAATCACTAGAAACAATCAAGAGCAGAATCACTAGAAACAGGACCTAGAACACAACTATCAACCACAATGGAAAGCCTCGAGCCGGAGAGATGACCAAGACGACGATGACACTGAACAAAAGTAGGTGTAGTGGTAGCAGCCGACACTGAAGCAAGAGTATTGGAGGACCGATCCAGCAGAGCGGCCGAAGAAAGGCACAACCAGTCATGGATTTGGGAAAACAATGGATTGCATAACCCTCTCGAGGTGAACAGGGGTATAATATGGGGATGAGATCAAGGCAATAACCACCCAGGGAGCCGATCTCATCCCATCATGCAACCGCAGGAAATAGTCCTAGGCAGAAATAGGGAGACGATCCCGTGCGTGCATACATGCAACCGCGGGAAATAGTCCATGCTAACACTTAGGTTTAGGAATTGTTTATAAGGGTATGTGAAGTCGTCCCTACAAAATAAAGAACAACTCAATTCTTATAAATCAAGCAAGAAGAATGAATGCTCTCCTAATATATTTCAAAGCCTGTGTTGAAGGCATCCCTTTTGATTCCTTGTTGAAGGCACTGTGTATGATGGTTCATGGACTCTCCAGGGTGAAAAGCAGTTATCTGGACTTTGCTGATTAGACCACGGCATTGACACCACTAGCATAGGTCGTTGTGTGGTCCAAGTGTTGCAAATAGCCGTGGATGACGTTGAAGACGATGTTGTGTGTTCTGTGGCATGATTGTTGTCACATCATTCTTTTACTTTGTTTTAGGCCAGGTCTGTTTGTTCTGTATGTGGCATGATAATTATGCACAGGCTGGAAGTGGTCTTGGTTTGATTGCATAACCATGATGTGATGTTCTGAGATCAATAAAGCTTTCTTTATCGAAAAAAAAAATCAAAGCCTATTTTCTATCTGTCCAGTACCCTAATCGTTTCAAACAATGCTTTAAGAGTTTCCAGACAGGAAAGAGTACCACACAAAAGCTTGCATATATTAGTATTACCTGAGGTATGTCAGTAAATAGTGGTGTCATAAACAAGAGCGCACTACCAATTATTACACCCATTATGATTCCAGATAACCCAGTTTTTGCCCCACTTTCATGATTCACAGCTGACCTAGAAAAAGAGCCTGCATGGACAGCCAGCAATATTATATCTGCAAAGTTTTGCTCCAAGAGCTAAAACACGATATTCAGATCAGGAAGAGACCTGGGTCATTTCTCATTATATGTTGTTAAAATATTTTACCTGTGGCAGGATATGCAGAGAAGAACGAACCGCAGATATTTGCTATGCCCAGACCAAATAACTGTGCCAAAAAATCATGAAAGGAACAGTTACTTGCAACAAAGTATATTAGGAGAAAACACTTCTAAATAAAAAGCACATATAATTCCATAAATTTCTGTAAACCAAATTCGTTATTAAAACATGGTAAATTTCTGAATAAAAAAAGCACACATTTCAGGTAGCAGTTCAGTTTGTGCAATAACTGACTAAGATTTCATAAGCGATAAAATAATGAGACCTAGGGTTTCTGTGGTTACCAATTTGGACAGCTGCGTGTCACACTAGCTCAAACACTATTCTTTCTGGGGTATATTATTATTAAATTTGAAGTGCTCAATATGTGATCAAGAGATCAAGAAGATACGTAGAAATTAGAAGGTATATAATATTATGTTCATTCATTATTGCCTTATCAAAATATTCATTTAGTGCCCTTTGAATAGGACGACATTGCTGCTCAACAAAAAGGAGCCACTAGCTAACCGCCGTAGACTCAAGTTTCTTGTATCCTCAAAGTGTTTGCTGCATCTAAAAAATAAGAATGAAACATGATATTTGAAAATAGAAAGAGGAACTCGGAGATAGCAGACATCTTCAATGGGAGACACTGAGTCAATGACAAAGAGTCAAAAGTCAACAGCACTACGGACATCACTTTAGGACCATGCCCGTGTTCACCACTGGACTTGCTGACAACCCCTTTGGCTGCCTCCACGGACCTGGCACATGAGGTATAGCAGCAATGACCCGTGTATCTCGCATATGTTTCACTGGGTCCGAGATAAGAGATATAGTGAACTTGTTGTAAATTTGGGATCACTGGCTGGGGTCTTGAAGATGGTCAGTGCTCAACCAGGACAATCGGTTCCACATGGCCACTTCTTTTATCAAATAAAAAAATGAAAAAAGAACAGGGCCACTTCTATGAGGACGATGCAGTTCATACTACAAATTTTCTTGAGTCTCAGTAAGTTGCCAACGGTGAGAGCCATGTCGACAGGAGTGGAGGCGCCTCTCAGTCATGGCAACAGTTAGAGGCAACACAAGACCATCCACAACATGGCGATGCCAGCTCCCCTGATATGAGTGCACTCAGATCCAGGAAGACAGTGAGAAGGCAGCAACTGGACTTTATTCAGTAGTTGAGGCATGATAGAGATCACGGTGGTAGCCACCGCAAAGCAGGTGCTCAAGCAGAAATGCTGGCTTGATCCGTGGGAAGGTTCACATATGGCATCACAGAGCATGGACTTGTGCCGCCCGAGGTCCTTGTGCCGAAGGTGGAGAGCCGTAGCAACGTGACTCCACCAAGTGACTCCCAATTGAGGAAAGTAGGGGGATGGAGGCGGGCAGTAGCGCGAAAGGGCACAAAGGAAGCATTGCACTCATCGAAGACTGGATGCAATGGCTGGGAGGTGGCCCTGAAGGTCCTAGCAGAAGCCAGGGGCCTGTTATCTGAGGACCATGACCACGGCACTGGCTGCATGAGGTGGACTCCTTGCGATGAACCATCCAGGTGGACTCGCATGTGAACCGTGCAGAACAACAACGACCCCGAGGATGGCCACCACTACTGCAGGTCTGCAGCATCCAGTGGAGGTAGGGCCGAGGCATCATGGATTCTCCAAAGGAATAGCAGCAGGATGACAGCTAGGAGAGGAAAACCAGGTACCAGATGCTGACCATTGCATTGTAGTCATGGAGATTTCAGGGAACCAGCACAAGGGGCTACATTCCACTTGGGAAAGCTTTATTTAGGGTCTAATAGGTACTGAAACTAGTTGATCTATAAGATTGGAGGGGTATTCCATTCCTCTTGCTGCCAAAGGGGAGGGAGGAGAGGGCCAGGAGGCAATGCTGGAACCCAAGTGGTGAAGAGCTGAAGAGGGCAGCAAACTGGCCCAGACAGAAAAACCTTTCTATGCATACATTGACTACTGTAGAAAGGTTGTCATTACATCAGAAATTCTGCATGGAAAATTGTTTGTTTGGTAATATAACACGAAGAGATACAAAGAAAATTGCATCTTTGGTAACAATGTTCATCAGCTTCTATCAACAGACTAATTAGGGTGGTCAGTGATAATGGCTTGCCTCTTTGTTGGAGTCCAACTCATACCCGTTTTTCGCTGCCAAAGCTTTAGCAATACCAACGGATTCCTGAAATCATATGGTCAATTTCTTAATAGTCACTAAAGAGAGTTAAGAAAAGTAGTTATAATAAATTTCTCACCAAAATGGCTACGCCAGTTATAAGTACAGCAGTTGGCATGAGCGACATTGCATGCTTAAATCCACGTGGAATGGAGAGCTTGGGAAGACCTTGTGGTATTTTACCAACCTAAATCAGGAGAAATAGAGTTACTTGTCGTGTAGTTCCATCAGTTTGTTTATTTTGACATACGCATGGTAATAAATTGAGTATGCTTTTTTGTAACTATAGTTGTATGTCTAAAAAAAATCCCTAATTAAGTTTCCTTTTGCAGAAACTACTATATAATTAGTAGAGCCCATTGCACCATAAACATGATTTTGATCATTGTTGTTATCTTCCACTGTATCTAAATAGTATACTGCATTTTTGTCCTAATGAGTCCCTCCGCCTCCCTCCCGCAGACGTCCGTTCCGCTACCCACACCGCAGCCCCGCCGGCATGCTTAGCGCCGTCGGCGTCCACCCCCCACCCAACTGCAACCGCGGTTGCCTCTCCCCTGCAGACGCTTGTTTCCCACTCCTTGTCTTCCCACGCTGCCCCATTCAGGCCGACGGGCCGTCCCAAGGAAATTCGGTGGTCAGACCCTAACCTGGCCTCCGATACAAGCACTCATTGTACGCCGCCGGATTCCACTTCCGGGACGTTGTCGTTGCCTCATTGGCATCGGCCGCACAGGAACCCCATCGGCCTCGCCGGCGGTGCACCGCCCTCGTATCGCCCTCTGCTCCGAGGTGCCTAGTCAGGGCATGGACGCCGAGGGCTGGACAAAGGTGGAATCCAGGTCCTCCCAGAAGGCGTGCGCACATTCGATCCAGCGCCCTCGACAGCCGGTGCATGCCGACCTCAAAGGACTCTGCTTCAACTACTTCTCGCCTTACCATCGAGCGGCAGTTTGTCGCTCTCGTCCACGGTGCTTCCACTGTCGTCTCGTTGGACATCTTTCATACGTCTGCCCAGCGTGTAGGTCAGATGTGGAGTTGCCTAACGGCGACTCCGGCGCCCGAAGATCGGTGTGGAGAAGGATTTCTCCGACGGCGATCCAGCCCGATGATCAGGAAAACACAGGAAATGGTGGGATTGTCTCTCCAGGCCCTAGTGGCTCGGATGATGGCGTCCTCCGGGCCGCGATTCTCCATGTGTGATGGACTGGTCCGACCGTATTGTTCGTGAAGAAGAAAGATTGAAAAGGGCAATGTTGATCACTTGCATTGGAGATGCTGCTTCAGTGTCTTTGCGCGAGGTGTCAGAGCTACTTGCTTACAAGTTCGATCTGGTCGCAGAGTCGATGGTTCTTCATCGTGTCGGACCCGTGGAGTTCTTGGTGTTCATGGAGGATGAAGACTCAGTTATCAAAGTAGCAAACAGCAACAATCGCCCAACGGATAATGCCTCTATCCGGCTTCACTATCGTCAATGGTCATGTTCTGTCCATGTGACTGATGCGGTGCTACCGAGGCTGGTCGATATCGACCTGCATGGCGTTCCAGCACATGCCTGGGAGGTCTCTTTGGCTGAGAGCCTGCTCAATCGTTTTGGTTGGATCAAAGAAATTCATGAAACCACACGAGTTCGGGAGGATTACTCCTCGTTTTGGGTCAAGGCTTAGTGTTTCAATCCTGAGATTCTTCCGCCACGGCGCGACTTGGTCGTCGTTGAGCCGCTATCCAGGGGGTGAGGAGGTGCCACCGGTGAAGCGTGCTCTAGTGTACCATATTCAACTTGTTGTCCGCCCTGAAGACGCCTTGGTCTGGACCTGCCTCCACTTCCCAGCAGCGGCCCACCACCACCCGACGGCGGTCCTTCATCGCACAGGGGTGGATACGACAACGACAACTCAAGAGCCCATAGGCGGTGTCGTTCGTCTGTTTCGTCGCCAGCATCAGGCGCTCCCGCTCCATGTGTCGTGCATGGTGGACCTAGTCCGACAAGTGATGGGCTGGGATTGCATGCGTCCAGCGAAGTCCACGTAGTTTTCGCCGTTGATGCCTCCGATCCCCCTCCTGATGTGGAACCCCAAGTTCCCCTTGATGTGGAGGCGCTTCCCGGGGGTAGAACTCCTGTTTCCCCGGTGGATGTCTCATCTCCTGTGCATGCCATTACTCCTACCTTGGTTGCCGAGGCGGCTGCCCCAGAGATCTAGGACACCGTGTTGGCAGGCGCCCCGGGGCCCGAGGCTGACCCGTTCACTAAGGTAGGCCCCTAGATGGTTTCGCCAACCCTAGTTCGCTTAGATGTGGAGGCTTGGAACAAGAGTCGGCTGCCCTAGCCGTAGAAGATCCCATGCAGTCAACATACTTGATGAAAATACCAACCTCTCCCATGTCTAGTGCGTCGACTGCCCTAGACCGTTCAGAGGAGGCTACTCTGGCCGTACATCATCACATGCAGTCAACATATGTGATGGAAACACTGGCCTCTCCCACGTCTGGTGCGTCAACTGCCCCGGAACGTTCCTCTAGTGGGCAAGTCGCATCGATTGTTGGTAACACCTCTTCGTCGGCGGGAGTGCCGAGTATCGAGGCAACACCTGCATGTGCTGTTGGAGAGCCAGCGCAGGAGGACGGCCATACTCTTTTATCCCAATCGTGGCGTCCGGCTGAGGAGGTGCTACCGATTGTGCCTACAGAGGAGCTTGCCCCCGTACATGAGTTCGTGACCTACTCCAGAAGACCAAAGGCCCAAGCTGCTTTGCCGAGGCTACTGATGCCTTTATCGCTTGCGTCACGCAGGATCTCCCGGTCGTCCTACCGACTCCAGTCATGCAGATCCGTCGGGATCGGCAAGTGGAACTCCCAATTTCAGTACCAAGATGTAGCCGTAGGGTCACCAAGTTACCGCCAGAATTCGACCTACATGGGAAGCCCTTGACAGCTAACACCACTCATGTACTAAGGTGTAGCCGCCGAGTCGCCAATCTACCATAGGAATTTGACCTCCAGGCGAAAGTTTCGGCGACCAGGGAGCTGGGGTTCTCGGATGAAGAACACCAAGAATCTAGGGGTAAAGACAAGTACACAAAATTTTTCGGCCAACCCCTATTCAGGAGGCACGTAGCCACCCTCGGAGCTCACCTCGGCAAGGTACTGTCGTCGTGCTTGCCGCCTCCTGCCGTGATTGTGGTCTCCTTAGGCCCACTTCTGTTTTGGTCTTGTACCTCATTTGTGCTCAATGGATTGGTCTAGTTTTCTTAGTTGGAACTTGTGTGGGATGAATGGCCATAGACGAAGGGGCAATGTCAGCAAAGTAGTTGATTGCACCAGGCCGACGGTTGTGTCTCCAGGAGACTAAATTGGCTTCTATCACCGATTGGGACATTGTGGCTTTTCTTGGCCCAGCGTACCACAACTATGTTTACTTGCCTGCCCAGAGCACTCGTGGTGGAATCTTGATTGCCTGGCGTGAGGGAGGCTACACAGTAGATCAATGGAGGGTGGATCCACATTTTGTGGCCATCAAACTTCGAGAAGGTGATCAGCCGGCATGGTGGTTCACTGGCGTATACGGGCCTCACCTGGACGCCGATAAACCGGCCATGATCTACTCTGTTGAAGATAAGAATAATGACAACCTGAACAGAGCTCTGATGGGTCGTTTTCGCCGCTTTGTGAGTGAGCTTGATCTGAAGGAAATCCAGGCTTGGCAGACGTTATACTTGGTCAAATGCACGGGAAGCTCCTACTTTGGTTAACCTAGACAGGGTCATGTGCATGACTGATTGGGAAACTCTAAATCCTGACTATATCCTACATAGTCAGGCTACCGAGCTATCTGATCATTGCCCCTTGCTCCTTGGGTTCAAAGTCAGGGTTAGTGGCAAAAAAGAGGTTCCATTTTGAAAGCTATTGGACCAAACTCCCAAGATTTCTCGATGTTGTAGCACAGGAACTCATGGCGGTGGAGAGGATTTCGGCCAAGCTTAAAAGGCTTAACCGTGCATTACAGTCTTGGAATCAGAAGGAGGTGGGGCATGTGAAAACACAACATGCGCTTGCTAGAGAGATTCTTCACCAGTTCGAAATTGCCTAAGACTCTCTGTTGCTCCTCCGGAAGAGGAATTGTTACGGGCAACTGCGAAGAAACATTGTTTAGTTATGTCCTCCCTAGAGCGCACAATTGCTAGGCTGTGCTTCCGAATGCGGCACATCAAGGAAGGGGACGCCAATACAGCCTTGTTTCATAGGGAAGCTGGTGCCCGCAAAAAAGAAGAATTTCATTGCTCGGCTAATAGTGGATGATCGTTTGGTCACAACTCAGGAGGATAAGGAAGAAGCATTCTTTTCCTATTTTAATGAGATACTAGGGACAGCGGTACCGCGGACTTCATCCCTAGACCTTAATCTCTTTCATCGCGGTGGCATCGATCTCCTAGCCCTGGACGACCCGATCACAAAAGAAGAGGTGTCGCGAATCACTAACGAGATGCCTTCTGATCAAGCTCCTGGACCGGATGGATGCACTGGTCGGTTCTATAAAGCTTCCTGGCATATCATCAAGATGGATTTCATGGCAACGATTATTACCTTGCAACAAGGTGACGCATGGAACCTCTAGATGCTCAACTCGGCCTACCTCACCCTCATTCCGAAAAAAGTCAGATGCCCTGTTGGCTGAAGACTATCGACCCATTAGTCTTATCAATAGCTTTGCCAAGCTCGTGGCCAAGATCCTTGCTGGCAGACTTGCACCCCATCTGGACGATCTCGTGGCAGCAAACCAAAATGCTTTCATTTGTGCCAGATGGATACATGATAACTACATGTTGGTACAGTAAACCATCAAACTCCTTCAGAAAGAGACGGTTCCAAGCATATTTCTGAAGTTGGACATTTCTAAGGCTTCTTACTTGAGATTCTTTGCCACTAGCTTTTCGGCCCTCGTTGGCGGAATTTAATCTTTAATCTGCTGCGGTATGCATCAACTCGGGTCATGGTCAATGATCAGCCGGGAGAAAAATTCGCCATCAGCGGGGCCTTACACAAGGTGATCTGTTGTCCCCCATGTTATTTATGCTAGTCATGGATGTGTTAAGTAGTATGTTCACCAAGGCAAGCTTGCTAGGCCTCCTCCAACCTCTAGCTAACAGGAACGCTGAACACTGGATTTCCCTGTATGCGGATGATGTTGCGTTGTTTATTCGGCCAATTGAGGAGGAAATGAACCTCACCATGAGGATTCTGGAGAAATTTGGAGCGGCCACAGGTCTATTCACTAATCTAGAGAAAAGTTGCGCCTTTCCCATCAGATGTAAACAATCTGAGTTGGCACGGACGGAGCAAACCCTACCATGTGCCCGAGCTGATTTCGCTACCACCTACTTGGGGCTGCCAATCTCTAATAAAAAGTTCAGTAAGTCAGACCTACTCCCATGGATTGAAAAGCTGGTAGACAAACTACCATGATGGAAAGCTTCTCTCGTGAATTTGGCCGGGAGAGTTACCTAGGTTCATTTTATTTTATCTGCCATACCAATGTGTTGATCGCAGTCAACTTGCCAAAATGGTTCATCAAGGCGGTGAATAAGATTCGCTAGGCTTTCACTTGGAAAGGGCAGGACCATCTTAACGGAAGATCATGCTTGGTCGCTTGGGAGGTGTTACAAAGGCCTTTCGACCTCGGTGACCTCAGGACCTTGAACTTGGAATACATGGGTTGGGCTCTACAAATGAGGTGGACGTGGTATATGAAACGGATGCTAATTGCTAATCGCCCTTGGAAAGGCCTGGATATTAAGATTCACCGAATGTTGTGGCATTGTTCGACATTGCCCTCACAACTCAGGTCGGCAAGGGCACCTCAACCTGTTTCTGGCTGGATAGATGGTTCATGGGATGTTGCATAACTGACCTTGCGCCCAAAGTTGTTGCTGTTGTCCCACCAAATATAAGAGAGTCGGACTGTAGAAGAAGCATTGACTGAGCGGTCCTGGCCAAGAGACGTACAAGGAGGTTTGTCCATGGTGGGATAGTGTGACTACTTTCATCTCTTGGATGCTTTGAAGCTTCAGGGCATTACACCTCGAAATCAGCATATTGGGCTTTCTTCAATGGAGCGATAACCTTTGAACCTTGGAAACTGGTTTGGAAGTCCTGGGCTCCTAGAAAATGCACAGTCTTTCTGTGGCTTGCAATCCGTAACAAATGGTGGACGGCTGATCGTCTACATAAAAGACAGACTCCCCCACCCAGAAAAATGCCCCTTATGTGATCAGGAGGAGGAAATGGCACAACACATGTTCATTTCTTGTTTGTTTGCTCGAGAGTTCTGGTTTAGAATCCACTCCTTATTTGGTTTGTCTACTAGGGCGCAATGCTTACAGGAGATCAGCCTTGCAGCATGGTGGCAGAAAGCAAAATCAGGGGTGATTAAGGAGAAGAGAAAGGGATTCAATTCCATAGTGATTTTAGAGGCATGGTTGATCTGGAAACAATGTAATGCATGTATGTTCGAGGGTGCCAACCCTAACATCAATGGTTTGGTCAAGTTGTTCGAGGAGGAGTTTCATCTGTGGGGTATGGCTGGAGCACGGGACCTAACAGCCCTTGGTCGTCATGTGTCCTAGCTGCTAGTTTGTATGGTATTTTTGGTCAAGTTTGTAGAGAGTATTATCCTACAGACCTACATCGATCATGTAATTTCAACCCCTCACAGCTTGGTCCGGAGTGAGGTGATGTAGTATGTAAGGGACCGATCTTTCCGCTATTTTAATATAACGATACGCAGCTCTCCTGTGTATTGGAGAAAAAAATAAATAGTACGCTGCATATAAGATTGTGCATAATGTGTCGGTTGTATTGCATTGAGCTTCTAGGGCGAATATATAGAAGTACATTACTTGAAGGGCAAATAGCCTCTCGTAGAGATACAATCAATACTAAACTAACCATATCCAGAGTTGTCTAATATAATCCCCCGCAGTCGTAGTGGTAGCAACACGAACGAACAGACTAGAGCATAACGGTCTATAGGATAACACTCTCTACAAACTTTAATGAACCAAGACTTCCGCAGAATGCCGGCGTGAATGCTTCGACTAGAGTAGCTCGTGCAGATGATAGCCCCTTGGTGCCAAAGTAGTTGGGTGGACGTGGCCTAAGCTGTGGAGTATAGCTTGCCGTCGGACAACAGCAACTGCTCTGGGGCTGCAGATAGTCCCATTTGTCGTTGTCGAATGCTTCAACCATTGTTTGCCTTTTACGGATTCTAGGAGGTACACTTGCAAACACCAGAGATGAGCGGCTTTCCACATAACAGTCGTGTAGCCACTTATCTGTCCAAAAGAGTATTGTTACCATTTTCTACTTTTGCATTGATAGCAATAGCAAAGAGAGCTAGCGAGTTGGGGTGTGAGGGGAGTTCAAGATCAATCCAAGGACAATTCGCCCAGGTTTTCTAATGCCACTACCACCATGCCTACAGCGCCTATGCCATCACTTCCAAGTTGTGTACTCCTAGAACAAATAGATCCAATGGTCGCATGACTTTCTACCAAGCCACTAAACAGCAACCTCCATTAGGATGTTATTTTCCTTTCCAAAGAAATCCTTTTATGACTTTATCAATTGCTTTAATGAACCATTTAGGAACAAATCGGACCATAGTGATGTGCCCTGCCCTATTCATTAGTATTGCTTTCCAACAAGGTCGGCTTTTCTCAGTTTGTCTGCTATTTTCATAATCCGTGGCACAGGTCGGCTTTTCTCGGTTTACTATTAGATAATAAGGCAATCCCATGTAGTGCAAGGAAACTCAGATATAGTGCATGGGAGAGTATTATCAATTGCTGCCAAAGAGACGTCTTCGCCACGAATGGCTACTCTTGTGGAGGTTTGTTTGCACCCAGAGGTAATACCAAAGATATTAAAGATCACCTTTGTGATTTGTAATTCAGTTCAACTGGCTTTATAAAAAGAGCCACAGCATCAGAGGAGGGAAAGCCACTGTCACAAACCCTTTGGGAACGAGGTTGCAGTAGAAACTCATCACCTGCTTTCACAAACAGACTGTTAAACACGTCCATGACAATTATGCAAAGCATGGGGAATGGAGGATTCCTTTGCCAGGGACCAAGCTGATGCTGAATAAAATCTCCAGGTGTATTTAACATGCTCAATAAAATCTCGAGGTGCATTTAACATGATACGAATGGAAGGAGTGGACAGCAAGGTCGAGATCAGATTGCACCAAGTCATGCCAAAGCCCAAATAAGTGAGAACCTCCAGAAGAAACCACCATGATGCCCAATCAAAGGCTTCGGAAATATAGAGCTTGAGAAAAAGTCTTGGAACCTCTTGTTTATGAAGGACCTTCACAGTTTGTCACGAATACTTCGGCCTCCAATGAATGCACTCTGATTTGTAGAGACCAAGGAGTTTAGATGTTGTGACAAATGATCGGCAAGAACCTTGGTTACTAGTTTAGCGAAGTTGTGCACTAAACTGATGGGACGTAAATACTTTGCCAAAACATCCACCTTAGTAATCAGCGTGATGCATGCGGCGTTAAGAAGACCAAGCCCCTTACAATTTCCTTGCTGCAAGGTAGTAATAGCGGCCATAAAATCTTCTTTAATCACAGGCCAATATGCTTTGTCGAACCTGCCCATGTGACCATCCGGTCCCAAGGCTCCATCCATCGGCAGAATGTTAACTGTTCCCAAACTTCTTTTGTAATTGGACTATCGAGCATGGACAGATCCACCACAGTCCTATGGAAGGATTGCACTTCCAAGGAAATTGCTCGATCAGCAACTTTTCCAATCAGAATGTCATAAAAGGCATGCAGAACCTCGTTTTGTCCTCCTAAGATGTGGCCACTCCATCACCATCAATGAGTTTGGGAAGAAACTTCCTCCCTTTGCGGAAAGCAGCCTGCTTGTGAAAGGACATGTTCACATCGCCATCTTTGAGATATCTAACACGGGAGCACAGCCTCGAAATGGTCCTTTCAAGGAAGGCTAGAAGAAAGTACAAGCAGTGACCCCAAATTGCCAACAAGAAACAACATAGAAGTATAGAACGCGTACAAACATTGATGGGTGAATTTGAGAGGTGAGAGGTCAGCGAGCAAAAGTATGTTCAGGCAGCACATAAGAGCCAAAACTAGTTGCTAACCATAAGAAAAATGAAAGAAATTGAGAAGTAGACAGTAAAACCAAAACCTCCCCCATCACCCATATTACTTTTGCAATTTCTTCTTGTAAAGAGAAATCATGGTTTATATCTCCTAACCAAAGTACAAATAAATAAGCTGGTCAGCTTATCTCACCACTGATATGCCTGGTGGATGGAAAATTTTCACAAAAATTGTTCCAAGCACAACTGCTGTAAGAGGACCCGATGCTCTCAGGAAACGGAATCTTTTATTGGATTTTCCCTGCAAGGTTTTAGGATCACAAACATAACAGAGAAAAAAAATGAACATAATATTTGGAGTCACACAGTCAACTGAATTTCTATGAAAAATAAAGAAATAGAAACTCACTAGATTTTTCATAGTTAAAAGAATAACTAGAAAAGTTGATCCCATGACAAATGGAGGCCAGGAGAACTGCAAAAAGGAACTGCTTTGTTGGTGAAAGTGTGAAAATTAAACGTAAGAACTAATATAACAATTTGAAGGAAACAAATAGTGCTTTAATATTCAGTAAGCAGTGTTAGGAAGCAAGGTTGGTTCCAATGAAGGTGTAGGCGATATAAAATGTGAGCCCTCCCATTGCGTCCTTGGTGTTTTATCATCCCACAACTGGAATGTGGATACCAAAAGGGCCAGAACGTCCCTGGTGTCCACATCTATCGGAACATTGTGTCCTCCATGATGGCTTGTATTCCACATCGAAATCAAAGGCTATTAGCTTGTTGATCCAGCAATGTTGTGGAATCATGAATTCTGGGCTGTAGAGGTCTATAACAATGAACGAGCAGGCAGCAAGATAGGGACGCTAGTTTCAAATCAATGTGCCAATGCGATCAACTCCTGCTAGCATGCTATAAGCCCTGCATGTCATGGCGCCAGGCCGCCAGCTGAAGAAAGGGGTGAGGTCATGCTGCTGTAGCACCATGGGCATGCCAGAACCTAGCACGTTGCACTCCACCACGAACAGCCAGCCAAAATCCGGCAGCTGAAGACCTCCTAGACCACTAGCTCAGCCTCCTCCAACCATGTGAAGCTGCCCTTCGTCAACAAGCGTGTAAGAGGTGCAGCTACCTCGGGATGAATCGCCTGAAGTGGGCCGCCAAGCTGATGAACCTGCACAGGCCGTGTGTGGTGCTCGGGAGGAGTTAAACTCCAACCGGCTGAACATTCCAATGCAACAACTACAACGGACACCACAGGATTCCAATCCATGATTCAAATTACCGTCAAACAAACTTGTGATGATGCTGACTACTCCATGCATTCTTTTATTGGTGCATTGTATAACTGAACGCCAACAATAACAGGACCATTGTCATTCAGCTAGACAGCCTGGTTGGTCATTGTGCATTCTTTTATTGGTGGGACTTATCTATACTATAAAGAATGAGTTCTTTCGGAAAAAAAATTACCAGAAAAATTAGTCCCCTCAAATACTAATCTAGGTGTCCCCACCAGTTAATGGGTATGCACCAACCTGGTTAAAAGTTTCATGATGAAAAAAAAAAGGTGTGGATGTCAGGAGGCAACGTGGACCGAGGATGTCACTAGGAGTTACACCGTAGAAAAAAAAAATCCCTACAAGAGCATGGACACGGATAGGTACGCCAGGAAGTTGAACGTGCTCTCGGTCCAGAACGCCAACGTCGGGACGCCCACCTCCTCAGTGATGCTGATGGCGAATGGTCAAACGGCATGGTGCCGTCGGCAACGACCCGTCGCGGAGCGCCTTCGTAGGAGGCGTGGTAAAGGAGGTTTCCCTCCACAGCAGGGGGCAGTACGCCTCACTTTCCGTGTGCACATGGACTCGAAGAGATCCATAACGCCGGCCACGGAGCGTGGGTGTGTCATTGGGAAGGCGATATGGGGCGAGGGCGAGGCAGCAAAAGTTATGCTCCGTGTGGAGGAGCGTGACGCAAAGGCCAGCTTCGAGGATGGCGGAGGACAGGTGGAGCATCAGGTTGAGGTGACCTTGTAGCGGCCATGGGAAGAGGAACACATGCGCCACCATCTTGCTGAATATGGAATCCTTCAGCTGGCATCTGGCGGGGACCTCAGCTCCGTTGCCGCCGCATAGCAAGTTCCGTCATCTGGAGACGATGGCGCGGAGAAGGCTTATCATCGTCTGCTTGCCAAGTTCTCACTTGAGTATACTTAACGCATCATGTTTAGTTACAGAAACTAGGCACGCATGAATAGTAATAGAATAAGACCAGCTTCTACGTGCAGCCGTACTAATATTGTGAAAAGAAAAATTGTGTCATCAATAACAAAGATATCGTGAATGGAGATGAGACTCCATTTTCCTGTGTTTTCGGAGAATGGTAAGATTGATTCGAGAGAAACAAGATGACGCCCTCAGCATACAAATTGGTGGACTATCCATCTAATGTAGGGTTCGAGCGAGTGCACAGGGGTTTCGGGTATGGTAGCAGGAGCAAAGAGGGGGGGAATGGTTTGAATTCCGCGTTGGCCTACGACTTGTTGATAGCGAATACCCTTTTTAGGATGAGAGAATCCCATCTAGTGACCTTTCATAGAGGACTACACTCGAGCCAAATCGACTTTATCCTTTGCTAGGAGGGAGAATATACGTGATTGCTTAGATTGTAAGTTGATACCTGGGGAGTATGTTGTCCCTCAACACAAGCTGTGGAGATGCTTTGAAGAGGATGAAAAGTGGTAAAGCAATGGGCCCTGATGGTATCCCCTCTGAGGTGTGGAGATGCCTCGGTGACAGAGCGACGGTATGATTAACTAAGCTTTTTAACCTCATCTTTCGCTCTAACAGGATGCTTGAAGAATGGAGAAGCATACTAGTACAGATCTTCAAGAACAAAGGGAGATGTTCAAAGTTGTACTAACTATTGTGGGATTAAGCTGATGCACCTTACGATTAAGCTTTCGGAAAGGTTTATCGGGCGTTGCCTAAGAGGAGTGACAAGTGTGTCCTAAAATCAGTTTGGATTCATGCCTAGAAGGTCGACCATGGAGACAATTTTCTTAATATGACAACTGATGGAGAGATATAGGGAGCAAAACAAGGACTTGCGTGTGGCCTTTATTTTTAGGATGAGAGAATCCCATCTAGTGACCTTTCATAGAGGACTACACTCGAGCCAAATCGACTTTATCCTTTGCTAGGAGGGAGAATATACGTGATTGCTTAGATTGTAAGTTGATACCTGGGGAGTATGTTGTCCCTCAACACAAGCTGTGGAGATGCTTTGAAGAGGATGAAAAGTGGTAAAGCAATGGGCCCTGATGGTATCCCCTCTGAGGTGTGGAGATGCCTCGGTGACAGAGCGACGGTATGATTAACTAAGCTTTTTAACCTCATCTTTCGCTCTAACAGGATGCTTGAAGAATGGAGAAGCATACTAGTACAGATCTTCAAGAACAAAGGGAGATGTTCAAAGTTGTACTAACTATTGTGGGATTAAGCTGATGCACCTTACGATTAAGCTTTCGGAAAGGTTTATCGGGCGTTGCCTAAGAGGAGTGACAAGTGTGTCCTAAAATCAGTTTGGATTCATGCCTAGAAGGTCGACCATGGAGACAATTTTCTTAATATGACAACTGATGGAGAGATATAGGGAGCAAAACAAGGACTTGCGTGTGGCCTTTATTGACCTTGAGAAGACGTGTGACAAAGTTTCAAGAAATATTATGTGGTGTGCCTTGGAGAAGCACAAAGTCTCAACTAAGTACATTACCTTCATCAAGGATATGTACAAGGATACAACGACGTTTGTCTAGACTTGTGATGGTGACATCACTGACTTTTCTATTAAGACAGACCTACACCAAGGGTCAGCACTGAGTCCTTATCTATTTGCTTTGGTGATGGATGAGGCCACAAGGGTCAAGGGACATACAACGTGATATCCCTTGGTGTATGCTCTTTGATGATGATGTGGTGCTAGATGAGGAGAGTAGGCAAGGGTTAATGGGAAGTTAGAGTTGTTGAGACACACGTTAGAGTCGAAGGAGTTCAGACTTAGCAAAACCAAGACCGAGTACATGATATGCGATTTCAGCGCGACTAGGCATGAGGATGGAGATGTTAGCATCGATGGACAACTGGTTCCCTATAAAGATACTTCCGGTATTTACAATTGAAGTTGCAAAAGGATGGCAACATGGATGAAGATATTAGGCACAGAATCTCAACTGGTTGGTTGAAATGGCGTCAAGCTTCTAGCGTCCTCTGTGATAGAAGGGTGACACAAAAGCAAAAAGGTAAGTTCTATAGGACGGCAATCAGACCGGCGATGTTATACAGTGTTGAATGTTGACCTTCTAAAAGGCAACATGTCCAACAATTGAGTATAACAGAGATGCGGATATTGCGGTGGTGTTGCGGGCACGCAAGAAGAGATAGAGTACGGAACCAAGATATCTGGAAGAAGGTCGAGGTAGCACCAATTCAGGAGAAATTGACCCAACATCAGTTGAGATGGTTTGGACATGTCCAACAGAGGCGCGTAGTGAGCTTCTATATCGGGTCAATAATGTTAAAGAGGGGTGGAGGTAGACCTAAATTGACTTGGGACGAGTCATTGAAAAGAGATCTTAATAAGTGAAATATTTCCGAAGAAGTAGCTTTTGATAAAAGCGCTTGGAGACTAGCTATCAACGTGCCTGAACATTAACCTATGTTTTCTGGGTTTCATCTCTAGCCTACAGCAATTTGCTTGGGACAAAAGGCCATGTGTTATACGTAACTCAATATCAGCGATCCAACGCAACACATAATTATGGAACGAAATAAAAAGAATTATTAACAAGAGAATAGGTAAAGGAATATAGGTTGCGTGAAGGCAATAAATAAAATCATGGGGACACAATGAAACCCACCTGATCAGCTCCTGCAATTATGCTCTGAATAAGTGGTATAATTTTGCTGCTTCTTGTGACATTGTAACCTAAGAAATACTTGATCTGGGATAATCCAATAACAATGGCTGAAGCTGTAGTGAACCCTGATATTACAGAATGGCTAATGAAACGAATAAGCCAACCAAGCCTGCATACAAAATAAACCATATGAAATTGTCATACATTCTCAGTGACAACAAGTATACTAAATGACAATTTGTTCTGCTTCCCCTAAAATAAGAAAACAGTTAAGAGAGCATACGATGAAGTCACATATTGCAAGGAGGACATTTTTTTGTCAAACTACACAGAAAAGTATGACTTGAGTTTATATTACACAATAATGGGGCCATTTTAATTACACAAGCCAGACATGTTTCTTTACACAAAAATAGAATAGGTCACTCCTCGTCTCCTGAATGAGTATAATTTTGAAAAGAAACTATTGATAAGCGAGTGCTGTGCTTCTGAATGAGTATAATTTTGAAAAGAAACTATTGATAAGCGAGTGCTGTGCTTGACACACCATATCTGCAGAATATAGCTGCATATTTTGTAAGGCTGAACGCAAGCCCACTTGATGAGTGGAACACAAGCAATCGGTATGCTGCTGATGTTCCTTAGCAGTCTACTTAGCTAATAAGGTAGTTGTGCTTAGGTAAGAAGACAATTTGGCTTTGGCCTGTGGTATCCAGCTCAGACAATGCAGTGCTGAAGTTGCAGCACTATTTTTTTTTCCTTGAATACGCAGGAGAGCTGCGTATCATTATATTAAAGAGAGAGAACACGGTCCCGTACAGGTAGAACCACCTCACTCCGGACCGACCTGTGAGGGGTTGAGATTACATAATGGTGGAAAAACTATCAAACAACAAAACTACTGTCTTCACCCGGTAGAGGAACCATATAGCAACTAGGGCGCCACACGGCGGAGCGCCGCCAGGCCTCGGGCGCCCGCTAGTCCCCATAGGTGGAGTTCATCCTCAAATTGCCTAACCAGACCAACTACACTAGGTCTGGCACCCTCAAACACGCAGGCACTTCGCTGCTTCCAGAGTAGCCAAGCCCCTAGGACAACCACTATGTTGAACCCCTTACGATGTACTTTAGTTACCGCTGATTTTGCCGCCAGCCACCAGGTTGCCAAAGTGTCATCTTGTGAGCTTGGGACCCTTGCAGAGAGGCCAAACAGTGACAGGATTTAAAACCAAAATTCTCGAGCAAACACACACGAAATGAGCAAATGCTGCACCGTCTCATCTGCTTGATCACATAAGGGGCATCTATCAGGGTGGGGGAGACCACTTTTCTGTAGACGGTCAGCCGTCCAACGTTTATTCCTTATTGCCAACCATAAGAAAATCTTGCATTTTCCAGGGGCCCATGATTTCCAGACCAATTTCCATGGTTCAAAGGTAATTGCTCCAGCAAAGAAAGCTCTGTAAGCCGACTTTGAGGTAAAAGTTCCTGAGGCTTCGAACCTCCAGCAGTGCTGATCCTCTTCTTCAGTAATGGCAGTATCAATCAATGCATCCCATATATGAAAGTATTCGTACCACCCAATCATGGAAAGCCCCCCTTGGATGTCCCTTGGCCGTGATCAATCGACCAATGCGTCCTGGACCATCTGATTTTCCCTAACCTCTAGTGGGACAGCAGCTAGAACCTCCGGCGCCAAGTCTCCAATGCAGCTTCCCAAAATCCATTTGTCAAGCCAAAAACGAATTGTGTTGCCTTTGCCAGCCTGAGATGTTAGCGCAATGTTGAAAAGAGCCAACACATTCGGGTGGACCTTAACATCCAGTCCTTTCCATGGGCGATCGGCATTTGTTTTCATGTACCACAGCCACCGCATTTGTAGAGACCATCCCATATATTCCAGATTCAAGATTCCGGGCCCTCCAAGCTCTATTGGTCTTTGTAACTTCTCCCAAGCCACAAGACAAGAACCGCATTGACTTGCTCACGTCCCTTCCAGATGAATGCCCGACGCAATTTGTTTACTGCCTTGATGAACCATTTAGGCATATCAACCGCCATCATCACATAGATTGGTATGGCTGTTATAACAAAACGGACCCAGGTTACCCTCCCAGCCAAATTCATGAGGGCTGCTTTCCATCCGGGCAACTTGTCTCCCAGCTTTTCAATCCATGGGAGCAGGTCAGATTTGCAAAACTTTTTAGCAGAGATCGGCAGTCCTAGGTAGTGCTAGGAAATTCTGCCTGTGCACAAGGTAAAGTTTGCTCTAAACGTGCCAGTTCCTCCGGTTTGCATCTGATGGGGAAGGCATTGCTCTTTTGCATGTTGTTATACAGTCCAGATGCCTCTCCAAATTTGTCAAGGATCCTCATTGTTAGATTCATTTCCTCTTCAGTTGGCCGGATGAAGAGGGCGACGTCGTCAGCATACAGAGAGATCCGCTGTTCAGCAGTTCGACCAGCTAAAGGTTGTAGTAGTCCCATTGAGCTTGCTTTGATAAATAAACTATTCAGCACATCCATGACCAAAATAAATAGCATTGGAGATAAGGGGTCTCCTTGTCTAAGCCCCCTTTGATGACGAATCTCCTCACCAGGCTGCCCATTAACAAGAATCCGTGTTGAAGCAGACCTTAGAAGATTTGAGATTAGATTCCGCCAATGAGGTCCAAAACCCAAATGTGTGAGAACCTACAGCAAGAAAGGCCATGAGACCGAATCAAAAGCCTTAGAGATGTCAAGTTTTAGGAAGATGTTGGGGACTCTCTTCTTGTGTAGGAGCTTAATAGTCTGTTGCACTAACGTATAATTGTCATGTATACACCTGCCCCGAATGAACGCACTTTGCTTTGCTGCCACCAAATTATCAAGATGGGGTGCGAGTTTGCAAGCTAATATCTTAGCTATAAGCTTGGCAAAACTATGGATAAGACTGATCGGGCGATAATCTTTGGCAACCAGTGCATCAGTCTTTTTTGGGATGAGAGTGTGATATGCAGAATTGACAATCCAAAGTTTACGAGCGTAACCTTCCTGCAATGTGATGATGGCTGCCATGAAATCCATCTTGATAATCTGCCAGCAAGCCTTGTAAAACCGACCAGTATATCCATCGGCCCCGGGGCGCGGTGAGAAGGCATGGCCTTAATGGTTTGCCAAACCTCCTCTTCTGTGATCGGGTCATCCAAAGCCGAGAGATCGCTACCTTCACGGTGGAAGAAATTGAGGTCCAGCGACATTGTCCTTGATATCCACTAACTGATCATCCACCACGAGACTTGCAATAAAAATTTTTTTCTTACGAGCCCCAGCTTCTCTATGGAATAGAGCTGTGTTGGCGTCTCCATCCTTGATATGCCGGATACGGGAGCGCAGTCTAGTTATTGTGCGCTCGAGAGAACACATGACCAAGCAATGTTTCTTTGCAGTTCCCCGTAGCCAATCTTCCTCTGGGGTTAGCGTTCGGGCATCTTGGGTAATTTCCAGCTGGTGAAGAATCTCCCGAGCTAATGCGTGTTGTGATTTCACGTGCCCCACTTCCTTCTGACTCCAAGATTGTAGTGCACGGTTCAGCCTTTTAAATTTGGCTGAGATCCTTTCCAAGGGACATGAAGCCGTCACGGGACGGTTCCAAGAATCAGCCACCACATCCAAGAAACCTGGAAGCTTAGTCCACTAGCTCTCAAAATGAAATCTCTTTTTGCCAGAAACCTTGACCTTGAGCCCAAGTATAAGAGGGCAATGATCAGATACCTCCATAGCATGACTCTGGAGGATACAATCCGGATATAAGTCCTCCCAATCTGCTGTGCACATGACCCTATCCAGCTTGACCAGTGTAGGTGCTTCCCGGGCATTGGACCAAGTATAACATCTCCCCAGCATAGGGATTTCTTTTATCTCAAGTTCATTAACAAATCGGCGGAAGCGGCCCATCAGAACTCAAAGATTACCATTATTCTTGTCTTCGGCAGAGTATATCATGTTAAAATCGCCTGCAATCATCCATGGTCCAGTGCACAGAGCTCTAACCTCTCGCAGCTCATCCAAGAAAGCCGGTTTATTGGCATCCTGGTGGGGTCCAACCACCATGCCGGCTGGTCACTCTCCTGAATCTTGATGGACACAGAATGTTGGTGCACGCGCCAGTGGTCGACTGTAAGAAAGCCATCACGCCAGGCCACCAAATTACCACCCCGAGTGTTTTGAGCTGGAAGGTAAACAAAATTGTGATACTCTGGACCAAGGAAAGCCAAAACATCCAATTGGAGATCGTAGCCATTTTCTTCTCCTTTAGGCATATCAGTGTCGGTCGAATGCAGTCTACCAATTTGCGTATATTGTCCCTTCGTGATGAGGACACGCCAACTACACCACCACACATACACCTACGTCATCTACAATCCAGGCGCCAGAAGCTCAGGCGCCATCACCACGTGCACCACCATCTGAGCCAGTTACGCGGCCCGTGCGCGGAAATTGAACTACATCATGCTATTGAAGAATGAAGGCCCAGAAGATAAGATGCTGGCCCACAAGGGTGGCCCATTAGGGTTGGGCGCCACTAGGGGCATGCACACCCTCTGGGCGCCCTAGGGGCGTGCGCCCCCCTGGCCACCAGGGGCATGCGCCCCCCTTCTATTTAGATAGACCCCTCTTTTGTTTTAGACTTGAGCTTTGTTTTACAAGTTAGTCTCTACTAAACCGGATCACGTGCAAATACGCACTGACCTAGTGTAATTCAGGACTCAACCTTCGAGTGATACATAGATTGCTCACATCTTTTGTTGTTCGTTTTTCGATTACGTAGCAGGAATTGATCTTCGTGATCAGGCAGATTTTGCTTCCTCAGGATCGGTAACCACAGGGAGTTGGTTCAGCGATTGCATTGGCGCTTCGGGTTTGCTCGTCGTAGTCGGATCGTGAGGGTCACCTCCCAACAATCGAAGTTATCACCCACTCACCGAAAGATCGGGCACTCCAGCTCTATCACTTCGTGCCCGATCATTCAATCCCCGCACATTCCAAATTAAAAAGTTGGAGCTGTCCATTGTTCATAAAAGAGTTACAAGATCACACCTCCAGAAAGTCTACGGAGACACCACAATCACAGCAGGGGATGGCAAACTCTCTGGCAGAACCTTTTCAAGGCAAGCACCAAGGGCGGCTACATGCCTTCTACATAGGGGACATAGGGGATCATCGAAGAATTTGGAGTATTTATCTTTACCCGCCGTATCAGCCACCACATCCTCAGAGAACCCAAGCTCCCTAGCCACTGATGCTCTAGCCCGGCGATCAAACTCCTGAGGTTGGCCTTTGTGTGCGGTGGCTGTCAAAGGCCATCCATGGAGATCGAATTCCGGTGGCAGCTTGGCATCTCGACGGCTGCATCTTGGTGCAGAGACGGGGATTTGTTGGGCGTGACGGGTTGCCATCGCCGGCGTTGTCAGGACCATCGTGATTTCCTTTGCGACGCAAACAATGAAGTCATCGGCAGCTTCTGCCAGGGTAGCAGCTTGCGCTTTCTTGTTTCTGGATTACGTCACCAGATCACGGACAGGTGCACACCCTTCCATCAGCTCAGCCAGTAGCACTTCTTCTGCCGGTCGCCAAATAAGTTCAGAATGGTCATCCGCCGGCATCGGAGCCACGGTTGTGCCTGCCGGTGCGTCCTCGATACTTGGCCCGCCAGCCACAGTAGAGGTGGCAGTAGCAGGCGTAGGGGTACACGTTAAGGGCACCATCGTCCGAGCCTCTGCGGCGCATGCTGATGCTTCCTCAGCACTCGGCACACCCGCCAAAGTAGAGATAGCACCAACGCGCCCAGGTGTCTGCGTCCCGGACGTCGACGAGGCCACGGCGGCGCAAACCGGCACCGCCTCGATACCCGGCTCACCAACCAGACTGCAAGACAAAACAGAACTGCATGCGGCTGTTTTTATTTTCTCATATTCTTGTTCAATATGTTGTGGGCACAGGAAAAGGAAGCGCGAACAGGTAGAAATCTCAATTTTCTTTGAATGGATGTTTTTTTTGTCTCTACTCTTGCTTTTGTTCTTACTACTATGTACTATATTGTGAGGAGTTTTTTGTATTAGTTGTTGGAAACTCTCACTCACTGGACACACATGCACAAAAAGGTAGTCTTGCACTCTTGCTGATAGGTTATAGTGCTGCCGGGGACTTCGGTGCATAATGCAAATGATAATGGCATGGCCCCGAGGTCTATAATTAACGATCAAGGCCCAAAGCAGTGTGTGCAAGGAAGAGGTTGACTGACTGTTATAAACTTCTCATCATAAACATAGGAAACAAGACAAACTTCTCTAGTATCTCCCTTCCTTCTAAGTAAGGCCTAATAGCCTTTACCAGCAAGGGTGTAGAACTATCAGTCGACAGGCTAAGGGTTGGAAACTAATCCTCACTCTTCAGACCAACATCCAAGATCAGAAAAGACAGACCAGGGACACCCACCTTCCGAAGCATTCTTTTTCTACACCTATAATTTCACTCATTTTTTTTAAATAGCGAGTCCATAACCTATCCCAAGTTTCCAATGCTCCACAAATGGTGTTTTCCTGATAGGGACACCATGTACTTTCCATAGCTAGGTTATCTGATTATGCCTAGGCCTCGTGGTCATTAGAGCCTCGTTCGTGTGGGTCTTGTCTTTCAGTTGCAGAAGCACAAATGGCTAGGTTGCTAACCTCACAAAAAATGAAAGAGGTTAACTGCAAACTTAGTGCTAGGAAAACTAATTTACCTCTAAATTTTGAATGCAGCACGTCAGAGTTAACCTTGTACTTCCGGATGTAACAGTGCAGCTTTTAGCATAGAACAAAAGGTGGAATGACTACATGGCTGTGATTGACACCCCCAGATAGCAAATATAGTAGTTGCACGTGTGGCTGTTTTTATTTTATCATATTCTTGTTCAATATGTTGTGGGCACAGGAAAAGGAAGCACGAACAGGTAGACACACTACATAATGCAAATGGTAACCTGATAAATAATGGAGATTTCTAGCTAGCAGGACAAAACGTTAAGCTATTGGTATTGGCCGTGCTTTATTTCTTTTGTACCATGAATTCCCTTCCCCAGAGCCCACCTTGTGTGGAAGCTTTGCCACTGGGTATGCCCTTTTTTTATTGGCATTGGGAGTGCTCTACAGCTCAAACAATAAGTAATAGATGATTATTTTCATGTTACCACCTTTGGAGTTCTAGAATTGCGGTACCAGGTTAAATCTGTAGACATATTCAATCATTCTTCACTGTAAAAGTCAACTTCGATGTTTCAAAATTCAAATTTCCAACACAAAAAATAAACAAGAGCTCTAATTTTTCTCGGCAAACAGAATCACCTTAGCAATCCCATCAAGCACTCCAATATCCCAACCATGAATGCCAGCAATATGGCTAATTCTGTGTAGAGCTCACTAGATGAATTAACTATGCCCCCAAGAACATTGGATACAAGCAGAGAAACAAGCGCCACTGGACCAACAGCAAGTTGCCGTGATGAGCCAAATATTGCATATACAAATAAGGGGACAAAGCCTGTGTCTGTTCAGAAGAAATGATAACTGATAAGATATGGTTTGCATTACTAACTGAGATCACTTGGGAACATAGAACAAAATCTGGAGAAGAGTTTTAACATAAGGGAAAACTTACAGAGCCCATAAATTGGGTGAAGGCCAGCCAGTTTTGCGTATGACATTGCCTAGAGTATACCACAAGAACAAAAAAAATTATGTTATAATTTTTGGAGAAAAGGTAAAATGGAATAGAGCATGCACTAATATTAACATATTTGGGTAAATGTATTCTTTATTAATTTCCTTCTTCAAACTGGATTCTCTTGAATGGCATTCTTGGAGAGTACATCACACATCGACGAGGTCTCCGACAGGGGGATCCCTTATCTCCCATGCTCTTCATCTTGGGTATGGACACCTTGAACTTGCTCATCTCTCAAGCAACAGCTGCAGGCCTTCTCCAACCTCTATCATCTCGATCCATCCAACATCAGCTGTCCCTCTATGCCAATGATGTTGTGTTGTTCCTTTGGCCGGCAGCTAGTGACAACATAACAACTAGCATACTGGAGTTTTTTGGGGAAGCCATGGGGCTGCGAACAAACATATACAGTGTTCAGAGGGCAAGCTTGAGGAAGTCCAGGAGCGTCTTCCTTGACGGATTGACAACTTCCCTGTGTCTACCCTTGTCCATCAAAAAGCTCACCAAGGCACAGCTGCAGCCCCCTCATTGATCGGCTGCCTGATCACCTCCCGGGATGGAAGGCCGAGCTGATGACTAAAGCTGGCTGGGTCGGTCACGTTCAGTACATGATGGTTGCCACTGTCATCTATCACGCCATGGCACTTGATCTGCCACCTTGGGAATCAAGGTGATGGAGAAATCATGCGAAATTATGCGGCCTAAGGTGACCCGTTGAAAGTAGTTAGGCGGTCTGGGTACTGCTGATCTTAAGAGACTTGGGTAAGCACTAAGGGTCAGATGGGCATGGTTAAAGAAGACCGAGCCCAGCCATGGGCCTCCTTTGCCTTGCAAATGAACAGCTGTGTCGAGGCCCTTTTCTCCATGGTAGTCGCCAAAGAGGTGGGTGATGGCACGGACACGCTATTTTGCAATGATAGGTGGCTACTCGGTTGTATCGAAGATCTTGCTCCACTCATCTTTCGCATGGTGCCGAAGAGAATTGCAAACAAAAGGACAGTTGCGGAAGCCTTGGAAAATTTCAGATGGACAAGTGATATTCATGGAGTAGCCACTGTCCCTGTGGTAGGCTAGATTCTCCAATTATGCAACTTCATCTTGGATATACACCTCTAGCTAGGAGTACAGCATACACACACTTGGAGGTTGTCTCCCTTGGGTCAGTACATGACAAAATCAGCTTATGAGGCTCTCTTTCAAGAATCAACTAGCTTCGCGCCATGGGAGCGAAATTGGAAGTCCTGGGCACGGGCAAATGCCGCTTCTTCCTATGGTTGGTGGCTCATGACCGTTGTTGGACAGTGAATAGGCTCGCAAGGAGGAATATGCCGCACCCGAGCCTTTGCCTGTCGTGTGATCAGCAGGAAGAAACGATCAATCACCTGCTCACCTCTTGCGAGTTCGCTAGGCAGTTCTGGTTCTTCCTTCTGCAGGGCATTGGTCTTGGTTCTCTTGCGCCGCAGCCTTCAGACAACAAATTTGAAGACTGGTGGCAGGGGGCCTCATCATCAGTGGACAATTATCTAGAAAAGGGGCTTGGGTGATTTGGCAGCATAGAAATGAATGTGTGTTCAATGGAGTTCACCTAGTCTTCCTAGAGTCTTAGCAGTGGCCGGGGATGAAGCCAGACTTTGGAGTATGGCCTAGGCTAAGGGTTTGTCCCTCCTAACCGGTCATGACCCTCCGATCTAGGTCTTCTCTCGGCTGGGTCGGGTAGTTTCTATGTAACCCGCCCGAATGTAATCTAGCCAATGTTGTGTGTTGTATTTTTTTTCTCTCTTCTATTAATGAAACGATACGCAACTCCCCTGCGGGTTCGAGAAAGAAATGTTTAGGACAAGCTAATTAGTTTAAGAACCTAATAGTTAGTTTTGAGAATGTAGATAACAAATGGTGCTTCAGGTACCTGGGGCACAAGCATGACGCCAACGGTGATGCCCGCGGCGAGGTCGGCCTGGAAGTCCTCCTTCCATCTGTACTTCCGCATCCATGCAACGCACGGCAGGGCCGCCTCCGCCCATTCCAGTGGCCCCATGCCCCGAGCCCTTCCGACCGCCGCCTGCCACCAGGGCGTCGAGGAGGAGATCGACCCAAAACCCGGCGGGTGCCGCAGCGGTATCACCCGCACCGGCCTTCCGCCTCCGGAAGCTGCGGCGGCTAGCTCGCCGGAGCTCCTTGAAGCGTAGGACCTCTCCATTTGATTTGACAGTTCCACCCGTTTCCCTGCTAGCCAGCAGCGAAGATGGCCGGCGCCCGGCTGGCGACCGAGGCGACGGTGACGGGGAGGCAGGAGGCGAAAGCGAGAGTAGGCGGGGATTTTTTTTTTTTTAGAGCACTGATCCGCCACCTCGGTAGAGGAATGGCTGTACGCTTCCCCGCAACCGCAACATGAACGACTGGATCATAAGAAGCGATTCGACGGTCCTTAATGGACCACTGGTTTATCTGTCCATGAGCTTGACCATTCAAAGGCGTGGCGGCGGAATAGGTAGGCGTACATGGATGGAATTCTTAGACTAGTACATTGCGTGTTGTCGTGGAACCCCGTATAGCACATCTCTACACACCAATCCTGGACCCAAAGAGATGGCCACGTCGCCCGCGCAGCCGCTAACCGTTGGATCCGTCGAACTCACGATATCAACCGTTCGATCGAAGTTCACACGGGTCTCTCATCCGTTACACAGCAAATCAGGCGCTCGCGAATCCTCGAGAACCCGCTCATCCCCTTTGCCTCTCCATCTTTCCCGTCGCTCGCGGCCCTCTCCCCTCCCTTCGACCGCACGCCGCCAAAGTTGGTGGCACTTCCGGCGCGGTCGGCCCCGCCGTGCGTGTCCGGGTACAGATGGGGACACCTCGCCGTTCCTGTCATCGGTGACTACCGCGAGGGGAGTGTGTCGAATCGACGCACTACCACCGACGGCCGGCTGTGGGAGCTGCCGCTATCGTCGTCGGACGCCGGGCAGAAGTGCCGGTGCCACGAGCACGCGCACTCGGAGAATGTGGCCGGCGGCAAGTACGGGGCCAACAGTTGGCGCTGCGACTGCTCCAAAGTCCAAACGCGTAAAGCAATTCGATGTTCATGCTAGCTGTTCTTGCCGAATCAATCAATTAATTATTAATTATAAGCGATGAATCGAACCGAATGTGGCTGAATGGAATGAATCTCCTGAACGCAATGAGGAAGCACCGGGTGAAGCGGCTGATACGCGTGCCGCTGATCAGCTCGAAGATAACGGACATCCCCGCCTACGAGTAAATAAAAAGGAAGTGTGAAAAGAAAGGAAACCGACATAGCAGGTTAGTCGCTTCTCTCATCTCCACACCTTTCCAAATAATTTATGTTGCTGATGCGTGCTTGGATACGAAGGCAGGCTTAAATCTCTGCTTTATGCTTAATGCTACCCTAAAGCATTACTTGATTTGTGAGGAGTAGCAGCATATAATTGGCAATGAGGAAAATTACTTTGTGCTTTCAGCTAAGAGATACCGAAAAGAAGGATACATATTGGAGGAACTGTTCCTCTGCATTTTCAGAGGATGTTCTTGGCCTGACTCATGATTTGCTACTAACGTAATTAACTTGGAATGAGACTGATTCTAAAGTCTTGCCGTCATTTTCTGAAAATGCAGAGTGGATCATCATTTTTTTTAGGTTCAGCTCATCTGTATGCACCTCATCAGTGGGATGCTTTAATGTGAGGATTTGTTGTTGATTAAATCCATAGCTTTAAAATGCCACTACATCGATTCACTGAACCATATGACAGAACATACTATCTTTCATGGGTATTATCTATTTGACTGTCAGTTTAAAACAAGATTTTTTTTATTTAATGCAATGGTATAAACGGCTTCTGGCTGAGAAATATCCTAAAGAGAGATAATTCGAATATAATATTATGTCAAAAAAATGCTCTCAATTTCATTTCGCTTCTCTCCTGAATGCAAACAGGGTTGCATACACTGGCTCCAATCAAAGAGACCTCATCGTTGGGATGCTTTAATGTTAGGATTTGCAGTTGAGTAAATCCATAGCTTTAAAATGCCACTACATTGATTGGGTGAACGATATATGGGTATTATCCATTTGACTGTCAGTTTAAAACATGATATATTAACAGCAACAATGCAATGTTATAAACTGCTTCTGGTTGAGAAACTATCCTAAAGAGAGACCATTTAAATATAATATTATGTCATAAAAGTGCTCTCAACTGCAGGAGCCAACTGAAGCTTTCATTTCGCTTCTCTCCAGCTAAATGCCTAAATGCAAACAGGGTTATGCTCCAAATCAAATAGGGCGCGACAAGGCCGCGCCTATTGATTTCTTGTGTTCAAAGGATTCTTAAGACTAGTACAGTGTCCGTTCCATTGCTACGGAACCAAAAAAATATAAGAAACCAGATAGATAATGTTATTGTTGTAAAACAAAACAATTTGCTTTATTAAAAATTTAAACTGTGGTGCGATTAAGATATTGCTTTATATCTATCGAAAGCATCTTAAGATATATATAATGCGCGACTAAATATTTTCTGACGTGAGCGCACAGACCATTTGTGGCGGACTACTTCGAAATTAATCCAACATAAGTGCACCAGGGACCACCATGACGCATTCGTACACTTAAATCGGATTAAACTGGAGCACCGTCGAGTCTAGCTCGATTTAACTACGTACTTTCACATTGAAACAACACGCCCACACGAAGGCAAGTCCCAGAGATTACAACATTCCATGGTTCGAAATTAAAGGTATTTGATTCAATTATTAGAAGCCAAGTTCAAAAAGACATAAATAAAGTTTTAGAGTTCGATGCAGCGGAAAATAAAAGATCTAAACGATGATACACGTAACATCATGATGAAGCCGTTCATGACGCTACTCCTCATGATCCTCGCCAGAGGATGGCTCCCAAACAACGGACCAACCAGGAGGAATCTGGGTCGGCCAACAAATGAAGGAAAGTGACTCATTCATCGCATTACCTGAAAAATTATCCACAAGCAAGGCTGAGTATACTAATACTCCGCAAGTCTTAACCGTCGGGTGAAAACTAATTCACCAACTTTCTATACATGCAAGGCTTTTCTGGCTGAGGAGTTTGTTTTGCCAAAAGCACTAAGGATAGGTCTTGTTTCAATATTTTAGCATTTAAATCTAGTAGATTAATTATTCTAGATGAGTATCCTTTCTAAACAACCAAGTGGATCAGTACAATTATATTCAAACATCAACTTCAACATTCTCATAGTTCCTCTTGTTACTTAATGCAGCCAAGCGGTCAAGCAGTCTCATTAACCGCGAGAAGTGGACAGGTCGAACCAAATTTCACTACTTGCCCAGGGAAAACCCAACACACACGGATATGCTCGTTATAAAAGACACAAACACCATCCAACTTTCCCATCAATCCACAGTTCGGAACCGGGGCCAACTCCTTAGGATACACGGTTATTGGATACTCGCGGACACGTGCCGGCCGATCTTCACGCATGTGACCACATGTGTACAGCAAGGGAAATAAATTTCCAAGGAAGTACAAAGCGGCCCTAGCTGTTTCAATCTGGTACTAGGCTTACTGATTCCCATAGGTCGGCATGTGCGTGGTACGTTTAAAAACTTGACACACACGACCACACATTTCGACCTTAACAACTTTCACATACACGGACGGGAGTTCTACACCTGTCATCCCGTCTGTCAATCCTTATGATTCTAACATAGATAAAGTCATTCAACTCCTATATCTCTCGAGTGACAGAAAATCACTCGACTTGTAATGGATCCTTAAAGCATAGCAACTATCGATCCTATCATACTAGTATTCAAAACATAGGTATTACAATTATGCATCTAGTTGCGAGAAGTTAGAAATTTGGCCATGCTCCGGTGCTTGCCTTCTTGCTCGGCTCGAGGCTCCGGAGGAGGTGCTTGCTCGGCGATGAGGACGTTCACTTCTCCTTCTTGCACTTCTTCTATGTCTGGCACAAGCTTGTAGTTTGCATCAACGATTTGATCTTCTTCACGAGATGTAATACATGATGATTTAATTCCGATGATACTTATTCACTTAAAATTATTGTTGCATTTATTGCCACATTCACCTAGACAACAATTGTTAATAATTTATTTCTTCAAAAGCAAAAGTAGGATTTTATGCATTTCTTTTCTTTTCTTTCGATGGTGATTGTGTACATATATAATTTGATTATTTCTTTTCTTTTCAAAACCATAAATGGCTCTACTATATACATATATTTTTAGAGCTCTTTTGGAAGTCCATTTACCTTTGCTTACCTAAAATGAAAGCTTCTCTTTTATTTACCAATTTTAGGTTATTTTTTATCTTATATTTGTTTTCTGATTTTTTTTTGGCACATAAACTGATGGTAAACTTTTTATGACAAGTTCTTAGTGACATGATTGGATCTTTGCACCAAGTTGAGGTCATTTTGATTTACAGAAAAATTATGATAAATAACACAAGTTCAGATAGCTGAAATCATAAATAAATCATACAAAAATAAATATAACTGATATGAGAGAGACCTATTTACCACAGCATGTACTAGTCATACAGAGCCCATACACCAAATTATAGCTCAGCTCAGTAAATCTGGTGAGTTAAATAAATTCTACTTCAATTTCAGTCCTCTATTTATTTAAGAAAAAAATAACAACAGGTAAATGGAGTTTGACATTTTTTGTAGACAACTGATGACATTTAAAAGCTACTCTAGAAAGATTAACTTAATTTGTGAAGTAAATAAGTTTCTAAAAATCTTTAATAATATCAGGGCTGATAACATAAGATAAATCATAACTTGAGCTACAATCAATATTTTTGTGCAAGATTTCGTCCCTAGACTAGTCCTTACCACAGTAACAACATATCCAAAATATACATTCAGATCATTAGTAGATTTTGAATTATGCCCAAATTTGTTCAAACTGTCTTTCAATTTTAATTCAAAAACTATTCACCAAAAGATTATACTTCCAAAAGGTCAGATGTTCTTCAGAAAGTCACGGTTCCACAAGATTTTAGTTTGTATTTTTAGGATTGTTCTACGATTTTTTAGGGATTTTAGAACATCACAGCTTTTAGATCTAGGTTTGATGTTCTGTTTTTTAGTTTAACCCTCAAAACTTTTTCGCGCTTACAAAGAAGTCCCTAGAACTTTTCACTATGAAAGAGCATCTAGGCCCCTAATTTGGTTTTGGCGATTAATGGCAACATAATCATTGCGACTAACAAGTGTTTTGCAGAAACAAAGTTAAGTTAGTGCAATGATGGGCTTTCATGGTATTCTTGGCCCCCATCATTCGCGAATGATTGTATTGGTGCAAAGGATATGCTCGAAGATTAAGGATAAGCTAGTTATAAGTGCCGTTTGGATGATGAGAGGCACTTAGAGCAGTTTAGGTCTTTGTTTTCCTTTGCCCGTACTATAAAGGGGGTTGAGGATTGGTAGCTTGACCTAGATGGAACTAGAGTTTAGGTGTGGTGCACACTTGTGAAATCTAGTGCTAGGTAGCTATGTCGAAGCCCTTGTGGAGGTTGGTAACTCAAAGAATTTGAATCGGACGAGTTACAGCCATAAGAAGATTGAACTCTGTTTTGCTCAGTAGGGACCGACTAATTCGGTGTTCACTGGGGCAGTGACCGAATCAGTCGGTGCCCTGTTTGCTTTGCGAAGTAAACAGGGGCAGCGACTCATTCGGTCCCTGTCAGCAGGGTCCACCGAATTAGTCGGTGCCCTTGGCCATTTGATAGCCTAAGTCCCAAAGGGGGTGCTGCACATGTGTTGGCCACCGAATCAGTCGGTGGTCACTGGCTAGCCGTTAGAAGTTCAAATCCAAGGAGGCACCGACTAGTTCGGTGGCCATCTTTGGGGGGCACCGAATCAGTCGGTCCCTCTGCGTCAGCACTAACGGCTAGTGCTTTTGAGTGGGCTATTTATAGCCACTCCTTTCCTACTTGGAGACTCTCTTACCACACGAAAATCACTGTTCATCCAGCTGCTGTTGGGAAGTGCTTAAGGGCAAGAGAGGCACTTTTTGATTGGTGTTCTTGGTCTTGAAAAGATTAAGGACTCTCTTTAGTGCTTGAGAGTATCAAGTGTGCATCCATCTAGCTCTTGGTCTAGTGTAGGTCAAGTAAAGATCTTTGGCTTGTTACTCTTGGTGATTCGGCATCACCTAGACGGCTTGGTGGTGTTGATCTTGGGAGCTCACGTGGAGATTGTGTGAAGCCCCAAGAAGGTGTACACGGTTTGGAATCCGCCGTCCCGGAGTGGGAAATGGATATCCCCTACGAGAGCACTTGATCCTTGCGCGAATCAAGGGGGAGCTATACCCTTGCGCGGGTGCTCCAACGAGGACTAGGGGGAGTTGCTGACTCCTCGATACCTCGGGAAAAATCGTCCTTCTACTCTTCTCTTTACTTTGAGCAAGTTTACTTTCCGCATTTCCTTCCTAGACTTGCCATGTTAGAGTAGAATTATAACTAGGTTGCTAAACTCTTTTCAACACTAGCTAGGCATAACCACACTTGTAGTTGTTTTATTGCTTAAAATTTTGTAGAAGCCTAATTCACCCCCTTCTTAGGCATCTTGATCCTTTCAATTGGTATTAGAGCCTCGTTGCTCAAAGGATAGGCTTCACCGCCTAGAGCAAGATGTCTAATGAAGGGCCTTCCCCGGTTTTCGATGGCAAGGATTTTTCCTATTGGAAGATCCGTATGGAAGCATACCTTGATGCCATGGATGCCGATGTGCTTAGGGCTACCACAGTTGGGTTTTCCGCGCGCCGTTGGTGAGAACAACCTCACCTCAATGCTAAGGCTAGGAACACTCTCCTTCGAAGTCTCAACAAGGAAAACTTCAACCAATTTAAGAGTGAGACAAAAGCCCATAAAATGTGGACGAAGCTTGTTGAGATTCACATGGGTTCTAAGGATGTGAGAGAGGAGCGCCACAAAGTCATTATGGATAAAATTAATGCTTTCAAGAAATTTCCTAATGAATGTGCTCGTACAATGTACTCACGCTTGAATGCTCTTGTAGAGGAGTTGAATGCACTTGATCTCACCAAGATGGAGGAGCTTGAAGTCAAGAGAAGATTCCTAAGTGCTCTTCCAAGTGACAAGTACTCCGGCATTGTCACCGTCTACTTCTATGATGATCTCAATTCTCACACAATCACCAAGATGTTGGGGAAGATCAAGGGTCATGAAGATTACATGGGCTACATCAAAGAATATGAGAAGTATAAAGGCTCTTCTTCCTCCGTCAAGCAAGACATAGCTTTCAAAGCTAGCAAAGATAAGAAGACGAAGAAGGTGATGGTTGAGGAGTCAAGTGAAGATGATGACGATGGCATGAGTGAGGAGCTCGATGAGGTTGCTCTCCTTGTGAGGAAGACCACCAAGATGCTTCGGAAGCTTGACAAGAAGGGTATTGACTTCAACCACAAGAGCAAGAAGTTCTCTATCAAGAAGAAGTCCATCAAGGATATGGATTGCTACAATTGTGGTGAGCTCGACCATCTTGCACATCAATGTCCTCTCCCCGACAAAAGAAAGAAGAAGAACTACAAGAAGGAGGAGAGTGATGATGATGGTGACTATAAGAAGAAATCATTCAAGAGCAAGAAAGATGGCAACAAGAAGAAGTCTTCCACACCCACCAAGAAGAAGCAAGGGAGGGCTTATATTGGGGAATGGATCACCGACGATGACACTTTAAGCAATTCATCAAATGAAAGTGAAGATGAAGGTGTTGCCGGTCTTGCTATTGGTGCATCCATCCCTCCACCGCCATTCTCAACCTCCAAGTCAAGAAAGCACTTTTGTCTCATGGCAAAAGGTGATAGCAAGGTGAGAAAGCCTACTCATGAAGAGGATGAGAGTGATAGTGATAGTAATGATGATGATGAGCCCTCTTATGATGATCTAGTAGCTTATCTCAAACAATATACTAGCATTATTAGAGAATCAAATGAAAAAAAATGATAGGCTTGAGCAAAAGAAGGCAAAACTAGTTGCTAAATGTGATGATCTAGAAGCTAAGAACAAAGAGATAAAACTTGTGCATGTTAAGCTTGCTAATGATCATGTTGTGTTGAAATCTAAGTTCCAAGAGCTCACTACCCACCACAAGTTACTTGAAGAGAAGTTTGATGTGCTATCAAGTCAGAAATTGAATGAGGAGAAGTTTGTGAAAGTTGACTGTGGAATTCAATGTGATGATTTGCTTGAGATATTGCCTAATCCCCCAATGAAGGCAAATGTTGAGGCTAAAATTGATGAAGTTGCTAGTGAATTGCCTAATCCCCCAATGGAGGCTAGTGACACAAGTAAAGATGAAGGCTCTAGCAATGAGAATTCAACCAAGAATTGTGCAACATGTTAGGTCAAGTTTGTGTTGGGTGTGTCACCAAATGGCATACTTGGCAATGACTATGTGGACCTTCAAGTCAAGAACAAGCATGCCATGAGTGAGATTCAAAGGCTCAAACAACAAGTGAACGATCTCAAGTCCGGTTACACCACTCTTGCAAAAGGCAATCAACTCTTTGGCAAGATGTTGTCCGATAGAGCAATCAACTATAACACTCAAGGGCTTGGGTACTTATCCACCAAGATTGTTAAAGCAAAGAACAAGATACCTCAACCCAAGTCATACAAGCCCAAGACTAGGTATTGCACCGAGTGTCAACAAGAAGGCCACTTTGCTCATGAATGCAATACTCCTCCTCCTTCTCCAAAGATGAAAGATCACTTGAGAGCCAAAGCCTTCAATGCTCATTATGGTGTATCCAAGATATCAAATGGGAAGGTGGTAGTGAGATTCTTTGGACCTAAGGACTCAACTAGGCCTAAGCAAATTTGGGTGCCCAAGATTCTTGTTACAAAATTGAGTGAACCACACAAGTCAAACTTTGCATCATCATCAACATCTAGCTCCCGAACTTTCAGAAAGGTTTGGTTAGCTAAACCTCAAGCTTGATTTGGTTTGTGGGTGTAGGTGAACTACAAGACCGGAGGACACCATTGGGTAATGGATAGTGGTACTCAACATATGACCGGTGATCCTCGGATGTTCACCTCACTAGAAGAGAGTGGAAGTCATGAGAAGATTACATTTGGTGACAACTCAAAGGGCAAGGTTGAAGGTGTTGGCAAGATTGAGATCTCCAATGATCACTCCATTTCCAATGTGGTACTAGTTGATACCTTGAGCTTCAACCTCTTGTCCGTTGGTCAATTATGTGATTTGGGCTACAAGTGTACATTCACCGATGAGGGTGTGGTTGTCACAAAGAAGGAAAGTGATGAAGCAATCTTTAAGGGTTTTAGATACAATAATCTCTATCTTGTTGACTTCAACTCAAATGAAACAAGCTTATGCACTTGCTTATTCTCTAAGGCTTCTAAGGGTTGGTTGTGGCATAGAAGACTTGCACATGTTGGCATGGGTACTCTCAAGAAGTTAGTGAAGAAAGACTTGGTTGTAGGCTTGAAGGACATCAAGTTTGAGAAGGACAAGTTGTGTCGTGCATGTCAAGCCAGCAAGCAAGTGGCAAACACTCATCCAACCAAAGCTTATGTATCTACATCAAGACCTCTAGAGCTTCTTCACATGGACTTGTTTGGACCAACAACTTATGCTAGCATTGGTGGAAATCTCTATTGTCTCGTTGTGGTGGATGACTTCTCTAAATACACTTGGATATTCTTTCTTCATGACAAGTCCGAGGTTGCCAAAGTATTCAAGAAGTTTGCCAAGAAAGCCCAAAATGAATATCAAGTCTCTTTGGTGAAGATTAGAAGTGACAATGACACCGAGTTTGCTAACTCCAATATTGAAGCATATTGTGATGAAGTTGGAATCAAGTATGAGTTCTCCGCAACCTACGTACCTCAACAAAATAGAGTAGTGGAGAGGAAGAATAGAACCTTGATCACCTTGGCTAGAACTATGTTGGATGAATATGACACACATGAGAAGTTTTGGGCCGAGGCAATAAACACCGCATGCTATGCATCAAATAGACTCTTTCCTCACCGTCTCTTGAAGAAAACTCCATATGAATTGCTCGTTGGGAGGAAGCCAAATATCTCATATTTCCGGGTGTTCGGTTGCAAATGCTACATCTACAAGAAGCGGCAACATCTAGGGAAGTTTCAAAAACATTGTGATATTGGTTTTATTCTTGGTTACTCATTGAAGTCCAAGGCATATAGAGTATTCAACTTGGCCACCAGCTTAGTTGAAGAAACATATGACGTGGAGTTTGATGAATCTAATGGCTCCCAAGGAGCAATGGAAAATTGTAACACCCTAAAAATGCCCTATTTAAAAATTTAGTAATCAATTAACTTTTTATATTCAAGTGCTCATAAATAATGTAGGAAAAATAAAATTTTGAATAATTAAAAACAAATATAGGGTATAGAAACATTATTGTTGCATTCATGCTGGTGCATTTGTTTTTGGTTGTTGAATTCAAATTGGAATTTGAATTTGAATTCAAATGAGTGTCTGAATAAAAGAAAAATCCTTTTCTTTTCTCTCTCTTTTTCCCTCTCTCTTTTCAGCCCAGCAGCCCAACAGCCTAGCTTTCTCTTCTTCTTTTCTCCACGGCCCACCTCCCTGCGCGGCCCATCTCTTTCTCCCTTTTTCCTTCTTTTTCCGCGGCCCGTTGCGCAGCCCAACACTGCAGCCCACCGCGCCAGCCCGCGCTCTCTTCTCTTCTCCCGCTGCGGCTGACAGCGTGACCCCACCTGTCAGCGCCTTCCTTCTCTCCCCGCAGCGACTGACGGCCCGGGCCCGCTTGTCATCTCCTCCTCCTACCTCTCGCCGTGGGCAAGCGGGACTCCACCGCCGCGCCGCCGCGGACTCCGCTCCGCGCACGACTCCCTCTTCGCGGCTTGGCGCGCACGCCAAGGAACCCCGGAGCCCCTTTATAAGCCGCCGCCCCTCCTCGTGAATCCCCTGCATCTCAAACCCTAGCCGCCGACCCCGAGCTCGCGCCGCCGTCGCTAACTCGCCGCTTCACCGCCGCCTTGCCGCCTAGATCCGCACCAGAAGCTTCACCGAGGGGTAAGCAACGCGCCGAGCTCAAAATCCCTTATCTTCTCGCCCTGCAGCACGCGTGCGAGCTCGCCGGAGCAGCCGCTCCGCCGCCGTGCGTCGTCAGCCGCCATTGCCGCTCAAACCTCGTTCACAACCCCCAAATCGAGTTCTCCGTTGTCTTCTCTCTCTCTAGGACCAAACGCGGCGAGAAACCGAGCCCTCTAGCCCCCAGCCGTGCTCACTCCGGCGAGAGCGCCGCCGCGCGCCGCCGCGAGCCGCTGCGCTCCGGTGAGCCGAGAGCCTCGATCTAATCCTAGCCGTTCAATCCAAAACCGATGGTCCAGATCTAAAACCAGTTTAAACCGAGCCGGTTCTTGTGAACCGCGGTTCAAGCCGGTCCACGGTTCGGTCCGCGGTGAAGTCAGCCCACGTCAGCAACCAGCCGTTGCAGTGGCGTTTTTGCAAAAGAGCCCCTCTGTTTTTCAAAAATCAACCCGCGGTCCAGCGCAGTTCAAAAATATTTACAACCAAGTCCTTTTTCTTTCGGTTTAGCCCTTGTCCTTTTGAAAAATAGTGCCCGCCGTCCTAAAAGTTGTTTTTACACCGCAGCCCTCGAGTTTTTATACAAAATTACGTTTTAGGTCCCTGGTTTCTTTCAAAAACACCCCTGGAAGCCTAAAATCTTTACCAGCAAGCCCTAGAGCCCGTTTTAAGCGTAGTTTCTCCGTTTTAACTCCGATTTGAGTGATTTTCGCGCTCACGTGTTCGTAGTGAAGCGTAGATTAATTCTAAAGCCTTCTTTTCATCTTTTATTTATGTTTGGTGTACTGTTCTAATTAAATATCTTGTTTGCATGTATGTGTGGATGCTTGTGTGGTGATCGATGTGAGTAGTTGCCGAGCCGTTCGAGTTCGCCGACGATCCCGTTCACGAAGACCAAGTGCAGCAGCAGTTCACTGAGGAAGGCAAGTATAACACGGATCCTCCTTGTTACCTATACACCGATTAATCACATCAATCATATGCATGTGTCTAATATTGTTAAACCCTAAGGATGTTCCTAGTCTTTACCTTATTCCTTGTTTACCCAGGGTTTTATGCATTATGGTTAGACTATGCTACGCGCTGCAACCAACATTTATTTTTAATGTCAATATTGAATTAATGATTCACTTCAATGATGGTTAAAAGATGCTTTTTAGCAACATGGTTTGGGGAACTAGAGCATGTGCTGTGTGCTTTGTTCTAGTGTCTCTATAAGGTTTGATCTAGGGAATTAGAGCATGTGCTTTGTGCTTTGTTCTAATGTCTCTCCATAAGGTCCGGTTCTTAAAGCGGCAACCCAGGAACTTGTTCGCCGCCGTTGGAACTATAATGGCTCTGGTCTTGGATAATTAACTTGTACGTCTCTAGCTCGCCAGTGGTTACCGAAAGGCGTATGTGGGGTGCATGGGTGAGAGTATAGTTTGATCCATCGAGGACGGTTTTATCCGTTGGCTATGCCCCGTTAGGCAGAGTCCCGTGATGTAAGCGCCCGATGTACGGCAGCTTCACACGTTGCGATGATTGCGCTCTCGCTCTGGATGCCATTGACCCCCTCACGTTGCGCCCTGAGCGTACGTCAATCTCGATGCCTCGGGTTATGCTGCCTATGTTGAACCAAAACGGCTACTGTGCTTGTTAGGGTGTTTTGTGAAAGTCCTCGTAACATAAGTTCTTTTGGATTTATGTGACCGGCAGGTAAAGGGCGAAACCTCTGCAGAGTGTTGATCTATCATGATAGCCGTGCTCACGGATACGAGCGGCCTGGATCCTTTTTGATTAGAAGATGATATTAGTGGTTGATGTTGGTTTGTTCTATAATCACTTATACCTTATTAATGGGTTTATACTTGGGATTCTACTCATCTGTAGTAAGTTGGATGATAATAAAATGAATCAACTAAAAGTGCTAATGCAGTATAACCGTGTCCAGCCTTTTGTCCTTGCATAACCCGTGTTATACTTGTTAAGTAAGATGGTTTACTTACACTTGCAACTATTCAACAAAATCCCGGATGGGTAACAGATGGAGCATTGAATGATCAGTCGCTTGCTGAGTTTCCGGAGGATCTGCCGTACTTCTAAGCTGTGTTCAACCAGTCGGTGTCCCTGTGGATTTGAGGCTCCACTTAGTTAAGACGTTTATTAGTATTAAGTCTTCCGCTGTGTTATATGTTTAAGACTATGTCTTGTGTTAAACTCTGATATAAACTATTTTATTCGAGCATTGTGTTCTCTGTGATTCAATATTTGTAATCTGTATGTGTTCTGTGGACATCCTGGGCACACATATGGAAGCATTCGGATTTCTTGGAAATCTGGGTGTTACAAAAATTGTTATGATGTAGGTGGTGAACCCTTGAGGGAGGCTATGAAGAACATGCAGTTGGAGTCATCAAGCCCAAGGAAGATGATGATGAAGTGCAAGAGATTAATCAACCATCTTCTTCCTCCATGGCGCCTCAAGTGGATGTGGATGAAAGCAAGAACAATGAAGATGACACACCACTTCCTCATGAAGATGTTCATATTCCACAAGAAGAGATAGAGGCACAAGCTCAAAATGTTGATGCTCCAAGTGCTCCTCATGAACAACCACCTAGAAGACATAATCCAAGAATTCAAGCTCATCCCAAGGATCTCATCATTGGAAGCCCCACCAAAGGAATCATGACAAGATCAGAAAATCAACAAGCAATGTTTTGTGAGTGCTTCTCCTTTGTCTCAAAGAAGGAGCCATCCAAAGTTGAAGAAGCCTTGATTGATCCAAATTGGGTGAATGCAATACATGAAGAACTCAACAACTTCACCCGGAATGATGTATGGACTTTGGTGGAGAGGCCAAGCAATGCTAGAGTGATTGGAACTAAGTGGGTGTTTAGAAACAAGCAAGATGACAAAGGAAATGTTGTGAGGAACAAGGCAAGGTTGGTTGTAAAGGGGTTTTCTCAAATTGAAGGACTTAACTTTGGAGAGACTTTTGCTCCGGTGGCTAGATTAGAGACAATCCATATTCTCCTTGCTTATGCCTCTTGTCATGATATGAAACTCTACCAAATGGACGTCAAGAGTGCATTTCTCAATGGGTACATCAATGAAGAAGTATATGTAGAACAACCACCGGGCTTTGAAGATCCATACAACCCCAATCACGTGTACAAACTATCCAAGGCACTCTATGGACTCAAACAAGCTCCTAGAGCTTGGTATGAGCGTCTTCGGGATTTTCTCATTGCCAAGGGATACAAGATTGGAAAGGTTGATAGTACATTATATTTGGATCAACAAATGAAGAGATATGCAAGCAATTTGGTGAAATGATGTCAAGGGAATTTGAGATGTCAATGATTGGTGAACTTACTTTCTTTCTTGGATTTCAAATCAAGCAACTTGAAGAAGGCACCTTTATATGTCAAGAGAAATATACCAAGGACCTTCTCAAGCGCTTCAAGATGGAAGATTACAAGCCCATCAAGACCCCCATGACAACTAATGGGCATCTCGACCTTGATGAGGGAGGTAAACTGGTAGACCAAACTCTTTACCGTTCTATGATTGGTAGTCTACTTTACCTTACCGCATCTAGGCCCAACATCATGTTTAGTGTATGTATGTGTGCTCGCTTTCAAGCCAACCCCAAAGAAGCACACCTTAAGGCCGTGAAAAGGATCTTTAGATATCTCAAATATTCACCAAGCATTGGCCTTTGGTATCCCAAAGGAGCACACTTTGAACTCGTTGCCTATTCCGATGCGGATTATGCGGGTTGCAAAGTGGATAGGAAAAGCACTTCCGGCGGGTGCCAATTGCTTGGTAGGTCGCTAGTCTCTTGGTCCTCCAAAAAGCAAAATAGTGTGGCTCTTTCAACCACCGAGGCCGAGTACATTGCCGCCGGCTCTTGTTGTGCACAACTCCTTTACATGACTCAAACACTCATAGACTACGGCCTAGTTCTTAGGAGTGTACCCTTGCTTTGTGACAATGAGAGTGCGGTAAAGCTTGCCGATAACCCCATCCAATACTCACGTATCAAGCACATAGATATCCGACACCACTTCATTAGAGATCATATAGCCAAAGATGATATATCTTTGCATGGTGTAAGGACGGATGATTAGTTGGCGGATATCTTCCCAAAGCCTTTGGATGAAAATAGGTTTTGCAGCTTGCGGAATGAGGTTAATGTGGTTGACTTCTCCAACTTCACCTAGTATGCTCTTCCTTGTTTGTATATAGATATGCTTGCAAAACTCAAAAAAAAATTAGTTGCTAGTGTTGTTTTTGCATATCATGTGTAATATAGTTCATATGCATTAGGTGCTTGTCTAACCTTTGCAAGATAGTGGTGAGATAGGGTTGGTTAGAGCCGATGGAAATTAGGTTGCTCTAGACATGGGAGAGGCTCACCATGACCAAGCTTGCAAAGGGATCAAACTTGGCAAGATAGATTTAAAGTCTCGCTTTAAATTCTTGTCTATGCACTTGCATGCATCTTGCATTGTGTTCTTTTAGTCGTTTTGTTGGCATTTGGTTGTGGCATACATTTAGGGGGAGCATGGACTGCTTTCATCATCCTTTGTGCTCACTCTAAGTGTTGGTGCCCTCCGGTGCTTTGGCTTTGGTTTTCAATTTCAAAATTATGTTAAGCCACTTGGCCATATATAAAACTATTTTGAAACATAAGTGTTTGAGAGAGGTTCGCTTGTCTCTGTCCAAGAATCATATTTATTTGCTTCTCTTTGGATCCATGGACTTGAGACAAGAAATTTCCGTGAAAATTTCTTGAAAAATTTCTCTCTGCAGGAGGACCGACGCTTTCCTTGGAGGGGACCGAATCAATCGGTCATTCGTTGTCTAAATGCGTGTTTGGCTCTGGTGCGGACCGATCAATTCGGTGGTGCACTATGAGGGCCACCGAATCAGTCAGTGCTCTGTGAGTGCGGGGTCAAACCCACACCCCACCGACTGGTTCGGCGCCTGTCACCGTGCACGACCGAATTAGTCGGTCCTCCCAGGCCGAGCAGATCTGGACCGTTGATTCAAATCAGTCGATCTCGTCCATTCATCTATCTTTACCCTAACCGTTCACTAGCTTGCGTGGCCCACTAGTCAGTCTTATCTTCCTCCTCCTCCCACCCCCGCGCGCACTCACCACCGCAGCTCGCCAGCGCCGCCGCAGCGCTGCCACCCTACGCCTCTGTCCGCCGCCCTCGCCGCTCTAGGCCTTCGGTGGCCATGACCATGCGCCAGAGCTGCCACCGCGTGCAACCGCCACCACGAGCAGCCACCCCACGCTACCACCACCACCAAACCCTAGCGCCGCCTCTTGCCAGCTCCGTCGCCATAGCTGCCGCCGTGGTCGTCTCCCGTGAGCTCGTGACTATCCGCTGATGCTCCTCTTCCCTGGAATCTGTGCAAGGTGCAAACCTTCTTCTCCTTCCCTCTCTCTCTCTCATTTTTTTGGATCTCAAATCACCTAGAGAGATGAGTTCTTGAAATTAAAATTTGCAAATTCAAACTAAAATTTGACCAATGCACCTTGCCTATGCTCTATGTGCTCAATTTCATTCATATTCTTACTATATGATACAATTAGAGCTAGAATAATTTTTGCTCTCATTATCTCTTGATGATTATAATTCATATAATTTATCCAGATTAATGAGAGCTACATTTCAATCATATCCTAGGATAGACGTGCTTCTAAGCTCTTATCTATTTCATGCTTTCTAGAATTCTCTACTAATTAGCTATGCCCCTATATATATTTTTCTTTTTGCGAGCAGGTGTGGTTGTTGAGATAGGGTCAGTGACATCAGTGATAGTGGCAGTGACAGAGGCAGACTGCAGTGACAGTGCTTGAGGCAAAGGCTCGGGTTCTTTTTCTGGACAGTCAGGGCAAAGCCTTGATCAAGGACCTTGCCAGTGTCAGGGTTTTCACAGGGTAGTTCTCTCAGTCTTAGTTAGGACAGATGTTCAGGGGAGTTCTGGCAGTGCAAGGGGTGATGACTTGCCTCCTCCGAGTCCCCCACGGGACCCGAAGAAGGGCAAGGCCAAGGTTGTGGTGAAAAAGAAGAAGAAGAAGCTTCCTCCCGGTCATCCTGACAATTGGGAGGCTACTATGGCAGCTATCAGAGCTGCTGAGCGTGTTGAGCGAGGAGCCGCTCAGTTTCAGATTGTTGGCACTTCAGGGTCTCCAGCAGCTCCAGAGGGCCCACAGCCACCTCAGCCACACCACTCAGGGTGGGCACGGTCTAAGCCGAAGCCACTTGGGTCAGCGACTCCAACTTCTACTACCTCGACGACCCGCTCACGCCTCACCTCTTCTGCCACACCCACTCCTACTCGTGGCGAGAAGAGGGCTCGTGAGGTTGCTTCGACACTGCCAGAGATTCTAGAGGTGCCTGAGGGCTCAGATTCTGACACTGCTGCAGATGTTGTTCCTTCCTATCATGAGTTGAAGAAAGCCACAGCAGGGACAGTCCAGAAACTCAGGCTCCGGAAGTACAAGACTTGGTTCCCGGATACTCAGGAGACCCCATATGAGTGCATCTCCTGGACTAACAGGCAGGAAGCGTTCTATAGAGCTTTCATCAACTGTCCTGCTCAGTTCTTCAGTCACCGAGTGATTGTTCCAGAGACTCTGGCCAGGGCTGCAGTTATTACTGTCACAGAGCTCAGGCGCTACATTGCTTACATGCCTGGCTTGCTTCAGATCTTGATGGCGCCTGGCTGAGTCGCCAAACAGTGGGTCTATCAGTTCTATGCTTCAGTCTGGATTGACCCCGAACACAGGTTCATTGAGTACATGTTCTAGAACCACCGATATCGACTAACACGTGCTCAGATTGCTGGAGTGTTTGGTGCCAGGGCAGAGGGTTCGAGGATTCATTAGCTCGCATACCCCAATGTGGAGCCCCCTCTGAAAGCATCTAGGCCCCGAGATTAGAGTTTTGGTAATTAATGACAACACCTTGTGGACTAACAATTTTATTGAGCTTATGAATTAAGGTTAGTCTGACGTATTCGCTATGAGATACCATGGAGATGGTAGTGTATAAAGCGAGGATGCTTCCGCAAAGAAAAGTTGATTTGAAGTGGCGAAAGGCTCAAGGCAAAGGTATAAATATAGGATTTCTTTTTTGCCGGTCAAGAGGTGATTAGAGAAGTAAATTGACCGGATTTGTAGGCTATATAGCCGTACTATCAAGAGGGATCAATTTACATTTGCTTGACGAGTTAATAGTGCCACATTGCTCAAAGATTTGGATTTGCATGCATATAGATGAGAGTTATTCACCGCTGAAATTATGCTGAAAAAGAGCACAGCGGACGGTCCAGCCAGGCTCGGCGGACGGTCCACCTCCATACAAAAAGTTACACAGTCTCTGGTGATTTTAACTGTCAACGGCGGACTGTCCGGCCCGTGGAGGCGGATGGTCCGGTTTTAGGACAGAAACTCAGGGCTTCTCTGGTGCATTTCAAGCTCCACCGTTGACGGTCCGTCCCTTGTGGGCAGACGGTCTAGTTTTTGAATAACGGTCAGTTCTGACACGCCGTGATGTGACACATAGTCGTTGGATTATAACGGTGGACCGTCCGGTTCTGTTGGGGCGGACGGTCCGCGAGTTCGCAGAAAATATTGAGTTTGAACATAACGGTTGGATTTGAGGCACCCCTCTACAAATAGAGGGGTGGCCGGCGTGGGGAGCCTCTCTTGGCCATTCCACTCACTTGCAACACACATTTGAGCTCTTCACTCCCTCTCTCTCACTTGCATAGCTTTGGATTGCATTTTTAGTGAGATAGAGAGGCATCTAGTGCTAGCATTCAAGGTTTGAGCTTTGGGGCACTAGGAGTTCTTCAAGCAAGGTTGTTGATTTGTTACTATTGGAGGTTGCCGCCTCATAGACGGCTAGGAGATTGGTTTTCATTGAGCTCTTCAAAAAGATTGTGAAGAAGCCTTTGATTGATTCTTGTGAAGAGGTTCATGAGCTTTGCCTCACCGGAGTGGTGAAAAGCATCTCTAGTGGAAAGAGGTTTGGAGCGGTTCATTGATTCCTATATTGGCTCATACACCAAGTGGATTCTTGGTAGAGGAGCAATTGGAAACTTTGAATCCACCTCAACGTGGATTAGGGGTGACCGGCTAGTCATCGACACCACGGGAAAAATTGCTTGTGTCATCGGTTATTTCTTTCCCTCATTTATTTACAAGCAATTTACTTTGAGCATTTCTTTACCTAGAACTTAAATTATATATTGTCATCCTAGGTTGCAAACCTTTGACATAGGCTAGTTTCACTAGTTGTAGATTTTAGTTTGTGTTTCTAATTAAATTCTCTAGTGTTGTGCTTTTAGTTCAAAACTGCCTATTCACTCCCCCTCTAGTCGGTAATCCTCGATCCTACACCCTCGTCGTCCATATTAAGTGGGGATCTATGCACCGGACCATGAGAGTGCCTCTGCCATCTACCGCCCTCCATTTGGTGCAGCATCTGAGAGGCACCCCTCTGGCTTGACACAGCTTGCCTACATTCTACTTGAGGCACTTCGTCGCTCACTGCTGCCCCGGAGCGGAAACAGAGAGGCAGTGATAGCTCTGCAGCAATGGCTTCTAGCTCACATGGTTCACCGTATGCCATTCGATATCATTGACTTCATACTGTGTGAGATTGAGGATGTCATAGCCGATGGGCTCAAGGTTGGCAGATTCTTACCCTATACACACATCATCAGGTGCATCCTAGCCGCCAGTTTTGGAGATGAGGCTCAGGCAGAGCGTCTTGCTGACAAGACTCCTATGTTTGCTGACTACAAGCCAGCCAAGCCAAATGATCGTCGTCGTGGTCAGCGATCACTTCTGCATGTGGCCCAGCAGTGGACACCTGAGCAGAGAGCCCAGTATGAGGCAGAGGATCAGCAGCTACGCCAGTCAGAGATTGAGGTAGGCCTTGAGGGAATTCAACAGATACTTGACGGCGACTCTCTCTCTTACACTGACTCGGAGGATGAGGACTTCCAGATACCCTTTGTCCCTCCGTTCAACAGGGCTCATGACACGGAGGCTGTGGGCTCTGAGTCTGTGCCAGTCACCGAGGCCGCTCCTGCCTCTGAGGCACCCCAGCAGCCTGCAGCTCCTACTACTTGTCCTTCCACTGCAGAGATGATGGCGGTCATGATGCAATCCATCCAAACCATGTCCACCGCCATTGTTCAGATGCAGGCTCAACAGCAACAGCAGGCCCGTCAGCATGCAAAGCTCATGCAATCCCTGGCTGAGCAGCAGAGGAGGCAAGCGGACTTTACCCAGTACCAGTTTCAGTACCTCTTCCAGCAGATGGGTATTGCTCCTCCACCAGTGTTTCCAGGGCCACCTCTTCAGAGTCTACCTAGCCCTGCTCACACTGGTCTGCCTCCTCGAGTACAGATGTCCCCTGTGCGTCCCATGGCTTTGCTCAGCGCTCCTCAGATGGCACCTTATGAGCCAGCCACGACGAGTGTGACCGTCGGACTTCATGACATACCTACCACCTTCGGCACACCTACGTCTGCCTTTGTTGGTCAGTTTGGGAGCACACCGGCAGTGACAGCGGTGATGACTGAGACCATTCCGCTCACTTCTCCAGGGTCCAGTCAGTTGGGGTGCAGTTACACGGATCTTCTTAACTTGGACACACCCCAGTCGAGACAGCCTCAACCTGCTCCTGAGACTCAGCTTCCGCCTCAGCCTGTGCCAGACTCAGCTATATAGTCAGATATTGAGGCGCAGATTCTTGATGCCATCAGCTCAGGTGTTGATCTTCCGCTTCCAGATCCTCCAGTGCATACCACTTCCGGAGCTACTCCGTTTCTTGATGAGATTGAAAAGGAAGCCGAAGAAGCATCAGCAGCAGCTAGCTCCCGCCTGCACGCACTCCTCCTGCCTCTGACGCTTAGCTTTTATGCTTGACGCCAAAGGGGGAGAGAGTTAGATATGAGAGATGGGGGAGCTTGGGTAGCATAGGCTTTTGGCTTTTTGTGTGAACCTTCATGCATCATGTTTATTTTGTGCACTTGTCTCTATGTTTATATGTGTGATGCTTCTTATGCTACCCTTGAAACTCTTGTGTTTGACATGTGCTCTTAATACTATCTCATGTCATGTCTCTCATAGTTCTTGTGCACTTATGTGTCTCAATTCCTTATCCTTTTTGTGCTTGTGCTCAACTTGTTTTGTATGAACTATGTGTTTTGCTTCCTCTATCCTTTATTAGTTCATGCAATTCAAGTCATTTTATTGAAAGAGCATCTAGGCCCCTAATTTGGTTTTGGCGATTAATGGCAACATAATCATTGCGACTAACAAGTGTTTTGCAGAAACAAAATTAAGTTAGTGCAATGATGGGCTTTCATGTTATTCTTGGCCCCCATCATTCACGAATGATTATATTGGTGCAAAGGATATGCTCGAAGATTAAGGATAAGCTAGTTCTAAGTGCCGTTTGGATGATGAGAGACACTTAGAGCAGTTTAGGTCTTTGTTTTCCTTTGGCCGTACTATAAAGGGGGGTTGAGGATTGGTAGCTTGACCTAGATGGAACTAGAGTTTGGGTGTGGTGCACACTTGTGAAATCTAGTGCTAGGTAGCTATGTCGAAGCCCTTGTGGAGGTTGGTAACTCAAAGAATTTGAATTGGACGAGTTACAACCTTAAGAAGATTGAACTCTGTTTTGCTCAGTAGGGACCGACTAATTCGGTGTTCACTGGGGCAGTGACCGAATCAGTCGGTGCCCTGTTTGCTTTGCGAAGTAAACAGGGGCGCCGACTCATTTGGTCCCTGTCAGCAGGGTCCACCGAATCAGTCGGTGCCCTTAGCCATTTGATAGCCTAAGTCCCAGAGGGGACCGTCTGGTTCGGTGGGCAGCACTGAATCAGTCGGTCATTATGGCTAGAAATGGCTGTTCAGTACTGAGTGAAAATGAATGGGGACCGATCGATTTGGTGATCCCCATGAAGACCCACCGAATGAGTCGGTGGCCCTCAAGATCCAGCTCAAGTCCAGGTCCCCAGGGGGACTGACTGATTCGGTGGGCAGCACCGATTCAGTTGGTCATTGTGGCTGGAAATACCATTTTGGTACTGGTGCGCACTGACTGATTCGATGCTGCACATGTGTTGGCCACCGAATCAGTCGGTGGTCACTGGCTAGCCGTTGGAAGTTCAAATCCAAGGAGGCACCGACTAGTTCGGTGTCCATCTTTGGGGGGCACCGAATTAGTCGGTCCCTCTGCGTCAGCACTACCGGCTAGTGCTTTTGAGTGGGCTATTTATAGCTACTCCTCTCCTACTTGGAGACTCTCTTGCCACACGAAAATCACTGTTCATCCAGCTGCTGTTGGGAAGTGCTTAAGGGCAAGAGAGGCACTTGGTTTGATTGGTGTCCTTGGTCTTGAGCAGATTAAGGACTCTCTTGAGTGCTTGAGAGTAGCAAGTGTGCATCCATCTAGCTCTTAGTCTAGTGTAGGTCAAGTGAAGATCTTTGGCTTGTTACTCTTGGTGATTCGGCTTCACCTAGACGGCTTGGTGGTGTTGATCTTGGGAGCTCACGTGGAGATTGTGTGAAGCCCCAAGAAGGTGTACATGGTTTGGAATCCGCTGTCCCGAATTGGGAAATGGATATCCCCTACGAGAGCACTTGATCCTTGCGCGGATCAAGGGGGAGCTATACCCTTGCGCGGGTGCTCCAATGAGGACTAGGGGGGAGTTGCCGACTCCTCGATACCTCGGGAAAAATCGGCTTTCTACTCTTCTCTTTACTTTGGGCAAGTTTACATTCCGCATTTCTTTCCTGGACTTTCTATGTTAGAGTAGGATTGGAACTAGGTTGCTAAACTCTTTTCAACACTAGCTAGGCACAAACCACACTTTTAGGCACATGGGGTGAATTGGCTTATTGCATAGGATTGTTTTATTGCTTAAAATTTTGTAGAAGCCTAATTCACCCCCCTCTTGCATGGGGTGAATTGGCTTATTGCATAGGATTTTCAAGTTGTGTTCTAAAATCAAGAGTAATTTGATATTCTTTAGAAACAACACAGGAAATTAGAAGGAAGAAAACGGGTTTCTAGAACTGTTTGGGGGGGGGGGGTTTTGACATTGTTTCCTTCATTTTTGGACAAAACTTCAAACAAGTAGATTGTCAGGTTTGAAATTTTGGGAAACGTTTATTTTGACCAATTTTTGAGTTTCATAGTTTTTTGGCTTTTGAAAGTGAAATCATTTCAGCTTGTCCTTTTAATCTTGAATAAGTGCTTTTATTTAAATCTTCTTTTCTTAGTATAATCTCTTCATCAGTGTATTAACATCAGGGATGTTACACCCTCCAACCCAACCGGGCAGCCAACCCAATCAGGCCTCCCACCTCCCATATATGGGCCACCAGCCCACACCATCCGTCGATGACTTCATGGCAGAAATCCTATCAATCTTTCGGAAGAAGTTGGCTTACCCACCTTTTATTATTTAAGATTCGTGCAACCAACCATGTCCAATGGATCTCCCTAGCCCTAACCCTAACCTCCTTCCACCTCCCCTTCCTTCCCTCCTACCCACCGCCTCCCTACCTGCCGCCTCCCTGTCGTCGTCGCCAATGGAATGGCCAGCGACACAAGAGACTCACTAAGGAGCAAATGAAAGTAAAAATAGTTGGGAGAACTACGGGTGAAGGGGATCCTATGACACTTAAAGGATGAGAAACCTCCCTAGTCTTAACCTAGAGTTATACTTAGTTGTCAGAAATCTTAGCTTGCTTCGACGGCTAGAGCGGGAGGACCTAAACTGGGATGAGAAGGGGTCCTCCGGGCTCATCAACTACTGTTATGAGAGCACCCAATTGTGGTAAACTACAAAGGACGGACAGGACTATCACCACCTGCTGCCTACCATAGCGGTATCGCGGGGTGAAACACACGTCCTAGCTAGCACTAAATTAGACACCACGTATGCGCTTAAAGCTAGAAATCCCCTGAGGCCTTTACAGAGGAAAATCCCTTCACTCCAGGAGTTTACAAGCTCCTGGTCCAACCGAGAGAGACCCGCGAGCAAAGCTCCCGATAGAGCTAAATATACTCTAATACTAAACTAGGGGCCAGAAGATAAACTTCCACTCTCTTCAAGATCAATGTTCAAAAAGGATAATTAAAAGTGGAAAGTAAAGCTTACTCAAGACTATAGAAGATAAATACATTGATATGATGTTTAGAAAATAAGTAAAGGAAAAAGAGCTTTACCTAAACTCCAAAGCTTTCCAAAACCCCGAGACAAGCTCGACTCAACCCTAACTCTCAACTACAACCTAAGCTACAAAGTGCAAATGGAATGAACTCCTTGAAGTGTTCTCCTTGGGTGCATGTCTTGAATGGAGGGTGAAGGGCTGTATTTATACCTTTCCAAGGCGGTTGTCCAGCTTAATATGCAAGCCATGTAGGTGGAGTGACTCCCACGTGAAGCTGGTGGCATGGAGTTGCAGTAGGAGGCTGGCCGACCTGGCCTAGGTCGGCTAGCCTGGGATTCCCACCTAGTGATACAGCCGGAGTGCCCAATCTTTCGGTGAGTGGAGATAAATTTGATTTGGTGGAAGTAGACCCTCACGATATGACTACGACGAGCGAACCCGAAGCACCAATGCAATCACTGGACCAACTCCATGTGGTTACCGATCCTGCGGAAACAAAATCAGCCTGATCACGAAGAACAATTCCTGTACGCAATTGAAGAACGAACAAGAACGAGAGGCGAGCAATCTATAAATCACTCGAAGGTGGGGTTCTGAATCACGAGGACAGCACATATTTGTGCATGTTTGAGAGTAGCTAAAGCTAGATGTAAAACAAAATCCAAATCTCAAATGAAGCACAACCTCTAAATAAATAGAGGGAGACACGTGGGGGCGCATGCCCCTCGTGGCACCCAACCCTAGTTCAGCCAGCACCCAATCCTAGTTGGGCCAGCATCTTGTCTTCTGAGACTCTGTTTGGTCTTCTAGGCCTCCATCTTGGTGACTCAAATCGAATTAGCCATGTGCCTCCTTCATGACTTGGACAACCTTGTTGAACTCCTCCGTCAAGATTGTATGACCCAATAAAGGTCATTTGCATGTGCGTCATGTTCTCATCATCCTCCCCTTCTTGAGGAAAAGCCGTCCTCGGCGTCGATTGTACATGAAACTGATCCTGCATGTTCGCATCATCCTCCCTCTCTTGAGGAAAAGCCGTCCTTGGCGTCGATTGTACTTTGAATTTATCCTACCCAACACAAGGGAGAACGGGGTTTCGAAAACAAAGGAAATCAGAATTATTGTGATGAGGGATATCACCATGTTTCGAATTGGCGAATGTGTCATCTCGCATAGAAAATTTAGCAAGCATGTAGGCTTCTTGATCGGACGACACACAATGTGTGGCAACACTATCCTGCAAAAGATTAGTACCAATAAAAGAGCAGGGATAGGTAGTGACCAGCATTGCTCTCCTTCTTGGGAGGAAACTTGTTTCACCAAAACTGAGCTAGAGGAAGGTGAATTAATATGTGTAGGATGGTTGCCCTCTAGTGGATCAAAATTAGGCACAACAAAAGGATAACCAAGATTTTCACAAATATACACTTGATGTATCATATATTCTCCTTTGTTGTTATAGTTGCGAATAGCATGATATATGTGTCTAGAAAACCATGGCAAATCAGCATATTTAGAAATGTTTTATTCCAAACAATCTAGAATACACAAAACATCAAATTCAATGTAACCCAAAGTATGTAAAGAAGACAACATCGCAAACTCATCGGTCGTGCTTGAAATATGAATGGCATGTTTAAGTTCAGCACAAGTGTATTTTTTTAATGCATGTACAACAAACGTATTAGCACACAAATCAAGAATAGGGTCCACTAACAATTGATCTATGATATCATGAGTTGTGGAAAAATTCAGCACATTAGAAGGAGTCTCACCAGCCGTGAGTGGAGCACCTGGAGCAGGACCGTTGCTCTCCATGTCAATAAGAGCAATAGGTGCATTGTCAAATGATGGTTCTGAATTTGCACATGAGGTTGTGGAAGGAGCACCGCCTGTGGTCGTAGGTGCTGCAGGTGTGGCTGTCCTCTCGCGCGGTATAGTGCTAGTCATGGATGGCATAGGGAGAGTAGGAACTGCGCTGGATGACGGACTGTGTCCTGCAAAAGAGTCAGGATATGTCTTCGAGCGGCGTCCCTGCACTGTACATTCAGCTTTGCAAGCATATTCAAACAATCTGGTCATATCAGCATAATCGTTACAATCAAGTATCTCCTGAATTTCGCGATTCAAGCCACCACGAAAACGTGCCATAGCAGCGTCGTCTGTCTCACATAAACCACAACGAATCATACACTTTCTAGTTCCTGATAATATTCCACAACGGATTGTTGATCTTGCTGAAAACGCTTTATTTTATTAAGCAACTCTCGGGCATAATAGGAAGGAACAAATCGATGTCGCATAGCAGCTTTTAATTGAGCTCTAGTGATGGGAATGGCAGTGGGGTCTTTGTTGTTATAATCACGCCACCAAAGTAAAGCAAAATCAGTAAATTCACGAATAACTGCTTTAACTTGTTGCGACATCCCTGATGTAACTGCTCTAAGAACACATTCAAAACAGGATTGAAGGGTAGCAATGGTGGAAGCACACAAAATTTGATTACAATTCAAAATCTAAATTCAACTAAAGGCCTTTTTGACACCCAACTGAAATCTCAAGAATTTTGTACTAAACCTAAAAATCTCCAAAAATAAAAGTTGTTTTTCATCACAAATAAGGCCTAGTCACTGTTGGGAACTTTTCCAAATTTTGCAGTTAAGCCCCTCAAAAACTTGAAAAACTGTGCTGAATGCCTGTTTGAAAATGGTCTGTTTGAGCTTGAAAAATTTAAAATTTCAGGTTCACCTCAAAAAGAAAGTTGTGTCCCACTATTCAAACTCCAAATTTTGTATTTGCACTTTTTGATGTGTAGCTCAAATTTTTGGAGTTTAAGCCGCTGCACCAGAGATGCTCCACGGGCGTCACGACAAGAGCACTGTCGCGGCCGGCAGTGGCCGCCACGTGGCCGGCGAGCAGCGGTGACCCTGCCGAGCCGGCCAGAGCCGCGGCAGCGACGTCCCGCTTCCCCGCGCACACGCCAGCGCCATCGCCCGGTCATTTCCCGCGTCGAGTCGCCGTCGTCGCGCGGCGCGCCATCATGGCGGCAGAGCCTCCATTGGCTGCGGCGGCGCACGCCGACCCGAGCTGCTCAGCGGCTCGATTCCAGCCCGCTTCACGCCAAACGAGCAGCGCCAAAGAACCTTCACCCGTCCACGCCGCGATCTCCCTCCCCCAACCCGCGGCCGCGCTCTGCCCGAGCTGTCAGGGCCATCAATGGCGGCCCGACAGCCCGAGCTCGCGAGCACGCCACCCTCCATGCTGCCCAGCCCTCTCCAGTGGCTTAAACAGCTACCAAGGGACTCCCATTCCTCTCCTCGCTCAGCGCCCAACCCTTCTCCTCCTCCTCACGCTCCCTCCCCCTTCTTCCACCTCTGGCCATCGCGAACCCGAGCTCGAGCTCGTGCTGTGCGGGCCAAAATCCTCCTCGCTCCCTCCACCAAACTTCAATCCACCGCACCCATGGCTCACCCACTCACTTAGCTAGCCTCTCGAGCCATTCCCAACTAAAACCGAGCACTACACGTCGGGAATCGACGAGATTTCTCGCTGTTCCACCATTTCCGTCCCCGAGCTCCACCTCCACGTCGAGCCCCATCTTCCGGTCATCCCCGTCGCCGCCAAGTCCCTCGACGAGCTCCGCCTCACTTCGGCGAAGCTTTCAAGCCACACCGCGCCCCGTCTCGACCCCCGTAGCCGGCCATCGACGTCGCCGGAGCAAGCCGCTCCGCCGCTCACCATCGACGAGCCTCGCCACTGCACCACTGGCCTCGAGACCTACCTCAAACGACGCGTGGTGAGCCCCTCATCATTTCCCCCAACTTCCCCCGAGCCAGTTCGCCGTCTTCTCGTCGGCGTAACAACGCCGACGAGCCGAGGACCGAGATGCGTTCCCCTTTTTAGTTCTAGGGTCCTCTGTCTAAATTTTAGGGACTTGTTCGCAAGAGTTTAAAAGAGTTAGGGTCCCCGGCGTAAAAGAGATTCTTAAACCTAGATCTATTTTTCTGATATTTTGTAAAATCCACTAAAAATCGAAGAAAAATCGGAAAAATGCACAAAAATACTCTCTGGACTCGTGAGATTTTAAGCTCCAATCTCATGTTAGCATGTTTACACTTTTGGTGAATAGTTTTTGAAATAAAATTCAAACTCAGTTTTTAGAATCTTGTGCACCATTTCAAATCCTGAGCTGTTCTGGAGTTGAACTTTGGATATGTTGCTTGTGATGCCCTTGGACGCTTTGTGTCCAAAGGAGACCTAAAAATATGGACTGTAGCTTCAATTATGATTTATTTTGTGATTCCTGTTCTAGTGTAGTTCTGCAAATATCGAAAATAATCCATGGCGTCAAAAAAATCACCATCTTTCACCAGAGGTATAGGACCTTGTTTGTACATGTGGAAAAAATGCTAAACTTAATTTTTGACCCTGTTTAGACTAGCAAATAAATAGATGATGGTTTTTGGATAGAAAATTATTGAGGGCTGACCAAGGGTTATTTTTAGCCACCACTTGATCAGAACCTTTCTTTCACTCATGAGTAGCTATGGTAAAGAAATCTCCTGTTTTGGAAGTAGTTTTGATTTTATATGAATTAATCTTGTTTTCTAGGACAGCAACTTGTTCCATTTTTAATAAATTCTGCGTAGCTCAGTTTTAGCTAAATTTTGGAGTGAGCCTCACTCTTATACTCTAGTAGCTGTCATAAAGTTTGTGGATAAAAAGGATGCACAGAAACATAGAAACAAAAATGAGAAGAAACTAGAGTAAAATTGAGTTTTATAAAAAGAAATAGATTACTTTTGTTTAATTGGAATAAATGTGAAGCATGTGAAAACTAAAATTCCAGAACTGCACACTTGCTTAAAAATAATATTTTAATTGTTTTATATGTGTACACAATCACCATCATAAAGACATAAAAAAAAATTCCACACACCTCTAATTTTTGTGAAGGAGAAAATAGTTCACTTGTATGTCTAGGTGAATATGGCCTTCAAGGCCTTGTTCTTAGATCACATAGGCAGCCGCATTAAAGTTGTGCATCTCATGTAGAAGGCGCTCTCGCTGACGGTACCTACAACCTCGTCCCCGACAATGAGGAGGAAGTCCCCGAGTGTGGTGCCAACGTCGTCGTGATCGACCCGGAGCCTGACAGTCAGCTAGCTCAACAAGGCAAGCCCAGAGCATGACCTAACTTTTAATTCGTGCAACTATGAATTTTTTATGCTTGTGCATTTACGTTCTAGGTGTTGTATGAATACCCTAGTTGCATAATTCTAGTACCTATGGTTGGAAATACTAGTATGCTAGGATCGGTAGAGCAATGCCTTTAGGACCGTTACAAGTCGAGTGATTTCCTGTCACTCGCGAGATATAGGAGTTGTTTGTCTTTACTTATGTTAGAATCATAAAGATGGACGTTGCGGGATGGTATGTGTAGATCTCGCATCCGTGTATGATAATTGGATTAAGGTCGAAACGTGTGGTTCTGTGTGTCAAGTTTTTGAACGTACCACATGCATGCCGACCTATGGGAATCGGTAAGCCTGGTACCTGATTGAAGCAGCTAGGACCGATAGCCATCTCTCCTTGGAAACATTTTGTTTCCCTTGCTGTACACATGTGGATATATGCGTGATGCCATGAGTGAAGCGGTAAACCTTTATCCTAAGGGAGTGGACCCGGCGCCGAATTGTGGATTGATGGGAAAGGTTGGGAAGTGTTTCGACCATAGCTTCTTCATACGAAGTCGAAACGAGGCGTTTAAGGATGCGTTGGAAAGGGAATGACGACGCCGTCATTTTGGTTCTGGTCCTAGCTCCAGAGCCTTCGTGGATCATTCTGCGGGTTTCAAGTGCATTCTTGTGCAGCGTGTTCTGAGTACGCAAGTTGATCCTGAACCTGCAAGGATGCATCGCCATAATTTGTTCCAGATGTTCCTTATTGTCAAAGATTGTCGTGTTTGTACCATTATTGACAGTGGAAGCTGCAACAATTTGGTGAGTTCAGATCTGGTCAAGAAGCTCGGCTTGACCACACGTGTGCATCCACATCCATATTACCTTCAATGGCTTAATAATAGTGGTAAGGCAAAGGTAACAAAATCTGCACGTGTGTATTTTTCCATTGGCTACTATAATGATCATGCTGATTTTGATGTTGTACCTATGGAAGCATGCTCACTTTTGTTAGGACGTCCATGGGAATATGATACTGATGCTACTCGCCATGGTAGAACTAATACATACACGCTCACTCATAAGAATAAGACAATTACTTTGCTTCCTTTATCTCCAGCTGATATTAGGAAACATGATAAAGAGCTTGCTGAAATTTCTAGTAGTGCACCTGATTTAGACCCATCTAATGCTTCACCCAATGAAATTAATTTGAAGAAAGGTGCTTTAATTGCTACTACATCTTTGAATGCTGAACATTATCTCAATGATACTTCACCATGCCGTACCATGCTTTGTGCACATTCTATTTTCTCTGGTGATCCATTGCATAGTGTTTTGCACCCTCCCGTCACTAACCTTTTGCAGGCAGAGTTTGATGATGGGATGGAGTCGAGGACGACTCCAATTCAAGAAGGGGAGGATGATGAGGACATCGCCACGCTGGACACGCTCATGAGTCGGCCTTCCTCAAGTTTCAGTTCGTCGCCAACTCAGCCTCCACGTTTGCCTCGGATTCAGCCGACATCCATCCAGTGTTTCGACCATAGCTTCTTCATACGAAGTCGAAACGAGACGTTTAAGGATGCGTTGGAAAGGGAATGACGACGCCGTCATTTTGGTTCTGGTCCTAGCTCTAGAGCCTTCGTGGATCATTCTGTGTGACAATGAAAAGGTGTTGCGTCACCTGTTTTGGGCCAACTTGGCCTTGTATCGTGTCGGGCCTTAAGCCCATGTTGTGGACGCCCCCTCTAGGTGCGCCCCCAACCCTAGGTCGCCCCTAGACCTTAATACTCCGCAGCCGCCGCCATTAGAACTTGGGTTTTGTTTAGAGTCTAATTTTCCTTCGAGAAACAGATCGATCAGTGTAACTGTGACGCCGAGTCGTTTTACCAGTGATCCAGGGCCCCTGTTCTTGTTCTCCACCCCTGTGGCGATTAGTCCTTTGGTGTTCTCGACCTCGAACCCATTTATTCAGATTCGCTTCCATATACATCTGCAATTTCAGATTACGTGTTTATACTTTCTTGCTTGTGTTCTCGATTCGCTTGCAGGAAAAGCCTTCTCAGCGAGGTCAATCAAGTTGAGCTTGGTTGATAACCAGCGGAGCAGCGGTGTAACGATTGCAGGGGTTCGAGTCACACTGATTAGAAGCCCGGATTGCTAACGTCATTGATCCAACCTATCGAGTTTATCATCTACCTTTCGGAAGATCGGGCCACGTTCCCATTAAGTGGTATCAGGATTCCAGGTTGCCCGTGAGGTATTATCGTGTGCCTTTAACTTCGTTTGTGTTCATCACCTATAGTCCACAAAACGCCAAAAAAAATAGATTTATTTTCCGCTGTCCTATCACCTGTTTAGCCTTGCAATTTTCGTTTACAGATTCACTTTGCTCAGATCGTGTCCTAGTCGAGTCTTGTTGCTGGTTTAGGTTGTGTTCGTGGTCGTAGTTCAATCGCCCTGTGTTTGTAACCGAGACTCTTTGCTCATATTGTTTTGCATAGGGAAACTTTGCCCTAGCCGCCGCCGCTCCTCCTGCCGAGTTGTGCCTCTCCGAAACCATAACTCGAGGTACCTTCACCAAAACGGGCATAACTTTTCGCTCGGTGCTCCGTTTTGGCTGAATTTTTTACAGCAGCTTTGTGACTCCATTACGGGCCGACCCACACTCGGCTTCGCCCTGTGTGCTTTTCTCAGAATCCCAAAAAAAATCGGGAAGATAATTAAAAAATTGGTTTTCTGTCTCGCACGCTTTTCGGCAAACGCGTCTGATTTTCTGTAGGCCACATTTGAGCTCCATAAATCCTGAAAATTCTAGTGGTTCTATCTTTTGTTATCTGTATTCAGAGAAAAATATAACAAAAATATCTCAGGAAAAGAAAAATCTTGATTTCTACTAGTGCTGGAGCTAAATTGGAGGAAAAAGGCTGAAAAGATTAAAAGCGTGTGCATAGAGTGCTGTTTGCTTGTTCTGTGAGCTTTTTCCATTGTGCTTTGTTCTATCTTGTTGTGCTACGCCTAGACACGTCTTAGCCAGCAATTGTGACTTGTACTTTGGATACTTATTGAGCTTTGTTAATATGCATTCCTAATTTGCTATTCCTTGCTACATATTGTGCCTGTCCTACAGCTCCACATATACTTCTGTCAGCACAGGTTCTAGCCCTTGCATTTGTTACACCCAGCTCAACAACTGATTGTACCATCCTGTTGGCTTTGGTAAGAACACTTGCAAGACGGTGGTAAGCCGCTTGTGATACTGCTTTCCACTTTTTCCCACCACCCACTACTTGTTAGTTGATAGGGATAATACTTTTGTGTTGTCTTTTGCTGTCTTCTAACCATGGCAGGGAAGGGAGTTGATGATTCAACCAAGATTTCAAGGATTGTGTGACGAAGGATGAGCTTCAGAAAATCATTGCCAAAGAGCGCACCCTCATCACCAACAACCTTGACGAAATGATGCGCCACATTAACAACCTGGTTACCCTGATTGCCAATGTTGAACGACAGCCTGAGCAGCCACGACGCCAACCTGAGCAGCCGCGCCGCCATCCTCGACGTCCAGTTTTCAACGACGTCCCTGCAGGAGAAGAAGAAGATGATGACGCCGACTTCGATGATGACTTTCCGGATCCTGATGTGGACCGTCTTTGCTGCAATCGTCGTGGTATGGGAGGTAACTGTGGTAATAATGATCCCTTTGCTAAGACAAAATTTACTATGATTCCTTTTGCTGGTAATGCTGATCTTGAGGAATATTTAGATTGGGAACTTACTGTTGAGCAGAAATTTAATTCTCATTTAGTTCTAGAAGAGCATAGAGTTAGACTTGCTACTAGTGAGTTTACTGGTTTTGCTTTGTTTTGGTGGACTGATCTTTGTACTGCTCATAACAACAACCATGTTGCTAATCCTTTACCTCAGACTTGGAATGCTTTAAAACGTCGTATGAAATCTCGCTTTGTTCCTCCTTATTACCAACGTGATCTGCGTTTAAAATTGCAAACTCTACAACAGGGTAGTAAAGGAGTAGAAGAATATTATGAGGAGCTTATTATTGGTTTAGCACGCTGTGATATTCATGACAATGATGATGATCTTTGTGCTAGATTCTTGGGTGGTTTACATCGTGATATTCAGGATATTCTTGATTATAGAGATTGGAATCATTTTAGCCAATTGTATCATCTTGCTCTTAAAGCTGAAAGGGAAGTACAGGGACGACGCCTACACTACTCTTTCAGAGCACACACTGGCAAAAATTTTTCCCCACGCCAGGAGACTGAGAAGACCAAGGCACCTGTTAAGGTGCCTACTGCTACGCCTGCATCTCCTGATACTTCAGAGGTACGTCCTTTTCTTAAGTTGCAGGCGTCTACACCTCCGCCGCCAGCAAAAAAGAAGGACGACCATGCTGGTACATCCTCCGGTCGCACTACAAATATTGTGTGCCACCGCTGCAAAGGCATGGGCCATGTCATGAGAGATTGCCCCAGTCAGCGTGCCTACATTGCGACTGCCGATGGTTATGTAAGTGCTAGTGATGTTGAAGCTGATGAATTAGCCCTTGCTGCTAACGTTGTTGCAGATTCTGAAGATGAGGGCGAGGCTATTGATTCTCTCGCTGCCACTGCGGGTTTCAAGTGCATTCTTGTGCAGCGTGTTCTGAGTACGCAAGTTGATCCTGAACCTGCAAGGATGCATCGCCATAATTTGTTCCAGATGTTCCTTATTGTCAAAGATTGTCGTGTTTGTACCATTATTGACAGTGGAAGCTGCAACAATTTGGTGAGTTCAGATCTGGTCAAGAAGCTCGGCTTGACCACACGTGTGCATCCACATCCATATTACCTTCAATGGCTTAATAATAGTGGTAAGGCAAAGGTAACAAAATCTGCACGTGTGTATTTTTCCATTGGCTACTATAATGATCATGCTGATTTTGATGTTGTACCTATGGAAGCATGCTCACTTTTGTTAGGACGTCCATGGGAATATGATACTGATGCTACTCGCCATGGTAGAACTAATACATACACGCTCACTCATAAGAATAAGACAATTACTTTGCTTCCTTTATCTCCAGCTGATATTAGGAAACATGATAAAGAGCTTGCTGAAATTTCTAGTAGTGCACCTGATTTAGACCCATCTAATGCTTCACCCAATGAAATTAATTTGAAGAAAGGTGCTTTAATTGCTACTACATCTTTGAATGCTGAACATTATCTCAATGATACTTCACCATGCCGTACCATGCTTTGTGCACATTCTATTTTCTCTGGTGATCCATTGCATAGTGTTTTGCACCCTCCCGTCACTAACCTTTTGCAGGCAGAGTTTGATGATGGGATGGAGTCGAGGACGACTCCAATTCAAGAAGGGAAGGATGATGAGGACATCACCACACTGGACACGCTCATGAGTCGGCCTTCCTCAAGTTTCAGTTCGTCGCCAACTCAGCCTCCACGTTTGCCTCGGATTCAGCCGACATCCATCTAGTGTTTCGACCATAGCTTCTTCATACGAAGCCGAAACGAGACGTTTAAGGATGCGTTGGAAAGGGAACGACGACGCCGTCATTTTGGTTCTGGTCCTAGCTCCAGAGCCTTCGTGGATCATTCTGTGTGACCAAAAAAGGTGCTGCGTCACCTGTTTTGGGCCAACTTGGCCTTGTATCGTGTCGGGCCTTAAGCCCATGTTATGGACGCCCCCTCTAGGTGCGCCCCCGACCCTAGGTCGCCCCTAGACTTTAATACTCAGCAGCCGCTGCCATTAGAACTTGGGTTTTGTTTAGAGTCTAGTTTTCCTTCGAGAAACAGATCGATCATTGTAACTGTGACGCCGAGTCCTTTTACCAGTGATCCAGGGCCCCTGTTCTTGTTCTCCACCCCTGTGGCGATTAGTCCTTTGGTGTTCTCGACCTCGAACCCATTTATTCAGATTCGGTTCCATATACATCTGCAATTTTAGATTGCGCGTTTATACTTTCTTGCTTGTGTTCTCGATTCGCTTGCAGGAAAAGCCTTCTCAGCGAGGTCAATCAAGTTGAGCTTGGTTGATAACCAGCGCAGCAGCGGTGTAACGATTGCAGGGGTTCGAGTCGTGCTGATTAGAAGCTCGGATTGCCAACATCGTTGATCCAACTTATCGAGTTTATCATCTACCTTTCGGAAGATCGGGCCACGTCCCCATTAAGTGGTATCAGGATTCCAGGTTGCCCGTGAGGTATTATCGTGTGCCTTTAACTTCGTTTGTGTTCATCACCTTGTAACACCCAGATTTCCAAGAAATCCGAATGCTTCCATATGTGTGCCCAGGATGTCCACAGAACACATATAGATTACAAATATTGAATCACAGAGAACACAATGCTCGAATAAAATAGTTTATATCAGAGTTTAACACAAGACTTAGTCTTAAACAAATAACACAGCGGAAGACTTAATACTAACAAACGTCTTAACTAAGTAGAGCCTCAAATCCACAGGGACACCGACTGGTTGAACACAGCTTAGTAGTACGACAGATCCTCCGGAAACTCAGCAAGCGTCTGATCATTCATTGCTCCATCTGTTACCCATCCGGGATTTTGTTGAATAGTTGCAAGTGTAAGTAAACCATCTTACTTAACAAGTATAACACGGGTTATGCAAGGACAAAAGGCTTGACACGGTTATACTGCATTAGCACTTTTAGTTGATTCATTTTATTTTCTTCCAACTTACTACAAATGAGTAGATCCCAAGTATAAACCCATTAATAAGGTATAAGTGATTATAGAGCAAACCAATTTCAACCACTAAAATCATCTTCTAATCAAAAAGGATCCAGGCCGCTCGTGTCCGTGAGCACGGCTATCATGATAGATCAACACTCTGCAGAGGTTTCGCCCTTTACCCGCCGGTCACATAAATCCAAAAGAACTTATGTTACGAGGACTTTCACAAAACACCCTAACAAGCACAGTAGCCGTTTTGGTTCAACATAGGCAGCATAACCCGAGGCATCGAGATTGACGTACGCTCAGGGCGCAACGTGAGGGGGTCAATGGCGTCCAGAGCGAGAGCGCAATCATCGCAACGTGTGAAGCTGCCGTACATCGGGCGCTTACATCACGGGACTTCGCCTAACGGGGCATAGCCAACGGATAAAACCGTCCTCGATGGATCAAACTATACTCTCACCCATGCACCCCACATACGCCCTTCGGTAACCACTGGCGAGCTAGAGACGTACAAGCTAGTTATCCAAGACCAGAGCCATTATAGTTCCAACGGCGGCGAACAAGTTCCTGGGTTGTCGCTTTAAGAACCGGACCTTATGGAGAGACATTAGAACAAAGCACGAAGCACATGCTCTAATTCCCAAGATTAAACCTTACAGAGACACTAGAACAAAGCACACAACACATGCTCTAGTTCCCCGAACCATGTTGCTAAAAAGCATCTTTTAACCATCATTGAAGTGAACCATTAATTCAATATTGACATTAAAAATAAATGTTGGTTGCAGCGCGTAGCATAATCTAACCATAATGCATAAAACCCTGGGAAACAAGGAATAAGGTAAAGACTAGGAACATCCTTAGTGGCTAACAATATTAGACACATGCACATGAGTTTGGGTGATTAAATGGTGTATAGGTAACAAGGATGGTCCGTGTTATACTTGCCTTCCTCAGAGAACTGCTGCTGCACCTGCTCTTCGGGAACGGGATCGTCGGCGAACTCGAACGGCTCGGCAACTACTCACATCAATCACCAACAAGCATCCACACATACATGCAAACAAGATTACTTAATTAGAACAGTACACCAAACATAAACAAAAGATGAAAAGAAGGTTTTAGAGCTACTCTACGCTTCACTACGAACACGTGAGCGCGAAAATCACTCAAATCGGAGTTAAAACGGAGAAACTATGCTTAAAACGGGCTCTAGGGGCTTGCTGGTAAAGATTTTAGGCTTCCAGGGGTGTTTTTGAAAGAAACCAGGGACCTAAAACGTAATTTTGTATAAAAACACAAGGGCTGCGGCGTAAAAACAACTTCCAGGACGGCGGGCATGATTTTTCAAAAGAACAGGGGCTAAAACGAAAGAAAAAGGACTTGGTTGTAAATACTTTTGAACTGCGCTGGACCGCGGGTTGATTTTTGAAAAACAGAGGGGCTCTTTTGCAAAAACGCCACGGCGACTGCTGGATGCTGACGTGGGCTGACGTCACCGTGGACCGAACCGTGGACCGGCTTGAACCGCGGTTCACGGGAACCGGCTCGGTTAAAACTGGTTTTAGATCTAACCGTCGGATTGGATCTGAACGGCTCTAACGCGTTGGGAGCTCTAGGTCGCCGGAGCGCGGCGGCGCTAGGCCGAAGCTCGCCGGAGTCGACGCTGCTGGGGGCTAGGGGGCTCTAAACCTCGCCGCGGCTAGCTCAAAAGGGAGAGGAGAAGTTGGAGGTTTGATTTTGGGGGTCGGAAGCGAACTTCGCGCGGCGGAGACGGCTCTCGACGGCCGACGGCGGCTCGGTGCCTCCGGCGAGGTCGTGCGTGCGCGAGAGTGCGAGAGGAAGAGGGAAAAAGGGCTGTAGGGTTTCCTCACCTCGCGGCGAATCTCCGAAGCTAACCCTAGGCGGCTAGGCGGCGGCGAGACGGCGGATTGGTGGCGGCGGCGTGGAAGCTCGGCGGCGGCGCTAGGGTTTGAGATGCAGGGGCTAGGGATTGCGGAGAGGGGGTAGCGGCGACTTATAAAGGGGCGGTGGAGACCTCGCCGTGCGCTCCAAGCCGAGGAGTCCAAACACGGCACGGCGGCACGGCGGTGAGGAGCTCTGCTCGCTCACGGCGAGAGGAGGGAGGAGAAGCTGACATGCGGGCCCGGGCCGTCAGTCGCGGCGGGGAGAGAAGGAAGGCGCTGACGGGTGGGGTCGCGCTGTCAGCCACAGAGGGAGGCGCAGAGCGGGCTGGCGCGGAGGTGGGCCGTGCAGTTGGGCCGCGCGAAGGAGGAAAGGGTTGGGCCGCGGAAAAAGAAAAAGGGAACTGGGCCGCGGGGAAAAGAAAAAGAAAAAGCTAGGTTGTTGGGCTGCTGGGCTGAAAAGAGAGAGGGAAAAAGAGAGAGAAAAGAAAAGGTTTTTCTTTTATTCAAACACTCACTTGAATTCAAATTCAAATTCAAATTTGAATTCAACAATCAAAAATAAATGCACCAGCATGTATGCAACAATAATGTTTCTATTTCCTATATTTGCTTTTAATTATTCAAAAATTTTATTTCCCTATATTATTTATGAGCACTTTAATATAAAAAGCCAATTAATTACTAAATTTTAAATTGGGCATTTTTAGGGTGTTACAAACCTACCCCCCTTAAGATGAATCTCGTCCCCGAGATTCGGACGTGGATTGGAAGAGATGTGGATATTCTGCCTTGAGTTCATCCTCCTGTTCCCAGGTTGCCTCATCCTCTGTATGACGATTCCACTGAACCTTGCACATACGTATCACTTTGTTCCTGGTGACTCTCTCAGACTCCTCTAAGATCTTGACCGGATATTCCTCATAAGTAAGGTCCTCCTGCACATTCAATTCCTCTAACGGAATCTGTTCCTCTGGCACCCGTAAACACTTTTTCAGCTGGGACACGTGGAACACATCATGCACTCCCGCCAATTTCTCTGGTAACTCTAACTGATAAGCCACTTCACCTCTCCGTTCTAATATCTTGAATGGTCCAATGTAGCGAGGTGCTAGCTTGCCTTTGACGTTGAATCTCTTCACACCTCTCATTGGTGACACCTTAAGATACACAAAATCACCAATCCCGAAGCTGAGGTCTCGTCGCCTTACATCTGCATAACTTTTCTGCCGCGACTGAGCTGTTTTCAAATTCTGCCTGATAACCTGCACTTGTTCTTCTGCCTGCTTCAAGACCTCAGGTCCAAATACCTTACCTTCTCCGGTCTGATTCCAGAACAACGGTGTCCTGCACTTTCTTCCGTACAACGCCTCAAATGGTGACATTCTGAGACTCTGCTGGTAGCTGTTGTTGTACGAAAACTCTGCATAGCACAAACTCTTATCCCAACTATTCCCATACTGCAATGCACATGCCCTCAACATGTCCTCCAGTATCTGATTTGTCCTCTCAGTCTGTCCGTCTGTCTGCGGATGGTAAGCGGAACTGAAGTGAAGCTTAGTATCCATGGACTCATGTAACTTGCGCCAAAAGTGCGACGTAAACTGACTGCCTCGATCTGACACTATCTTCTTTGGTACCCCATGCAAACATACAATCCGCTCCATATACAATTCTGCTAGTTTGGCACCGGAATATGTAGTCTTTACCGGAATAAAGTGAGCCACCTTCGTCAATCGGTCCACTATCACCCATATAGAGTCATAACCTTTCTGCGTGCGGGGCAATCCTGTTATAAAATCCATACCCACTTCTTCCCATTTCCACTCTGGTATCTTCATAGGCTGAAGCAAACCTGCCGGTCTCTGATGTTCGGCCTTAACTCTCTGGCATACGTCACAAAGAGCTACATGTGCTGCAACATCGCGCTTCAAACCATACCACCAAAATCTTTCCTTGAGGTCCAAGTACATCTTGGTACTTCCCGGGTGAATGGAATATGCTGACTCGTGCGCTTCCCGTAAGATAACATCCTTGATATGCTGCTGATCTGGCACCACTATTCTGTTACCATACCACACTGTTCCTTGATCATCCAATCGGAATCCTGGCGCTTTATCTGTCCCGATCTTCTTAACCAACTCCTTGATTTCCTCATCCTCCAATTGACCTTTTCGGATTTCTTGTTCAAGAGTTGACTCCACTTCTAGCTCAGCCACGTTAGCTACCATACCCAAGTTTAAGCGTTCAAACTCCCTACTAAGCTCTTCCGGTAGATTCTGACCCGGTAGCACATTCGCAAAACTCTTTCTACTCAAAGCATCGGCCACCAAGTTAGCCTTCCCTGGATGGTAGTGAATTTCTAGTTCAAAGTCATTGATCTTCTCAAGCCAACGACGTTGCCTCATATTCAACTCGGATTGCGTGAACACATACTTAAGGCTCTTGTGGTCGGTATAGATGTCGCACTTGTGTCCAATCAAATAATGCCTCCAGATCTTCAATGCGTGTACCACGGCTGCCAATTCCAGATCATGTGTCGGATAATTCAGCTCATGTCTCCTCAACTGTCTGGACGCATATGCCACAACTCTACCTTCCTGCATGAGTACACATCCCAATCCTTGACGAGACGCATCGCAATACACTGAGAAACTTTTAGTAACATCTGGCAGTACCAATACTGGTGCAGTGGTCAGCCTTTTCTTCAACTCCTCAAAGCTAGCTTGACACTGCGGTGTCCACACAAACTTGGCATTCTTTTCTAGCAATGATGTCAAAGGCTTGGCAATCTTGGAGAATCCCTCAATAAAACTCCGATAGTAACCTGCCATTCCAAGAAAACTCCTGATCTCACTGACATTCTGCGGTGGAATCCAGTTGAGAACATCCCTAACCTTCTTCGGATCAACTGCGACACCTCCATTTGACAACACATGGCCCAAGAATGATACCTCCTTCAGCCAGAATTCACATTTGCTTAACTTAGCATACAACTGATGTTCTCGGAGTCTCTGCATCACTAGCCTCAAGTGTTCCTCATGCTCTTCCTCATTTTTAGAGAAAACCAGAATATCATCGATGAACACCACGACGAACTTGTCAAGATAATCCATGAACACGCTGTTCATCAAATACATGAAGTAGGCCGGTGCATTAGTCAATCCAAAGGACATAACTGTGAACTCATACAAACCATACCGGGTAGTGAAAGCTGTCTTGGGGATATCTGTCACCCGGATTCTCATCTGATGATAGCCTGATCTTAGATCGATCTTCGAGAACACACAAGCTCCCCTTAATTGATCAAAAAGATCATCGATCCTTGGCAGTGGATACTTATTCTTGATGGTGACCTCATTGAGAGCTCGATAGTCTATGCACATCCTCTGTGTCCCGTCTTTCTTATCAACGAACAACACTGGAGCTCCCCAAGGCGAACAACTAGGACGAATATATCCCTTAGCTAGTAGGGCCTTTAATTCTTCTTTAAGTTTCTTTAATTCTTTTACCCCCATTCTATATGGTCTTTTAGCTATGGGTGCTGTGCCAGGCATAAGTTCAATAACAAATTCAACTTCACGGTCCGGAGGCATACCTGGCAATTCATCTGGGAACACATCTGGATACTCGTTCACCACTCGAATGTCCTTCAACTCTGTGCCTTCAGCATGATTGACCTGACCGGGCTCTGTGGTTTTGGTTGCTTGATACTCAATCTTCTCCCCTGATGGAGTCACTAACTGAACAGCACGCTTGGAACACTGGATGACGGCATCGTACTTTGCTAGCCAGCTCATTCCCAAAATCAGATCCATCCCGATAGAGTTTAGAACTATAGGGTGTGCTAAAAAGTCTACCCCCCTTATGTTAACTGCTACATTAGGACAACGTAATGTGGCCCGAAGTTCTCCCCCCGGTGAGTTAACTAACATGGTGTTCCCCATAGGTTGCATAAGCATCAAGTTCTTTTTCACGAAATCAGCGGATATAAAAGCATGCGAAGCTCCAGAATCAAACAAAACTGTAGCAGGTTGTGAGTTGACCGAGAACGTACCGACTACCACATCTGTGGCTACTTCTGCAGTTTCTGCTCCCACATGGTTGAGCTTGCCCCTGGCGTAGTTCTGCTGGCCTCGGTTTCCCTGTGCCTGCTGCTGATTTCCATTCTGAGTTTGTTGTGGCCCTGCCTTCTGGTTGTTGTTCTGACCGGTGGAATTCTGGACCCTCCGGGGACAAAAGTTAGCATAATGTCCCTGTTCACCACAGTGATAGCATACCCTTGGGCCGACAGGAGTGGTGTTAGCCTGGGTAGTGCGTGAAGCCTGAGTGTTCTGCTGCACGTTCTGGTAGCGCTGCTGTTGCTGCTGGGGTGGTGCATACTGGGGACGTTGCTGGTTCTGGCTGCGGTTCTGAAGGCTTGATTGTCCCTGAGTGCGCTGCTGATTCACCTGCTGGGGGTTGTAGCGGGGGCGGATGTTGCTGCCAGATTGCTGGTTCATGAACTTTCTCTTCTTGTCCTCAATCTCACGACGCTTGTGCTCCACCATCAGGGCACCATCAACCAATGCACCGAAGGTTGGGAAGGTGATGCACATCAACTGTAGCTGCAAAACATCCTGGAGTCCATTCCGGAAGCGAGTTTGCCTCTTCTCATCTGTCGACACCTCATCTGGTGCATAGCGGGCCAGCTCAAGGAACTTGTCACGATAGGCAGTGACGCTCATTCCCTCCTGCGTCAGGGCTAGGAACTCCCTCTTCTTTAGGACCGTCAGTCCCTCAGGCACATGGTGAGCACGGAAGGCTTCACTGAACTGCTGCCAAGTGATCTGGTTGCGATCGGGTTGCGCATATTGGTATGCTACCCACCAGTCGAGAGCGGCTCCTTCAAATTGTCCAGAGGCGTAGAGCACCTTCTCCCTGTCATCACACTGAGCAATGTCGAGCTGTCTCTCCACTGCCTTGATCCAGTCTTCAGCTTCCATCGGGTCCTTGGCGCGGGAGAACTTTGGCGGGCGCCCCTTCAAGAACTCTCCCCTCCTGTCCCGGATGGGCTGGGGAGGTGGCTGAACAGGTGGATTCTGCAGGTTCTGCTGCATCAAAGCTATGGCCTGAGTCAACTGTTGCATCGTCTGTGTCTGCAAGCGGACTAGATCTTCCATGGTGGGCGGCTGGTTCTGGTTCTGATTCTGGTTGCCACCACCCATCGATCCTCTTGTCCCAACCATCTGTCATAAAACAAAACCCCAACATTCATAATCACTGTCATGTCTGACCCAGTGTCAAGAATTGAAGCAATCCATTGACAAGATAAGGTCCTCAGGCGATAGGAAAGATGATGGATGGTATGCAAAGGAGAGATTAGGAACCCATCTATCTATCCACTAAATTCCTTATACCTTAATCCAATACTAGATGACTGCAGACTTTCGTCCACGCTCATCACAAACATTACAAAGATCCAAATCACACATAAGCATAATGACAATTCATTCAAGCATTCAAAGACAAGGTTCACACAAGACTCGACACTCTTAGACTAGTTTTGGACCCGAAAACGTTCTATTGATCTCCACTAGCATTTAGGGTCGATAGTGGTGCGGCGAGCTAGGGTGCTGTATCAAGTCCTTCTGCGTGGTGGCGACTGTGCACCTAACTCTGGACTACATGGCGCAGGTCCTTCCGACTGGTGCTGCAGCTCCTCGGGGTTCCCTTCTTCGGTCTCCTGCCTAAGAAGCTCCTTGTAGGCGTCTGGGTTGCGTGCCTCCGACGGGTACTCATCGATGCGGGGTGGGAGGTAGCCATCAGTGCTCTTGCGGACTATCTATCTCTGTCGAGCCATCTATGGAAGAGAAAACTAGAGGAGGGCCTTAGTTTTAAAGCTTAGAAAGTTTTCAAAAAGAACAGAGGTAGAATAGAACCCCATTTTCAACAGAAACTCAACTCTAGGATGTAAAGTAATTTTTAGAGCAAGAATTAAGCAGGTTCTAATCGACCGTTCTATCTAGGCTGTGAACCTACAGTCAGCACGGCTCTGATACCAACTTTGTAACACCCAGATTTCCAAGAAATCCGAATGCTTCCATATGTGTGCCCAGGATGTCCACAGAACACATATAGATTACAAATATTGAATCACAGAGAACACAATGCTCGAATAAAATAGTTTATATCAGAGTTTAACACAAGACTTAGTCTTAAACAAATAACACAGCGGAAGACTTAATACTAACAAACGTCTTAACTAAGTAGAGCCTCAAATCCACAGGGACACCGACTGGTTGAACACAGCTTAGTAGTACGACAGATCCTCCGGAAACTCAGCAAGCGTCTGATCATTCATTGCTCCATCTGTTACCCATCCGGGATTTTGTTGAATAGTTGCAAGTGTAAGTAAACCATCTTACTTAACAAGTATAACACGGGTTATGCAAGGACAAAAGGCTTGACACGGTTATACTGCATTAGCACTTTTAGTTGATTCATTTTATTTTCTTCCAACTTACTACAAATGAGTAGATCCCAAGTATAAACCCATTAATAAGGTATAAGTGATTATAGAGCAAACCAATTTCAACCACTAAAATCATCTTCTAATCAAAAAGGATCCAGGCCGCTCGTGTCCGTGAGCACGGCTATCATGATAGATCAACACTCTGCAGAGGTTTCGCCCTTTACTCGCCGGTCACATAAATCCAAAAGAACTTATGTTACGAGGACTTTCACAAAACACCCTAACAAGCACAGTAGCCGTTTTGGTTCAACATAGGCAGCATAACCCGAGGCATCGAGATTGACGTACGCTCAGGGCGCAACGTGAGGGGGTCAATGGCGTCCAGAGCGAGAGCGCAATCATCGCAACGTGTGAAGCTGCCGTACATCGGGCGCTTACATCACGGGACTTCGCCTAACGGGGCATAGCCAACGGATAAAACCGTCCTCGATGGATCAAACTATACTCTCACCCATGCACCCCACATACGCCCTTCGGTAACCACTGGCGAGCTAGAGACGTACAAGCTAGTTATCCAAGACCAGAGCCATTATAGTTCCAACGGCGGCGAACAAGTTCCTGGGTTGTCGCTTTAAGAACCGGACCTTATGGAGAGACATTAGAACAAAGCACGAAGCACATGCTCTAATTCCCAAGATTAAACCTTACAGAGACACTAGAACAAAGCACACAGCACATGCTCTAGTTCCCCGAACCATGTTGCTAAAAAGCATCTTTTAACCATCATTGAAGTGAACCATTAATTCAATATTGACATTAAAAATAAATGTTGGTTGCAGCGCGTAGCATAATCTAACCATAATGCATAAAACCCTGGGAAACAAGGAATAAGGTAAAGACTAGGAACATCCTTAGTGGCTAACAATATTAGACACATGCACATGAGTTTGGGTGATTAAATGGTGTATAGGTAACAAGGATGGTCCGTGTTATACTTGCCTTCCTCAGAGAACTGCTGCTGCACCTGCTCTTCGGGAACGGGATCGTCGGCGAACTCGAACGGCTCGGCAACTACTCACATCAATCACCAACAAGCATCCACACATACATGCAAACAAGATTACTTAATTAGAACAGTACACCAAACATAAACAAAAGATGAAAAGAAGGTTTTAGAGCTACTCTACGCTTCACTACGAACACGTGAGCGCGAAAATCACTCAAATCGGAGTTAAAACGGAGAAACTATGCTTAAAACGGGCTCTAGGGGCTTGCTGGTAAAGATTTTAGGCTTCCAGGGGTGTTTTTGAAAGAAACCAGGGACCTAAAACGTAATTTTGTATAAAAACACAAGGGCTGCGGCGTAAAAACAACTTCCAGGACGGCGGGCATGATTTTTCAAAAGAACAGGGGCTAAAACGAAAGAAAAAGGACTTGGTTGTAAATACTTTTGAACTGCGCTGGACCGCGGGTTGATTTTTGAAAAACAGAGGGGCTCTTTTGCAAAAACGCCACGGCGACTGCTGGATGCTGACGTGGGCTGACGTCACCGTGGACCGAACCGTGGACCGGCTTGAACCGCGGTTCACGGGAACCGGCTCGGTTAAAACTGGTTTTAGATCTAACCGTCGGATTGGATCTGAACGGCTCTAACGCGTTGGGAGCTCTAGGTCGCCGGAGCGCGGCGGCGCTAGGCCGAAGCTCGCCGGAGTCGACGCTGCTGGGGGCTAGGGGGCTCTAAACCTCGCCGCGGCTAGCTCAAAAGGGAGAGGAGAAGTTGGAGGTTTGATTTTGGGGGTCGGAAGCGAACTTCGCGCGGCGGAGACGGCTCTCGACGGCCGACGGCGGCTCGGTGCCTCCGGCGAGGTCGTGCGCGCGCGAGAGTGCGAGAGGAAGAGGGAAAAAGGGCTGTAGGGTTTCCTCACCTCGCGGCGAATCTCCGAAGCTAACCCTAGGCGGCTAGGCGGCGGCGAGACGGCGGATTGGTGGCGGCGGCGTGGAAGCTCGGCGGCGGCGCTAGGGTTTGAGATGCAGGGGCTAGGGATTGCGGAGAGGGGGTAGCGGCGACTTATAAAGGGGCGGTGGAGACCTCGCCGTGCGCTCCAAGCCGAGGAGTCCAAACACGGCACGGCGGCACGGCGGTGAGGAGCTCTGCTCGCTCACGGCGAGAGGAGGGAGGAGAAGCTGACATGCGGGCCCGGGCCGTCAGTCGCGGCGGGGAGAGAAGGAAGGCGCTGACGGGTGGGGTCGCGCTGTCAGCCACAGAGGGAGGCGCAGAGCGGGCTGGCGCGGAGGTGGGCCGTGCAGTTGGGCCGCGCGAAGGAGGAAAGGGTTGGGCCGCGGAAAAAGAAAAAGGGAACTGGGCCGCGGGGAAAAGAAAAAGAAAAAGCTAGGTTGTTGGGCTGCTGGGCTGAAAAGAGAGAGGGAAAAAGAGAGAGAAAAGAAAAGGTTTTTCTTTTATTCAAACACTCACTTGAATTCAAATTCAAATTCAAATTTGAATTCAACAATCAAAAATAAATGCACCAGCATGTATGCAACAATAATGTTTCTATTTCCTATATTTGCTTTTAATTATTCAAAAATTTTATTTCCCTATATTATTTATGAGCACTTTAATATAAAAAGCCAATTAATTACTAAATTTTAAATTGGGCATTTTTAGGGTGTTACACACCTATAGTCCACAAAAAGCCAAAAAAAACAGATTTATTTTCCGCTGTCCTATCACCTGTTTAGCCTTGCAATTTTCGTTTACAGATTCACTTTGTTCAGTTCGTGTCCTAGTCGAGTCTTGTTGCTGGTTTAGGTTGTGTTCGTGGTCGTAATTCAATCGCCCTGTGTTTGTGACCGAGACTCTAACACCCTAAAAATGCCCTATTTAAAATTTAGTAATTAAATGTTTTTTTATATTCAAGTGCTCATAATTAATATGGGGAAATAAAATTTTGAATAAATAAAAGAAAATATAGGAAATAGAAACATTATTGTTGCATTCATGCTGGTGCATTTGTTTTTGAATGTTGAATTCAAATTTGAATTTGAATTTGAATTCAAATAAGTGTTTGAATAAAAGAAAAACCTTTTCTTTTTCTCTCTTTTTCCTTCTTCCTTTTCAGCCCAGCAGCCCAGCTCTTTTCCTCTTTCTCGCGGCCCATCTTCTCTCTTCTTTTCGCGCGGCCCAGCTTCCTCCCTTTCCTCCTTTTCCCGCGGCCCACCAGCAGCAGCTCGGCCAGCCCAACTGCGCAGCCCAGCAGCAGCCCGCTACGCGCCCCCTCTCTCTCGCTGAGCCGCAGACAGCCTGGTCCCACCTGTCAGCGCTCTCTTCTTCTCCGTCTGAGTCGCTGACCGCCTGGGCCCGCATGTCAGCGCCGTCTCCTACCTCCAGCCGTAGCCGAGCAGGACACCGCACTGCCGTGCCGCGCCCGGACTCCCCGGCTTGGAGCGCACGCCGAGGGCGCCTAGCCCCTATATAAGCCGCCGTTAAGCCCCGTGATCCCTTTGCCTCAAACCCTAGCCGCCAATCGAGCTGCGCAGCGCCGCCGTCGCTCAAACCCTAGAGCTTGAGCCGCCGTCGCTAACCCGCCGCCTCGCCACTCCATTGTCGCCGAGAGCCAGTCCAGGAGCTTCGCCGCGAGGTAAGCAACACGCCAGGCCCAAAAGCCCTCTTTTTCCCCGTTCTGCAGTACGCGCACGCGCTCGTCGGAGCTCTCCACACGCCACCGCTCGTCGCCGGCCTCCACCATTGCCCAACCTTCGAGTAGAACCCCAAAAATCGACTCCCCGTCGTCTCCTCTACCTCTAGGACCAAACGCGGCGAGTTTTGGAGCACCGTAGCCCCGAGCCGAGCCAACTCCGGCGAGACTCCGGCCTTGCGCCGCCGCGAGCCGCCGTCCCCGGCGAGTCGAGCGCTAGATCTAATCTCAGCCGTAGGATTCGAAACCGACGGCCAGATCTGAAAACCGATTTAAACCGAGCCGGTTCACCGTGAACCCGTGAACCGCGGTTCATGGCCGGTCTACGGTCCGGTCCACGGTGACGCCAGCCGATGTCAGCATCTAGCCGCCGCCGTGCCCGTTTTACAAAAGAGCCCCTCTGTTTTCTGGAAATCAACCCGCGGTCCACCTCTATTCAAAAGTATTTACAACTAAGTCCTTTTTCTCTCGGTTTAGCCCCTGCTCTTTTGAAAAATAGTGCCCACCGTCCTAGATGGCAGTTTTACCCCGCAACCCTCGTGTTTTTATACGAAATTATGTTTTAGGTCCCTGGTTTCTTTCAAAAACACCCCTGGAAGCCTAAAACCTTTACCAGCAAGCCCCTAGAGCCCGTTTTAAGCATAGTTTTTTCGTTTTAACTCCGATTTGAGTGATTTTCGCGCTCACGTGTTCGTAGTAAAGCGTACAGTAACTCTAAAGTCTTCTTTTCATCTTTTGTTTATGTTTGGTGTACTGTTCTAATTAAATATCTTGTTTGCATGTATGTGGCGATTCTTGTGTGGTGATCAATGTGAGTAGTTGACGAGCCGTTCGAGTTTGCCGACGATCCCGTTCTCGAAGAGCAGTTGCAGCAGCAGTTCACTGAGGAAGGCAAGTATAACATGGACCATCCTTGATACCTATACACCGATTAATCACATAAATCATATGCATGTGTCTAATACTGTTAACCATTAAGGATGTTCCTAGTCTTTACCTTATTCCTTGTTTACCTGGGGCATTATGGTTAGACTATGCTACGCGCTGCAACCAACATTTATTTTTAATCTCAATATTGAATTACTGGTTCACCTCAATGATGATTAAAAGATGCTTTTTAGCAACATGCTTCGGGGAACTAGAGCATGTGCTGTGTGCTTTGTTCTAGTGTCTCTATAAGGTTTGATCTAGGGAATTAGAGCATGTGCTTTGTGCTTTGTTCTAATGTCTCTCCGTAAGGTCCGGTTCTTAAAGCGACAACCCAGGAACCTGTTTGCCGCCGTTGGAACTATAATGGCTCTGGTCTTGGATAATTAGCTTGTACGTCTCTAGCTCGCCAGTGGTTACCGAAAGGCGTATGTGGGGAACATTCGTGAGAGTATAGTTTGATCCATCGAGGACGGTTTTATCCGTTGGCTATGTCTCGTTAGGCAAAGTCCCGTGATGTAAGCGCCCGATGTACGGCAGCTTCACACGTTGCGATGATTGCGCTCTCGCTCTGGACGCCATTGACCCCCTCACGTTGCGCCCTGAGCGTACGTCAATCTCGATGCCTCGGGTTATGCTGCCTATGTTGAACCAAAACGGCTACTGTGCTTGTTAGGGTGTTTTGTGAAAGTCCTCGTAACATAAATTCTTTTGGATTTATGTGACCGGCGGGTAAAGGGCGAAACCTCTGCAGAGTGTTGATCTATCATGATAGCCGTGCTCACGGATACGAGCGGCCTGGATCCTTTTTGATTAGAAGATGATATTAGTGGTTGATGTTGGTTTGTTCTATAATCACTTATACCTTATTAATGGGTTTATACTTGGGTTCTACTCATTTGTAGTAAATTGGATGATAATGAAATGAAACAACTAAAAGTGCTAATGCAGTATAACCGTGTCAAGCCTTTTGTCCTTGCATAACCCGTGTTATACTTGTTAAGTAAGATGGATTACTTACATTTGCAACTATTCAACAAAATCCTGGATGGGTAACAGATGGAGCATTGAATGATCAGTCGCTTGCTGAGTTTCCGGAGGATCTGCCGTACTTCTAGCTGTGTTCAAGCAGTCGGTGTCCCTGTGTATTTGAGGCTCTACTAGTTATGAGACGTTTGATAATATTAAGACTTCCGTTGTGTTATTTGCTTAAGACTATGTCTTGTGTTAAACTCTGATATAAACTATTTTATTGGAGCATTGTGTTCTCTGTGATTCAATATTTGTAATCTATATGTGTTCTGTGGACATCCTGGGCACACATATGGAAGCATTCGGATTTCTTGGAAATCTGGGTGTTACAAAGTTGGTATCAGAGCCGTGCTGACTGTAGGATCGCAGCCTAGATAGAACGGTCGATTAGAACCTGCTTAATCCTTGCTCTAAAAATTATTTTATATCCTAGAGTTGAGTTTCTGTTGAAAAATGGTGCTCTATTCTACCTCTGTCCTTTTTGAAAATTTTCTAAGCTTTAATCTAAGGCCCTCCTCTAGTTTTCACTTCCATAGATGGCTCGACAGAAATAGATAGTCCGTAAGAGCACTGATGGCTACCTTCCAACCCCGCATCGATGAGTACCCATTGGTAGCACGCAACCCGGATGCCTACGAGGAGCTTCTTAGGCAGTAGGCCGAAGAAGGGAACCCCGAGGAACTAGAGACCAAGTCCGTGGAGTTAGAGCAACAACCACAGAAGAATGAGGAGCTGCAGCACCAGTTGGGAGGACCTGCGCCATGCAGTCCAGAGTTCGATGCACAGTCGCCACCACACAGAAGGACTCGACATAGCACCCTAGCTCACCGCACCACCATCGACCCTAAATGCTAATAGAGATCTAATAGAACGTTTTCAGGTCCAAAACTAGTCTAAGAGTGTCGAGTCTTGTGTGAACCATGTCTTTAAATGCTTGAATGAATTGTCATTATGCTTATGTGTGATTTGGATCTTTGTAATTATTGTGATGAGCGTGGATGAAAGTCCGCAATCATCTAGTATTGGACTAAGGTATAAGGATTTTAATGGGTAGATAGTTGGGTTCCTAACCTTTCCTTTGCACATCATCTATCATCTTTCCTATCGCCTGAGTACCTTATCTTGTCAATGGATTGCTTCTGTTCTTGACACTGGTTCAGACATGACTGTGATTGTGAATGTTGGGATTTTGATTCGTGACAGATGGTTGGGACAAGAGGATCGACGGGTGGTGGCAATCAGAACCAGAACCAGAACCAGAACCAGCCACCCACCATGGAGGATCTGGTCCGCTTGCAGACACAGACGATGCAACAGTTGACCCAGGCCATAGCTTTGATGCAGCAGAACCTGCAGAATCCACCTGTTCAGCCACCTCCCCAGCCCATCCGGGACAAGAGGGGAGAATTCTTGAAGGGGCGCCCGCCAAAGTTCTCCCGCGCCAAGGACCCGATGGAAGCTGAAGACTGGATCAAGGCAGTGGAGAGACAGCTCGACATTGCTCAGTGCGATGACAGGGAGAAGGTGCTCTACGCCTCTGGACAGTTTGAAGGAGCCGCTCTCGACTGGTGGGTGGCATACCAATATGCGCAACCCGATCGCAACCAGATCACCTGGCAGCAGTTCAGTGACGACTTCCGTGCTCACCATGTGCCTGAGGGACTGACGGTCCTTAAGAAGAAGGAGTTCCTAGCCCTGACGCAGGAAGGAATGAGTGTCACTGCCTATCGTGACAAGTTCCTCGAGCTGGCCCGCTACGCACCAGATGAGGTGTCGACAGACGAGAAGAGGAAGACTCGCTTTCGGAATGGACTCCAGGATGTTTTACAGCTGCAGTTGATGTGCATCACCTTCCCAACCTTCGGCGGACTGGTCGATGGTGCTCTGATGGTGGAGCACAAGCGCCGTGAGATTGAGGACAAGAAGAGAAAGTTCATGAACCAGCAATCTGGCAGCAACGTCCGCTCCCGCTACAACCCCCAGCAGGTGAATCAGCAGCGCACTCAGGGACAGTCAAGCCTTCAGAACCGCGGCCAGAACCAGCAACGTCCCAAGTATCCACTACCACAGCAGCAACAGCAGCGCTACCAGAACGTGCAGCAAAACACTCAGGCTTCGCGCACCACCTAGGCTAACACCATTCCTGTCGGCCCAAGGGCGTGCTACCACTATGGAGAACAGGGACATTACGCTAACTCTTGTCCCCGGAGGGTCCAGAACTCCACCGGTCAGAACAACAACCAGAAGGCAGGACCACAACCAGCTCAGAATGGGAATCAGCAGCAGGCACAGGGAAACCGTGGCCAACAGAACTACGCCAAGGGCAAGCTCAACCATGTGGGAGCAGAAACTGCAGAAGGAGCCACAGATGTGGTAGTCGGTACGTTTCCGGTCAACTCACAACCTGCTACAGTTTTGTTCGATTCTGGAGCTTCGCATGCTTTTATATCTGCTGATTTTGTGAAAAAGAACTTGATGCTTATGCGACCTATGGGGAACACTATGTTAGTTAACTCACCAGGGGGAGAACTTCGGCCACATTACGTTGTCCTAATGTAGCAGTTAACATAAGGGGGGTAGACTTCTTAGCACAGCCTATAGTCCTAAATTCTATCGGGATGGATCTGATTTTGGGAATGAGCTGGCTAGCAAAGTACGATGCCGTCATACAGTGTTCTAAGCGTGCAGTTCAGTTAGTGGCTCCATCAGGGGAGAAGATTGAGTATCAAGCAACCAAATCCACAGAGCCTGGTCAGGTCAATCAGGCTGAAGGCACAAGTTGAAGGACATTCGAGTGGTGAACGAGTATCCAGAGGTGTCCCAGATGAATTGCCAGGTATGCCTCCGGAACGTGAAGTTGAATTTGTTATTGAACTTATGCCTGGCACAGCACCCATAGCTAAAAGACCATATAGAATGGGGGTAAAAGAATTAAAGAAACTTAAAGAGGAATTGAGGGCCTTACTAGCTAAGGGGTATATTCGTCCTAGCTCTTCGCCTTGGGGAGCTCCAGTGTTGTTCGTTGATAAGAAAGACGGGACGCAGAGGATGTGCATAGACTATCGAGCCCTCAATGAGGTCACCATCAAGAACAAGTACCCACTGCCAAGGATCGATGATCTCTTTGACCAATTGAGGGGAGCTTGTGTGTTCTCGAAGATCGATCTCAGATCGGGCTATCATCAGATGAGAATTCGGGTGACGGACATCCCTAAGACAACTTTCACTACCCGATATGGTTTTTATGAGTTCACAGTTATGTCCTTTGGATTGACTAATGCACCGGCCTACTTCATGTATTTGATGAACAGCGTGTTCATGGATTATCTTGACAAGTTCGTCGTGGTGTTCATCGATGATATTCTGGTTTTCTCCAAGAATGAGGAAGAGCATGAGGAACATTTGAGGTTAGTAATGCAGAGACTCCGAGAACATCAGTTGTATGCTAAGTTGAGCAAATGTGAATTCTGGCTGAAGGAGGTATCATTCTTGGGCCATGTGTTGTCAAATGGAGGTGTCGCAGTTGATCCGAAGAAGGTCAGGGATGTTCTCAACTGGATTCCACCGTAGAATGTCAGTGAGATCAGGAGTTTTCTCGGAATGGCAGGCTACTATCGGCGTTTTATTGAGGGATTCTCCAAGATTGCCAAGCCCTTGACATCATTGCTAGGGAAGAATGCCAAGTTCGTGTGGACACCGCAGTGCCAAGCTAGCTTCGAGGAGTTGAAGAAAAGGCTGACCACTGCACCAGTATTGGTACTGCCAGATGTTACTAAGAGTTTTTCAGTATATTGTGATGCGTCTCGTCAAGGATTGGGATGTGTACTCATGCAGGAGGGTAAAGTTGTGGCATATGCATCCAGACAGTTGAGGAGACATGAGCTGAACTATCCAACACATGATCTGGAATTGGCAGCCGTGGTACACGCGTTGAAGATCTGGAGGCATTATTTGATTGGACACAATTGCGACATCTATACCGACCACAAGAGCCTTAAGTATGTGTTCACACAATCCGAGTTGAATATGAGGCAACGTCGTTGGCTTGAGAAGATCAATGACTTTGAACTGGAAATTCATTACCATCCAGGGAAGGCTAATTTGGTGGCTGATGCTTTGAGTAGAAAGAGCCATGCGAATGTGCTGACGAGACAGAATTTGCCGAAAGAACTTAGTTGGGAATTTGAACGCTTGAACTTGGGTATGGTAGCCAACGTAACCGAGCTAGAACTGGAACCAACTCTTAAACAGGAGATCCGAAAAGGTCAATTGGAGGATGAGGAAATCAAGGAATTGATAAAGAAGGTTGGGACAGATAAAGCGCCAGGATTCCGATTGGATGATCAAGGTACATTGTGGTATGGTAACAGAATAGTGGTGCCGGATCAGCAGCATATCAAGGATGTTATCTTACGGGAGGCGCACGAGTCAGCATATTCCATTCACCCGGGAAGTACCAAGATGTACTTGGATCTCAAGGAAAGATTTTGGTGGTATGGTTTGAAGCGCGATGTTGCAGCACACGTAGCTCTTTGCGACGTATGCCAGAGAGTCAAGGCCGAACATCAGAGACCGGCAGGTTTGCTTCAGCCTATGAAGATACCAGAATGGAAATGGGAAGAAGTGGGTATGGATTTTATAACAGGACTGCCCCGCACTCAGAAAGGTTATGACTCTATATGGGTGATAGTGGACCGTTTGACGAAGGTGGCTCACTTTATTCCGGTAAAGACCACATATTCCGGTGCCAAACTAGCAGAGTTGTATATGGAGCGGATTGTATGTTTGCATGGGGTACCGAAGAAGATAGTGTCTGACCGAGGCAGTCAGTTTACGTCGCACTTTTGGCGCAAGTTACATGAGTCCATGGATACTAAGCTTCACTTCAGTTCCGCTTACCATCCGCAGACCGACGGTCAGACCGAGAGGACAAATCAGATACTGGAGGATATGTTGAGGGCATGTGCATTACAGTATGGGAGTAGTTGGGAGAAGAGTTTGTGTTATGCAAAGTTCTCGTACAACAACAGCTACCAACAGAGTCTCAAGATGTCACCATTTGAGGCGTTGTATGGAAGGAGGTGCAGGACACCGTTGTTTTGGAATCAGACCGGAAAAGGTAAAGTATTTGGACCTGAGGTCTTGAAGCAGGCAGAAGAACAAGTGCAAGTTATCAGGCAGAATTTGAGAACAGCACAGACACGGCAGAAAAGTTATGCAGATGTAAGGCGTCGAGATCTCAGCTTCGAAATTGGCGACTTCGTCTATCTTAAGGTGTCACCAATGAGAGGTGTGAAGAGATTCAATGTTAAAGGCAAGCTAGCACCTCGCTACATTGGACCTTTCAAGATCATGGAACGAAGAGGTGAAGTGGCTTATCAGTTAGAGTTACCAGAAAAACTGGCAGGAGTGCATGATGTGTTCCATGTGTCACAACTGAAGAAGTGTTTACGGGTGCCAGAGGAACAGATTCCGTTGGAGGAGTTGAATATGCAGGAGGACCTTACTTACGAGGAGTATCCGGTTAAGATTTTAGAGGAGTCTGAGAGGGTCACCAGGAACAAGGTGATACGCATGTGCAAGGTTCGGTGGAATCGTCATACAGAGGATGAGGCGACCTGGGAACGGGAGGATGATCTCAAGGCAGAATATCCACATCTCTTCCAATCTATGCCCGAATCTCGGGGACGAGATTCATCTTAAGGGGGGTAGGTTTGTAACACCCTAAAAATGCCCTATTTAAAATTTAGTAATATGGGGAAATAAAATATGGGGAAATAAAATTTTGAATAAATAAAAGAAAATATAGGAAATAGAAACATTATGGTTGCATTCATGCTGGTGCATTTGTTTTTGAATGTTGAATTCAAATTTGAATTTGAATTTGAATTCAAATAAGTGTTTGAATAAAAGAAAAACCTTTTGTTTTTCTCTCTTTTTCCTTCTTCCTTTTCAGCCCAGCAGCCCAGCTCTTTTCCTCTTTCTCGTGGCCCATCTTCTCTCTTCTTTTCGCGCGGCCCAGCTCCCTCCCTTTCCTCCTTTTCCCGCGGCCCACCAGCAGCTCGGCCAGCCCAACTGCGCAGGCTAGCAGCAGCCCGCTCCGCGCCCCCTCTCTCTCGCTGAGCCGCAGACAGCCTGGTCCCACCTGTCAGCGCTCTCTTCTTCTCCGTCTGAGTCGCTGACCGCCTGGGCCCGCATGTCAGCGTCGTCTCCTACCTCCAGCCTAGCCGAGCAGGACACCGCGCCGCCGTGCCGCGCCCGGACTCCCCGGCTTGGAGCGCACGCCGAGGGCGCCTAGCCCCTATATAAGCCGCCACCAAGCCCCGTGATCCCTTTGCCTCAAACCCTAGCCACCAATCGAGCTGCGCAGCGCCGCCGTCGCTCAAACCCTAGAGCTTGAGCCGCCGTCGCTAACCCGCCGCCTCGCCACTCCATTGTCGCCGAGAGCCTGTCCAAGAGCTTCGCCGCGAGGTAAGCAACACGCCACGCCCAAAAGCCCTCTTTTTCCCCGTTCTGCAGTACACGCACGCGCTCGTCGGAGCTCTCCACCCGCCACCGCTCGTCGCCGGCCTCCACCAATGCCCAACCTTCGAGTAGAACCCCAAAAATCGACTCCCCGTCGTCTCCTCTACCTCTAGGACCAAACGCGGCAAGTTTTGGAGCACCGTATGTGACATCTCTGATGTAAAAGGATTAAAAGCACACTTAAAACAACTGCAAAAGGGAATTATGGGTTGGAATCCAAAAATCCATCAAAAATTCAAATTTGAAATTCAAAAACAAAGGTTGTTTGACACCCAACTGAAAACTCAAGAATTTTGTACTAAACTTGAAAATCTCCAAAAATAAAAGTTGTTTGTCATCACAAATAAGGCCTAGTCACTGTTTGGAACATTTGAAAATTTTGTAGTTTAGTCCCTCAAAAACTCAAAAAACTAATCTGAACACCTTTTTGACATTGGGTTGTTTGAGCTCGAAAAACTTGAAATTTCAGGTTCATCCCAAAAAGAAGGTTGTGTCCCATCTCTCAAACTCCAACTTTTATATTCACACTTTTTCAAGTTCAGTTCAAATTTTTTGAGAAAATTCGAGTGGAAAACAGGAGCTCCACGGGCGCCAACAGTGGCCCTGGCGCGCCCCTGCTCCGGTCGGGCGTCGGCCGCCACGTGGCCGGCGAGCGGCGGAGGCCGCGCCGAGCTGGCCGAGCCACGGCATCAGGTGGCGCTTGTCGCCTTGTGCTTGTCCAACCTCTCCCGAGCCGTCACCTCGCCGTCGTTCGCTCGCTTCACCTCGCGCCACGCGAACGCCATCATGGCGGTCGGGCGCCGCCGTGGCCGCGCGCTCGCGCGCGCATCGCGCAGAGCCGCCTCGCGCGATTCTCCTCCCCGCGCCACGCCAAGACGCTCTGCAGGAGATCTTCCACTGCTCCACGCCACAATCCTCCTCGTCCAACCCCGCACTCGCGCTCTGCTCGAGCTCAGCGCATCAATGGCGCGTCACGTCGGCCATTACTCCTCGCGCACGCTCCCGAGGCTGCACGACCCCGCTCTCGCGTGCCCAAGCACCCCACCGAGCCACTCACACACTCCACTAGCTCGCGCACTTCTCCAGTTCGTCTCCTCACGCCTCGCTCCGTCGTCTTCAACCTTGCGACGCGCGGACCGAGCCGAGCTTTGAGACCAAATTCGCCCTACACTCTCCCCCATTCCCAAATTCCTCGCACACGAAGCTAGACCCCTTCACTAGCCTCCCATTCCCCCACTCCTCTCGAGCTATCATCGCTTCTTCGGCGACAAATCGAGATTTCCCCCAATCTCCATTTTTCGGCCGCTGGAGCACCCTCACGTCGAGACCCCACTTCAAGCCGTCCCCGAGGTCAACCGAGCACGCCAACAGCTTCCCCGAGCTCCACTGGTGCTCTAGGACCCCTTCAACCTCGGAGAACGCCACCGACCTCACCGGCGTAGAAGCCGCGGCGACCGCGCCGCCACTGCATCGCCGTCGGCCATCTTCCGAGCATCCCCCGGCCTCCCAACCGTCACCAATCGACTCGTGGTGAGCCCCTGGTGCTTTTCCCCCACTTCCCCGACCCTAGCTCGCCGTCGTTTGGCCGGCGCAACTCCGGCGATGACCCGAGGACCTTTCTTCATCGTCTTCGTTTTTCTAGGGTCCTCTGCGCAAAAGTTAGGGACTTGTTCGTAAGTTTTTGAAAGTTCTAGGGTTTACAGCGTAAAAAGATTCTTAAACCTAGATCTATTTTTCCCGAATCTTGTAAAATCCACTAAAAATCGTACAAAAATCAGAAAAATGCACAAAAATACTCCCTGGACTCGTGAGATTATAAACTCCAATCTCCTTCAAGCATGTATATACTTTTGGTGAACCAAGTTTGAATTAAAATTCAATTTGTGAATTTAGAAACTTGTGCACCATTTCAAATACAAAGCTCTGCTAGGGTTGATCTTTGGATATGTTGTTTGTAGTGACTTTGGACACCTTATGTCCAAAGGGGACCTAAAAATATGGACTTTAGCTTCAGTTATAAATTAAAAGGTGTTTCCTGTCTTTTTGTAGTCCAAAAATTGTTAAAAATAATCTGTGCAGGGAAAATCACCATTTTTCTCCAGAGACCTAAAAACTTGTTTGCACATCTTTTTAAAATGCCAAACTTAATTTTTGCTCTGTTTAAAATAGCAAATAAATAGATATGTGTTTTTAGATAGAAATTTATTGAGGACTGTCCAAGGGTTATTTTGAGCCACCACTTGGCCAGAGCCCTCCTCATGCTTATGACTAGCTCTGGTAGGAAGATTTCCTGATTTAGATGTATTTTCAATTTTATATGAATTTATTTCATTTATGCAGGCAGCAGATTGTACTAATTTTAATAAATTTTGTGTAGCTCAGATTTAGCTAAATTTTGGAGTGTGCTTAGCTCTTATACTCCAGTAGCTGTCATAAAGTTTATAGATAAAAATGATGAACAGAAAAGGAGACACAAAAATGAGAAGAAATTAAGGTGGAAATTGAGTTATATAAAAGAATAGAGCTTTTTGATAATTAAATAAGATATAGCATGGAAAGGTTTAAAATTCAGAACAGCACCTTATCTTCAAAATAATAAATTGAAATTCTTTTATATATGTACACAATCACCATCAGAGTGGTATAAAAATTCTCCACACACCCCTCTTCTAATTTTATGAAAAAGAGAGTAGTACTCAAGCATGTCTAGGTGAATATGGCCTTCAAGGCCTTAGTTTTGGAATCAATAGGCAGCCACCTTAAGTTATGCATCTCATGTAGAAGGCGTTATTCCGGACGGCACCTACCATCTCATCCCCGCCGACGGAGAAGGAATCCCGGAGGGAGGTGCCAACGAAGTAGAAGTCAACCCGGAGGCTAACCCCCAACTAGAGCAAGAAGGCAAGCCCCGGAGCACAACCTAACCTTTACAAATTATGCATTTATGAATTCCCTATGCTTGTGCATTTACGTTTCAAGGAGTTGATTGAATACCTTAGCTGCACATTTCTAGTACCTATGACTTGCAACACTAGTATGAAAGGATCGATAGGGCAATGCTTTAGGTCTGTTACAAGTCGAGTGATTTCCTGTCACTCGCGAGACATAGGAGTTGCTTGTCTTTACTTATGTTGGAATCATAAGGATTGACGGGCGGGATGGCAGATGTAGATCTCCCGTCCGTGTATGATAATTGATTTAAGGTCGAAACGTGTGGTTGAGTGTGTCAAGTTTTTGAATGTACCACATGCATGCCGATATATGGTAATCGGTAAGCCCGGTACCAGATTGAAGCAGCTAGGGCCGATAGCCATCTCTCCTTGGAAATTTTTGTTTCCCCTGCCGTACACTTGTGGATATATGCGTGAGACTGTGAGTGAAGCAGTAAACCTTTATCCTAAGAAAGTGGACCCGGTTCCGAATTGTGGATCGATGGGAAAGGTTGGGAAGTGCTTGTACCTTTTATAGCAAGCATTATCCGTGTGTGTTGGGTTTCCCCTGGCCAGGTAGCAAAAATTCGGTTCGAACTGTCCGCTTCTCGTGGTTAATGAGACTGCTTGACCGCCTTGCTGAATTGAGTAACAAGTGGAACTATGAGATTGATGAACTTGTTGTATGAAATAAATTGTATTGCATCACTTGTATGATTAGACAGGATGCTAATCTAGAATGGTTAAATCTACTAGAATATAATGCTAAAACATGAAAGCAAGGACCTACTCTTAGTTGCATTTTGGCAAACAAACCCACCAGCCAAAAGCCTCTCATGTCTAGATGTCGGTGATGTAGTTGTCACCCGACGGGTAAGCCTTGCTGAGTATTAGTATACTCAGCCTTGCTTGTGGCATTTATTTACAGGTACAATGTTGGATGTGGCAGTCGATGCCCTGACTTGGCCTACCCAGGTTCCCCCTGGATGGCACATCGAATGGGTTCCGTCCTCTGCCGAGGAACGGGAGGAGTAGCATCGTGGCAGGCTTCATCATGGTGTTACTTGTGTCGTCGTTAGATTTTATTCCGCTGCAATGAACTTTTATTTCCGCTGCAATGAACCTGATACTCTGATTTAAATTCGAACTTGGTCTGTAATAACTTTGAGATACTATTTGTGTATGTTAATTTGTGGAATGTTGTAATCTCTGGAACTCACCTTCGTGTGGGCGTGCTGTTGTTTCGATCGAGAAAAGTATGTGGTTTAATCGGGTTTAATCCGACGGCGCTCCAGCTTATTCCGGATTAAGTGCCTGACTACTTGCTTAGTGGTCCCGAGGTACTTAACTTGGAATAATTTCGGAGTGGTCCGCCACAGCTGGTATCAGAGCCGAAACAGCGCACCGGAGAAAGCAACAAGCCTTAAATAAACATTTTTGAATAAAATTTCCAACTCGTACTTCCATCGCGCTTTGCGAAGGAAGGTTATTTTAGGACCGCTAAGGATGTTACCTAGAGCGTGAAGCCTATGTGGGTTAAGGGATCACGGTATGATAGGTGGCCAATAATATATTATACTGACTTCCAGCACATTTCATTCTGTCATTTACTTTACGCAATGGTGGGCGCAAGGTACGGCGATTGCTGTAACGTACCACGGCACTATATGAAAATATAGTGGCGGCACATAGTCAATACGCCATCACGGCGTATGAAACTAGAATAGCATGGTGGGCGCAAGGTAGGGCGATTGCTGTAGCGTACCACGGCATCATATGCGAATATGATGGCGGCACAAAGTTAATACGCTATCTCATGAGCGTATGAAATTGTCAATATGTTGCCTTGGTGACATATGAACATTGCCCGTTCAATGTTAAACGTTCGGGTGCCACCTCTATAGTGGGTGGTAATGAATGGAGACGCTTTCGTGAGTGCTGGCACGAAAGGTTGATTATATATGCTCTGGAATGGAATTTTCTGCAGGTACACTAACCACGATTCCGTATGATGAAACGGTTAGAAAAGTTCGGCTAGTTAATATAGGGAGAGACGGATATTGCCTAGCCACCGGCACTAACTTTGTAGGCCAAAAGTTTATTGGCATGTGTGTTGGCGAGAACGAATAGGCCGCTCATGCATTGCATTCACTGAAATAATGTTGAACTTTAACACGTGACCAATCAAACCGCCGTCAAAGTTTAAATCACAACCCCAAATTTCTGCCGAAACCAATCTGTTTGCACCAGTGTTTCGAAACTGAAAACGTTGTCAAATGAGAAAGTGTTCAACATGAAAGTTGTCATAAATGTTATGAAGTTTATTCTGTAGAAATTTCAACGAAAATGGTTCAGTAGAACTGGAGTTATGCTAAAAATGGTAACCCCCCTTCTGCTGGAAATTTCTGGGAACAGTGAGATAAAAATTGAATTTTTACACCATCTTAATGACAGTTTCTGCTCAAACCTCCAACATGAAACTTGTTTGGAATTACTTAACCAATGTCCTGGCCAAATTTGAGAATTTTTGAGCTTGTAGATTTTGAGTTTTGTAATTTTTACTACGCTGTCCAGAATCTGTTTTGTTTTTCCTTGGCGCTAACCGGTTCTCACCCTTGCCCTTTTTCTTTTGGTTCAGAATGGACGCTCACGCTGACTTGGCCAGCTACCCCAACGATGTGTCCTTTTCAGATTGCCTAGGATGGGAAGGTTTCCCTAGCATTCTGTGGTCGGTTTTGCAGGCGCTCGACTACCCTACACCGCCACAATATGAGAGAACCCTCATCCGAGACCGTGGTGTGACCCGTTCTCGTGTGCGTTTGGTGGTGTATCGCCATCCACCATGTCCTAGCTCCCCCACTTGGAGTGTGGAAGTTCATGGACACCACATGGAGACGACTTGTGAGCTAGTTGCCTTGAATGGCATCAGTTCTTTTTGTGCTCAGAACCAGGATTTGGTGGAGCACCAGTTGCTTGGGCTGTTTCCACCGACTCAGCCGGATGATCCCCACTGGATGAGACGCTACCTTAGCTCCCCTTTGAGGATGGCGGAAAATCCCGTCGCTGCAGCTGCATTGATGATGAGGTGGATCCGAGCTTACCACCGTTTGCAGGCACTTCTAGGACGGTCGCAGAGCGAAATGCCCAATCTTGCTATGGACATGTCCGCCCGTGCCCGTGACATTGGGGTTGAGAGGACCTCATTGTCCATTGAGGTGAGCACAAGAGATGCCATGATTGCTGATTTGGAGAGGCAATTGAATGACCTCCACATTGCGCACAACAACGTCCAAAATGAGCTAGCCCAAACTAGAGAAGAACTTGAGGAGGTACATGGTACTTTGGAGCATGCTAATGCCATGCTAGCCGCCCATGATGTTCAGCACCTTCTTGAGCAAGAGGGAGAGAAAGGTGAAGGAGAGGCCCCTGATTCCGACATGGACACCGAGGATGACATGCCGCCCCTTCCAGCTCCACCATCACCTATGGGCAGCGAGGCTACCGCTAACAACTTAGATGATTTCTAGAAGTGATAGCGGCAAGATTACTCCTCCGCTAGGCCTAAATTTTGGCTTCATGTTGTAATAGGCTAGATGGAGTTGAGCTCCCCTTTTATCTTTTGAGACAATGTAATTTAATGGTGTGGTTGTGTGATCAAAACTTGATGGAAGTTGTAATGGCTGTGTAGAAGACATTCTGCAGCTAACTTGGTTTTTATGATTGATGGGTTTTCTATTCATTTATGGGCTGTGATGTGAACTACAAAGTTGTTTGGAATTTGTCAAACGAACTGATCGCCAAATTTCAGCCCTATTGGTTAAACGGAATAAAAATGGCAATCAAAACACTACAGCTCGGCCTGCTGAAAAACAGCAAACGCAGAGAGCTAAAGATTGGATTTTTCGGCTTAGCTCCAGTACGAATTCGATTCTGAGCCAAATACGAAAGTTGTAGAGCATGGAATTTTTGAGCTACTGACCGAATTGGAGCATTTGACTTGCTTCCTGTCGGGAGATATGATTTTCCTTCCGAACTGCGTGCTGACATGTCATTCCTACGCAGTAAACTTCAATATATTGTCATGTTCTATCTTGTCATCATTGTGCAAGTTTATGAAATGTGGCTAATACAAGTACCTACTGCAGATGGCAATCACCCGCAGTGGTCATGACGCTAGTGGCTCCAATGCTAACCAGCAAGGGCCAGAGGGGCAGCAACAGCCGCCACCGCCTCCTCCACCGCAGCAACCTCCGACGTGGCAGCAGATGTATGCTATGCAGACGGAGATTCTACGGAACTTGCAGCATCAGCAACAAATGATGCAACAGCAGATGCTACAGCAGGGAGGTCAACGGGCTCCTCAGCCTCAAGTGGCCCGATATGAGGATTTTCTGGCTACACACCCACCGATATTCTCAAGAGCCGATGAGCCCCTGGAGGCCGATACATGGATTCGAGCCGTCGAGTCCAAGTTCACCATCCTGGCGACGCCTTGCACTTCCAACCGCAAGGTAGTGTTCGTGGCGCAGCAGCTCCGCGGCCTAGCTCTCCTATGGTGGGAGAACTACCTGGCCCTGCAGCAAGAGGGTCATGTGGTTGAATGGGATGAGTTCAAGGCTGCGTTCAAGGCTCATCATATTCCTGCCGGTTTGGTAGAGCGGAAGTTGAATGAATTTCTGGCTCTGACCCAGGGTACCCGTACAGTGCTCCAATACGCCCAGGCCTTCAATGGTCTATGCCCATATGCGGGTCATCACGCCGACTCTGACGTGAAGAAGCTGGAGAGGTTCCGACGTGGCCTTAACACCAAGTTGAAAGCTCAATTGGCTACCACCCGTGATGCCACATATGGCGATCTCGTAAACCTCGCCATTGCCCAAGAAGACGCCAACATGGTGCACAAGGCGGAAAAGAAGAGGAAAGCTCCCGCTGGACCTTCGAGCGCGCAACCGCCGAGATTCCGCTTGGTTCCCCCGGCTGCACCACAAGGACAGTCCAGGGCACCTCAGGGAGGTGGATGGGTTGCAAGGCCGCCACAGCCTAATGCGCCCCGTTTCCCTCCACCGCCGCAGCAGCAACCAGCGCCAAGACAGAATGCACAACAGCCAGCTCGCCCTGGAGCCGGTTATCAATGCTTCAAGTGTGGAAGTAAAAATCACTTTATCAAGGATTGCCCGCAGAACAAGCAGCAGAACCAGCGCCCGGGAAACCAGCAAAACAAGGGCAAACAGCAGCAGCTGCTGCAGGTCCGACAAGGACGGCTCAACTACACCACTTTGGCCGACCTACCCGAGGGAGCCCCAGACATGACTGGTACCTTCCCTATCTGCACTCAACCTGCTGTGATATTGTTTGATTCCGGGGCAACACATAGTTTTATAAGCACAAGATTTCATGTGAAATGTGGATTAAAATCTTACCATACCAAATCATCATATGTGATATCAACTGCGGGAGGTAAAATTGCATCCAACCAAGTCACCCGAAAAGTTCCAATCAGGCTGGGAAGTAAAACATTTCCTACTGATTTAATTCTACTTGGTATGGAAGGGATTGACATTGTGTTGGGAGCCAATTGGATGACTCAACATAAGGTTGTGCTAGATGTTGCGGAACGAATTGTTGAAATAAACTCGCCTACGCATGGCCCTAGTGTGCTATATCTGCCACAGCGGACTTGCGTCAATGCGTGTGCTTATACAATGGTAGAAACGCAACTAAAGGACATTCCGGTGGTATGTGAGTATGCCGATGTTTTTCCGGATGACTTACCTGGGATGCCGCCGGATAGGGACATTGAATTTGTTATCGAACTTCAACCTGGCACATCACCTATATCAAAGAGACCCTATAGAATGCCACCCAATGAATTGGCCGAATTAAAAATTCAACTCCAAGAACTGCTAGACAAGGGTTTCATACGTCCAAGTGTGTCACCTTGGGGATGTCCTTCCCTCTTTGTGAAGAAGAAGGACCATTCTTTGAGGTTGTGTATCGATTCCCGGCCTCTCAATGCGGTGACTATTAAAAAAAAGTACCCACTCCCCCGTATTGATGTCCTGTTTGACCAACTAGCTGGCGCCAGAGTGTTCTCCAAGATTGACCTTCGCTCTGGCTATCATCAAATAAAAATCAGACCTTGTGACATCCCAAAGACTGCCTTTTCTACACGTTACGGACTTTATGAATTCTTGGTCATGTCATTTGGACTCACTAATGCCCCCGCCTATTTCATGTATCTTATGAATTCGGTCTTCATGTCAGAACTAGACAAGTTTGTGGTGGTTTTCATTGACGACATTCTTATGTATTCTAAGAATGAGGAAGAGCATGCCGAGCACCTTCGCATTGTTCTTCAAAGGTTGCGAGACCACCAACTCTATGCCAAGTTCTCAAAATGTGAATTCTGGCTAGAGAGCGTGAAATTCTTAGGTCACACGGTTTCCAAGGATGGTATATCCGTGGATCCAACCAAAGTGCAAGAGGTGCTAGATTGGCAACCACCTACGTCTGTCCACGAGATTCGGAGTTTTCTGGGTTTAGCCGGGTACTATCACCGTTTTATTCCGGACTTTTCTCGGATTGCGAAACCCATGACCGAACTCTTAAAGAAGGGAGTCAAATTTGAGTGGAATGACAAATGTGATGAAGCTTTCCACACCTTGCGAAGACATTTAACTTCAGCCCCAGTTTTAGCTCAGCCCGATTGCACCAAGCCCTATGATGTCTATTGTGATGCATCAGGCACCGGACTTGGCTGTGTCCTCATGCAAGAGAACCGAGTCATTGCTTATGCTTCTCGAGCACTTCGGCCTCATGAGCAAAACTACCCCACGCATGATCTTGAGTTAGCAGCGGTTATTCATGCCCTCAAGATGAGGAGACACTATTTGATGGGTGTTCCATGCAACATATACACAGACCACAAGAGCCTCAAATATGTCTTCACTCAGGCACATTTGAATATGAGACAGCGGAGATGGTTGGAGTTAGCAAAGGACTATGACCTTAGTATGCATTATCACCCCGGGAAGGCTAATGTGGTCGCGGATGCACTAAGCCGCAAGGCTCATTGTCATTGTCTTTCCGTGGAGTCCTACGCTGACACCTTGTGCCATGAAATGGCAAAGCTCAACTTAGAGATTGTTCCACACGGGTACTTCAATCATATTGCAGCTGAACCAACCTTGCACGATCAGATTGTTGTAGCCCAATTGAATGACACGAAGATTAAGATCCTTAAGAGGAAATTGTCAAAGGAGAAGGTGAAAGACAAGTACAAGTGTTTCCGGCTAGATGGGCAGGGAGTGATGTGGTTTGGACATCGCCTCGTGGTGCCCAAAAACACGGAACTCCGAAGGAAGATTATGGATGAGGCCCATCTCTCCAAATTTTCTATCCATCCCGGTAGCACCAAAATGTATCAAGATTTGAAACAAAACTTTTGGTGGACTCGGATGAAGCGAGAAATTGCCACGTATGTGTCGGAATGTGACACGTGCCAGCGGGTTAAGGCTAGCCACTTGAAGGTGGCAGGCACGCTTCAACCTCTACCTATTCCCTCATGGAAGTGGGAAGATATAAGCATGGACTTCATTGTTGGACTTCCCAGAACCCCTCAGGGGCATGACTCCATTTGCGTAATTGTGGATCGCCTTACCAAGACCGCACATTTTATTCCGGTCAATACCATCTATACCGCTAAGAGGTATGCCGAGATTTATTTGGAACGGATCGTTTGTCTACATGGGGTACCCAAGACGATAATTTCAGATCGTGGTGCTCAGTTCGTAACACGCTTTTGGGAACAATTGCAACTGTCCCTAGGCACTAAACTGATCCGTAGTTCAGCATATCACCCTCAGACCGATGGGCAGACGGAAAGAGTAAATCAAATACTTGAGGATATGCTTCGAGCTTGTGTTATCCATTATGGGAAGAATTGGGAGAAATGTTTATCCTTGGTCGAATTCTCCTATAACAACAGCTACCAAGCGAGTCTTAAAATGGCACCTTTCGAAGCCTTATATGGTAGAAGATGTCGGACCCCGTTGTGTTGGTCCCAGGCAGGCGAGAGGTATACCTATGGCCCTGACCTTGTAAAGGAAGCGGAAGAAAAGGTTAGGATAATCCGCGAAAATTTGAGAACTGCCCAGTCACGGCAAAAGAGTTACCTTGACCAACGGCGGAAGCCACTTCAATTTGAAGCCGGCGACCACGTGTATCTCAAGGTCTCCCCGACCAAGGGTGTGCAAAGATTTGGATTAAAAGGAAAACTTGCACCTCGTTACATCGGCCCATATGAAATTACTCAACAATGTGGACCGGTAGCCTACCGTGTGAAGCTTCCCGAGAAACTCTCAGCAGTGCACGACGTATTCCACGTTTCCCAACTCAAGAGGTGTCTTCGTGTTCCGACCGAAGTTGTTGAACAAGAAGAACTCTCGGTTGAACCGGATCTCTCCTATGATGAGCATCCCGTTAAAATCCTCGATGAGAAAGAGAGACAAACACGAAGGAAAGGAGTGAAAATGTACAAAATTCAGTGGAGTCATCACTCCGAAGATGAAGCCACATGGGAAACCAAGGACTATCTTAAGAAAAACTTCCCCGACATCCTGTCGTAAGCCAAGGTACTTTTCCCGCCTTATCCCTAAGTTTAATCGAATCTCGGGACGAGATTCCTTTTAAGAGGGGTAGACTGTGACATCTCTGATGTAAAAGGATTAAAAGCACACTTAAAACAAGTGCAAAAGGGAATTATGGGTTGGAATCCAAAAATCCATCAAAAATTCAAATTTGAAATTCAAAAACAAAGGTTGTTTGACACCCAACTGAAAACTCAAGAATTTTGTACTAAACTGGAAAATCTCCAAAAATAAAAGTTGTTTGTCATCACAAATAAGGCCTAGTCACTGTTTGGAACATTTGAAAATTTTGCAGTTTAGTCCCTCAAAAACTTGAAAAACCAATCTGAACACCTTTTTGAAATTGGGTTGTTTGAGCTCGAAAAACTTGAAATTTCAGGTTCATCCCAAAAAGAAGGTTGTGCCCCATCTCTCAAACTCCAACTTTTATTTTCACACTTTTTCATGTTCAGTTCAAATTTTTGGAGAAAGTTCAAGTGGAAAACAGGAGCTCCACTGGCGCCAACAGTGGCCCTGGCGCGCCCCTGCTCCGGCCGGGCGTCGGCCGCCATGTTGTGGCGGTCCACTCCGAAATTATTCCAAGTTAAGTACCACGGGACCACTAATCGAGTAGTCGGGCACTTAATCCGGAATAAGCTGGAGCGCCGTCGGATTAAACCCGATTAACCACTTACTTTTCTCGATCGAAACAACAGCACGCCCACACGGAGGTGAGTTCCAGAGATTACAACATTCCACAAATTTAACATACACAAATAGTATCTCAAAGTTATTACAAACCAAGTTCGAATTTAAATCAGAATATCAGGTTCATTGCAGCAGAAAATAAAAAGTTCATTACAGCGGATGACAAACTAACGACGATACAAGTAACACCATGCTGAAGCCTGCCACGGTGCTACTCCTCCCGTTCCTCGGCAGAGGACGGAACCCACTCGATGTGCCATCCAGGGGGAACCTGGGTAGGCCAAGTCAAAGCATCGACTGCCACATCCAACATTGTACCTGTAAATCAATGCCACAAGCAAGGCTGAGTATGCTAATACTCAGCAAGGCTTACCCGTCGGGTGAAAACTACATCACCGACATCTAGACAATGAGAGGCTTTTGGCTGGTGGGTTTGTTTGCCAAAAAGCAACTAAGAGTAGGTCCTTGCTTTCAAGTTTTAGCATCATATTCTAGTAGATTTAACCATTCTAGATTAGCATCCTCTCTAAGCATACAAGTGGTGCAATACAATTTAATTCATACAACAAGTTCATCAATCTCATAATTCCACTTGTTACTCAATGCAGCAAGGCGGTCAAGCAGTCTCATTAACCGCGAGAAGCGGACAGTTCGAACCGGATTTTGCTACCTAGCCAGGGGAAACCCAACACACACGGATAGTGCTCGCTATAAAAGGTACGAGCACTTCCCAACCTTTCCCATCGATCCACAATTCGGAACCGGGTCCATTTCCTTAGGATAAAGGTTTACTGCTTCACTCACAGTCTCACGCATATATCCACAAGTGTACGGCAGGGGAAAACAAAGTTTCCAAGGAGAGATGGCTATCGGCCCTAGCTGCTTCAATCTGGTACCGGGCTTACCGACTCCCATATATCGGCATGCATGTGGTACGTTCAAAAACTTGACACACTCAACCACACGTTTCGACCTTAAATCCATTATCATACACGGACGGGAGATCTACATCTATCACCCCGCCCGTCAATCCTTATGATTCCAACATAAGTAAAGACAAGCAACTCCTATGTCTCGCGAGTGACAGGAAATCACTCGACTTGTAACGGACCTAAAGCAATGCCCTATCGATCCTTTCATACTAGTGTTGCAAGTCATAGGTACTAGGAAATGTGCAGCTAAGGTATTCAATCAACTCCTTGAAACATAAATGCACAAGCATAGAGAATTCATAGATGCATAAATTTTGAAAGTTAGGTCATGCTCCGGGGCTTGCCTTCTTGCTCTAGCTGGGGGTTAGCCTCCGGGTTGGTCGATCCTTCGCTGGCACCTCCCTCCGGGATTCCTTCCTCGTCGGCGGGGATGAGATGGTAGTTGCCGTCCGGAATAACGCCTTCTACATGAGATGCATAACTTATTGGCTGCCTATTGATTCCAAGATTAAGGCCTTGAAGGCCATATTCACCTAGACATGCTTAAGTACTATACTCTTTTTCATAAAATTAGAGGAGGGGTGTGTGGAAAATTTTTATACAACTTTGATGGTGATTGTGTACATATATAAAAGAATTCTATTTCTTATTTGCAAATAGGGTGCTGTTCTGGAATTTTAGATTCTCCTTATTTTATTCTAACTAATTAACAAAAAGGTTTATTCTTTTATATAAATCAATTTCCACCTAGATTCCTTCTCATTTTTGTTTCTCACTTTCTGTTCATCCTTTTTATCTACAAACTTTATGACAGCCACTGGAGTATAAGAGCTAAGCTCACTCCAAAATTTAGCTAAATATGAGCTACATAAAATTTATTAAAATTAATACAATCTGCTGCCTGCAGAAATGAAATAAATTCATATAAAATTGAAAATACATCCAAATCAGGATATTTTCCTACCAAGGCTAGTCATGTGTGCAAGGAGGGTTCTGGCCAAGTGGTGTCTCAAAATAACCCTTGGACAGTCCTCAATAAATTTCTATCCTAAAACACATAACTATTTATTTGCTAGTCTAAACAGAGCAAAAATTAAGTTTTGTATTTTTAACAGATGAGGTAACAAGTTGTTAGGCTTCTGGAGAAAAATGGTGATTTTTCACTGCATGGATTATTTTTAATAATTTCTACACTACAAAAAGACAGAAAACACATTTTAATTCATAACTGAAGCTACACTTCATATTTTTAGGTCCCCGTTGGACACAAGGTGCCCAAAGTCACTACAAACAACATATCCAAAGATCAACCCTAGCGGAGCTCTGGATTTGAAATGGTGCACAAGTTTCAAATTTTACAGTTTGAATTTTAATTCAAAAATGGTTCACCAAAAGTATATACATGCTTAAAGGAGATTGGAGTTTACAATCTCACGAGTCCAGGGAGTATTTTTGTGCATTTTTCTGATTTTTGTACGATTTTTAACGGATTTTACAAGATTCGGGAAAAATTAGATCTAGGGTTAAGAATCTTTTTACGCTGGGGACCCTAGAACTTTCAAAATCTTTCAAACCAGTCCCTGGTTTTTGCGCAGAGGACCCTAGAACTAAAAGGGGAACGCGAACGAGTCCTTGGGCTCGTCGGCGTTGTTACGCCGGCGAAACGACGGCAAACTGGGTCGGGGGATGTTGGGGGAAATGGAGAGGAGCTCACCGCGAGTCGGTTGAGGTAGGTCTCGCGGTCGGAGGTGAAGCGGCGCGGCTCGTCGACGTTGAGCGGCGGCGCGGTCTGCTCCGGCGACGTTGCTGGCGGTCTGCAGTGGTCGAGGCGGTGCGCGGAAAGGCTCGTGAGCTTCACGGGACGATGGTGGAGCTCGTCGTGGGGTTCGTCTGCGGCGGGGATGACCGGGGTATGGGGCTCGACGTGGAGGTGGGGTTCGCGGTGTCAATGGCCGAGCGGTGGGGAAAAGTTTTGATTCGCGGCGAGTGTGGCTCGATTCGAGCTGGGGATTGCTCGAGCAGCTAGCGGGGGGAGTGACCGAGCTGCACTCGCGGGGAATTGGAAAGGGGTGGAGGGATTCGCGGTCGATTCGAGGCTGCGGCGGGGAAGCTCGAGCTCGGCTCAAGGCGTCCCGAGGTGGAAGACGACGGGAGCGAGCGCGGTGAGAGGGAATGGCTAAGTGTGGACTGAGGGGGAAGAGTGTGCGGTGCTCGGGGAAGCGTTTGGGTGCGCTAGCGAGCACTGAGTGGGCTCGGTGGCGTGTGTGCGCGTGCACGGGCCGTCGCGGTCGCCATTGATGGCGCGGCGAGCTCGGGCAGAGCGCGCGCACGGGATAGGGCGTCAAAGATCGTCGCGTGGAGCAGTGGAGATCTTCTACAGGGCTTCTTGGCATGGAGCGGAGAGGAATCTTCAGCGGGGAGGCACTGCGCGACGCCCGACCGCCATGATGGCGACGCCCGACCGCCATGATGGCGCTCCGCGGCGCGAGGCAAAGCGGGCGAACGACGGCGAGGTGACAGCTCGGGAGGGGTTGGACAAGCACAAGGCGACAAGCACCACCCGACGCTGCGGCTCGGCCAGCTCGGCGCGGCCTCCGCCGCTCGCCGGCCACGTGGCGGCCGAGCTCCGGCCAGGCGCAGAGCGCGCCAGGGCCGAGCAGGCAGCCCCGGGGAGCTCCACTGGTACATTTGAATTTTCTCCAAAAATTTGAACTGAACTTGAAAAAGTGTGAAAACAAAAGTTGGAGTTTGAGATGTGGGACACAACTTCCTTTTTGGGGTGAACCTGAAATTTCAAATTTTTCGAGCTCAAACAACCCAAATTCAAAAAGGTGCCCAGAACTGTATTTCAAGTTTTTGAGGGACTAAAATGCAAAATTTTCAAACGTTCCAAACAGTGACTAGGCCTTATTTGTGATGACAAACAACTTTTAATTTTGGAGATTTTCAAGTTTAGCACAAAATTCTTGAGTTTTCAGTTGGGTGTCAAACCACCTTTGTTTTTGAATTTAAGTTTGAATTTTTGATGGATTTTTAAACTTTCAACCCATAAATCCGGGCTTATCACCAGTTGCAGGCACTTTTGGGGCGGTCACAAAGTGAGGCACTTAACCTTGCCATTGATATGTCTATTCGTGCCCGCGACCTTAGGGTAGAGAGGACCTCTTTGTCCATAGAGGTGAGTACCCGGGACGCCATGATTGCAGATTTGGGGAGGCAATTGACCGACCTCCACATAGCGCACAACAATGTCCACAACGAGCTGACCCAAACAAGGGATGAGCTTGAGAACGTGCAGGGTGTCTTGGAGCATGCCAATGCCATGCTAGCTGCCCATGATGCTCAGCACCTTCTTGAGGAGGGTGGAGAGCATGGGGAAGGAGAGGCCCCTGATTCCGACATGGACACAGAGGATGACATGCCACCCCTTCCAGCTCCACCGTCTCCCATGGGCAGCGAGGCTACAGCTAACAACCTAGACGATTTCTAGGACCTTCGGGTGGACAGCCTCAGAGGTTCCGCCTGGTTCCGCCGGCTGCACCACAGGGGCAGCCAAGGGCGCCTCAGGGAGGATGTTGGGTTGCTAGGCCACCATAGCAGGGTGCGCCCCATTTCCCTCTGTCGCCGCAGCAGCAACAGGCGCTCCGTCCTGGAGGTGGCTACCAATGCTTCAAGTGTGGCAGTAACAGTCACTTCATCAAGGACTGCCCACAAAACAAGCCACAGAACCAACGTCCTGGAAATCAGCAAAACCAGGGCAAGCAGCAGCGTGTGCAAGTCAGGCAAAGAAGGCTTAACTACACCACCTTGGCTGACCTACCCGAGGGAGCACCGGATATGACTGGTACCTTCCCTATCCACAACCAACCTGCTGTGATATTGTTTGATTCCAGGGCAACAAATAGTTTTATAAGCACAAGATTTCATGCAAAATGTGGGTTAAAATCTTACCATACCAAATCAGCATATGTGATATCAACAGCGGGAGGTAAAATAGCAACCAACCAAGTCACTCGAAAAGTACCAATCAGGCTGGGTAGTAAAGTGTTTCCTATTGATTTAATTCTGCTTGGGTTGGAAGGGATTGATATTGTGTTAGGGGCAAATTGGATGACTCAACATAAGGTTGTGCTAGATGTTGCTGAACGAGTTGTGGAAATAAACTCGCCTACACATGGCCCTAGTGCACTATATCTGCCACACCAGAATTATGCCAATGCTTGTGCTTACAGCATGGTAGAAACACAACTAAAGGACATTCCGGTGGTATGTGATTATGCAGATGTTTTTCCGGATGACTTACCTGGGATGCCGCCGGATAGGGACATTGAATTTGTGATTGAACTCCAACCTGGCACAGCACCTATATCAAAGAGACCCTATAGGATGCCACCCAATGAATTGGCTGAATTAAAAATTCAACTCCAAGAACTGCTAGACAAGGGTTTCATCCGTCCTAGTGTGTCACCGTGGGGTTGCCCAGCTATCTTTGTGAAGAAGAAGGATCATTCCTTGAGGTTGTGCATTGATTACCGGCCTCTTAATGCGGTGACCATCAAAAACAAGTATCCACTTCCCCGCATTGATGTCCTTTTTGATCAACTAGCTGGCGCCAGAGTGTTCTCTAAGATTGATCTTCGCTCTGGCTATCACCAAATAAAGATTCGACCTTGTGACATTCCCAAGACTGCCTTTTCTACCCGCTACGGACTTTATGAATTCTTGGTCATGTCATTTGGGCTCACAAATGCCCCAGCCTACTTCATGTATCTCATGAATTCGGTTTTCATGTCCGAGCTCGACAAGTTTGTGGTGATTTTCATTGATGACATCCTCATATATTCCAAGAATGAGGAAGAGCATGCCGAGCACCTTCGCATTGTTCTTCAAAGATTGAGAGACCATCAACTCTACGCCAAGTTCTCTAAATGTGAATTCTGGCTAGAAAGTGTGAAATTCTTGGGTCACACAGTTTCCAAGGATGGTATATCTATGGATCCGACCAAAGTGCAAGAGGTGATGGATTGGCAACCACCTACCTCTGTCCATGAGATTCGGAGTTTTCTGGGTTTAGCTGGTTACTATCGCCGCTTCATCCTGGATTTCTCTCGGATTGCTAAACCCATGACCGAACTCTTAAAGAAAGGAGTCAAATTTGAGTGGAGTGACAAATGCGAAGAAGCTTTCCACACTTTGAGAAAACATTTAACTTCAGCCCCAGTTTTAGCTCAACCCGACAGCACCAAGCCCTACGATGTCTATTGCGATGCTTCAGGCACCGGACTTGGCTGCGTTCTTATGCAAGAGATCCGAGTCATTGCTTATGCTTCTCGAGCACTCCGGCCTCATGAGCAAAATTACCCTACGCATGATCTTGAGTTAGCAGCGGTTATTCATGCTCTCAAGATATGGAGACACTATCTAATAGGTGTTCCATGCAACGTATACACCGACCACAAGAGCCTCAAATATGTCTTCACTCAGGCACATTTGAATATGCGGCAGCGAAGATGGATGGAGTTAACAAAGGACTATGACCTTAGTGTGCATTATCACCCCAGGAAGGCTAATGTGGTTGCGGATGCACTAAGCCGCAAGGCTCACTGTCACTACCTTTCCCTGGAGTCCTACGCTGACACCTTGTGCCCTGAAATGGCAAAGCTCAACTTGGAGATTGTTCCTCACGGGTATTTCAACCATATCTCTGTCGAACCCACCTTGCACAATCAGATTGTTGAGGCCCAATTAAATGATGCAAAGATTAAAATCCTCAAGAGGAAATTGGCGAAAGAGAAGGTGAAGGAAAAATATAAATGTTTCCAACTAGATGGGTAGGGAGTGATGTGGTTTGGACATCGGATAGTGGTGCCCAAGAACACTGAACTCCAAAGGAAAATTTTGGATGAAGCTCATCTCTCCAAATTTTCTCTCCATCCCGGTAGCACCAAAATGTACCAAGATCTGAAACAAAACTTTTGGTGGACTAGGATGAAGCGGGAGATTGCCACGTATGTGTCGGAATGTGACACGTGTCAGCGGATAAAGGCTAGCCACTTGAAGGTAGCAGGCACTCTCCAACCTCTACCTATTCCCTCATGGAAGTGGGAAGATATAAGCATGGACTTCATTGTTGGACTTCCCAGAACCCCTCAAGGGCATGACTCCATATGGGTAATTGTGGACCGCCTCACCAAGACCGCACATTTTATTCCAGTCAATACCGCTTATACCGCTAGGAGGTACGCTGAAATCTATTTGGAACGGATCGTTTGTTTACATGGGGTACCCAAGACGATAATTTCAGATCGTGGTACTCAATTTGTGTGCACGCTTTTGGGAACAATTGCAACTATCCCTAGGCACAAAACTGATCCGTAGTTCAGCATATCACCCTCAAACCGATGGGGAGACGGAAAGGGTAAATCAAATACTTGAAGATATGCTTCGAGCTTGTGTTATCCATTATGGGAAGAATTGGGAGAAATGTTTGTCTCTGGCTGAATTCTCTTATAACAACAGCTACCAAGCAAGTCTTAAAATGGCACCTTTCAAAGCCTTGTATGGTAGAAGATGTCGGACACCGTTGTGTTGGTCCCAGGCGGGCGAGAGATACACCTACGGCCCTGACCTTGTGAAGGAAGCAGAAGAAATGATTAGGAACATCCGTGAAAACTTGAGAACCGCACAATCGTGACAAAAGAGTTACTTTGATCAAAGGCGGAAGCCACTTCAGTTCGAAGCCGACGATCATGTGTATCTCAAGGTCTCCCCGACCAAGGGTGTGCCTGTTTGGGTTGAAAGGAAAACTTGCACCTCGCTACATCGGCCCATATGAAATCACTCAACAATGTGGACCGGTAGCGTATAGTGTGAAGCTTCCCGAGAAGCTCTCTGTCGTGCACAATGTATTCCATGTCTCCCAACTCAAGAAATGTCTCCGTGTTCCGACCGAGGTTGTTGAACAAGAAGAACTCTCCGTTGAACCGTATCTTTCCTATGATGAGCATCCCATCAAGATCCTCGATGAGAAGGAGAGACAAACACGAAGAAAAGGAGTTAAAATGTATAAAATTCAGTGGAGTCATCACTCCGAGGATGAAGCCACATGGGAAACCGAGGACTATCTTAAAAAAAACTTCCCCGACATACTTCCTAAGACCAAGGTACCTCTCTCTCTACCATGTTCCTAAGCAATATCGAATCTCGGGGCGAGATTCCTTTTAAGGGGGGTAGGCTGTGACATCCCTGATGTTAAGTGCTCTAAGAACACATTCAAAATAGGATTGATGGGTAGCAATGGTGGAAGCACACAAAATTTGATTACAATTCAAAATCTAAATTCAACTAAAGGCCTTTTTGACACCCAACTGAAATCTCAAGAATTTTGTACTAAACTGAAAAATATCCAAAAACAAAAGTTGTTTTTCATAAAAAATAAGGCCTAGTCACTGCTGGGAACTTTTTCAAATTTTATAGTTAAGCCCCTCAAAAACTCGAAAAACCGTGCTAAATGCCTGTTTGAAAATGGCCTGTTTGAGCTTGAAAAATTTGAAATTTCAGGTTCACCCCAAAAATAAAGTTGTGTCCCACTTTTCAAACTCCAACTTTTGTATTTGCACTTTTTGAAGTGTAGTTAAAATTTTTGGAGTTTTAGCCGCTGCACCAGAAATGCTCCACGGGTGTCACGACAAGAGCACTGTCGCGGCCGGCAGTGGCCGGCAGTGGCCGCCACGTGGCCGGCGAGCGGCGGTGACCCTGCCGAGCTAGCCAGAGCCACGGCAGTGACGTCCCGCTTCCCCGCGCACATGCCAGCGCCATCGCCCGGTCATTTCCCGCGTCGAGTCGCCGTCGTCGCGCGGCGCGCCATCATGGCGGCGGAGCCGCCATTGGCCGCGGCGGCGCACGCCGGCCCGAGCTGCTCAGCGGCTCGATTCCAGCCCGCTTCATGCCAAACGAGCAGCACCAAAGAACCTTCACCCGTCCACGCCGCGATCTCCCTCCCCCAACCCGCGGCCGCGCTCTGCCCGAGCTGTCAGGGCCATCAATGGCGGCCCGATAGCCCGAGTTCGCGAGCACGCCACCCTCCGCGCTGCCCAGCCCTCTCTAGTGGCTCAAATAGCTGCCAAGGGACTCCCATTCCTCTCCTCGCTCAGCGCCCAGCCCTTCTCCTCCTCCTCACGGTCCCTCCGCCTTCTTCCACCTCTGGCCGTCGCGAACCCGAGCTCGAGCTCGTGCCGTGCGGGCCAAAATCCTCCTCGCTCCCTCCACCAAACTTCAATCCACCGCACCCATGGCTCACCCACTCGCTTAGCTAGCCTCTCGAGCCATTCCCAACTAAAACTGAGCACTACACATCGGGAATCGACGAGATTTCTCGACGTTCCTCCATTTCCGTCCCCGAGCTCCACCTCCACGTCGAGCCCCATCTTCCGGTCATCCCCGTCGCCGCCAAGTCCCTCGACGAGCTCCGCCTCACTCCGGCGAAGCTTTCAAGCCACACCGCGCCCCGTCTCGACCCCCGTAGCCGGCCATCGACGTCACCGGAGCAAGCCGCTCCGCCGCTCACCATCAACGAGCCTCGCCACTGCACCACCGGCCTCGAGACCTACCTCAAACGACGCGCGGTGAGCCCCTCACCATTTCCCCCAACTTCCCCCGAGCCAGTTCGCGGTCTTCTCGCCGGCGTAACAACACCGACGAGCCGAGGACCGAGATGTGTTCCCCTATTTAGTTCTAGGGTCCTCTGTGTAAATTTCAGGGACTTGTGCACAAGAGTTTAAAAGAGTTAGAGTCCCCAGCGTAAAAGAGATTCTTAAACCTAGATCTATTTTTTTGAGATTTTGTAAAATCCACTAAAAATCTTAGAAAAATCAGAAAAATGCACAAAAATACTCTTTGGACTCGTGAGATTGTAAACTCCAATCTCATGTTAGCATGTTTACACTTTTGGTGAATAGTTTTTGAAATAACATTCAAACTCAGTTTTAAGAATCTTGTGCACCATTTCAAATCCTGAGCTCTTCTGGAGCTAAACTTTGGATATGTTGCTTGTGATGCCCTTGGACGCTTTGTGTTCAAAGGAGACCTAAAAATATGGACTGTAGCTTCAGTTATGATTTATTTTGTGATTCCTATTCTAGTGTAGTTCTGCAAATATCAAAAATAATCCATGCAGTCAAAAAAATCACCGTCTTTCACTAGAGGCCTAGGACCTTGTTTGTACATTTGGCAAAAATGCTAAATTTAATTTTTGACCCTGTTTAGACTAGCAAATAAATAGATGATGGTGTTTGGATAGAAAATTATTGAGGGCTGACCAAGGGTTATTTTTAGCCACCACTTGGTCAGAACCTTTCTTTCACTCATGAGTAGCTATGGTAAAGAAATCTCCTGTTTTGGAAGTAGTTTTGGTTTTATATGAATTAATCTTGTTTTCTGGGACAACAACTTGTTCCATTTTTAATAAATTCTGCGTAGCTCAGTTTTAGCTAAATTTTGGAGTGAGCCTAACTCTTATACTCGAGTAGCTGTCATAAAGTTTGTGGATAAAAAGGATGCACAGAAACAGAGAAACAAAAATGAGAAGAAACTAGAGTAAAATTGAGTTTTATAAAAAGAAATAGATCACTTTTGTTTAATTGGAATAAATGTGGAGCACGTGAAAACTAAAATTCCAAAACTGCACACTTGCTTAAAAATAATAATTGAATTGTTTTCTCATGTAGAAGGCGCTCTCGCTGACGGTACCTACAACCTCGTCCCCGTCAACGAGGAGGAAGTCCCCGAGGGTGGTGCCAACGTTGTCGTGATCGACCCGGAGCCTGACAGTCAGCTAGCTCAAGAAGGCAAGCCCCGGAGCATGACCTAACTTTTAATTCGTGCAACTATGAATTTTTTATGCTTGTGTATTTACGTTCTAAGTGTTGTGTGAATACCGTAGTTGCATGATTCTAGTACCTATGACTTGAAATACTAGCATGATATGTTCGGTAGAGCAATGCCTTTAGGACCGTTACAAGTTGAGTGATTTCCTGTCACTCGCGAGATATAGGAGTTGCTTGTCTTTACTTATGTTGGAATTATAAGGATGGACGGGCGGGATGGTATGTGTAGATCTCCCGTCCGTGTATGATAATTAGATTAAGGTCGAAACGTGTGGTTCTGTTTGTCAAGTTTTTGAACGTACCACATGCATGCCGACCTATGGGAATCGGTAAGCCCGGTACCTGATTGAAGCAGCTAGGACCGATAGCCATCTCTCCTTGGAAACATTTTGTTTCCCTTGCTGTACATATGTGGATATATGCGTGATGCCGTGAGTGAAGCGGTAAACCTTTATCCTAAGGGAGTGGACCCGACGCCGAATTGTGGATTGATGGGAAAGGTTGGGAAGTGTTTGTGCCTTTTATAGCAAGCATTATCCGTGTGTGTTGGGTTTCCCCTGGCCAGGTAGCAAAATTTGGTTCGAACTGTCCGCTTCTCGCGGTTAATGAGACTGCTTGACCACTGTGCTGCATTGAGTAACAAGTGGAACTATGAGGATGATGAACTTGTTGTATGTACTAAATTTGTATTGCACCACTTGTATGCTAGAGAGGATGCTAATCTAGAATGGTTAACTCTACTAGAATTTGATGCTAACATACTCACTAGCCAAAAGCCTCTCATGTCTAGATGTCGGTGATGTAGTTTTCACCCGACGGGTAAGCCTTGCTGAGTATTAGTATACTCAGCCTTGCTTGTGGCTATTTATTTCAGGTACTGTTATGGATGTGGCAGTCGATTCCATCACTTGGCCTACCCAGGTTCCTCCTGGCTGGCATGTCGAGTGAGTTCCGTCCTCTTCCGAGGATCGGGAGGAGTAGCACCATGGCCGGCTTCATCGTGGTGTTGCTATGTATCGTCGTTAGATTTATTTCCGCTGCAATGAACTCTCGTACTCTGATTTGAAATTCAAACTTGGTTTGTAATAACTTTATGATACTATTTATGTATGTTGAATTTGTGGAATGTTGTAATTTCTGGGACTCACCTTCGTGTGGGCGCGCCTATTGTTTCGATCGTGAAAGTACGTGGTTAATCGGGTTTAATCCGATGCCGCTCCAGCTTATTCCGGATTAAGTGCCTGACTGCTTGATTAGTGGTCCATGGGTACTTAACTTGGAATAATTTCGGAGTGGTCCGCCACACATGTGCACTAGCAGGTATAATGACATGAAAAATTATGTTCCACCTCTAATTCCCAATCAAGATATGCAGCAGGATCATATTTGCCATTATAAGAGGGTATATTAAATTTAATCTTAGCAAATGAATCATTAGCTGGGTGACTGTTGGCACTCCTTGGCGTCACTTATTAGTAATGCTTTAGAGTGGCCTGGTTTATCGTTGTAGGCTATAAGAAAAGGATTCCGTAAGCGCACAGAATATACTGTTGTAGCATTTCACCTTGGAGTAAACCCGAGTATCGTATTTATATTTCCGCATGGAAGCACTATGGTGTAAAGAGTATTGATGAATGAAATGATAGATCAATCCAGAAATATCAACTCACTAATCCTAGGGGGGTATGCACTGAGTGTATGATAAAGGTCAAATGAATGACCGGATAGAAGGTCCGACCAACCAGCGACACAAGGAGACTCACTCTAAAGAATATGAAAGATGTTGGGAGAAACAAGAAGAGAAAGGATCAGGGGGTGCTTCTCACCCTAAGAGATAGCCTCTCTAACTTTACCTAGACCCTAACTTAGATATCGGGAACAGAGCTCGCTTCGATAGCTAAAGCAGGAAGACCTCAGAAAGGGATGAGAGAGGGGGTCCTCTAGGCCCAGCACTACTATTATGAATACACCCGAACGTGGTGTATTACAAGGGACGGACAGGGCTGTCACCACCTGCCACCTACCACAACTGTTCCGTGGGGTCCAACAGACTTCCTAGCTAATAGCAAGCTAGACACACATCTGCACTCGATATTAGGATTTCCCTCGAGGAGTATGAGGGAAATCCCCATCCTCCCAGCGGCGTCTTACGGACCTGGTCAAGGCGAGAAAACCCGCGAGATAAAACCCGATAGAGCTAAACTAGACTGTAAACTAAAGCTAAAGGATAACTTAACCCAAAATGGGTAAGTAAAGAAGAGCTATAACTTGGAAAATAGAGAAGAGAAATTATATTAAACATGAAAGTTGAAATACAAGAAAAGATACAAGAGCTTTACCAGAACTCCAAAGACTCCAGAACCCCGAGCGAAGCTCGACTCAACTCTACTCCCAACTCTAATCCTAAACTAAGAAATGGAAAGGAAGCTCCTCTTTGGTGTGTGTCCTGGAGTGAAGATGAGAGGGCCTTTTATAGCTCCCCAGGTCGGTGGACCAGCGTAACTGCCAAGCCAACGATCGAAGTAACCGTCACGAAGAAGCTCGGCATATTCGGTAGAGCTCCTAGGCCGGCTGGCCATGGGGTGAGCCGATCGGCCCCCACGTGGCTCGGTTTGGCACCGCCTTTCTCCTGAATGGTCTTGATGCAGTGCCGAGGTCAGTAGTCAAAGGGTCCAAGGTGGTTGTTGCCGTTGGAGGGCCGGTTGGCTAGGGACTAGGCCGGTCGGCCTGGTCCTGGTGCCTCTGATCCCTCCGTTTCACTTACTTTGCCCTTGAACGGTGAGATGCTCGTCCATCTAGGAGTTCCCATGGATCAAGCTCTGGTTCTTCCTACATGTGAGCCTTTTGATCCATGGTGGTCTTCTCGGGTCCTCTGATCAACTCTTGTTTGCAATGTGACTTTGTCCATCTTAGTTGTGCAGCGTGTCGGGAATGTGTCCTTTTGAGACAAAGCCGGGTTGATCGGTCATTAATATGGCTGGTCGATCAAGCTTTTCATCTTTTTGTGTCTTTTTCACCTAATCTCACCTGCAAGCACAACTCATCCAAAACTTGTGGACTTTGGTCAAGTATAAGCATTTCGTGCATGGAACATAGTATGATTTTCCTTTCATTCCCGAAAAGTTGACGGTCACTAATGGATCATAATGGCCGTCAACACACCCCCAAGCTTAGACTCTTGCTCGTCCTCAAGCAAGGCTAAAAGCTTAGGTTCGGTGGGTCAGGAGTTGCATCAATGTTTATACTCAAGAAATACCAAATTCATAAACCACCACTCTATCTAGGTATGTTGAATAAGTGGGCATTTAGAATTCATACCTTGTACCTGTGGGGCTTACGGTCTCATGTTTGTCTTTGGCAGTTGAGAGCCTGAACGGTCCTTTTCAAAGCAATCCTAGGAGCTGTTCACGTTCCATCTCCGAGATAGATTTTCAAAATGTGGTTAAATCATTCCCTGATGGTTACTCTCAATCACTCAAGGTGTTTTTGTCCTCCCTTTAGTCAGAATTTGACTAACTCTTCCTATTCTAAGGTTGAATATGTGGAGTTCATACGAAATTGCATACCTTTGTTACCTTTGTTGTCGAGCCGACGAACGGTTCGCAAGAATTGGTACTCATCAAATCCCAATCTTTGGAATTCATTACTTTCAGGGGAGAGGGAGAGAATGGGCTCACACTTTGGAATGGAAGGTCTTTTGGACTCCTTGTTCCTCTCTCTCTTTTGATACTGGAGTGATTATTTCTCTTCTCCTTTCAGAGTGTCTATGTTCACTCTTTTCTCTTTTGCTCTTTTTTAGAGAAGATAATCACTCACTTTTTCTTCTTTTTGTCACAGACAGGTGTATACAGCGTGGAGTTTGGATGACCTGGAAGGATGGAATGGGACACAGTGGAGATTTTGGGCTAAATGTTGTGGGATGTGTTGGCAGAAGTGTATATCAATTCCGGAGTGGACAATTGACATGCTGGACACTTTTGAGGCTAGCAGAAAATGGGTACGCAAAGGAAAAAGATAGGTAGATGACAAGCACCTTCTTCAATCGGACACATCATTCGGCAAGACTCAAAATAACATAAGTAACATGTGATGGCTAGAAGTATATAAATATGTTTTATAGGGCTCTAGATGGGACATATAAAACTATCAGGGAAGATTTTTCTTTTAGTGTTTAAACAAAACTTCTGAGAGGTTCCCTAGTAAGCATGCAGCTATACTTCAAAGCAAACCATATCATTGCTCACAACAACTTAGACTAAAAACATTTCTGCTCATGCTCCCACAAAGTACACAGCAAATCGAGTGCCAACGAACTCAACATTCTAGGAGAGTAACGGGTTATGAACGAGGCATTTAGAGAGCATAAACAGAGCAACTGTTCATCATTCCCAAAGATAGTATCCTCACATATGATTCCACGCATAAAAGCTTAGGAGCTTTTTATTCAATCTTACAAGATTTTATATATATATATATTTTAAATTCTATTTAGATAAACAAAAACTACATGGCAACCTATGACTGGCAAACTGGCTAACTGGCAAGCATGGCAAACGGGCAACATGCAACTGGCAAGCATGGCAAACGAGCAAGACAAGGCATTCAAGAAAGCTGGACAAGGCTGGCAGCACGACTTACCTAGGTGGAGTACCCACACCTCTCCCCCAAGCTTCAATGAAGCTCACGGGTTAGGATAGTTGGGGTTGAGGTGCATGTTCTGGAAGAAGTTGGCGAAGTCGTACTGCATCGCCGTAGTCATCCCCCAGTTTTGCTGGGTGAGGTCCGTGTTGTGATGAAGCTCCTCACTCAGTTGCTGCTGCTGGGCACTCATCGTGTCGAGCTGGTTACGGAGCTTCGAGAATTCCCGAGCCATCGGGTTCTCGTAGTCGTATCGAGCCGACATCGACGGACCTACAGTCGGACCAGAACTCATACCTTCGCTTTGATAGTACCGGCTGTAGTCGTACCCTCCGCTGGTATTCCTCCACCCTGGTAGTAGTCGTAAGTTTGCTCAAAGTTCATGTGGCTAGTGGGTGCTTCGTACGACGGTGGCTGCTGCTGACCCTCGGGACGAGGTTTGCCCAATGTTCCTGCTTCTCCCTGTTGAGTCTGCCTTGCTACTCTCCCTCGAGTCACTGGTCCTGCAATGCTCCGACGTGCTGGTTCTTTTCTCCTGAGTGGCATGGTTAGACTTTTCACCCTATCCAATGTGAGCATCGGACATGGAAGTTCGATCTCATTGTCGAATCTGGGGTAACACATAAAAAGAGTTTGATCCGGGGCCTCTCTCATTAAGTGACCCTGGACGAAATGGTCCAAACCAATGTAAGTCGAATGCTCCTCTGTCCAAGGCATGTAGGTGACCTGAGCATTATTCAATGCTCCACTGTTGGTGGCGATTCGAGTAACCAAAGAAGTTATCTCGATAGGAGGTCGGGTTGCGACCATCCTCTGCTAGTCCTCCAACATGCTCATGACAGGAGAAAAAAATGAATTTTCTTGACCATAGCAAAAAGGCAAAGCATGTCTGGAGCCGAGCAAAGACGCAAATCAGCTCGAGAGTGAACTACCATGGCAGTCCACTTGGCAAAAAAGCAAAGAGTGGGATTGTGAATGGAGGTGATACTGTTTTTCCCACTACTAGGTTCATTGGTCATAGCATCCCACCACTAGGCACGATTGTACTAGTGGGACCTAACCAAAACCTCAGGATGAATAATGCACTTTTTGTGAAAACCAAGGGCTTCGCTCAACTCCCCAGGAGACAGAACAAACTCTTCATTGAAGAGCGAAAGCGGATTTTTGTCTCCTTGGGGGTGACCTCAACGTTAAGGCTCATCAAAAACTCAATGGTCAGAAATTTCCAAGCTTGCTCCTCGACGGGGTAGAATTCTTGCCATCCAGCGTTCTTGAAAGCACGTTCCATGTCAGGTGCCAACCCAGTCCTGGCTAAAAAGTCAGGATCGAAGGACTTGGCATGACCAAAGCTTCTCGTTTGCAGCATCGCCAAGGCTTCCCTCTCGTAGTCGGTCCAGGCGATGATGTGTTCCATCCTGGTCAGGATCCGAATACGGATCCTAGTCCTCGGCACTGAGGGTTCTCCCTGCTCTTGGGGGCCTCCTCTCGGTGGCCGGAGTCGACGGACATATTTTCCGAGCCTTGGGAACGCTGAGAGCTAGAAGGACTGAATCTCCACAGAGCGCTCTTCGTCCGTGTCCACATGATTCCTGCAAAAGGTTAGTGCTCACATTACGCGAAGGAATCAAGTGTTAGCGGTCAAAAAGTTAGGCGTTCTTGTGGGGATTAATCCACCACATACTGTCAATCGTTCTTGTGGGGGTTTAGCCACCACAAACGTTCTCGTGCACTAACGGTTTGTTCTAGAGCATGTGCTTCGTGCTTTGTTCTAGTGTCTCTATAAGGTTTGGTTTAGGGAATTAGAGCATGTACTTCGTGCTTTGTTCTAATGTCTCTCCGTAAGGTCCGGTTCTTAAAGCGGTAACCCAGGAACTTGTTCGCCACCATTGGAACTATAATGGCTCTGGTCTTGGATAATTAGCTTGTACGTCTCTAGCTCGCCAGTGGTTACCGAAAGGCGTATGTGGGGAACATTCATGAGAGTATAGTTTGATCCGTCGAGGACAGATTTAGCCGTTGGCTATGTCTTGTTAGGCAAAGTCCCGTGATGTAAGCGCCCGATGTACGACAGCTTCACACGTTCCGATGATTGCGCTCTCGCTCTGGACTCCATTGACCCCCCCACGTTGCGCCCTGAGCGTACGTCAATCTCGATGCCTTGGGTTATGCTGCCTATGTTGAACCAAAACGGCTACTGTGCTTGTTAGGTTGTTTTGTGAAAGTCCTCGTAGCATAAGTTCTTTTGGATTTATGTGACCAGCGGGTAAAGGGCGAAACCTCTACAGAGTGTTGATCTATCATGATAGCCGTGCTCACGGATACGAGCGCCCTGGATCCTTTTTGATTAGAAGATGATGTTAGTGGTTGTTGTTGGTATATTCAATGATTACTTATACATTATTATTTGGGTTTACAACCGGGTTTTCACTCATTTGTGGTAACTTGGATAATAATAAAATGAAACAACTAAAAGTGCTAATGCAGTTTAACCGTGTTAAGCCTTTTATTCTTGCATAACCCATGGTATACTTGTTAAGTAGGATGGTTTACTTACACTTACAACTATTCAACAAAATCCCGGATGGGTAACAGATGGAGTATTGAATGATCAGTTGCTTGCTGAGTTTCCGGAGGATCTGCCGTACTTCTAGCTGTGTTCAACCAGTCGGTGACCCTATGGACTTGAGGCTCTACTAGTTATGAAACATTTGCTATTAATAAGACTTCCGCTGTGTTATTTGTGGAAGACTATGTCTTGTGTTAAACTCTGATGTAAACTATTTTATCCGAGCATTGTGTTCTCTGTGATTCAATATTTGTAATCTATATGTGTTCTGTGGACATCTTGGGCACACATATGGAAGCATTCGGATTTCTTGGAAATCTAGGTGTTACAATCCCGAAACTACTGTATAATCAAAGGCAACCTCTATCGAAGCGGAGTGTGCGCCCCACTGCTCAAATGTATATCCACCGCCGAAGGCTCACAGCTACCGTAGGAAATTCACAATGGAATGTGTTCATCACACCTAGGAATAAAAAAGCTGGTAGCGAAGGCTTTCAGGCAGGGATTCTATTGGCCTTCGGCTGTGGCAGATGCCAAGAATCTTTTGCGTACGTGCAGCAATTGCAGAAAGCACGCCCCATACAAGCACCTACCAGCAGACGAAGTGCAACTGATACCGCCAATATGGCCTCTAGCACGATGGAGAATGGACATCATGGGGCCATTACCAAAAACAAGAGGAATCAATGCCTTCGTAGTGGTGGCTGTCGAGTACTTCTCCAAATGGATCAAAGCGAAGCTGATTGAAGTGATAAACGAAGCCTCTATTCAGAAGTTTTTCTGGCAGAACATAGTCTGTCGCTTTGGACTCCCAAGAGAATTGACAGTGGACAACGGAAAGCAGTTCGATTGTCATGCGTTTTGAAGCTTCTGTGAGCAGCTAGGTACAAAGCTATGCTTCGCGTCAGTATATCACCCTCAATCCAACGAAGCAGTGGAGAAGGCAAACAGGCTCATATTCACAGGAATCAAAAAGATCATCACTGAACTACCAAAAAGCAGATGGGCAGACGAGTTGTCGAGGGTCATTTAGTCTCACAACACTTCGCAGTCCCGGGCAACGAAGTTTTCCCCATTCAGACTGCTATATGGGGAAGAGGCCATGACACCAGAAGAGATAAAGCTGGGTTCGATCAGAATAGAAGGGATGAACGAACAAGACATGGAACCGACAATTGATGCATCTCAAGAACTAAGAGCCCAAGCCATCGTCAACTACGAAAGCTACCAAGACGAAACGCGGAGGTGGAAGAACAAGGCCATACAACCCAGGGGAATTCAAACAGGAGACCTGGTCCTCCGAAGAATTCCAAAGAACCGAAGAGGCAACAAGCTGGAATCAAAATGGGAAGGCCCGTTTATCGTTTCGCAAATAGAGAGACCTTCGGCCTTTAGATTGCAAACCCTGGAGGGTGAAGAGGACCCCTACTCATGGAACAAAGAGAACCTGCAAAAGTACTTCGTTTAAGCGAAGTGAAGCCGAGAATGCTGGATTTTTCTTTTCTCATTTGTAATTTTACTTTTGAAAAATTGCTCGAAGAGGCACATGTAAGGATTCGTACTCTTTTCCTCATAGGGTAAACCTTTGCAGAGCCTCTTTAGCTCTCGAAGGTGTGAGGTTTTTAATGAGGCGAAATCCAAATGTACCCCCTTGTGAAATATGAACAAGGTTCCCCCAATAACGAGCCCGAAGCTACAAAACCCGCCGCAAGCAAAGGGATGTAGCCTTCGAGAGAACACAGACATGCCAGTCAAGCAAGTGAAGGCTTGGCTCGAGTAAGGAGGGTACACAAGCCTTCGCCTTAACTCGCTATCCAATTATAATCAAACAACACGACAAAGTTCGTGAAGAACATTACCACGACAAGACTCGTGAAGAAGATGTGACATCTCTGATGTTTAAGCTTAAAAGTTCACTAAAAATAAGGAGCAAAAACAGGGTTAAAGCAAAGGAATGGAAATACACTTAAATTGGGTTTAAAAATTCAAAGTTTAAAATTCCAAAAGGCTGATTTGACACCCAGCTAAGATCTCGAAAATTTTCTACTAAACATGAAAATCTCCAAAAAATAAAAGTTGTTTGTCATCCCAAATAAGGCCTAGTTACTGTTCGGAACATTTTCAAATTTTGCAGTTAAGCCCCTCAAAAACCCTAAAACCTATGCAGAACACCTTTTCAAACATGGCTTGTTTGAGCTTGAAAAATTCGTAATTTCAAGATCACCCCAAAAAGAAAGTCGTATCGCATCTTTCAAGCTCTAATTTTTTTTTGCACATTTGAATGTTCAGTTCAAATTTTTGGAGAAAAAGGACCAAGAGCAGGGAGCTCCACGGGCATCCCTACCACGGCTCGGGCATGCTCTGCCCCAGGCCACCAGCGGCCGCCACGTGGCCGGCGAGCGGCGGCGACCTCGGCTGATCGGCCAAGCCCTCGGCAGCCGTGTCCCGGCCTCTCGCGCACGCGTCGGACCCCCAGACCCATCCTTTCGCACAACCCCGCACGCCACCTCGACGCGTCGAGTTGGCGCGCCATCATGGCAAGCTGTGCTCTGCCATTGCCGCAGAGCGCCGCGCCTGCCCAAAGCCGCCTGAACTGGTCACCTGTCCAACACCAGCGCCAGCAGCGTCGCCAGAGCATGCTCCATCGCGTACGCCACAATCTTTGACCGCCAACCCACAGCCTCGCCCTGCCTGAGCTCGCCAGGCCATCAATGGCGCACTGGCTGCCGCCCATCCACCCGCACGCGTTCCCGAGCAGCCCAGCTGGCTCCAACACGCTCTAAGGCTCCTCTAGTTAGTCCCTACCTCCTTAGCTCAGCCCTGTGACACCACATTTTCCTTCTCCGCGCTCCCACGCTCCTTCTTCCACCTCCGGCCGTGAAGAGCAGAGCTCGAGCACTTGCAACCACATGCCAAATTCACTACCTTTCCCTCCATGGCTCTCCAATCCACTGCACTCGAGGCTCGCTCAACCATCTAGCTAGCCCTCGAACCAATCCCAGCGAGAATCGAGCAGCCATCACCAGGAATCGAAGGATTCCCTCGCCGCTCCACCATTTCCACCGCTGAGCTCCACCTCACCGTCCACCGCTCGCTCCGACCCCGCAGCCGCCAAACTGAGGCCCCGGTGAGCTTCCCCGACCTTCAGTGAAGCTCTCAGGCCGGCTTCCCCACCCCGAGCACCTCTCCGCCTCACCGGCGACGACCCCGAGCGGAGCAGCTCCGCTGCTCAACGTCACCAGCTTGCACCGCGCCACCCCAAGCCACGATTCCACCTCCGAACAACGCGCAGTGAGCCCCTCATCGTTCCCATCAAGTTCCCCGGCCTCTCCTGCTGTTCCCTCACTGGAATCCGGCCGCCGGTGAGGCCAAGGGCCTTATCGCGTTCCCCATTTTAGTTCTAGGGGCCTGCGTGCAAAGTGTAGGGACCCTTTCGTAAGGTTTTAAAAGATCTAGGGTTCCCAGGGTAAAAAGATTCTTTAGATCTAGTTCAAATTTCTGAGTTCTTCTAAAATCCGCTAAAAATCATAGACAAATCTGAAAAATGCACGAAAATACTCCCTGGACTCGTGAGATTGTAAAGTCCAATCTCATGTTTGCATGTATACGCTTTTGGTGAATGGTTTTTGAATTAAAATTCAAACTCATTTTTTAGAGTTTTGTGCACCATTTCAAATCCTGAACTCCTATGCAGCTGAACTATGGATATGTTGTTTCTATGGCCTATATGGACCTAAAAATATGATCTGGAGCTTCTGTTATGAATTGTTTAGTGATTTGTGTTCTAGCTCAGTTCTAGATTTATTAAAAATACTTCTTGCTGTCAAAAATCACCAACTTCCACCAAAGGTCTAGAACCTTGTTAACACATGCTATAAAAATGCCGAATTTAATTTTTGACTCTGTTTAGGCTATCAAATAAATAGATGTATGTTTTCATATTAGTATTTATTTAGGACTGTTCAAGTGGTATTTTTACCTACCACTTGGCCAAAGTACTCCTTTCTAGCATTCCCAGCTCTGGTGGCAAAATCTTCTATTTTGGAAGTATTTTCGATTTTATATGAATGAATCTTGAGTCTTTGAGCAATGACTTGTACTATTTTTAATAAATTCAGTACAACTCGGTTTTAGCCAAATTTTGGAGTGAGCTTAACTCTTACACTCCAGTAGCTGTCATAAAGTTTCTAGGTGAAAATGATGAACAGAAACTAGGGTAAAAGTTTGAATTAATGAAAAGGATTTCGAACACTTGTGGTTATTTAAAGCAAACGTGGGTGCATATTAGTTTTTAATTCCAGAACTGAATACTTGCATAGAAATGATAGCGAGAAATTGTTTCATATATATGTACACAATCACCATCAAATAAACTTGAGCCTAGCATCCCCTTCTCCATTCTTGTGAAGAAAAGAATTGTACACTATAGTGTCTAGGTGAATATGGCCTTCAAGTGCCTTAGCTTTTAGACCCAAAAATTGCAGCAACAATTAAACTTACAATCTCATATAGACGGTGCTCTCGCTGATGGCACTTACAATCTCGTCCCCGCCAACGAAGAAGAAGCTCCCGAAGGTGGTGCCAACGTTATTGTGATTGACCCGGAGACTGACGCCGATGTAGCTCAAGAAGGCAAGCCTCGGAGGATAACCTAACTTTTAAAGTTTATGCAACTTTGAATTATTTATGTTTGTGCATTTATGTTTTAAGGAGTTATTTGAATACCCTAGTTGCATAATTCTAGTACCTATGCCTTTAAATACCAGTATGATAAGGTCGATAGTGCAATGCTTTAGGACCGTTACAAGTCGAGTGATTTCCTGTCACTCGCGAGATATAGGAGTTGCTTGTCTTTACTTATGTTGGAATCATAAGGATGGACGGGCGGGATGGTATTTGTAGATCTCCCATCCGTGTATGATAATTAGATTAAGGTCAAAACGTGTGGTTCTGTGTGTCAAGTTTTTGAACGTACCACGCACATGCGGACCTATGAGAATCGGTAAGCCCGGTACCCGATTGATACAGCTAGGACCGATATCCTTCTTTCCTTGGAAAAGTATTTTCCCTTGCTATACACATGTGGTTACATGCATGAGATCGACCGGCTTGAGTCCGCGAGTATCCGATAGCCTTGTTAGTGCTACTTGGCCTGCCCAGGTTCATCCTGGCTGGCATGTTGCAGAGGACCTTGCTAGTGCTACTTGGCCTGCCCAGGTTCATCCTGGCTGGCACGTCGAGTGGGTTCCGTCCTCTTCCGAGGATCGTGAGGAGTAGCACCATGGATGGCTTAATCGTGGTGTTGCTATGTATCGTCGATTAGTTTATTTTCCGCTGCATTGAACTCTCGTATTTCATTTAAATTTCGGACATGGTTTGTATTACTTGATGAGACTATTTATGTTAAGTTGAACTTGTGGAATGTTGTAATTTCTGGGACTCACCTTCGTGTGGGCGCTCGTGTTGTTTCGATCGGAAAAGAACGTGGTTAATCGGGTACAATTCGATGGCGTTACAGCTTATTCCGGATTAAGTGCCTGGCGACTTGATTAGTGGTCCATGGGTACTTAACTTAGAATAATTTCGGAGTGGTCCGTCACAGAAGATTACCACGAAAAAGTTCGTGAAGCTTGAAAAGGCAACCTGCATGCAGGCAATGACCAATAGAATGCCAAAATGCGAAGGCAAACTCGCCTAAGGACATCAAGCACAGTGAAAATACTTCGGGTCTATTTCATTTTATTTCACAATATTACAGGGCAAAACTTACAAACCACACTTCGTGGAAAGCACAATCACTGCGCTTACATTACAAGACCAAGAAGGTCGAGAACAAAAAAAATTAGATACACCCAAAGGGGGAAAGCTACCATATTGAAGCAAAAACAGCTTCCAGAGCAAACCCTAGCTTCTCCACTTCGCTGCAAAGAAAAACCAGCCTTCGAATGAATCCAGGTTTCTCCATCTCTTCGCGAAGAACGAATTAACCTCCGAGCCGGATCCAGGTTTCTTGACCTCACGAGTTCAAGGCTCGAAGGAGAATACAACATTCTTAGTAAAGCAGAGAAACCGACTCAGAGAGAAGTTGCCGCACTTCATGTGACCAAAGAGCCTCGGCTGTACACAATAACCACAGGCCAAAGGGGCCTCCCTTGAGGAAAAAAACGAAGCAAAGCAAAGCGTTCGTAATGTTCCTACAGAGGATGTGGGGGTGTAAGATTGACCAACATGGAGAAACGCCAAACTTTCCTCATACCATCTAACCCGAAGGTGCAAAAGCTCAAAAAAACATCGAGAGCAAAGAAGGTGGAGCCTTGTTCCCCCCAGGGAACCAATCATGGCCTAGCACTTCTATGGCACCACAATGCTTCAGGCATCATGCGTACCCTTGCTTATATAGAAGTTCGCAAGGGTAAACAGTATTGCGGATAAACAGTGCAAAAAGGCCAGTCAAAGGGTAAACAGTACCCAAGACTTAAGGAGTAAACAATACTACTGGGTAGAGTAATCAGCGCTAAAAAAACCCTCGCAGGCCTCGATAGGCCCGAAGGGGGAGGCGTTCTGAAAAAACCCAACCGAGGACCCATCCAGGCCTGCGAAGTCTGTGTGCAAAGCAGACCGAAGCCTCATGTTTGTAGCTCTTTCATTACCACGTCGCAGATCTCAGAGATGGCACGTTGCATCACAGTCCGCACAATGCCTTCAGCCATTGAGCGCAGCTCTACCTCAGTCGGCATTCGATCGATGGTATACACTCTACAATCAAAACCTCAGCATCATACTCGGAGCATACATGTTACAAACTGCACAACTCGTTAACTTGTTCAAATAACACTGGCCCTTTGAACATGTAGGACAAAGGCCTAATGCCTTCGTCCACATCAATGGGCTCGGGTTTCGGTTAAAGAAACCCCAAAGGGGCCTCATAAGCTATGCCCTCGTCGACTCTACGAAGGTGCCGAGCCTCCCTTCGTGCGCGACGCTCTGACAACATGCGCTGATGCTCCATGGGTTCACGCTGAAATCGCTCGAAGAACATTCTGCAGCTAGCGTTGCGCTCTTCATACTTGCGGACATCGTAACGCCAAAACCCTGAAAAGGAACCCCACGGAAACCGCGAAGTATATTTAGCCCAGCATCCACCAGAAATAAAATATCCATCTTGATGCATCAAGAGGGGAATCACACCTTCGGACACCAGCACAGGCTCCGCTCCGGGGACCTGCGCGGCAACCGAAGTTCAAGTCAGATTACATTTAGCCAAAATACAACCCGCACATAAGAACGCAGGGCCCTCACACCTCTCGACTATCACCCTCGGGCTATCCTACGATCTGCTCCACGGTGAAGGTATCATCCTGCTTCTGCCGGAGCTTCGGGCTCAGGCACGAGGCTTCTACACCACCGAGATCCAAGGCTATGTCATGATTTTCACACCTTGCGAAGCACCTTCGCCTTCGGGAGCCTTCGTATGGCTGGCAATCCGAGCCTCAAGTATAGCTTTGATCTTAGCTTCAATCTTAGCACGGTTTCTGCGACAGGAAGGACAGATAATTTCAGCAAAAAAAAACTTACTGATTCAACGGTGTGAAGGGCCTCCCGGCCGACAAGCTCAACGCTGTTAGGATTCAGCAGCTTCTGCATAAAATTGTTAACAATAGCCTTCGCGAGGCCGGGCAGCCGAGAGGGTTCCAACAAATCTGTGCTTGGCCACTGATATCTAGGATCCTTCATGGCGCGAAGGTCCGCCCGTCCGATAGTCTTCAAAGGATCATCGGATCGAATGAGGGTGCAGAAGCTCGTTGCAAGAGCGCGTGCAGAAACCTTCATGTTTATCTCGCCCCAAATGCGCCCGCAGCTCTGAAGGACCTCCAAGCTAGCCTCGAGCCAATCGTATAACTGTTCAATGCTGCAAGCATCCAGATCTATAGAAGGGGCCAGAATTCCGAATGGCTCAAAAACTTGGGTCACACACTTCTGAACAATAGAAGCCCCTGCAAGGTGCGAAGCCTGATACCGGTCAAAGTCCCTGCGAAGTTCTTTGAAATCCTTCTCGCTGCCATCGAGGGACTGCTTGACGGCATCCTTCTCTTTTTCAACAGTTTCCAGTTGAGGGCGGACCCTTCGCTCGACCTCAAGTTCAATGTAAGCTACCTCGAGCTGTTTCTTGACTTCTTCATAGTCAGCCTTCGTGACAGTCATAGCTTGCTCGAGGACTTGGCGGTGCTCGCGCTCGCGCTTCAGCTCAGCAGCAATACTCTCCTTTTCGGGCTCGAGTTGCAGAATCTTGCCACAATTGGAACTCTTTACATAAGGATGAAGATTTTCAATGTCCTGTTGAAAGGCCCTCGAAGCACATCGAGCGGCCACGAAGGTCTTTAAGGCCAAGTCCTCCACATTCTTTAGAATAGACTTCGTGCCTGTCTGACACAACTCCTCTTCCATGAAGGGAAGGCAGAAAGAACCCACCCTCTTCGAGGAACTCGCGTTCATGGCCGCCACTTTGAAATTGAAGCACCCCTTTCGCTTGGCCACCAACAAGCTTCGCATCCCCTCGAACTCCCAAGCGGGCTGCAGCCTTAGCGATATCACCAGTAGCCACGAAGAAGTCGCTACTGGTTTCCTCTATCTCCCCCTCATCCATCCCCTTATCAGCACTGGAATCCTTCAAGCTGCTATCGCTGGAATCAGGGGATGAGCCACTTCCACTCCCAAAGTCTTCGGCAACCAGATCTATTGTCTCCACGACAACATCTTTTGGGACGTCATCAATCTCAACATCAGCTTCGCTGTCCTCAGCATCACTATATGGGACGTCAAAGGGGTCGGCAGGATGCACGGGGGAATCTCGTGTAACAGCGACCACGGCCCCAGGCTGAGGGTTAGAGGGCTCGCATGACTGTAGAGGGTTTACGGTGATGACTGCCCCGGCCGAAGCAGCGGCGGAGGACGGTCGAGCAGCAGAGGCATCTTCCTCATCTGGGCTCTCAAACCAGTTAGTCTTCTACCTCTTCGAACCAGCTCGCCGTCCGCCGCGACCCCCTCGACCCCGAGGTTTTCCCTCACCCACCTTCGCTTCAATGGCATAACTGTCACGTGAAACTGCCCGCGGCTTCGCAATCTTCTTAAAGAACTCAAACACATGGTTGCGTCGTTGAGGTCCAAGGAGCCTACAAATCTCCTTGCCTTCCTTAGAGGTTTCTTTCCCCAGTATGCGGTTCGCCTTTCCTCAGCAGTATCACCTTCGAGGAGTCTTCGAAAGTCTGGGATTGGAACTCCATCAAGCTTGTCCCGAGAGAACGAAGAGATATCCCAAGAAGATTGAACGGGAAACACCCTGCAGAGGCAATTCTCCTCCACGAGATCCCAAACCAACAAGGTCTTCGAGATCTTGCGAAGCATATCAGCAAATTGAACCCCCTCGGGACATTCATCGGTATAAACCTCAAAGGGCTCGGCAAGCTTTCCCAAAGAGTCCGCGGCCAAGCTGGAACCTTTGGGTTCAATGTTGTAATAAACCCACGAACCACCTGTTCTTGTAAGTGGTCACTGGCGCGAGCAGGTCACTGTGATACACGAAGTTCAGACAGCCGAAGTGCCCCTCTCTCCGAACAGGAGTCCCATCTTTGTGTGAAATCAACACTGAACGAGGTTGCTTGTGAACACGATATGTAAATGCAAACCCCTTCACACTTGCTGGAACACCAGTAGTTCTGCAAATCCACATATAAAGGCTTAACCGAACGAATGCGTTCGGTGTGAGCTGGTGCAACTTGAACTTGAAGAAGTCAAGAATCTCCACAATCACCGGGTGCAGCGGGAAACGAAGGCCAGCTTCAAACATGTCGCGGAAAACAACCACTTCTCCAGGCTGCGGAGCTGGCTTGAACCGTCCAGATTCGGGCAAACGGCACTTTGAGGAATCAACCGCATCACCCAAACGGTCGAGAGACCTTAGTGTAACATCTGAAAACCCGAAGGCCAGAGTGCTCCCCTCGAGGGGTAGAGATGCAGCTCGACCTTCGCCTAAAGCCGAGGCTTTCCGCTTAGGTGCCATTTAAGGAGCTCGAAGCCTAAAAACAACCCCAGTAATTCAAAACCTAATGCAAGCACAAACGAAGGGAATAAACATAAATCAAGCAAACATACCTTGTAAAGAACGTTCTCTGCTCCGCAAAACAAGGAAGTGAGTTTGAGCCCCAATGGTGAAAATGAAGTGTGACCCAACCTGGGGTCCCCCACAAGCCTTATAGGGTACCGTAAAATTCTGACCGTTACAGTGGTCATAATGACATTTACCCCCCTGACCATTTTACACATAGACCCTTGGCGCCCAGGGGGAGGCGTTCTGAAAAGCCCAAAGCCGCACTCCACTAAGAACTGACGGTTCAGCCCAAAAGACTTGGCCCTGCCTGCCAAGGGGCCGCTGTTGGGGATGCGGCCTTCGGGCTCGGTCGTGAAGGGTCAGCGAGCGTTGCTCGATTACTTCTTCAGGGACTGGGCGCTCCAACGGACAAGGGACCTTTGGCGCCGAAGGCAGGCAGGAATCAGCGGAGCCCCACGAAGGGGCCAGCGAGGTATACGCAAAGGGGTGTCCCGAGGGGACCCACTTCTCCCGAAGGGCCTACACCTCCCGAAGGCTAAGGCATACGCGAAGGCGAGCGGGACGGAGATCCGAGTCAAAGGGAGTGGTTGAGTCAATCTTGTACGAACGATGCAAATGTACTGAAATGCCCATGTAAAGTAGGGAATATTCCCCTCTGTAATAGGGCTGTAATGACACCAAGGCTCATATGCCTTGACTATATAAACTTGAGAAATATACTGGAGGGGGACGGTTAATTGGCCCCCGAACTGTGAATTTTCCATTATTTGTATCCTTTAAACCCTTCATGCTCTAGTGTCTCATCTGTTGGTGACGTCATCCCTTCCGGACTCGTTAGCCACCCAACAGGCACTCCTTAGCATCACTTATTAGTAATGCTTTAGAGTGGCCTGGTTTATCGTTGTAGGATATAAGAAAAGGATTCCGCAAGTGCACAGCGGCCATGACCGCGGCGATCTCCATGCTCCTGCAACTCGATGGTCATAGTGGTCAATGCATCGAGTCGTGCCACGATGGTGTTGAGTGTGGTATTAATGGCCGTCTGACCAACGTCGAGCTGATCGAACCGCTCATTCAACGAGGTGGTCATCTTGTCACGCCGTTCATGCGTCGTCTTCATGTTCGTGGTAAGTCCGTCAACTTGCGTCCGCATGTCCTGCAGCTTTTCATCTGTCGTGCCGTCGACGTCTCCTGCCATGGTTAGCGCAAACACCAAACAAAAACGATGACAATGGGAGTGTGACGGCTCACAAGGCACTCACTAAAATACTGTTATCAAAATCTTGTACGTTCTTACCAAACGCATAGGGGTGAAATGCAACCACAAGTCATACCAGCGAGAGATTGGAGGAGCGATTGCCTGGAGAAACAAGGTCTGCTCGTCGGAGAAATATGTGTAGTTTTGGGTAGGCTGCACTCAATTAGGTTAGCACAATCAAACAATAATGCAACGTGGAATTATAGTGCTAAACACGTAGTGATGCTGCTGGACACAAGTGTGAAGGTGGAACAAGATTAGGGGGCAAAAGAAAAAAAAGACCTAGAAAAGAAAAAGAGAGGCAACAGGGCGCCTTGGCGTCCTGCGCTACGGCTGGGTGGCCGATCGAGCCTGCCCAACGTGCGCGCCAGAAAAATCCTCCTTTCTGTTTCTTCTTTTTTTTCTTTATCTCTTTCATTTTTTGTCTTTATCTCTTACCCTATTTTTGGACTTTCCCAAAAGAAAAGCAACGAAGCAGAAACAAATTGCGCGAACCAGGAGGGAGCGCGATCCACGTCCACGCGCGATCGCGTTCCAGGGAGGGCGGTTGGCGTTGGGGTGCTGTTTCTTTTTTTTTTTTTTGCTTTTTCGTTTTTTTTTTGTTGTTGTAAAAGAAGGAAACAGAAGGCAGGGATCTGGCGGCGCACCAGGGGGATCAGGAAAGGCGCGCGAATGCCATTCGCAGGGGCGCGCATTCCAGGGGGATGGGCTGGCGTGTGGCGTCTTTTTTTTGTTTCATCTTTTTTTTTCTAGTCTTTCGGCACGTGCGACACGCACGTGCTATTAAAAAAATTAGATTAAAAATAAATAATGAGATATAGGAATAAAGCATATGCATAGTAAAATAAGAATTATAATGCACATAATAAATTTTAAATACAACACAACTCAATGCTCCAGAATGTTTCTATAGACAATATTTTTGTCCGTTTTTTAGTGAGATAGATATTCTTTTTTTTAAGAACCCACGTAAAAAGGCCTCTTGACAATGACACATTCAATTTCCCGGTGAGAAAAAGAGATTGTGTACACTATATTTATTTATTGATAAATGATGCTATAAGAAATCATAATTATTGTTTTGACAACAATCCATCATTTAGCTACTCTTTCATTCCAAATTATAAGTCCTTTGGTTTTTTACCTCTAAGTTTGACCGCTCGTCTTATTCAAAAATATGATGCAAAATATCATACTTTTTATTATAACTTGCTTAAAAAAAGAAAAAATTTCATCTCTCACTACAAACCTAGTGAGTTATTAAAATAAAATAGAGCAAAAAGAAAAAAATAGATATGATCCTATTGCATACATGAAGAATAGATACACATTGAAATGAGCATTATAATGCACATAATAAATTTTAAATACAACACAACTCAACACCCCAAGACGTTCCTATAATCAATATTCTTTGTTACTTTTCTAGTGTGATCGATATCCTTTCTTTCGCAAGAACCCACGTTGGCTCCCTAAAAACACCTATCGACAATGCCACATACAAACAATGCCATATACAACTGGCCGTGAGAAAAAACAGGTTCAAGAAGGTATATACCTACATTAAGTATTGTTTGACCCTCCACCGTATTTGTGGTCATTGCAGAGCTTAAGCGGATAGAAAATTGCTTTCCCTTACTTGAATGGAAGAGTTAGGTGCTCGGAAGGAGATTCAAACATGTAATAATAAAGATATGATAGGAATAGGTAATAACATAAATATACTTTGATATAAAACTCACATAACAGGTCCTTGATTCTGAAATACTGTTGCTTGTGGCCCAGAAACTGTTTTGCGACTCGCCCTTGAATCTGCTTTTATACTGCAAGCATTTGTATTTCCTCATGACCAAGCACCCACACATCGCTACTATGATATATCAGTTCAACGGTGATCTAAATGGCGCGGATCATCATGTATCAAACATGGAGAAGATGCAGAATATATAGTCAAAGATCAGCTACTGAATCTTGAATGCACAATAGCAAACCTTTGTGGAGATCAAATACCTGCATCAAGAGTAAGCAGTGCATGCCAATCCACTTTGTCGGCTCGGACAACATATCGGCGAGGTAAGCATCGTCGATGAACCTAACACCCTATCATGCACAAGGAGATGAAAGGAGAACATATCTGATTAGTAAGGCAAATCGTCGAACGCATTACACACAAGCACAGAACATTCAGGATATTGGAGGAGCAAGAGGCAAGACCACGGGTGACTGGATTCTCACGTAGTGCTTGGTCTTCTAGTTTTGCTCGATCCAGAATCAACGACGGTATGTAGCGGTTGGAGACAGCCTCCTGTAGTAGCAGTACCAGATGCCGCATCGGTACGGTCATCATGGCACTTCTCCTTGTTGCACATATCAAGGTGGCAAAGGATGTGTCGTGTGAGGTATCCTCAGACTATGGTGAGCGCCCAAACACCTGACTCCACAGCACGAAGCAGAAACAAATAAAGTATGTGGGTCAACCTTGTCCGCTCCTCCAGTCCTCCCCTTTGTGCGGCAATGCAGGCGAAAGACACCAGAGACCATCATGTCAGTCGGCGCCGGCGCTCAAACACATCTTCCACGCCGACGATGGTGCTGCGCCGGCTGCCTGTGTCTTGCCCTTCTTCTTCTCGCCATGCTTCTTCTCCTCAATGGACATGTCAAGGCGGCGGCACAATATATAGATATGAAGGTTGTGGTTCCCTCGTGCGTGATTTGTGAGTACGAGAAATAAAGTGATCAGAGGACGTGTTTGGCTTGGGGAGGCCTATTTTAGGGATGCTAATTGACGTGATTGGCTAAGGGATATTTCCTTTATTCTATTTATTGTGTTTCCTTTTTTCCCTTCCAAAGAAATGTGTGATTTGCATGGCGATGTGGCTTGGAGCTTATTTTGGGGATGCTGATCGGCATGATTAGCTGCCCTGGAGGGAGGGGGGTTATTTCCTTTATTCTATGTATTATGTTTCCTTTTATTCCCTTCCAAAGAAACACGTGATTGGCTGGGGGTGAGGTAGATGATGATGAGAAAAATAAATGGAAGGATCTCTCCCTTCCCCTTTTGTCGTCATAGGCCCATCGCTCAGCTATGGAAAGTAGATCCTTTGTGAGGGTAAGAGGGTGTGTTTGCGGGTGATAAGTACCAGGATTAAATTAATTTCTTTTAAAGTGGACCTTTTATTTTCTTTTAATTGCACAATTTTTATTTCCTTTTAATAGCACATCTTTTATTTCCTTTTAATAACACCTCCTTTTATTTCCTTTTAATAAACCACGCGTCATGGAGAGATTCCTTTTATTTTGGCCATGGAGAGATTTATTTCTTGCGTTAGAGAGAAGATCAGGAGCTTTCTATTTTTCTTGCCATTGGAATGCAGAGAAAGCAAACAGTGGCCATGGAGAGGTGCATTTTATTTTCTTTTAATAACACATCTTTTATTTCCTTTTAATAGCGCACCTTTTATTTTCTTTTAATGGCACACCTTTTATTTTCTTTTAATAGCACACCTTTATTTCCTTTTAATAGCACCTCCTTTTATTTCCTTTATTTCTCTCATTGATATAAGGGGGTTTTCATTTTTCTTGCCATTGGGATGGGATGTTGTGAGAGCGGGGGATGTTTCCTATTTTACTTCCACTATTGGGTGTATTTGTTGATGAAAAAAATTGGGGGTGAGGAGGTGGGATGAGAGTTTTTTAACTGGGTGAGGATGACCAAATCAATCTCCCCCTCCCTTTGGTTGTCCTAGGCCCACCATTCAGCCCTGATAAGTGGGTCCGCTGTGAGGGGTAAAAGGGTGTGTTTGTAGGTGAGAACTGTCCTCAATTTGTTCAATCCTTTATAGTATAGAATAGATATTGTCTTAAATTTGACAACCAATAATAAATGTATCCAAATTAGTTTTTTTCATTTGGTGCAGCTATCTAACACTGGTCTGATAAAGCATAAAAATAAACAGAGCATCAGGTTTATGCAAACAGTGGTGATGATCAAAGATAAACTCTTGGTAAAATATACAGAATGTAGTGCAATTACTCCACCACTTAATCTAAGGATTTATTGGAAATAAATTACTATTGTCCTCCATCATTAAGGAAGTGAAGAAACAACTGAAGGGTTATTTGTGGTACATTTTATATTATTTCAAACAAGTATACAATGTAGATTCCTTCAAGCACTTACCCGGCAATAGGAGAAAATGGCTGCAAGATACTCCCCCTGTGCAAAAGCTTCCTTTCCTTGTGACTTGGGCATCAGCTATCCGTTCTCCTACTAGAGCTGAATCATGAACACAGTAGTATGTGTAGTTACAAAAATGGACATGACATTCAAGGGGTTCCACTATCATAAATGTTATATTTCAAATTGGGCTACTGGATTCTTGGCTGAGTGAGCACTTAACATAGAAAGTACTTAATTGCATACCTAAGCCTCAAAATGCAGATTTTTTATACTTCTAATTTTTCCATTAAAACTCCAGTCTGGTATAGATGGAATTGGTCTTGTCTCATGAAATAGAATCCACAAGTTCCCGTTGTCCATGAACTGCTGCATATATGAATGGGATTTTCCCATCCTGCATTGTACAGGAAAAACCTAGATGCAGTTATTACAATTTGGGGTGAATCATAATAAAGGTATCAACCATACAGGTTATATTTGTTAAGAAAATAAAAGAGAATAGAGGTGTTCCTTAATTTAATACAAAAGTAATAGTTCTAGATATTGCTAAATGCATAAATCAGCTAGTCCCAACACAAATATGGAAATGTCAAAGTTCCAAACTAATCTGCACCTGGGCATGTTTGCTGAAAAGGTGCTCAAGATGATGTATCTGGGTATGTGGAGAAATCTAACCCACATAGTGATCATATCACTCATTGCAATCATACTTCATAGCAGTCATCATATCGATGCATTTTGCGCTACCAGAGAAAAGAAATGTCAGGATACAATCACTATACAGAGAACATTTGTGTGACATAGACATGCAAATAAACTTGCATGAGCCTGATTCAAGAAACCTCAATTAATTAGCCTACCTTCACCTATTCATGCCATTCCTATGGGTGATCTATAAATAATGCAGCAGAGTAATTACTTCTATGATATTTTTCCTACTTACTGCATGCTATTTTCCCATTCCAGTAGAGTACTAAAGCGTTGTTACAAAGACTGCCAAGCTTCGCAGAAACAGGTAACTCAAAGATTAGAAAGTGCATGTGTTTTTAGTAAACCCAATATCATGCATACTGTAGATTTCCTTACCTTTGGGTTTATAACAATCTCATCCACGCTGAAAATAGACAAGCAGTTTCCCACACAATGTTAAAAAAAGCATTGATCTGGAAAATATTTTGATGACACCATGTAAGAATTAGAATGTGAAAAAAGGACGTAAAAGATAAAGCACATATACTTGACAATAGGCAGGTTCCCCACACAAAGTTAGCAAGAGAATCAACAATTCTACCAATGTTGATGCCCACACCATAGTTAGCACCTTGATCTTCGGCAATTCAATCCCCACTCTGCACCAGACAACAAAAGAAACAGAGTAGAACATCACATCTCATCCAAAATTCCAGTCAATTTACTTAAATTAAATATTCAAAGAAAGAGAGAGTTTATACAAACTATCAGGCCCTATTTTATTTTGACTAATCTATCAAATTCTACATCGACGCACGGTGGCCATGGGGAGCTGGCACTGCAGGAAGAGAAGAGGAGGAAGAAGATGGTGGAACGGCAATGGCATGGCATCTCACCGGTCAACGTGGTCCATGAACTTGGAGACGAAGAGCTAGTAGTCGCCGCCAACCTAGGTGAGGCGCTGCAACAATGTGTGCGCTCCTGCGGAGCAAGCTTCTGCACGTTGACATCCCAGAGCTTGCCTTAGTGAGGATGATCGTGAGGGCGAGGAGCAGGAGGAAGATCTCGTCATTGCGCGTAGGCATGAGGACGCCGTGCTTGAGGAAGGCGAAGAGGCCCGTCGAAGGTGTCTGCCACGGGTGTGCGTTGAGGGCCGGCGGTAGATCCATGGCTGGCCGAGGAGGAGGGGAGTGGGTAGACGAAGATCAGCCGATCGGCTGCGGTGTGCGCGGATGGTGGAATGGACAATGGAGTCTAGCGGCGACGGATTTGGAATGGAAAGATCGAGGATCGATGGGGCAGGTACTTTACAAGGAAGGACGGGGAGGGATTTCCAGAGCGGATGTATTATGGTGGTGGTGTGATTTGGTGCCTTTGTTTGAATGTGCATAATTAAGAAAGGAAAAAAACTGTGCATATAAATTAGGAAAGGAAACAATCACATCATGCTAGAATCATGGAAGGAAAGAATCAGAAAAGGAAGGAAACAATTCATTCACAAAAAGAAAGGCAACAATTCATTCAAAAAAGAAAGGAAGGCAACAATTGAAACATCATGCAAGATTAATGCCCCTTGATTGATTGAGGAAGAGTGGTGGGACCAGTGGGTAGGAGTAGGCAAATTGGTGACAAAAAATAGGTGGGGTGAGGTGGGGTAGGCTAATTTCAATGTGGTGAGGACGACCAAATCATTCTCCCCCCATTTGGTCGTCCTAGGCCCACCGTTCAGCCCTGGTAGGTGGGTCCGCTGTGAGGGGTAAAGGGGTGTGTTTGTAGGTGAGAAGTGTCCTCAATTTGTTCAATCCTTTATAGTATAGATTGACTTTCCAAATCAGCCAACAGACAGATAAAAAAACAAGGGAGGTGACCAGGGGTACATGCGAACAAAGAGGGCAAAAGCACCATCCCAGGAGGCGCGTGACCAGGGAACGCATGGGTGATGTTACTTCTTTCCTTTTTTTCTTTTGTGACTTGCCAAAATAATAGAAGGAAGAAAAACAGGGGTCGGCAGGGTGGAGAAATCGACGTGTGGTGAATGGCGGCGGCAGTAGAGGAAGAAGAAAAAAATGGCGATAGAAACACAGTGTAACCAGCAACAATTGAACGCGTATACACACAAATTCAACAATGCAAATTATTGAAATAAAGTGCAAGGCTCAAAAGGGTACTTGGACAATGATCTAACCTGAAGATATATTTTTATTTTGGTTCTGTGGACTGTAGGAAGGAAATAAAAACACTCGATAAACTCACCGAACAACCTGAAATCCTGATACCACTTGATAGAGCCGGAGTGCCCGATCTTTTGGTGAGTGGAGATAAATTCGATTTGGTGGAAGTAGACCCTCTCGATCCGACTACGACGAGTGAACCCGAAGCGCCAATGCAATCGCTGAACCGACTACATGTGGTTACCGATCCGCGGAAACAAAATTAGCTTGATCACGAAGATCAATTCCTGTACGCAATCGAAGAACGAAAAAGAACGAGAGGCGAGCAATCTATAAATCACTCGAAGGTGGGGTTCTGAATCATGAGGACAACACGTATTTGTAATCATGAGTACCTAAAGCTAGATGTAAAACAAAACCCAAATCTCAAATGAAGTGGAGCCTCCAATTAAATAGAGGGAGACAGGTGGGGGCGCATGCCCCTGGCGGCCAGGAGGGGGGCGCATGCCCCTGGTGGCACCCAAACCTAGTTGGGCCAGCATCTTGTCTTCTGAGACTCTGTTTGGTCTTCTGGGCCTCCATCTTGGTGACAGAAACCGAATTAGCCTTGTGCCTCCTTCATGACTTGGACAACCTTGTTGAACTCTCCTTCAAGATTGTATGACCCAATAAAGGTTATTTGCATGTGCGTCATGTTCTTATCATCCTCCCCTTCTTGAGGAAAAGACGTCCTCGACGTCGATTGTACTTGAAACCGATCCTGCATGTTCACATCACCTAGCGCCGCCTTTCTCGTGTGCGGTCTGGATGCTACCTGGAGGTCGGTATTAACTGAATTCTGCCCGAATTAGCCATGCAAGTGGGCCCTCTAATCCAATGTTGAGCCTTGCGAACCACCCGATCAACCGACTTGTATTTCACGTCTCTGGATCACATGGAATGTGTTTTTGGACCGTCGGATTAGTGACGTGGGAGCGGGCTTCAGGGGGTGGCCCGCCGGCCCGACATTTTCTCCAGTTCTGCCTAGTTTTTACACCTGTGTCCCTGCATTCACAACTCATCCAAAACTTGTGGAATTCATTAGCATTAAGCAAATTATGCATGGAACATGGTGTGATTTCCTCATTTATTCCCGATATGTTGACCGTAAATTGTATCAAATTGACTGTCAACAGGCACACGGACCAACAGAAGCTGAGGAGGTGAGGCTCATCGATGGAGGGAGCACACCTCGTCGGCCCATCGATAGAGGGAGAGCGAGGGCAGTTTGGCTCGTCGTAGGAGAGAAGGTGAGGGTGCTGCGGCTTGCTGCTCGTTATGGAGAATGAATTCCATAGCGAGAGGGGGTTTGATGAGGATAAGGGGGCCGACGAGGAGGAAGGGGAACACCGGGAAGAAGAGGGCCGACGGGGAAGAAGAGTGCTGGCGGGGAGGGGGCACGACGGAGGTCATATAGTGCACGGCAGCGAGACCAGCAACAAGGAAGGGAAACACGGGGGATAAGGAAGGCCGACAGGGAGGATTAGATTAGGAGGGAGGAAGTTGGCCGGTGGGAAAGAGATGGGCCGCTGGGAGGAAGGCGGCCGACGGCGGCTAGAGGAGGTGGCCTTCCTCATCGCTTCTCTTGCTCGTGGTTTCTTTCTTGCACTAGAGGGAAGCAAGGATCAAGCGCCGAAGAGGTATGTGGGGAGAGCAGATTCAGAGCAATATCAAGGCTTTGCCACTGGCCGAATACTAATGACATTTGCTTGAAATGCCGCCATCCAATACCAAGGCCCTCCTAGCAGCTACATTTGAGGATAGCAAAAACCAAAGCCAAATCCACGGTCACCATGTCTATTTGGATAGGATGCCCCAATAGATGATGGAGAGGGTTGGTTTCCTTGATGGCGACGCTGTGATCCCCCACCACCCCGATGATGATGGAAACCCACTAGGGCTTGCGCTCGATCTTTTGATGAGAGCCATGGGGATAACTCAATTGGATAATGGTGGCGTCGTTCACGGCCCAACTACAGCCTTCCAGGGCTGCGCCTTAGCAACCGATAGTCCGCCTCCAATGGCTACCGCGATCTTGTGGAGCGCGTCACCCGGCCACTAGGGCAACCCGTTCCTGCAAGCAATCGAAGAACAAGCAAGAACAATTAGAACAAGCAACTCAATTGCAAATATGGATTTAATACCAATCTGAATACACAAAGTTGGGGTTCCAAATCGAGTAGAACGGATGGTCTAGTCGACACACGTGTCTACAAGGAAGTAGCAATGGCTAAACTTTCATTCAAACAAAACCCAAATTGTTCTTGGCGGCGGCCAAAGGGTATTAGTATGTGGGAGGGCGACCGGGAAGGTGTTGGGGTTGTCCTCCAACCCTAGGACGCGTCTGTCATGGACTCAACTCGATACACGGCCCATGAGCCAAAATAGCGGTGACACAGTACCGTGAGCTGAAAAGGACTCAGCGGTATTTTGATGGTTGCAGCTGACTCGGAACAGATATGCCCTTGAGGTTGGATCTGTTGGAAAGTAGACTTGATAAGCTTTCCATGAAATACCTGAACACCCAAAATGGATTCCATATGAAGTCATGGTGGTCGTCACAAGTAGGTGTTGTCCTGCAGTCCGAATCCAGTGTTTTGAAAACGTGTTGGATTTGATCTCTTCCCTTCCTGGGACAAAAGTGACGTGGTGGCCTAGTGAGGATGTTGAGAATACTTGGACTTGGTCCCCAATCAACTTCTTTGGTCCTCCACGCCTTCCATATATGTTTGGCACTCTTTTTAATCCATGTATTTATTTCTGAAAATGATAATAAACAGACATCATGGGCTAGCATCAATTCATTGAATGTAGCAAAGATAGTCATGATATAAGATTGATTCACCTTTTTGTTTAACAGACACCAGTATGGTCATATCCGAGATAGTGATGTCCTCATCAGACGATATCCCCTTCACCCTAGAGAGGTGCTCAGTGGCGGAGCCACCATTATGGCAAGACATGGAGGCCGACAGGTAAACTCCACACCCCCGATCCCTGAGCTAGTCCCTACAGCTCCACCATGGCTATTCGTCAAGAGTTGGAGGTCTGTTTGTCTCAAGGAGGAAGAAGATAGAAGATAACGTTTCGAGTTGCTCTTGGACCTTTGGGTAATTGGCCCGTCAGCCTATTAGAGACACAGACAACACAAGCCCACAACCCCACATTTGGTCCTACTACACGGCAGGTCGGTTCATGGAGATAAAAAAGCAATCAACACATGAGGCTTAAAGAAGATAGAGGCGTCATTGCTGCCCATGCCCGCTGCCCCTCGGCTTGTGCCTCACATCGCCGATCGCCCCTCGGCCTTCAGCAATCTACACTACCTACGCCCACTATGATTTGTTTGTTCTAGATATCCAAAAGGTCCTTGCAAAAGCCTGTGCACAAGAGGTTACTGAAGTTATTAAGGGAGAGACTGGGGATCATCTTTTCTCTATCCTTATTGATGAATCATGTGATATCTCAATCAAAGAGAAAATGGCCATCGGTTAGGTGAGTAGTTCATTTGTCTCCTTTTCACAATATCATATTATTTATGACCATGTTTGTTCCATTAAATAATCAATATTATTTTTTATTTGTTGAGCAGGTTTGTACTATAAATAGCAAGGGAAATGTTGTTGAGAGATTTTTGGGCCTGAATCATGTCAAGGAACATCATAAGAGGCATTGAGGAAGGCTTTTGTTGAGATGTTGGGTAAGCTACAAATTTTCTAGCAGTATAACATTGTCGTAGGTAGATTTTAATCCTAGCTCCACCACTGGAGGTGCTCTTGCTATGCCCCTCACATCGCCCTAGAGTTGTTATTTGCCCCTCGTTGAGCTGCTTCAGTTCTCCCCTATGCCTCCCCGGCAACGCTACATTTATAATAAGTAATAGGTAGTTGTCCCTTGGGAATAATATGATATCTGGAATACTTCCATTTGAAATGCTACAATGGTATATCTGTGCGCTTGCGGTTAAATAAATTTTTTGTTATTAATTCTATAGAAATTTATATCTTTACCATGATTGCTTCTTAATGTTATTTTCTAAATATTTGCATCATGCCTATGCACAAATCAATAGTAATATTAAGAAGTGTCAACACAATCATCTTCGATCCAGGAGCCCTCAAGCACATAGAATGTGTTGAACCCCTTTGGTAGTCCCGACATGAACCCCTAGCGACCATGGCAACAAGAACACCCCATGTGACCTATCTTAATAATAGATGTAGGAACAAGCACATCCAAAGAAAGACCGGAATCATCAAAAGGAGGTGCTCCCAAGAGCCAACCTAGGAGATACTTGATCGCTAAATAGATTGGATGAGATAAAGACATTACTCACATAATAGATTCGATTGGATCATCACCTCTGAGTATATACCATCGACGACTCCAACTAGACCATGAAATCCACCATGACACAACCACGCAAGGAGGCATGATGGCTAGGGTTGGACAACTTCGAGGACTCACGGCGGCCATCGTCCCCCTCCAATGTTGCTCTTTGGATTTCATTGAGTTCATGTGGTGGATGGATGATCAATCCTCTCTTGGGGTGCCTAGGGGTTATATTTGTATTCTGGGGAGTCTTGGGGCGTGATATCCCTTGCCTTCCATGCGATCCTTACTTAGGAGTCAAGCAAACAAGATTTCAATAAAATCAGCCTCGCCTAGATTTTCATGTTTCATAACCCTTCCGTTTTGAGGTCATATCTCCCAAGTCTAGACTCCAAATAAGGCAAATTCAAAGTCTAAATTGTGTGGCACGAAATTTCCTGTGACTTTTGTACTCATGACTTGCATTGAAAACGAAGTTAAGATCCCAAAACAACATCGCACCGAAATCTGTTTGGTTTCATACTCTTCTAGGCAGCATGTATTTTGGGGGCAATGTCTTATACGTCCATATTCCAAATAATGCGTTCCATAGGTCCAAATCGAAGCACACGACAACTTTAGTATTCAAAGTTTCATCATTTGAGGTCGTTTAGATCTCCTAATCTACACCAAATTATCATGATGTCCTGGGCTGCGTGAATGTGGAGTCTGACTGGAACTCGTGGTTAACTTTCCAAATCTCCAATTCCTTGACGCTTAAGTCTCCCAAGCTTAAGGCTTATTGAATGTGGACACTTAGGACCATGAGTTGGGCTATGAAAGCCCACATGGTCCATTTGTAGATCAGTTGGGCTTACCCAATTAGGCTTGATTTCATCGAGCTTGAAGTTTGCACATAAATACTCCAAATTGGGCCATTTCCTTGCAAAACACAATATACTCCAAAACACAACACATATGCGTAAATGAGGTTATTTTAAATACCAATTGGTGGGCTAGAATATGAATTAGCCCAAAACTTCACTTAAATGGCACTAAAAGTGTGTTGCTAAGGAGCGCCAACAATCCCCCCTTGCTTGAACTTGCTCATCCTTGAGTAAGTCCAAGAGCTTTGCTTAATAAGGACATCAGTATTGCCCTTTAAAGTCCTTCCTACACTTAGTCATACATACCAAGACACATTGCTCTCTCAAGTATTTAGCATTAAAAGTTCAAGTTGTGATCTGCTAATTTTTTATTATGGAAAATAGACTAGCAATGAAGAACAAGCCACAATAAGGAATAAATGCAATGCTCTCAAACTTAAATGAACTTCAAACATTTACCTTGTTCTAATATGAAGAGTTTTAAAACAGATGCATATCCAACAAAAGTCAGGTTCACTTGCAAAAGTTCATGGGAACACTTGTCTCATCAAGTCACTCAAGCCTATACTAGTTTGTCTTCAACCTATTCTACTCATATATGAAAGTGGAAGCAAAATGTGGAGCTTGGTAGGTAAAAACAATCCTAGTAAAACACTATACTTGAAATATTGTCAAACCAAGAGAGAGATCTATTGGAATTACCAAGACTAATAAAAAAGTCATGGAAAATAATATGTTGGAGAGGGAGAGAGATGGAACTCACACTTTTTAGATAGGTGGACATGTGCAAGAGGCAAATGGGTGATCCCGAGATACAAATAAAGTTCTCGTTATCGGATTGCACATGATTGGAAAATTTGAGTATGGATTTGTCTCCAAGGCACTTAGGAATTAAATGAGGCAAAAAGAACTAAGGAGCATTTTATTCTTTTTTTTCTTTTTCTTTTTTATATATATTTTTTATTTTTTATTTTTGACATGCCTTGTGAGCATGTGGCATACCTTCTTTGGGCATGCATCTTTTATTATATACTTCCTCTTCTTTTTTTGCTTTTTGCTCCCTAGAACTTTCACAACATGATACTTACTTGGCGAAAGTTGAAGATATGCAATGATTCCTCCCCCAAGCTTGAACGATGCTCCTCCACGAGTGTGGCGGAACCATCCAGTTAAAACTGGCTCAAGTGAGTCTAATTGTTGGCACTCCTTAGCCTAACGAATTACTCCGCAAGCGCACAGAGACCGTTGTAGCCTTTAACGAGGGGAGTAAGAATCTGGATGTCAAATCCAAGGAATGGTAGACGAGACTATGGACGGTCATTGTGGCGGACCACTCCGAAATTATTCCAAGTTAAGTACCTTGGGACCACTAATCAAGTAGTCAGGCACTTAATCCGGAATAAGCTGGAGCGCCGTCGGATTAAACCCGATTAACCACGTTCTTTTTCCCGATCGAAACAACAGCACGCCCACACGAAGGTGAGTTCCAGAGATTACAACATTCCACAAATTTAAAATATATAACAGAATCTCTAAGTTATTACAAACCGAGTTCAAATTTAAATCAGAGTATTAAAGTCTTGCAGCGGAGATAAAGTTCATTGCAGCGGAATTTAAAGGTTCATAGCAGCGGAAGAATGTAACGACGATACAAATAACACCATGCTGAAGCCTGCCACGGTGCTACTCCTCCCGATCCTTGCCAGAGGACGGAACCCACTCGATATGCCAGCCAGGGGGAACCTGGGCAGGCCAAGTCAAAGCATCGACGGCCACATCCAACATGGTACCTGTAAATCAATGCCACAAGCAAGGCTGAGTATACTAATACTCAGCAAGGCTTACCCGTCGGGTGAAAACTACATCACCGACATCTAGACATGAGAGGCTTTTGGCTGGTGGGTTTGTTTGCCAAAAAGCAACTAAAAGTAGGTCCTTGCTTTCAAGTTTTAGCATTATATTCTAGTAAATTTAACCATTCTAGATTAGCATCCTCTCTAAGCATACAAGTGGTGCAATACAATTTAATTCATAGAACAAGTTTATCAATCTCAAAGTTCCACTTGTTACTCAATGTAGCATGGCGGTCAAGCAGTCTCATTAACCGCGAGAACCGGACAGTTCGAACCGAATTTCTGCTACCTGGCCAGGGGAAACCCAACATACACGGATACTATGCTTGCTATAAAAGGTACAAGCGTTTCCCAACCTTTCCCATCGATCCACGATTCGGAACCGGGTCCATTTCCTTAGGATAAAGGTTTACTGCTTCACTCACAGTCTCACGCATATATCCACAAGTGTACGGCAGGGGAAAACAAAGTTTCCAAGGAGAGATGGCTATCGGCCCTAGCTGCTTCAATCTGGTACCGGGCTTACCGGCTCCCATATACCGGCATGCATGTGGTACGTTCAAAAACTTGACACACTCATCCACACGTTTCGACCTTAGATCAATTATCATACACGGACGGGAGATCTACATCTATCATCCCGCCCGTCAATCCTTATGATTCCAACATAAGTAAAGACAAGCAATTCCTATGTCTCGCGAGTGACAGGAAATCACTCGACTTGTAACGGACCTAGAGCAATGCCCTATCGATCCTTTCATACTAGTGTTGCAAGTCAAAGGTACTAGGAAATGTGCAGCTAAGGTATTCAATCAACTCCTTGAAACGTAAATGCACAAGCATAGGCAATTCGTAAGTGCATAATTTGTAAAGGTCAGGTTATGCTCCGGGGCTTGCCTTCTTGCTCAAGCTGGGGGTTAGCCTCCGGGTTGGTCGCTCCTGCACCGGCACCTTCCTCTGGGACTTCTTCCTCGTCAGCGGGGATGAGGTGGTAGTTGCCGTCCGGGATAGCGCCTTCTACATGAGATGCATAGCTTAAGGTGGTTGCCTATTGATCCTAAGTATTAAGGCCTTGAAGGCCATATTCACCTAGACATGCTTAAGCACTACTATTTTCTTCAAAAAACAGGGTGTAGGTGTGGAAAATTTTATTTGACTTCGATGGTGATTGTGTACATATATAAAAGAATTCTATTTATTACTTCACATTTTAGGGTGCTGTTCTGGAATTTCAGATTCCCTTTATTTTATTCTAACTAATTAACAAAAAGGTTTATCCTTTTATATATATCAATTTCCACCTAGATTACTTCTCATTTTTGTTTCTCCTTTTCTGTTCATCATTTTTATTTATAAACTTTATGACAGCTACTGGAGTATAAGAGCTAAGCTCACTCCAAAATTTAGCTAATTCTGAGCTACACATAATTTATTAAAAATAAATCATTCAGCTGTCTGCAGAAATGAAATAAAATTTATATAAAATCGAAAATTTATCCAACTCAGGAGATTTTCCTACCAAGGCTAGTCATAAGCATGAGGAGGGCTCTGGCCAAGTGGTGGCTCAAAATAACCCTTGGACAGTCCTCAATAATTTTCTATCCAAAAACACATATTTATTTTTTTGCTAGTCTAAACAGAGCAAAAATTAAGTTTTTCATTTTTATCAGATGTGCCAACAAGTTTCTAGTTCTCTGGAGCAAAGAGGTGATTTTTCACTGCATAGATTATTTTTAATAATTTCTATACTGCAAAAAGACAGGAAACACATTTTAATTTATAACTGAAGCTACACTTCATATTTTTAGGTCCCCTTTGGACACAAGCTGTCCAAAGTCACTACAAACAACATATCCAAAGATCAACCCTAGCGGAGCTCTGGATTTGAAATGGTGCACAAGTTCAATTTCCACAGTTTGAATTTTAATTCAAAAACGGTTCATCAAAAGTATACACTTGCCTAAAGGAGATTGGAGTTTACAATCTCACGAATCCAGGGAGTATTTTTGTGCATTTTTCTGATTTTTGTACGATTTTTAACGGATTTTACAAGATTCGGGAAAAACAAATCTAGGTTTAAGAATCTTTTTACGCAGGGAACCCTAGAACTTTCAAAACCTTACGAACGAGTCCCTGGTTTTTGCGCAGAGGACCCTAGAAAAACGAAGACGATGAACTTCGGTCCTTGGCCCTCGCCGGAGTTGTGCCGGCCAAACGGCAGCGAGCTAGGGTCGGGGAAGTGGGGGAAAAGATCCAGGGGCCCACCACGGGTCGGTTAGTGACGGTTGGGAGGCTGGGGAAGCTCGGGGTTTCGCCGGCGACGAGCGGTGGCGGTGCGGCCGCCGCGACTGCTACGCCGGTGAGGTCAGAGGCGTTCGTCAGGGTTTGAAGGGTCCTAGAGCACCAGTGGTGCTCGAGGAAGCTAATGGCGTGCTCGGTTGACCTCGGGTACGGCTCGGAGTAGGGTCTCGACGTGAGGGTGCTCCGGCGGCCGAAAATAGCGATTTGGGGGAAATCTCGATTTCTCGCCGAAGAAGCGACAATAGCTCGGGGGAAGTGGGGGGATTTGGAGCTAGGGTAGAGGTCTAGCTTTGTGCGCGACGAATTTGGGAATGGTGGAGAGTGGAAGGAGAATTTCGCCTCGAAGCTCGGCTCGGTTCGCGCGTCGCAAGGAGGAAGATGACCGAGCGAGTGCGGGGAAGTGCAAATGGCCAAGTGCGAACTGAGGGGAAGGGGTGTGAGTGCTCGGTGGAGTGCTTGGGCACGCGAGGGTGGCACTGCGCTGCCTTGGGAGCGTGCGAGCGCGTGCGTGGCTGTCGCGGTCGCCATTGATGGCGCGGCGAGCTCGAACAGAGCGCACGCGCGCGGTTGGGCGTCAAAGATCGTCGCGTGATGGAGTGGAGATCTTCAGCAGGGTCTTTGGCGCGACGCGGACGGATTCTACCGCCTGCAGGGCGTGCAGCGTGGCGCGAGCGCGCGTGCGGCCACGGCGGCGCACGACCGGCATGATGACGTTCCGCGGCGCGAGGCGAGGCGACTCGACGGCGGCGAAGTGATGGCTCGGGAGGGGCCGCACAAGTGCTAGGCGACAAGCGCCAGCGTCCGCCGCGGCTTGGCTAGCTCGGCGCCGCCTGCGCCGCTCGCCGGCCACGTGGCGGCCGAGCTCTGGCCAGCGCAGGGGCGCGCCAGGGGCACTGTAGGCGCCCGTGGAGCTCCGGTTTCAAATTCGAATTTTCTCCAAAAATTTGAACTGAACTTGAAAAAGTGTGAAAATAAAAGTTGGAGTTTGGGAGATGGGACACAACTTTCTTTTTGGGATGAACCTGAAATTCCAAGTTTTGCTACCTGGCCAGGGGAAACCCAACACACACGGATAATGCTTGCTATAAAAGGTACAAGCACTTCCCAACCTTTCCCATCGATCCACAATTCGGAACCGGGTCCACTTCCTTAGGATAAAGGTTTACTGCTTCACTCACAGTCTCACGCATATATCCACAAGTGTACGGCAGGGGAAACAAAGTTTCCAAGGAGAGATGGCTATCGGCCCTAGCTGCTTCAATCTGGTACCGGGCTTACCGATTCCCATATATCGGCATGCATGTGGTACGTTCAAAAACTTGACACACTCAACCACACGTTTCGACCTTAAATCCATTATCATATACGGACGGGAGATCTACATCTACCATCCCGCCCGTCAATCCTTATGATTCCAACATAAGTAAAGACAAGCAACTCCTATGTCTCGCGAGTGACAGGAAATCACTCGACTTGTAACGGACCTAAAGCATTGCCCTATCGATCCTTTCATACTAGTGTTGCAAGTCATAGGTACTAGAAATGTGCAACTAAGGTATTCAATCAACTCCTTGAAACATAAATGCACAAGCATAGGGAATTCATAAATGCATAATTTTAAAGGTTAGGTTATGCTCCGGGGCTTGCCTTCTTGCTCTAGCTGGGGGTTAGCCTCCGGGTTGACTTCCACTTCGTTGGCACCTCCCTCCGGGATTCCTCCTTCGTCGGCGGGGATGAGATGGTAGGTACCGTCCGGAATAGCGCCTTCTACATGAGATGCATAATTTTATTGCGGCTGTCTAGTGTTTCCAAAACTAAGGCCTTGAAGGCCATATTCACCTAGACATGCTTAAGTACTACTTTCTTTATCACAAAATTAGAGAAGGGGTGTGTGGAAAATTTTTTTACTCAACTTGATGGTGATGGTGTACATATATAAAAGAATTTCCATTTATTATTTTGAAGATAGGATGCTGTTCTGAATTTTAAACCTTTCTATGTTTTATTGTAATTACTTATCAAAAAGGTCTATTCTTTTATATAACTCAATTCCTACCTTAATTTCTTCTCATTTTTGTTTCTCCTTTTCTGTTCATCATTTTTATCTATAAACTTTATGACAGCTACTGGAGTATAAGAGCTAGGCTCACTCCAAAATTTAGCTAAATCTGAGCTACACAAAATTTATTAAAATTAGTACAATCTGTTGCCTGCAGAAATGAAATAAATTCATATAAAATCGAAAATACATCCAAATCAGGAAATTTTCCTACCAGAGCTAGTCATAAGTGCATGGAGGGCTCTGGCCAAGTGGTGGCTCAAAATAACCCTTGCACAGTCCTCAATAAATTTCTATCCAAAAACACACATCTATTTATTTGCTAGTCTACACAGAGCAAAAATTAAGTTTGGCGTTTTTAACAGATGTGCTAACAAGTTTTTAGGCCTCTGGAGAAAAATTGTGATTTTTAGCTGCACAGATCATTTTTAACAATTTCTGGACTACAAAAAGACAGAAAACACAAATTAATTAATAACTGAAGCTACAGTCCATATTTTTAGGTCCCCTTTGGACAAAAGGTGTCCAAAGTCACTATAAACAACATATCCAAAGCTTAGCCCTAGCGGAGCTCTGGATTTGAAATGGTGCACAAGTTTCTAATTTCACTATTTGAATTTTAGTTCAAAAATGGTTCACCAAAAGTATATACATGCTTAAGTGAGTTTGGAATTCACAATCTCACGAGTCTAGGAAGTATTTTTGTGCATTTTTACGATTTTTGTACGAATTTTAGTGGATTTTACAAGATTCAGGAAAAATAGATATAGGTTTAAGAATCTTTTTACGCTGTAAACCCTAGAACTTTCAAAACCTTACAAACAAGTCCTTGACTTTTGCGCAAAGGACCCTAGAACTAAAAAGGGAACGCAGACGGGTCCAGGGCTCGTCGGCGTCGCTACGCCGGGGAAACGACGGCGAGTTGGCTCAGGGAAAGTTGGGGGAAACGGAGAGGAGCTCACCGCGAGTCGGTTGAGGTAGGTCTCGCGGTCGGGGGTGAAGCGGCGCGGCTCGTCGACGTTGAGCGGCGGTGCGGTTGGCTCCGGCGACGTCGCTAGCGGCCTGCGGTGGTCGAGATGGTGCGCGAAGGGGCGTGTGAGCTTCACTGGACGATGGGGAAGCTCGTCGTGGGGTTCGTCTGCGACGGGGATGACCGGGGCATGGGGCTCGACGTGGAGGTGGGGTTCGCGGTGTTAAAGGCCGAGCGGTGGGGAAAAGTCTCGATTCGCGGCAAGGGAGGCTCGATTCGAGCTGGGGAGTGCTCGAGCGGCTAGCCGGGTGAGTGAGCTAGCTTCACGAGCGGGGGATTGGAAAAGGGTGGAGGGATTCGCGGTCGATTCGAGTTTGCGGCGGGGAAGCTCGAGCTCGGCTCAAGGCGTCCCGAGGTGGAAGACGATGGAAGCGAACGCGGGGAGAGGGAGATGGACTGGGCACTGGCTGAGGGAAGGAATGGGGGTGCTCCGTGAAGCGTTTGGATGCGCTAGCGAGCACTGAGTGGCCTCGGGGGCGTGTGTGCGCGTGCGCGGGCCGTCGCGGTCGCCATTGATGGCGCGGCGAGCTTGGGCAGGGCGCGCGCACGGGACTGGGCGTCGAAGATCATGGCGTGGAGCAGTGGAAGATCCTCTGCAGAGCTCTTGGAGCGTAGCGGGAGGAGAATCGCGCGAGGCGGCTTTGCGCGACGCGCGCGCGAGCGCGCAGCCACGGCGGCGCCCGACCGCCATGATGGCGCTCCGCGGCGCGAGGCAACACGGCGCGTCGACGGCGATGTGACGGCTCGGGAGAGGTTGGACAAGCACAAGGCGACAAGCGCCACCCGACGCCGTGGCTCGGCCAGCTCGGCGCGGCCTTCGCCGCTCGCCGGCCACGTGGCGGCCGACGCCCGGCCGGAGCAGGGCGCGCCAGGGCCACTGTTGGCGCCCGTGGAGCTCCTTTTGCCCCTCGAATTTTTCTCCAAAAATTTGAGCTGAACTTGAAAAAGTGTGAAAATAAAAGTTGGAGTTTGAGAGATGGGACACAACTTTCTTTTTGGGATGAACCTGAAATTTCGAGTTTTTCGAGCTCAAACAACCCAATTTCAAAAAGGTGTTCAGATTGGTTTTTCGAGTTTTTGAGGGACTAAACTGCAAAATTTTCAAAAGTTCCAAACAATGACTAGGACTCATTTGTGGTCACCAACAACTTTTATTTTTTGGAGATTTTCATGTTTAGTACAAAATTCTTGAGTTTTCAGTTGGGTAACAAACCACCTTTGTTTTTGAATTTCAATTTGAATTTTTGATGGATTTTTGAATTCCAACCCATGATTCCCTTTTGCACTTGTTTTAAGTGTACTTTTAATACTTTTTCATTAGAGATGTCACACAAACCCTAGTGGGTTCCCATGAGTTGGTAATTAGAGCAAAGTTTGTCGGTGAGAGATTTCCATCCCTTCATTATTTTAATCTCTTATAGTCCAGAAAAATCAAAAACAAAATAGTAGAATTTCCCCCCCCACCGCACCCTACAGACTTTGTTCGGCCTTTTACTAGCAGTGCTTAGTTTGGGCTTGTTGAGTTTTCGGTTGCATTGGTTGTGTCGAGTTGTTGGTTGTAGTTGTCGTCCTTTAGAGTTTCAAGTTCTTGTTACGTTCTGGTCACATATCGCGCGCCTCCTAGTTGGTGTTCCTGAGACCGATTTCAACCCTGTGTTGCACTCCGAGTTGTCCTCCAACAGTACGCCAAGGAGAATACTCTCTTTTTGTTACCGGAATACCCCTGTTCTTTCCAGAAAAAGTGTGTGTCGTGACTAGCTCATTTGTATTCCTTTGTTCATATAAACAGTTTTTGAGGTTCCCCTGAAAAAAATTGCAAAAAAAGGAAAAGAAAAAAAAAAGAAGAGAACAAAAAAAAAGAACAAGGGGCTGATTCTTTGAGTTGTTTTTCCGTTCTGGTGGTGCTATTGTGACTTCCTTTGTGTCCAAGCTTGCGTCTCTAGCACGGTCTAGGCCAGGACCAACGCAGTACCGTTGTTGAAAGATTATTCAGCTTGCTTTTGTTACTAACGTGGTGCTAGTACTTCCTTGCTTCAGCCCACCTATAGCTCCACATATTCGACTATAGTTTGACAGGGTTTGCAGCTGCGACACCGATACACACCTTCCACAGTTGCCGACTTGTTGGTTGCCGCACCCTCCTACCGAGCAAGGTAAGAATTGGTAAGAGCTTGTGCAACAGGTTGAGAATGAGCGCCTTTCAGTAGCTACATTCCAGTAGTTGTAGGACTTTTATTCTTTCACCTGTCCTCTTGTGTTTCTTTGTTCTTGTCACCATGGCAGGATTAGGTGACGATTCAGAGAAGCAACATTCACCTCGCACCAAGGGCATCATCCAGCACTTTGAAAATGTGGTGATGTAGTACATGGAAGGCATTGATAAAGATTTGGTTGTCACGAATGACAAGCTTGGGCAGCTAGAGACTACCCAGATCACCACCAACACCAAGCTTGCATGGTTGGAAACATCAGTTGCTCGTGTTGACAAGAGCCTTGCTGCCCTTCTGAGGCGTTTTGATGGGCTGCATCATAAGACCCATAGTCAAAAGGATGAGAACAACAAGAAAGAAGATGGCCCTCTCACGGATTGGGAAGATTATGTTGCCGATACTGAACAAGAGGATGAAGACACCCAAGCTCGACAACGGTTACAAACTAATAACCGAGGTATGGGAGGTGGCCATTGACGTGAGGTACATAGTAATGACGATGCTTTCAGCAAGGTACATACTTGGGAGATTGCTGTTGATCAAAAGTTTGCATGTCATGAATTTCCTTAGAATACACGTGTTGGAGCTCCTACTAGTGAGTTCACTGATTTTGCTTCTGCTTGGTGGATAGAATATAGTAAGAACCATCCTAATAGCATGCCACAAACTTGGGATGCTTTGAAACGGGTCATACGGGCTAGATTTGTTCCATCTTACTATGCACGTGATCTGTTAAATAAGTTGCAGCTTTTGAGACAGGGTAGTAAGAGTGTAGAGGAATACTACCAGGAATTGCAAATGGGCATGCTACATTGTGAAATAGAGGAGGCTGAGGAACCTGCTATGCCTAGGTTTTATGGCGTGTTGAATAGAGAAATTCAGGACATCCTATCTTATAAAGAATATAATAACATAACAAGTTTGTTTCATCTTGCTAGTAAAGCTGAACTAGAAGTGCAGGGACGTCGCCTCTCCATGAAGGCTAACATTTCTATAGGACGATCTACATCATGGCAGCCACGCAATCCTCCACCGACAACAAGCCGTTCTGCACCACCTCCACCACCTTCTGTCACCGACAGAACACGTGGACCTTCCACAAATTCAGCGGCCCAGTCTGGCGCTAAACCAGTTGCTAGTGCTTCCTCGGTTGCATCCTCAGGGAGGACGAGAGATGTGCAGTGCCATCGTTGCAAGGGCTATGGGCACGTGCAGCGTGACTGCTCCAGCAAGTGCGTTTTGGTGATAAAAGATTATTGTGGGTATTCTTCTGCTAGTGATTTTGATGAAGATAGACTTGCTTTGCTTGCTGCTAACAGTGCAGGTCATGAGGACCCCCCAGAAGAGCACATTGGAGCAGATGATGCGGACCACTATGAGAGCCTCATTGTGCAGCGTGTCCTTAGTACACAAATGGAGACGGTCGAGCAGAATCAACAACATACATTGTTTCAAACAAAGTGTGTCATTAAGGAGCGATCTTGTCGTATGATCATTGATGGAGGCAGCTGCAACAACTTGGCTAGCAGTGACATGGTGGAGAAACTTGCGCTGACCACCAAACCACATCCACACCCATATTACATTCGATGGCTGAATGACACTGGTAAGGTAAAGGTAAATCGACTAGTGAGCATTACTTTTGCGATTGGGTCGTATCATGATGTTGTTGAGTGTGATGTTGTGCCTTTGAAAGCTTGTAATATTCTGCTTGGTAGGCCGTGGCAATTTGATACTGATTATATGCATCATGGTGGATCGAATAAGTATTCTTTGTTGTACCATGATAAGAAAATTATGTTGTTGCCCATGTCTCCTGAGGCTATTTTGCGTGATGATGTTGCTAAAGCTGCAAAAACTACTGTTCATGGTACTAAACATGACAAATCTGCTGCTACAAACAAAAATGAGATTAGATTGAAAAAACAATACTTTCTTGCTACTAAATGTGATATTAATGAGTTGATTGCCTCCACTTCGGTTGCATATGCTTTGGTGTGGAGGGATGCGTTACTTTCAGTTCATGATGTGCAACATTCGTTGCCCCCTGTTGTTGCTAACATTTTGCAGGAATATTCGGATGTTTTCCCTAGTGAGATTCCAGTGGGGCTGCCACCAATTCGTGGGATTGAGCATCAAATTGATTTAATTCCTGGTGCATCATTGCCGAACCGTGCGCCGTATTTAACCAATCCAGAAGAAACGAAGGAAGTTCAGCGCCAAGTGCAAGAACTTCTCTTCAAAGGTTATGTTCGTGAGTCCCTAAGTCCTTGCGATGTTCCAGTTATTTTAGTGCCTAAGAAAGATTGAAGATGGCGTATGTGTGTTGATTGTCGAGCTATCAATAATATCACCACTCGATATCGTCACCCTATTCCACGCTTAGATGACAAGTTAGATGAATTGAGTGGAGCTGTTGTGTTCTCAAAAATTGATTTACGTAGCAGTTACCACCAGATTCATATGAAAATTGGGTGATGAATGGAAAGCTGCTTTCAAAACTAAGTTCGGTTTATATGAGTGGTTAGTCATGCCTTTTGGGTTAACTAATGGACCTAGCACTTTCATGAGATTAATGAACGAGGTTTTGCGTGCTTTCATTGGGAAATTTGTTGTGGTCTATTTTGATGATATATTGATTTACAGCAAATCAATGGATGAACATCTTGCTCATTTACATGGTGTTTTTTATGCCTTAGGTGATGCACGTTTATTCAGTAACCTTGCCAAGTGCACCTTTTGCACAGATCGAGTATGTTTTATTGGCTATGTTGTCACTCCACAGGGAATTGAAGTTGATCAAGCCAAGGTAGAAGCTATTCATGGTTGGCCTGTTCCAACAACCCTCAGCCAGGTGCGAAGCTTTCTTGGACTTGCTGGGTTCTACCATCAATTTGTGAAGGATTTTAGCACCATTGCAGCACCTTTGAATGCGCTTACAAAGAAGGGAGTGCCTTTTTCTTGGGGCCCTGTGCAAGAGAATGCCTTCGCCACGCTGAAAGATAAGTTGACACATGCACCTCTCCTCCAACTTCCTGATTTTAATAAAACTTTTGAGATCGAATGTGATGCGATGAATTGGTTCAGGTGGTGTTTTGTTGCAAGAAGGCAAACCTGTTGCATATTTTAGTGAAAAATTGAGCGGGCCTGTTCTGAATTATTCCACTTATGACAAAGAATTGTATACTCTTGTTCGCACTTTGGAAACTTGGCAACATTATTTGTGGCCCAAAGAGTTTGTTATTCATTCTGATCATGAATCTTTGAAGCATATTCGTAGTCAAGGAAAAGTGAATCATAGACATGCTAAATGGGTTGAATTTATTGAGTCTTTTCCTTATGTTATTAAGCACAAGAAAGGGAAAGAAAATGTGATTGCTGATGCCTTGTCTCAGAGATATACTTTGCTGAATCAACTTGATTACAAGATCTTTGGATTAAAAATGATTAGAGACCAATATGTTCATGATCCTGATTTTAAAGATGTGTTGCTCCATTGTAAAGATGGGAAAGGATGGAGCAAATTCATCGTTAGTGATGGGTTTCTGTTTAGAGCTAACAAGCTATGGCGGACCACTCCGAAATTATTCCAAGTTAAGTACCCATGGACCACTAATCAAGTAGTCAGGCACTTAATCCGGAATAAGCTGGAGCACTGTCGGATTATACCCGATTAACCACGTACTTTCACGATCGAAACAACACGCGCGCCCACACGAAGGTGACTCCCAAAAATTACAACATTCCACAAATTCAACTTACATAAATAGTCTCACAAAGTTATTACAAACCAAGTCTGAATTTCAAATAAAAGTGTGAGAGTTCAATGCAGCGGAAAAAAATAAACTAACGACGATACACAGTAACACCATAATGAAGCCGGCCATGGTGCTACTCCTCCCGATTCTCGGCAGAGGACGGAACCCACTCGACGTGCCAACCAGGAGAAACCTGGACAGGCCAAGCGACGGAATTCACCGCCTCATCCAAAGCAGTACCTGAAATAAATAGCCACAAGCAAGGCTGAGTATACTAATACTCAGCAATGCTTACCCGTCGGCTGAAAACTACATCACCGACTTCTAGACATGAAAGGCTTTTGGCTGGTGGGTTTATTTGCTAGAAAGCAACTAAGAGTGGATCCTTATTTTCATGATTTTAGCATCAATTCTAATAGAGTTAACTATTCTAGATTAGCATCCTCTCTAAGCATACAAGTGGTGCAATACAATTTAGTACATACAACAAGTTCATCATCCTCATAGTTCCACTTGTTACTCAATGCAGCACAACGGTCAAGCAGTCTCATTAACCGCGAGAACCGGACAGTTCGAACCGAATTTCACTACCTGGCCAGGGAAACCCAACACACATGGATAATGCTTGCTATAAAAGGTACAAGCACTTCCCAACCTTTCCCATTAATCCACAATTCAGCGCCGGGTCCACTCCCTTAGGGCAAAGGTTTACCGCTTCACTCACGGCATCACGCATATACCCACATGTGTACGGCAAGGGAAAAACATTTTCAAGGAGAGATGGCTATCGGTCCTAGCTGTTTCAATCTGGTCGCGGGCTTACCAATTCCCATAGGTCGGCATGTGCGTGGTACGTTCAAAAACTTGACAAACAGAACCACACGTTTCGACCTTAATCCAATTATCATACACGGATGGGAGATCTACACATACCATCCCGTCCGTCCATCCTTATGATTCCAACATAAGTAAAGATAAGCAACTCCTATATCTTGCGAGTGACAGGAAATCACTCGACTTGTAACGGTCCTAAAGGCATTGCTCTACTGATCCTTTCATACTAGTATTTCAAGACATAGGTACTAGAATCATGCAACTAGGGTGTTCAAACAACTCCTTGAAACGTAAATGCACAAGCATATGTAATTCATAGTTGCACAATTTAAAACTTAGGTTATGCTCCGCGGCTTGCCTTCTTGAGCTAAACCGGTGTCAGCCTCCGGGTCAATCACGATGACGTCGGCACCACCTTCGGGAGCTTCTTCTTCGTTGGCGGGGACGAGATTGTATGTGCCGTCAGCGAGAGCGCCTTCTACATGAGATGCACAACTTCAATGTGGCTGCCCAAAGTGATCTAAAGGCAAGGCCTTGAAGGCCATATTCACCTAGACATACTAGTGAGCTATTCTTTTCTTCACAAAATTAGAGAAGGTGTGTGGTGTAAGCTTTATACCTTTATGATGGTGATTGTGTACACATATGAAACAATTCAAACCGTTATTTCTAAGTAAGTGTTTAGCTCTAGAATTTAAACTTCACATGCACCACATTTGATTAATTTTCAATGCAATCTATATCTTTTTAATAAACACAATTTACTCTAGTTCCTTCTCATTTTTGTTTCTCTGTTTCTGTTCATCCTTTTTATCCACAAACTTTATGACAGCTACTGGAGTATAAGAGCTAGGCTCACTCCAAAATTTAGCTAAAACCGAGCTACACAGAAATTATTAAAAATAGTACAAGTTGCTGCTCAAAAAAACAACATTAATTTGCATAAAATCAAAACTACTTCCAAAACAGAAGATTTCTTTAGCAGAGCTAAACATGAGTAAAGGAAAGGCTTTGGCCAAGTGGTAGCTAAAAATATCACTTGGATAGCCCCCAATAATTTTCTATCTGGAAACCAACACCTATTTATTTGCTAGCCTAAACACGGTCTAAAATTAAGTTTAGCATTTCTCCAACATGTGCCAATAAGTTCCTAGACCTTTGGTGAAATATGGTGATTTTTGACTGCATGAATTATTTTTAATAAATGCAGAACTGAGCTAGAACAAAAAACACAAGGTCTCCTTTGGTCACAAAGCTTATACAGACCTCACAAACAACATATCCAAAGTTCAGCTACAAAGGAGCTCGAGATTTGAAATGCTGCACAAAACTCTAAAAACTGAGTTTGAATTTTAATTCAAAAACCGTTCATCAAATGTGTAGACATGCCAACATGAGATTGGAATTTACAATCTCACAAGCCCAGGGAGTATTTTTGTGCATTTTTCTGATTTTTCTACGATTTTTAGAGGATTTTACAAGATCTCAAAAAATAAATCTAGGTTTAAAGAATCTTTTTACGCCGGGAACCCTAGACCTTTTAAAACCTTGCAAACAAGTCCGTGAAACTTACACGGAGGACCCTAGAACCAAAAAGGGGAACGCGTATAGGTCCTTGGCTCGTCGGCGACCGGACTCCGGCGAGGAGACGGCGAACCAGTGCGGGAGAAGTGGGGGGAAATGACATGGGGCTCACCACGAGTTGGTTGGGGTAGGTCTCGTGGACGGGGGTGAAGCGGCGCTGCTCGTCGACGGCGAGCGTCGAAGTGGCTTGCTCCAGCAACGTCGGCAGCCGGCTGCAGGGGTCGAGGCGACACGCGGCTTGGCTTGAGAGCTTCACCGGGAGGAGGCGGAGCTCGTCGAGGGGCTTGGCGGCGACGGGGGTGACCGGAGGGTGGAGCTCGACGTTGCGGTGGAGCTCGGGCGAAAACGGTGGATGGCGGCGCTGGGAATCCTCGATTCCCGGCGAGGGATTCTCGATTCGAGCTGGGGATGGATCGAGGGGCTAGCTAGATGGATGAGCGAGCTTCGGGTGCGGGGGATTGGGAAACCATGGAGGGATGGCGGTGGATTTGGCTTGCGGCGGCAAGAACTCGAGCTCTACACTTCGCGGCCGGAGGTGGAAGAAGGTGTGCGCGAGCGTGGAGGAGAGGGAATGGCTGCATCGCTGGCCGAGGAAGGGAACAAGGGTCACTTGCTGAATGCTTGGAGCGAGCTAGAGCTGGCTAGGCGGCCTGGGGAACACGCACGGGGCGGATGGGTGACGGCAGCGTGTAACATCCTAAAAATGGCCCTATTTAAAATTTAGTAATTAAATGTTTTTTTATATTCAAGTGCTCATAATTAATATAGGGAAATAAAATTTTGAATAATTAAAAGCAAATATAGGGTATAGAAACATTGTTGTTGCATTCATGCTGGTGCATTTATTTTTGATTGTTGAATTCAAATTTGAATTTGAATTTGAATTCAAATGAGTGTTTGAATAAAAGAAAAACCTTTTCTTTTTCTCTCTCTTTTTCCTTCTCCTTTTCAGCCCAGCAGCCCAGCTCTTTTCTTTTTTTTTTCTGCGCGGCCCATCTCTTTCTCCCTTTTCTTTTTCCCGCGGCCCAACCCTTCTTTCTCCCTGCGCGGCCCATCTCCCCTTTCCTCCTTCGCGCGGCCCATCGCAGCAGCCCATCACCGCGCCAGCCCAGCTCCGCGCGCCTTTCTCCTCCGCCTGAGTCGCTGACCGCCCGGGCCCGCTCGTCAGCGCCGTCTTCTTCCTCTAGTCGGACCCGAGCGGGACTCTTCCGCGCCGCCGCGTCGCCGTGCCGCGCCCGGACTCCACGCGAGCTTGGCGTGCACGCCAAGGGTGTCTCCACCGCCCCTATAAATCCGCCGCCAACCCCCCCCCTCTCGAGCCATGCCTCAAACCCTAGCTGCCGCCTTCTTTTCGAGCCGTCGCCGTGAAACCCTAGCCGCGCCGCCGCCATCGCCTAGACCTCCCTCCAAGGCCGCATTGACGACGAGACCCGGTCCTGGGGCTTCGCCGCGAGGTGAGGAACATGCTGAGCCCCCTCTTTTCCTCTCTCTCCCTCTCCTCCGCTCGTGCGACCTCACCGGAGGTGGCCGCCCACCGCGGTTCGTCGCGCTCCTCCGCCGTCGCTCGACCCTCGACCAGGACCTCAAAAACCGACTCCCCATCTCCTCCTCTCCCTTTTGAGCTAGCCGCAGCGAGGTTTGGAGCCCCCTAGCCCCAGCAGCGTCGACTCCGGTGAGCTTCGGCCTAGCGCCGCCGCGCTCCGGCGACCCAAAGCCCCCAACGCGTTAGAGCCGTTCAGATCCAATCCGACAGTCCACATCTAAACCGGGTCCGGTTCGCCGTGAACCCGTGAACCGCGGTTCAGGGCCGGTCCTCGGTGACGTCAGCCGACGCCAGCATCCAGCAGCCGCCGTGCCCGTTTTGCAAAAGAGCCCCTGCAGTTTTTGAAAATCAACCCGCGGTCCACCTCTATTCAAAAGTATTTACAACCAAGTCCTTTTTCTTTCGGTTTAGCCCTTGCTCTTTTGAAAAATAGTGCCCGCCGTCCTAGATGGCAGTTTTACCCCGCAGCCCTCGTGTTTTTCCCCGCAGCCCTCGTGTTTTTATACGAAATTATTTTTTAGGTCCCTGGTTTCTTTCAAAAACACCCCTGGAAGCTTAGAACCTTTACCAGCAAGCCCCTAGAGCCCGTTTTAGGCGTAGTTTCTTCGTTTTAACTCCGATTTGAGTGATTTTCGCGCTCATGTGTTCGTAATGAAGCGTACAGTAACTCTAAAGCCGTCTTTTTATCTTTTGTTTATGTTTGGTGTACTGTTCTAATTAAATATCTTGTTTGCATGTATGTGTGGATGCTTGTGTGGTGATCGATGTGAGTAGTTGACGAGCCGTTCGAGTTCGCCGATGATCCCGTTCCCGAAGAGCAGTTGCAGCAGCAGTTCACTGAGGAAGGCAAGTATAACACGGACCATCCTTGTTACATATACACCAATTAATCACTTAAATCATATGCATGTGTCTAATACTGTTAACCATTAAGGATGTTCCTAGTCTTTACCTTATTCCTTGTTACCCGGGGTTTTATGCATTATGGTTAGTTTATGCTACGCACTGCAATCAACATCTATTTTTAATGTCAATATTGAATTAATGGTTCACTTCAATGATGGTTAAAAGATGCTTTTTAGCAACATGGTTCGGGGAACTAGAGCATGTGTTGTGTGCTTTGTTCTAGTGTCTCTATAAGGTTTGATCTAGGGAATTAGAGCATGTGCTTTGTGCTTTGTTCTAATGTCTCTCCGTAAGGTCCGGTTCTTAAAGCGACAACCCAGGAACCTGTTCGCCGCCGTTGGAACTATAATGGCTCTGGTCTTGGATAATTAGCTTGTACGTCTCTAGCTCGCCAGTGGTTACCGAAAGGCGTATGTGGGGAACATTCGTGAGAGTATAGTTTGATCCATCGAGGACGATTTTATCCGTTGGCTATGCCCCGTTAGGCAAAGTCCCGTGATGTAAGCGCCCGATGTACGGCAGCTTCACACGTTGCGATGATTGCGCTCTCGCTCTGGACGCCATTGACCCCCTCACGTTGCGCCCTGAGCGTACGTCAATCTCGATGCCTCAGGTTATGCTGCCTATGTTGAACCAAAACGACTACTGTGCTTGTTAGGGTGTTTTGTGAAAGTCCTCGTAACATAAGTTCTTTTGGATTTATGTGACCGGCGGGTAAAGGGCGAAACCTCTGCAGAGTGTTGATCTATCATGATAGCCGTGCTCACGGACACGAGCGGCCTGGATCCTTTTTGTTTAGAAGATGATATTAGTGGTTGATGTTGGTTTGTTCTATAATCACTTATACCTTATTAATGGGTTTATACTTGGGTTCTACTCATTGGTAGTAATTTGGATGATAATAAAATGAAACAACTAAAAGTGCTACTGCAGTTTAACCGTGTCCAGTCTTTTGTCCTTGCATAACCCGTGTTATACTTGTTAAGTAAGATGGTTTACTTACACTTGCTACTAATCAACAAAATCCCGGATGGGTAACAGATGGAGCATTTAATGATCAGTCGCTTGCTGAGTTTCCGGAGGATCTGCCGTACTTCTAGCTGTGTTCAACCAGTCGGTGTCCCTGTGGCACGTGAGGCTCTACTAGTTGTGAGACGTTTAATAATATTAAGACTTCCGCTGTGTTATTTGTTTAAGACTATGTCTTGTGTTAAACTCTGATATAAACTATTTTATTCGAGCATTGTGTTCTCTGTGATTCAATATTTGTAATCTATATGTGTTCTGTGGACATCCTGAGCACACATATGGAAGCATTCGGATTTCTTGGAAATCTGGGTGTTACAAAGTTGGTATCAGAGCCAGGTTGACTGTAGGATCGCAGCCTAGATAGAACGGTCGATTAGAACCTGCTTAATCCTTGCTCTAAAAATTATTTTATATCCTAGAGTTGAGTTTCTGTTGAAAAATGGTGTTCTATTCTACCTCTGTCCTTTTTGAAAATTTTCTAAGCTTTAATCTAAGGTCCTCCTCTAGTTTTCACTTCCATAGATGGCTCGACAGAAATAGATAGTCCGTAAGAGCACTGATGGCTACCTTCCAACCCCGCAACGATGAGTACCCATTGGTGGCACGCAACCCGGATGCCTACGAGGAGCTTCTTAGGCAGTAGGCCGAAGAAGGGGACCCCGAGGAGCTAGAGACCGAGTCCGTGGAGTTAGAGCAACAACAACAGAAGAATGAGGAGCGGCAGCACCAGTTGGGAGGACCTGCGCCATGCAGTCCAGAGTTCGGTGCACAGTCGCCACCACACAGAAGGACTCAATACAGCACCCTAGCTTGCCGCACCACCATCGACCCCTAGAGCCTCCGATAAATTTGTAATAGAGATCGAGTAGCACACGTTTTTGAGTCAAAACTAGTCTAGGAGTGTCAAGTCTTGTGTGAACCATGCCTTTAAATGCTTGAATGAATTGTCATTATGCTTATGAGTGATTTGGATCTTTGTAATGATTGTGATGAGCGTGGACGAAAGTCTGCAATCATCTAGTATTGGACTAAGGTATAAGGTATTTAATGGGTAGATAGTTGGGTTCCTAACCTCTCCTTTGCACATCATCTATTATCTTTCCTATCGCCTGTGTGGCGGACCACTCCGAAATTATTCCAAGTTGAGTACCTCGGGACCACTAATCAAGTAGTCAGGCACTTAATCCGGAATAAGCTGGAGCGCCGTCGGATTAAACCCGATTAACCACGTTCTTTTTCCCGATCGAAACAACAGCACGCCCACACGATGGTGAGTTCCAGAGATTACAACATTCCACAAATTTAACATACACAAATAGTATCACAAGTTATTACAAACCGAGTTCAAATTTAAATCAGAGCATTAAAGTCTTGCAGCGGAAATAAAAGTTCATTGCAGCGGAAGAAAATCTAACGACGATACAAATAACACCATGATGAAGCCTGTCACGGTGCTACTCCTCCCATTCCTCGGCAGAGGACGGAACCCACTCGATATGCCATCCAGGGGGAACCTGGGTAGGCCAGGTCAAAGCATCGACGGCCACATCCAACATGGTACCTGTAAATCAATGCCATAAGCAAGGCTGAGTATACTAATACTCAGCAAGGCTTACCCGTCGGGTGAAATCTACATCACCGACATCTAGACAATGAGAGGCTTTTGGCTGGTGGGTTTGTTTGCCAAAAAGCAACTAAAAGTAGGTCCTTGCTAATGTAGCATGGACCATATTCTAGTAAATTTAACCATTCTAGATTAGCATCCTCTCTAAGCATACAAGTGGTGCAATACAATTTAGTTCATAGAACAAGTTTATCAATCTCAAAGTTCCACTTGTTACTCAATGTAGCATGGCGGTCAAGCAGTCTCATTAACCGCGAGAAGCGGACAGTTCGAACCGAATTTCTGCTACCTGGCCAGGGGAAACCCAACATACACGGATACTATGCTTGCTATAAAAGGTGCAAGCGTTTCCCAACCTTTCTCATCGATCCACAATTCGGAACCGGGTCCATTTCCTTAGGATAAAGGTTTACTGCTTCACTCACAGTCTCACGCATATATCCACAAGTGTACGGCAGGGGAAAACAAAGTTTCCAAGGAGAGATGGCTATCGGCCCTAGCTGCTTCAATCTGGTACCGGGCTTACAGGCTCCCATATACCGGCATGCATGTGGTACGTTCAAAAACTTGACACACTCATCCACACATTTCGACCTTAGATCAATTATCATACACGGACGGGAGATCTACATCTATCATCTCGCCCGTCAATCCTTATGATTCCAACATAAGTAAAGACAAGCAATTCCTATGTCTCGCGAGTGACAGGAAATCACTCGACTTGTAACGGACCTAAAGCAATGTCCTATCGATCCTTTCATACTAGTGTTGCAAGTCAAAGGTACTAGGAAATGTGCAGCTAAGGTATTCAATCAACTCCTTGAAACGTAAATGCACAAGCATAGGCAATTCATAAGTGCATAATTTGTAAAGGTTAGGTTATGCTCCGGGGCTTGCCTTCTTGCTCAAGCTGGGGGTCAGCCTCCGGGTTGGTCGCTCCTGCACCGGCACCTTCCTCCGGGACTCCTTCCTCGTCAGCGGGGATGAGGTGGTAGTTGCCGTCCAGGATAGCGCCTTCTACATGAGATGCATAGTTTAAAGTGGCTGCCTATTGATCCTAAGTATTAAGGCCTTGAAGGCCATATTCACCTAGACATGCGTAAGCACTACTAGTTTCTTCACAAAAACAGGGTGTAGGTGTGGAAAAATTTTTATTTGACTTCGATGGTGATTGTGTACATATATAAAAGAACTCTATTTATTACTTCACAATTTAGGGTGCTGTTCTGGAATTTCAGATTCCATTTATTTTATTTTAACTAACTAACAAAAAGGTTTATTCTTTTATATAAATCAATTTCCATCTAGATTACTTCTCATTTTTGGTTTCTCCTTTTCTGCTCATCATTTTTATCTATAAACTTTATGACAGCTACTGGAGTATAAGAGCTAAGCTCACTCCAAAATTTAGCTAAATCTAAGCTACACATAATTTATTAAAAATATATCAATCAGCTGTCTGCAGAAATGAATTAAATTCATATAAAATCGAAAATTCATCCAATTCAGAAGCTTTTCCTGCCAAAGCTAGTCATAAGCATGAGGAGGGCTCTGGCCAAGTGGTGGCTCAAAAAGACCCTTGGACAGTCCTGAATAAATTTCTATCCAAAAACACATATTTATTTATTTTCTAGTCTAAACAGAGCAAAAATTAAGTTTTTCATTTTTAACAGGTGTGCTAACAAGTTTTTAGTCCTCTGGAGCAAAATGGTGATTTTTCACTGCCCAAATTATTTTTAAAGATTTCTGTACTGCAAAAAGACAGGAAACAAATTTTAATTCATAACTGGAGCTACACTGCATATTTTTAGGTCCCCTTAGGACACAAGCTGTCCAAAGTCACTACTAATAACATATCCAAAGATCAACCCTAGCGGAGCTCAGGATTTGAAATGGTGCACAAGTTTCAATTTCCACAGTTTGAATTTTAATTCAAAAACGGTTCATCAAAAGTACACACATGTCTAAAGGAGATTGGAGCTTACAATCTTACGAATCCAGGGAGTATTTTTGTGCATTTTTCTGATTTTTGTACGATTTTTAACGGATTTTACAAGATTCGGGAAAAATTAGATCTAGGTTTAAGAATCTTTTTACGCCGGGAACCGTAGAACTTTCAAAACCTTACGAACTAGTCCCGGACTTGTACACGGAGGACCCTAGAAAAACGAAGACGATGAAGTTATGCCCTCGACTCTCGCCGGAGTTGCGCCGGCCAAAGGGCGGCGAACTAGGCTCGGGGAAGTGGGGGAAAAGCATCATGGGCTCACCACGAGTCGGTTGGGGACGGTTGGGAGGCCGGGGAAGCTCGGGGTTTCGCCGGCGACGAGCGGTGGCGGTGCGGCCGCCGCGACGGCTAAGCCGGTGAGGTTGGAGGGGTTCGTCGGGGTTTGAAGGGTCCTAGAGCACCAGTGGAGCTCGAGGAAGCTAATGGCGTGCTCGGTTGACCTCGGGGACGGCTCGGAGTAGGGTCTCGACGTGCGGGTGGTGCTCCGGCGGCCGAAAATCGCGATTTGGGGGAAATCGTGATTTCTCGCCGGAGAAGCGACAATAGCCTGGGGGAAGTGGGGGGATTTGGAGCTAGGGTAGAGGTCTAGCTTCGTGCGCGACGAATTTGGGAATGGTGGAGAGTGGAAGGGGAATTTCTCGGTGAAGCTCGGTTCGGTTCGTGTGGCGCGAGGAAGAAGATGACTGGGAAGCGCGCGAGGGGTCGAACTGGTGGGGTGAGCGAGTGTGAGAGGGGTTCGGTGGGAGGCTTGGGCACGCGAGGGAGGCACTGTGCTGCCTCGGGAGCGTGCGAGCGCACGGCGCGGCGCGAGCAGGCCGCCATGAATGCGGAGCGAGCTCAGGCAGCGCGCGAGCGACTCGACCGGGCGAGGAGATCCTCGAGTGACGTCGGGGGATCCTCTACAGTGCTCTTGGAGCGTAGCGGGACGGCATCGCGGCCTGCGGAGCGGCTCAGCGCGTCGCGCGCGCGCTCGGCCACGGCGGCGCTCCGACCGCATGATGGCGCTCGCGCGGCGCGAGGCGAAGCGGCTTGACGACGGCGACGCGACGGCTCGGGAGTGGCTGGACAAGTGCAAGACGACAAGCGCCAGCGTCCGCCGTGGCTCGGCCAGCTCGGCGCCGCCTGCGCCGCTCGCCGGCCACGTGGCGGCCGAGCTCCGGCCAGCGCAGGGGCGCGCCAGGGGCACTGTAGGCGCCCGTGGAGCTCCGTTTTCAAATTCGAATTTTCTCCAAAAATTTGAACTGAACTTGAAAATGTGTGAAAATAAAAGTTGCAGTTTGGGAGATGGGACACAACTTTCTTTTTGGGATGAACCTGAAATTCCAAGTTTTTCGAGCTCAAACAACCCAAAAACAAAAAGGTGCCCAGAACTGAAATTCGAGTTTTTGAGGGGCTAAACTGCAAAATTTTCAAAAGTTCCAAACAGTGACTAGGGTTTATTTGTGATGGCAAACAACTTTTATTTTTGGAGATTTTCAAGTTTAGTACAAAAATCTTGAGTTTTCAGTTGGTGCCAAACAACCCTTGTTTTTGGAATTTAAATTTGAATTTTTGATGGATTTTTGAATTTCAACCCATAATTCCCTTTTGCATTGATTTCAAATGTACTTTTAACCTTTTCGACATCTGAGATGTCACAGCCTACCCCCCTTAAAAGGAATCTCGTCCTGAGATTCGACTAAACTTAGGGATAAAGAGGGGAAAGAAATACCTCGGCTTATGAAAGAATGTCGGGGAAGTTCTTCCTAAGATAGTCCTCGGTTTCCCATGTGGCTTCATCTTCGGAGTGATGACTCCACTGAACTTTGTACATTTTCACTCCTTTCCTTCGTGTTTGTCTCTCTTTCTCGTCGAGGATCTTAACAGGATGCTCATCATACGAGAGATCCGGTTCAACCGAGAGTTCCTCTTGTTCAACAACTTCGGTCGGAACACGAAGACACCTCTTGAGTTGAGAAACATGAAATACATCGTGTATGGCTGAGAGCTTCTCGGGAAGCTTCACTTGATAGGCTACCGGCCCACATTGTTGAGTAATTTCATACGGGCCGATATAACGAGGTGCAAGCTTTCCTTTTACTCCAAACCTCTGCACACCCTTGGTCGGGGAGACCTTAAGATACACGTGATCACCAACTTCAAACTGAAGTGGCTTCCGCCGTTGATCGTAGTAACTCTTCTGCCGTGACTGAGCGGTCTTCAAATTTTCCCGAATGATCCTAACCTTTTCTTCTGCTTCCTTTACAAGGTCAGGGCCATAAGCATATCTCTCGCCTGCCTGGGACCAACACAATGGGGTCCGACATCTTCTACCATACAAGGCTTCGAAAGGTGCCATTTTAAGACTCGTCTGGTAGCTGTTGTTATAGGAGAACTCAGCCAGAGATAGACACTTCTCCCAATTCTTTCCATAATGAATAACACAAGCTCGAAGCATATGCTCAAGTATTTGATTTACCCTTTCCATCTGCCCATCGGTCTGTGGGTGATATGCTGAACTACGGATCAGCTTTGTGCCTAGGGATAATTGCAATTGCTCCCAAAAGCGTGCTACGAACAGAGCACCACGATCTGAAATTATCGTCTTGGGTACCCCATGTAGACAAACGATCCGCTCCAAATAAATCTCCGCGTATTTCTTAGCAGCATAAATGGTATTGACCGGAATAAAATGTGCAGTCTTGGTAAGACGATCCACAATTACCCAAATAGAATCATGCCCCTGAGGGGTTCTGGGAAGTCCAACAATGAAATCCATGCTTATATCTTCCCATTTCCATGAGGGTATAGGTAGAGGTTGAAGCGTGCCTGCTACCTTCAAGTGGCTAGCCTTAACCCGCTAGCATGTGTCACATTCCGACACATACGTGGCAATTTCTCGCTTCATTCGAGTCCACCAAAAGTTTTGTTTCAGATCTTGGTACATTTTGGTGCTGCCGGGATGGATAGAAAATTTGGAGAGATGGGCCTCATCCATAATCTTCCTCCGGAGTTCCGTGTTTTTGGGCACCACGAGGTGATGTCCAAACCACATCACTCCCTGCCCATCTAACCAGAAACACTTGTACTTCTCTTTCACCTTCTCTTTTGACAATTTCCTTTTAAGGATGTTAATGCTTGCGTCATTTAATTGGGCTACAACAATCTGATCGTGCAAGGTTGGTTCCACTGCAATATGGCTGAAGTACCCGTGTGGAATAATCTCTAAATTGAGCTTTGCCATCTCTTGACACAGGGTGTCAGCGTAGGACTCCACGGAAAGACAATGGCAATGAGCCTTGCGGCTTAGTGCATCCGCAACTACATTAGCCTTCCCGGGGTGATAATGCACACTAAGGTCGTAGTCCTTTGCTAACTCCAACCATCTTCGCTGTCTCATATTCAAATGTGCCTGAGTGAAAACATATTTGAGACTCTTGTGGTCTGTGTATATGTTGCATGGAACACCCATCAAATAGTGTCTCCACATCTTGAGAGCATGAATAACCGCTGCTAACTCAAGATCATGCGTGGGATAGTTTTGCTCATGAGGCCGAAGTGCTCGAGAAGCATAAGCAATGACTCGGTTCTCTTGCATGAGGACACAGCCAAGTCCGGTGCCTGATGCATCGCAATAGACATCATAGGGCTTGGTGCAATCGGGCTGAGCCAAAACTGGGGCTGAAGTTAAATGTCTTCGCAAGGTGTGGAAAGCTTCATCACATTTGTCACTCCACTCAAATTTGATTCCCTTCTTTAAGAGTTCGGTCATGGGCTTCGCAATCCGAGAGAAGTCCGGAATAAAGCGGCGATAATAACCAGCTAAACCCAGAAAACTCCGGATCTCGTGGACAGAGGTAGGTGGTTGCCAATCCAACACCTCTTGCACTTTGGTTGGATCCACGGATATACCATCCTTGGAAACCGTGTGACCTAAGAACTTCACGCTCTCTAACCAGAATTCACACTTGGAGAACTTGGCGTAGAGCTGGTGATCTCTCAACCTTTGAAGAACAATGCGAAGGTGCTCGGCATGCTCTTCCTCATTCTTAGAATATATAAGAATGTCGTCAATGAAAACCACCACAAACTTGTCTAGCTCTGACATGAAGACCGAATTCATGAGGTACATGAAGTAGGCTGGGGCATTGGTGAGTCCAAAAGACATAACCAAGAATTCATAAAGCCCGTAACGTGTAGAAAAGGCAGTCTTTGGAATGTCGCAAGGCCTGATTTTGATTTGGTGATAGCCAGAGCGAAGATCAATCTTGGAGAACACTCTGGCGCCAGCTAGTTGGTCAAACAAGATGTCAATACGGGGGAGTGGGTACTTGTTCTTAATAGTTACCGCATTGAGAGGCCGGTAATCAATACACAACCTCAAGGAATGGTCCTTCTTCTTCACAAAGATAGCGGGACATCTCCAAGGCGATACACTGGGACGAATGAAACCCTTGTCTAGCAGTTCTTGGAGTTGAATTTTTAATTCAGCCAGTTCATTGGGTGGCATTCTATATGGTCTCTTTGATATAGGTGCTGTGCCAGGTTGAAGTTCAATCACAAATTCAATGTCCCTATCCGGCGGCATCCCAGGTAAGTCATCCGGAAATATATCAGCATACTCACATACCACCGGAATGTCCTTTAGTTGGGTTTCTACCATTGTGTAAGCACACGTATTGGCGCAAGTCCGTTGTGGCAGATATAGCACACTAGGGCCATGCGTAGGCGAGTTTATTTCAACAACTCGTTCCGCAACATCTAGCACAACCTTATGTTGAGTCATCCAATTGGCTCCTAACACAATGTCAATTCCTTCCATACCAAGCAGAATTAAATCAGTAGGAAATGTTTTACTTCCCAGCCTGATTGGAACTTTTCGGGTGACTTGGTTGGATGCAATTTTACCTCCCGCAGTTGATATCACATAAGATGATTTGGTATGGTACGATTTTAGTCCGCATTTCACATGAAACCTTGTGCTTATAAAACTATGCGTTGCCCCGGAATCAAACAATATCACAGCAAGTTGAGTGCAGATAGGGAAGGTACCAGTCATGTCTGGGGCTCCCTCGGGTAGGTCGGCCAAAGTGGTGTAGTTGAGCCATCCTTGCCGAACCTGCACGCGCTGCTGCTGCTTGCCCTTGCCTTGCTGATTTCCCGGGCGCTGGTTTTGCTGCTTGTTCTGCGGGCAATCCTTGATAAAGTGATCTTTACTTCCACACTTGAAGCACTGATAGCCGGCTCCAGGGCGAGCTGGCTGCTGTGCATTCTGTCTTGGTGCCTGCTGCTGCTGCGGCGGTGGAGGGAAACGGGGCGCGTTAGGCTGCGGCGGCCTAGCAACCCATCCACCTCCCTGAGGTGCCCTGGACTGTCCCTGCGGTGCAGCCGGGGGAACCAAGCGGAACCTCTGTGGCTGCGCGCTCGACGGTCCAGCGGGAGTCTTCCTCTTCTTCTCCGCCTTGTGCACCATATTGGCGTCTTCCTGGGCGATGGCGAGGTTCACAAGATCGCCGTACGTGGCAGCACGGGTGGTGGCCAACTGTGCCTTCAACTTGGTGTTAAGGCCACGTCGGAACCTCTCTAGCTTCTTCTCGTCGGAGTCGGCGTGATGACCCGCGTATGGGCACAAACCATTGAAGGCCTGGGCGTACTGCAGCACTGTGCGGGTACCCTGGGTCAGCGCCAAAAATTCATTCAATTTACGCTCTACCAGACCGGCCGGAATGTGATGAGCCTTGAATGCAGCCTTGAACTCATCCCATTCAACCACATGACCCTCCTGCTGCAGGGCCAGGTAGTTCTCCCACCAAAGGAGAGCTGGGCCGCGGAGCTGCTGCGCCGCGAACACGACCTTGCGGTTGGAGGTGCAAGGCGTCGCCAGGATGTTGAACTTGGACTCGATGGCTCGAATCCAGGTGTCGGCCTCCAAGGGCTCATCAGCTCGTGAGAATATCGGCGGGTGCGTTGCCAGAAAATCCTCGTATCTGGCCACCTGAGGCTGAGGGGCCCGTTGACCTCCCTGCTGCAGCATCTGCTGCTGCATCATTTGCTGCTGATGCTGCAGGTTCCGGAGAATCTCCGTCTGCGTGGCATATAGCTGCTGCCACGTCGGAGGTTGCTGCGGTGGAGGAGGTGGCGGTGGCTGTTGCTGCCCCTCTGGCCCCTGCTGGTTAGCGTTGGAGCTACTAGCGTCGTGACCGCTGCGGGTGATTGCCATCTGCAGTAGGTACTTGTATTAGCCACATTTCATAAGCTTGCATAATGAATGACAAGATAGAACGTGACAATATAATGAAGTGTACTGCGCAGAATGACAAGTCAGCACGCAGTTCGGAAGAAAAATCATATCTCCCAACAGGAAACAATTCAAATGCTCCAATTCGGTCAGTAGCTCGAAAATTTCATGCTCTACAACTTTCATGTTGGGCTCGGATTCAAATTCGGACCGGAACTAAGCCGAAAAATTCAATCTTTAGCTCTCTGCGTTTGCTGTTTTTCAGCAGACCGAGCTGTAGTGTTTTGGTTGCCATTTTTATTTCGCTTAACCAATGGGGTTGCAATTTGGTGGTCATTTTGTTTGACAAATTCCAAACAACTTTGTAGTTCACATCACAGGCCAGAAATGAATGGAAAACCCATCAATAATTAAAACAATGTTAGGTGCAGAATGTTTTCAGCACAGCTATTACAACTTCATCAAGTTTTGGTCACACATCCACATCATTAAATTACATTGCCACCAAAAGATAACAGGGGGAGCTCAACTCCATCTAGCCTATTACAACATGAAGCCAAAACTTAGGCCTAGCGGAGGAGTAAACTTGCTACTACCACTCTAAAAATCATCTAAGTTGTTAGCGGTAGCCTCGCTGCCCATAGGCGATGGTGGAGCTGGAAGGGGCGGCATGTCATCCTCGGTGTCCATGTCGGAATCGGGGGCCTCTCCTTCTCCATCCCCTCCTTCTTGCTCAAGAAGGTGCTGAGCGTCGTGGGCGGCAAGCATAGCATTTGCATGCTCCAAGGTACCGTGTACCTCCTCAAGCTCATCCCTTGTCTGTGCTAACTCATTTTGGGTGTTGTTGTGTGCAATGTGGAGGTCATTCAATTGCCTCTCCAAGTCGGCAATCATGGCATCCCTTGTGGTCACCTCAATGGACAAGGAGGTCCTCTCAACCCCTATGTCACGGGCACGGGCGGACATGTCCATGGCAAGATTGAGCATCTCGCTCTGCGACCGTCCAAGAAGTGCCTGCAAACGGTGATACGCCCGTATCCACCTCATCATCAGCGCGGCTGCAGCGACGGGGTTCTCCGCCATCCTCAAAGGGGAGCTAAGGTAGCGTCTCATCCAGTGGGGATCATCCGGTTGAGTCGGTGGGAATAATCCAAGCAACTGGTGCTCAACTAACTCCTGGTTCTGAGCAACAAAAGAGCTAATGCCATTCAAGGCGGCTAGCTCACACGTCGTCTCCATGTGGTGTCCGTGAACTTCCACCGACCAGGTGGGGGAGCTAGGACACGGCGGGTGGCGATATACCACCAAACGCACACGGGAACGGACCACACCACGGTCTCGGATAATCCTCCTCTCATACTGTGGCGGTGTAGGGTAGTCAAGCGCCTGTAAAACCGACCACAAGATGCTAGGGAAGCCTTCCCATCCCAGGCAATCAGAGAAGGACACGTCGTTGGGGTAGCTGGCCAGATCAGCGAGAGTGTCCATTCTGAACCAAAAGAAAAAGGGCAAGGTGAGAACCGGTTAGCGCCAAGGAAAACAAAAACAGATTCTGGACAGTGTAGTAAAAATTATAAAACTCAAAATCTACAAGCTCAAAAATTCTCAGCTTTGGCCAGGAGATTGTTTAAGTAATTCCTAACAAGTTTCATGTTGGAGGTTTGAACAGAAACTGTCGTTAAGATGGTGTAAAAATTCAATTTTCATCTTACTGTCCCCATAAATTTCCAGCAGACAGGGGGTTACCATTTTTAACATAACTCCAGTTTTACTGGACCATTTTCGTTGAAATTTCTACAGCTTATACTTCATAATATTTGTGACAACTTTCATGTTGAACACTTTTTCATTTGACAGAGTTTTCATTTTCGAAATAAAAGTGCAAACAGACTGGTCTCAGCAGGATTTCTGGGTTGTGATTTCAATTCTTGACGGCGGTTCGATTTGGTCACTTATTAAAATTTGATATTAATTTAGTGAGATGCAATGCATGAGCGGCCTATTCGTTCTCACAAACACACATACCAATAACTTTTGGCATACGAAGTTAGTGCCGGTGGCTAGGCAATATCCGTCTCTCCCTATATTATCTAGCCGAACTTTTCTAACCGTTTCAACATACGGATTCACGGTTAGTGTACCTGCAGAAAATTCCATTCCAGAGCATGTATAATCAACCTTTCGTGCCAGCACTCACGAAAGCGTCTCCATTCATTACCACCCGCTATAGAGGTGGCACCCGAACGTTTAACATTGAACGGGCAATGTTCATATGTCACCAAGGCAACATATTGACAGTTTCATACGCCATTTCATGAGCGTATTGACTTTGTGCCGCCATCATATTTGCATATGATGCCGTGGTACGCTACAGCAATCGCCGTACCTTGCGCCCACCATGCTATTCTAGTTTCATACGCCGTCACAGCGTATTGACTATGTGCCGCCACTATATTTTCATATAGTGCCGTGGTACGTTACAGCAATCGCCGTACCTTGCGCCCACCATTGCGTAAGGTAAATGACAGAATGAAATATGCTGGAAGTCAGTATAATATACTATTTGCCACCTATCATATCGTGATCCCTTGACCCACATAGGCTTCACGCTCTAGGTAACATCCTTAGCGGTCCTAAGAATAACCTTCCATCGCAAAGCACGGGGAAGTACGAGTTGGCAAATTTTATTCAAAAATGTTTATTAAAGGTTTGTTGCTCTCTCCGGTGCGCTGCTTCGGCTCTGATGCCAGCTGTGGCGGACCACTCCGAAATTATTCCAAGTTAAGTACCTCGGGACCACTAATCAAGTAGTCAGGCACTTAATCCGGAATAAGCTGGAGCGCCGTCGGATTAAACCCGATTAACCACGTTCTTTTTCCCGATCGAAACAACAGCACGCCCACACGATGGTGAGTTCCAGAGATTACAACATTCCACAAATTTAACATACACAAATAGTATCACAAGTTATTACAAACCGAGTTCAAATTTAAATCAGAGCATTAAAGTCTTGCAGCGGAAATAAAAGTTCATTGCAGCGGAAGAAAATCTAACGACGATACAAATAACACCATGATGAAGCCGTCGGGTGAAATCTACATCACCGACATCTAGACAATGAGAGGCTTTTGGCTGGTGGGTTTGTTTGCCAAAAAGCAACTAAAAGTAGGTCCTTGCTTTCAAGTTTTAGCATCATATTCTAGTAAATTTAACCATTCTAGATTAGCATCCTCTCTAAGCATACAAGTGGTGCAATACAATTTAGTTCATAGAACAAGTTTATCAATCTCAAAGTTCCACTTGTTACTCAATGTAGCATGGCGGTCAAGCAGTCTCATTAACTGCGAGAAGCGGACAGTTCGAACCGAATTTCTGCTACCTGGCCAGGGGAAACCCAACATACACGGATACTATGCTTGCTATAAAAGGTACAAGCGTTTCCCAACCTTTCCCATCGATCCACAATTCGGAACCGGGTCCATTTCCTTAGGATAAAGGTTTACTGCTTCACTCACAGTCTCACGCATATATCCACAAGTGTACGGCAGGGGAAAACAAAGTTTCCAAGGAGAGATGGCTATCGGCCCTAGCTGCTTCAACCTGGTACCGGGCTTACCGGCTCCCATATACCGGCATGCATGTGGTACGTTCAAAAACTTGACACACTCATCCACACATTTTGACCTTAGATCAATTATCATACACGGACGGGAGATCTACATCTATCATCCCGCCCGTCAATCCTTATGATTCCAACATAAGTAAAGACAAGCAATTCCTATGTCTCGCGAGTGACAGGAAATCACTCGACTTGTAACGGACCTAAAGCAATGCCCTATCGATCCTTTCATACTAGTGTTGCAAGTCAAAGGTACTAGGAAATGTGCAGCTAAGGTATTCAATCAACTCCTTGAAACGTAAATGCACAAGCATAGGCAATTCATAAGTGCATAATTTGTAAAGGTTAGGTTATGCTCCGGGGCTTGCCTTCTTGCTCAAGCTGGGGGTCAGCCTCCGGGTTGGTCTCTCCTGCACCGGCACCTTCCTCCGGGACTCCTTCCTCGTCAGCGGGGATGAGGTGGTAGTTGCCATACGGGATAGCGCCTTCTACATGAGATGCATAGTTTAAGGTGGCTGCCTATTGATCCTAAGTATTAAGGCCTTGAAGGCCATATTCACCTAGACATGCGTAAGCACTACTAGTTTCTTCACAAAAACATGGTGTAGGTGTGGAAAAATTTTTATTTGACTTCGATGGTGATTGTGTACATATATAAAAGAATTCTATTTATTACTTCACAATTTAGGGTGCTGTTCTGGAATTTCAGATTCCATTTATTTTATTTTAACTAACTAACAAAAAGGTTTATTCTTTTATATAAATCAATTTCCATCTAGATTACTTCTCATTTTTTGGTTTCTCCTTTTCTGCTCATCATTTTTATCTATAAAGTTTATGACAGCTACTGGAGTATAAGAGCTAAGCTCACTCCAAAATTTAGCTAAATGTAAGCTACACATAATTTATTAAAAATATATCAATCAGCTGTCTGCAGAAATGAATTAAATTCATATAAAATCGAAAATTCATCCAATTCAGGAGCTTTTCCTACCAAAGCTAGTCATAAGCATGAGGAGGGCTCTGGCCAAGTGGTGGCTCAAAAAGACCCTTGGACAGTCCTCAATAAATTTCTATCCAAAAACACATATTTATTTATTTGCTAGTCTAAACAGAGCAAAAATTAAGTTTTTCATTTTTAACAGGTGTGCTAACAAGTTTTTAGTCCTCTGGAGCAAAATGGTGATTTTTCACTGCCCAAATTATTTTTAAAGATTTCTGTACTACAAAAAGACAGGAAACACATTTTAATTCATAACTGGAGCTACACTGCATATTTTTAGGTCCCCTTTGGATACAAGCTGTCCAAGGTCACTACTAATAACATATCCAAAGATCAACCCTAGCGGAGCTCTGGATTTGAAATGGTGCACAAGTTTCAATTTCCACAGTTTGAATTTTAATTCAAAAACGGTTCATCAAAAGTACACACATGTCTAAAGGAGATTGGAGTTTACAATCTCACAAATCCAGGGAGTATTTTTGTGCATTTTTCTGATTTTTGTACGATTTTTAAAGGATTTTACAAGATTCGGGAAAAATTAGATCTAGGTTTAAGAATCTTTTTACGCCGGGAACCCTAAAACTTTCAAAACCTTACGAACTAGTCCTGGACTTTTACACGGAGGACCCTAGAAAAACGAAGACGATGAAGTTATGCCCTCGGCTCTCGCTGGAGTTGCGCCGGCCAAACGGCGGCGAACTAGGCTCGGGGAAGTGGGGGAAAAGCATCATGGGCTCACCACGAGTCGGTTGGGGACGGTTGGGAGGCCGGGGAAGCTCGGGGTTTCGCCGGCGACGAGCGGTGGCGGTGCGGCCGCCGCGACGGCTACGCCGGTGAGGTTGGAGGCGTTCGTCGGGGTTTGAAGGGTCCTAGAGCACCAGTGGAGCTCGAGGAAGCTAATGGCGTGCTCGGTTGACCTCGGGGACGGCTCGGAGTAGGGTCTCGACGTGCGGGTGCTCCGGCGGCCGAAAATCGCGATTTGGGGGAAATCGTGATTTCTCGCCGGAGAAGCGACAATAGCCTGGGGGAAGTGGGGGGATTTGGAGCTAGGGTAGAGGTCTAGCTTCGTGCGCGACGAATTTGGGAATGGTGGAGAGTGGAAGGGGAATTTCTCGGTGAAGCTCGGTTCGGTTCGTGTGGCGCGAGGAAGAAGATGACTGGGAAGCGCGCGAGGGGTCGAACTGGTGGGGTGAGCGAGTGAGTGGAGTGTGAGAGGGGTTCGGTGGGAGGCTTGGGCACGCGAGGGAGGCACTGTGCTGCCTCGGGAGCGTGCGAGCGCACGGCGCGGCGCGAGCAGGCCGCCATGAATGCGGAGCGAGCTCGGGCAGCGCGCGAGCGACTCGACCGGACGAGGAGATCCTCGAGTGACATCGGGGGATCCTCTACAGTGCTCTTGGAGCATAGCGGGATGGCATCGCGGCCTGCGGAGCGGCTCAGCGCGTCGCGCGCGCGCGCGGCTACGGCGGCGCTCCGACCGCATGATGGCGCTCGCGCGGCGCGAGGCGAAGCGGCTTGACGACGGCGACGCGACGGCTCGGGAGTGGCTGGACAAGTGCAAGACGACAAGCGCCAGCGTCCGCCGCGGCTCGGCCAGCTCGGCGCCGCCTGCGCCGCTCGCCGGCCACGTGGCGGCCGAGCTCCGGCCAGCGCAGGGGCGCGCCAGGGGCACTGTAGGCGCCCATGGAGCTCCGTTTTCAAATTCGAATTTTCTCCAAAAATTTGAACTGAACATGAAAATGTGTGAAAATAAAAGTTGCAGTTTGGGAGATGGGACACAACTTTCTTTTTGGGATGAACCTGAAATTCCAAGTTTTTCGAGCTCAAACAACCCAAAAACAAAAAGGTGCCCAGAACTGAAATTCGAGTTTTTGAGGGGCTAAACTGCAAAATTTTCAAAAGTTCCAAATAGTGACTAGGGTTTATTTGTGATGGCAAACAACTTTTATTTTTGGAGATTTTCAAGTTTAGTACAAAAATCTTGAGTTTTCAGTTGGTGCCAAACAACCCTTGTTTTTGGAATTTAAATTTGAATTTTTGATGGATTTTTGAATTTCAACCCATAATTCCCTTTTGCATTGATTTCAAATGTACTTTTAACCTTTTTGACATCTGAGATGTCACAGCCTAAGTACCTTATCTTGTCAATAGATTGCTTCTGTTCTTGACACTGGTTCAGACATGACTGTGATTGTGAATGTTGGGATTTTGATTTGTGACAGATGGTTGGGACAAGAGGATCGACGGGTGGTGGCAATCAGAACCAGAACCAGCCGCCCACCATGGAGGATCTGGTCCGCTTGCAGACACAGACGATGCAACAGTTGACTCAGGCCATAGCTTTGATGCAGCAGAACCTGCAGAATCCACCTGTTCAGCCACCTCCCCAGCCCATCCGGGACAAGAGGGGAGAGTTCATGAAGGGGCGCCCGCCAAAGTTCTCCCGCGCCAAGGACCCGATGGAAGCTGAAGACTGGATCAAGGCAGTGGAAAGACAGCTCGACATTGCTCAGTGTGATGACAGGGAGAAGCTGCTCTACGCCTCTGGACAGTTTGAAGGAGCCGCTCTCGACTGGTGGGTGGCATACCAATATGCGCAACCCGGTCGCAACCAGATCACCTGGCAGCAGTTTAGTGACGACTTCCGTGCCCACCATGTGCCTGAGGGACTGACGGTCCTGAAGAAGAAAGAGTTCCTAGCCCTGACGCAGGAAGGAATGAGTGTCACTGCCTACCGTGACAAGTTCCTTGAGCTGGCCCGCTACGCACCAGATGAGGTGTCGACAAATGAGAAGAGGCAAACTCGCTTTCGGAATGGACTCCAGGATGTTTTACTGCTGCAGTTGATGTGCATCACCTTCCCAACCTTCGGCGGGCTGGTTGATGGTGCTCTGATGGTGGAGCACAAGCGTCGTGAGATTGAGGACAAGAAGAGGAAGCTCATGAACCAGCAATCTGACAGCAACGTCCGCCCCCGCTACAACCCCCAGCAGGTGAATCAGCAGCGCACTCAGGGACAGTCAAGCTTTCAGAACCGCGGCCAGAACCAGCAACGTCCCCAGTATACACCACCACAGCAGCAACAGCAGCGCTACCAGAACGTGCAGCGGAACACTCAGGCTTCACGCACCACCCAGGCTAACACCACTCCTGTCGGCCCAAGGGTATGCTACCACTGTGGTGAACAGGACATTACGCTAACTTTTGTCCCCGGAGGGTCCAGAACTCCACCGGTCAGAACAACAACCAGAAGGCAGGACCACAACCATCTCAGAATGGGAATCAACAGCAGGCACAGGGAAACCGTGGCCAACAGAACTACGCCAAGGGCAAGCTGAACCATGTGGGAGCGGAAACTGCAGAAGGAGCCACAGATGTGGTAGTCGGTATGTTTCCGGTCAACTCACAACCTGCTACAGTTTTGTTTGATTCTGGAGCTTCGCATGCTTTTATATCTGCTGATTTCGTGAAAAAGAACTTGATGCTTATGCGACCTATGGGGAACACTATGTTAGTTAACTCACCAAGGGGAGAACTTCGGGCCACATTACGTTGTCCTAATGTGTAACACCCTAAAAATGCCCTATTTAAAATTTAGTAATTAATTGGCTTTTTATATTCAAGTGCTCATAAATAATGTAGGAAAAATAAAATTTTGAATAATTAAAAGCAAATATAGGGTATAGAAACATTATTGTTGCATTCATACTAGTGCATTTATTTTTGATTGTTGAATTCAAATTTGAATTTGAATTTGAATTCAAATGAGTGTTTGGATAAAAGAAAAACCTTTTCTTTTTCTCTCTCTTTTTCCTTCTCCTTTTCAGCCCAGCAGCCCAGCTCTTTTCTTTTTTTTTTTTCCGCGCGGCCCATCTCTTTCTCCCTTTTCTCTTTCCGCGGCCCATTTTTCGCTTCTTCTCTGCGCAGCCCAGCTCGGCCAGCCCATTCCGCAGCCCAACCCAGCAGCGCAGCGCCCTCTCTCCCGCAGTCGCTGACCACCCGGGCCCACTTGTCAGCTGCTTCTCCTTCCTCTAGTCGTGTTCGAGCCGAACTCCTCCCCGATCCGCGCTGCCGCGAGTCCGCCTCCGACACGACGCCGCACCGCCTCCTTCCTTGCTTGGCGCGCACGCCGAGGCCGCCTAGCCCCTTTATAAGCCGCCGCCAACCCCTCGTTTTCGAGCCGTATCCCAAACCCTAGCCGCCGCCGCCTTTGACCTAGCCCCGAGCGCCGCCGTCATCTCGAGCCCGTTTCGCCCGTGCTTTGTCGCCGAGAGCCTGTCCAGGAGATTCGCGTGGAGGTAAGGAAGTTCCACGGCTGGTTATTGCCTGCTCTCTGCCTCGATTCCGTCCGTGCAAGCTCGTCGAAGTTCCCAACCCGCCGCCGTGCATCGCCAGCCTCCACCTTTGCCCAATCTTTGAGTAGAACCCTCAAAATCGACTCTCCATTGTCTCCTCTACCTCTAGGACCAAACGCGGCGAGTTTTGGAGCACCGTAGTGCCTTCCCGAGCCAACTCCGGCGAGACTCCGGCCGCGCGCCGCCGCGAGCCGTCGTGCTCCGGTGAGCCGAGAGCCCGATTTGATCTGAGCCGTTAGATTCGAAACCGACGGCCTAGATCTGAAACCGATCTAAACCGAGCCGGTTCACCGTGAACCCGTAAACCGCGGTTCTGGGCCGGTCCACGGTGACGTCAGCCGACGTCAGCATCTAGCCGTCGCCGTGCCTGTTTTGCAAAAGAGCCCCTCTGTTTTCCGGAAATCAACCCGCGGTCCACCTCTATTCAAAAGTATTTACAACCAAGTCCTTTTTCTTCTGGTTTAGCCCCTGCTCTTTTGAAAAATAGCGCCCGCCATCCTAGATGGCAGTTTTACCCCGCAGCCCTCGTGTTTTTATATGAAATTATGTTTTAGGTCCCTGGTTTCTTTCAAAAACACCCCTGTAAGCCTAAAAGTCCTACCAGCAAGCCCCTAGAGCCCGTTTTAAGCGTAGTTTCTCCGTTTTAACTCCAATTTGAGTGATTTTCGCGCTCATGTGTTCGTAGTGAAGCGTAGAATAATTCTAAAGCCTTATTTTCATCTTTTTTTTTATGTTTAGTGTATTGTTCTAATTAAATATCTTGTTTGCATGTATGTGTGGATGCTTGTGTGGTGATCGATGTGAGTAGTTGACGATCCGTTCGAGTTCGCCGACGATCCCGTTCCTGAAGAGCAGGTGCAGCAGCAGTTCACTGAGGAAGGCAAGTATAACACGGACCATTCTTGTCACCTATACACCATTTAATCATCCCAACTCATGTGCATGTGTCTAATACTGTTAACCACTAAGGATGTTCCTAGTCTTTACCTTATTCCTTGTTACCCGGGGTTTTATGCATTATGGTTAGTCTATGCTACGCGTTGCAACCAACATTTATTTTTAATGTCAATATTGAATAAATGGTTCACTTCAATGATGGTTAAAAGATGCTTTTTAGCAACATGGTACGGGGAACTAGAGCATGTGCTGTGTGCTTTGTTCTAGTGTCTCTATAAGGTTTTATCTAGGGAATTAGAGCATGTGCTTTGTGCTTTGTTCTAATGTCTCTCCATAAGGTCCGGTTCTTAAAGCGGCAACCCAGGAACCTGTTCGCCGCCGTTGGAACTATAATGGCTCTGGTCTTGGATAACTAGCTTGTACGTCTCTAGCTCGCCAGTGGTTACCGAAAGGCGTATGTGGGGAGCATGGGTGAGAGTATAGTTTGATCCATCGAGGACGGTTTTATCCGTTGGCTATGTCTCGTTAGGCAAAGTCCCGTGATGTAAGCGCCCGATGTACGGCAGCTTCACACGTTGCGATGATTGCGCGCTCGCTCTGGACGCCATTGACCCCCTCACGTTGCGCCCTGAGCGTACGTCAATCTCGATGCCTCGGGTTATGCTGCCTATGTTGAACCAAAACGGCTACTGTGCTTGTTAGGGTGTTTTGTGAAAGTCCTCGTAACATAAGTTCTTTTGGATTTATGTGACCGGCGGGTAAAGGGCGAAACCTCTGCAGAGTGTTGATCTATCATGATAGCCGTGCTCATGGACACGAGCGGCCTGGATCCTTTTTTATTAGAAGATGTTATTAGTGGTTGATGTTGGTTTGTTCTATAATCACTTATACCTTATTAATGGGTTTAAACTTGGGTTCTACTCATTGGTAGTAATTTGGATGATAATAAAATGAAACAACTAAAAGTGCTATTGCAGTTTAACTGTGTCCAGCCTTTTGTCCTTGCATAACCCGTGTTATACTTGTTAAGTTAGATGGTTTACTTACACTTGCAATTATTCAACAAAATCCCGGATGGGTAACAGATGGAGCATTGAATGATCAGTCGCTTGCTGAGTTTCCGGAGGATCTGCCGTACTTCTAGCTGTGTTCAACCAGTCGGTGTCCCTGTGGTTTTGAGGCTCTACCTAGTTAAGACGTTTGATAATATTAAGACTTCCGCTGTGTTATTTGTTTAAGACTATGTCTTGTGTTAAACTCTGATATAAACTATTTTATTCGAGCATTGTGTTCTCTGTGATTCAATATTTGTAATCTATATGTGTTCTGTGGACATCCTGGGCACACATATGGAGGCATTCGGATTTCTTGGAAATCTAGGTGTTACATAATGTAGCAGTTAACATAAGAGGGGTAGACTTCATAGCACACCCTATAGTCCTAAATTCTATCGGGATGGATCTGATTTTGGGAATGAGCTGGCTAGCAAAGTATGATGCCGTCATACAGTGTTCTAAGCGTGCAGTTCAGTTAGTGGCTCCATCAGGGGAGAAGATTGAGTATCAAGCAACCAAAACCACAGAGCCCGGTCAGGTCCATTAGGCTGAAGGCACAGAGTTGAAGGACATTCGAGTGGTGAACGAGTATCCAGATGTGTTCCCAGATGAATTGCCAGGTATGCCTCCGGAACGTGAAGTTGAATTTGTTATTGAACTTATGCCTGGCACAGCACCCATAGCTAAAAGACCATATAGAATGGGGGTAAAAGAATTAAAGAAACTTAAAGAAGAATTGAGAGGCTTACTAGCTAAGGGGTATATTCGTCCTAGTTCTTCGCCTTGGGGAGCTCCAGTGTTGTTTGTTGATAAGAAAGACGGGACACAGAGGATGTGCATAGACTATCGAGCCCTCAATGAGGTCACCATCAAGAACAAGTACCCACTGCCAAGGATCGATGATCTCTTTGATCAATTGAGGGGACCTTGTGTGTTCTCGAAGATTGATCTCAGATCAGGCTATCATCAGATGAGAATCCGGGTGACAGACATCCCTAAGACAGCTTTCACTACCCGGTATGGTTTATACGAGTTCACGGTTATGTCTTTTGGATTGACTAATGCACCGGCCTACTTCATGTATTTGATGAACATCGTGTTCATGGATTACCTTGACAAGTTCGTCGTGGTGTTCATCGATGATATTCTGGTTTTCTCCAAGAATGAGGAAGAGCATGAGGAACATTTGAGGTTAGTGATGCAGAGACTCCGAGAACATCAGTTGTATGCTAAGTTGAGCAAATGTGAATTCTGGCTGAAGGAGGTATCATTCTTGGGCCATGTGTTGTCAAATGGAGGTGTAGCAGTTGATCCGAAGAAGGTCAGGGATGTTCTCAACTAGATTCCACCGCAGAATGTCAGTGAGATCAGGAGCTTTCTTGGAATGGCAGGCTACTATCGGCGTTTTATTGAGGGATTCTCCAAGATTGCCAAGCCCTTGACATCATTACTTGAAAAGAATGCCAAGTTCGTGTGGACACCGCAGTGCCAAGCTAGTTTTGAGGAGTTGAAGAAAAGGCTGACCACTGCACCAGTATTGGTACTGCCAGATGTTACTAAGAGTTTTTCAGTGTATTGTGATGCGTCCCGCCAAGGATTGGGATGTGTACTCATGCAGGAGGGCAGAGTTGTGGCATATGCATCCAGATAGTTGAGGAGACATGAGCTGAACTATCCAACACATGATTTGGAATTGGCAGCTGTGGTACACGCGTTGAAGATCTGGAGGCATTATTTAATTGGGCACAAGTGTGACATCTATACCGACCACAAGAGCCTTAAGTATGTGTTCACGCAATCCGAGTTGAATATGAGGCAACGTCGTTGGCTTGAGAAGATCAATGACTTTGAACTGGAAATTCATTACCATCCAGGGAAGGCTAACTTGGTGGCCGATGCTTTGAGTAGAAAGAATTATGCGAATGTGCTGACGAGACAGAATTTGCCGAAAGAGCTTAGTAGGGAATTTGAACGCTTGAACTTAGGTATGGTAGCCAACGTGACTGAGCTAGAAGTGGAGCCAACTCTTGAACAGGAGATCCGAAAAGGTCAATTGGTGGATGAGGAAATCAAGGAATTGATTAAGAAGGTTGGGACAGATAAAGCGCCAGGATTTCGATTGGATGATCAAGGAACAGTGTGGTATGGTAACAGAATAGTGGTGCCAGATCAGCAGCATATCAAGGATGCTATCTTACAGGAAGCACACGAGTCAACATATTCCATTCATCCGGGAAGTACCAAGATGTACTTGGACCTCAAGGAAAGATTTTGGTGGTATGGTTTGAAGCGCGATGTTGCAGCACACGTAGCTCTTTGCGACGTATGCCAGAGAGTTAAGACTGAACATCAGAGACCGGCGGGTTTGCTTCAGCCTATGAAGATACCAGAGTGGAAATGGGAAGAAGTGGGTATGGATTTTATAACAGGATTGCCCCGCACACAGAAAGGTTATGACTCTATATGGGTGATACTGGACCGATTGACGAAGGTGGCTCACTTTATTCCGGTAAAGACTACATATTCCGGTGCCAAACTAGCAGAGTTGTATATGGAGCGGATTGTATGTTTGCATGGTGTACCGAAGAAGATAGTGTCAGACCGAGGCAGCCAGTTTACGTCACACTTTTGGCGCAAGTTACATGAGTCCATGGATACTAAGCTTCACTTCAGTTCTGCTTACCATCCGCAGACAGACGGTCAGACCGAGAGGACGAATCGATACTGGAGGATATGTTGAGGGCATGTGCATTACAGTATGGGAGTAGTTGGGAGAAGAGTTTGTGTTATGCAGAGTTCTCGTACAACAACAGCTACCAGCAGAGTCTCAAGATGTCACCATTTGAGGCGTTGTATGGAAGGAAATGTAGGACACCGTTGTTCTGGAATCAGACCGGAGAAGGTAAAGTATTTGGACCTGAGGTCTTGAAGCAGGCAGAAGAACAAGTGTAGGTTATCAGGCAGATTTTGAGAACAGCTCAGACACGGCAGAAAAGTTATGCAGATGTAAGGCGTCGAGATCTCAACTTCGAAATTGGTGACTTCGTCTATCTTAAGGTGTCACCAATGAGAGGTGTGAAGAGAATCAATGTTAAAGGCAAGCTAGCACCTCGCTACATTGGACCATTCAAGATATTGGAACGGAGAGGTGAAGTGGCTTATCAGTTAGAATTACCAGAGAAACTGGCAGGAGTGCATGATGTGTTCCATGTGTCCCAGCTGAGGAAGTGGTTACGGGTGCCAGAGGAACAGATTCCGTTGGAGGAGTTAAATGTGCAGGAGAACCTTACTTATGAGGAGTATCCGGTTAAGATATTAGAGGAGTCCGAGAGGGTCACCAGGAACAAGGTGATACGTATGTGCAAGGTTCAGTGGAATCGTCATACAGAGGATGAGGCAACCTGGGAACGGGAGGATGATCTCAAGGCAGAATATCCACATCTCTTCCAATCCACGTCCGAATCTCGGGGACGAGATTCATCTTAGGAGGGGTAGGTTTGTAACATCCTAAAAATGGCCCTATTTAAAACTTAGTAATTAAATGGTTTTTTATATTCAAGTGCTCATAATTAATATAAGGAAATAAAATTTTGAATAATTAAAAGCAAATATAGGGTATAGAAACATTGTTGTTGCATTCATGCTGGTGCATTTATTTTTGATTGTTGAATTCAAATTTGAATTTGAATTTGAATTCAAATGAGTGTTTGAATAAAAGAAAAACCTTTTCTTTTTCTCTCTCTTTTTCCTTCTCCTTTTCAGCCCAGCAGCCCAGCTCTTTTCTTTTTTTTTTCCGCGCGGCCCATCTCTTTCTCCCTTTTCTTTTTCCCGCGGCCCAACATTTCTTTCTCCCTGCGCGGCCCATCTCCCCTTTCCTCCTTCGCGCGGCCCATCGCAGCAGCCCATCACCGCGCCAGCCCAGCTCCGCGCGCCTTTCTCCTCCGCCTGAGTCGCTGACCGCCCGGGCCCGCTCGTCAGCGCCGTCTTCTTCCTCCAGTCGGACCCGAGCGGGACTCTTCCGCGCCGCCGCGTCGCCGTGCCGCGCCCGGACTCCACGCGAGCTTGGCGTGCACGCCAAGGGTGTCTCCACCGCTCCTATAAATCCACCGCCAACCCCCCCCTCTCGAGCTGTGCCTCAAACCCTAGCTGCCGCCTTCTTTTCGAGCCGTCGCCGCGAAACCCTAGCCGCGCCGCCGCCATCGCCTAGAGCTCGCTCCAAGGCCGCATTGACGACGAGACCCGGTCCTGGGGCTTCGCCGCGAGGTGAGGAACATGCTGAGCCCCCTCTCTTCCTCTCTCTCCCTCTCCTCCGCTCGTGCGACCTCACCGGAGGTGGCCGCCCACCGCGGTTCGTCGCGCTCCTCCGCCGTCGCTCGACCCTCGACCAGGACCTCAAAAACCGACTCCCCATCTCCTCCTCTCCCTTTTGAGCTAGCCACAGTGAGGTTTGGAGCCCCCTAGCCCCAGCAGCGTCGACTCCGGCGAGCTTCGGCCTAGCGCCGCCGCGCTCCGGCGACCCAAAGCCCCCAACGCGTTAGAGCCGTTCAGATCCAATCCGACGGTCCAGATCTAAACCGGGTCCGGTTCGCCGTGAACCCGTGAACCGCGGTTCAGGGCCGGTCCTCAGTGATGTCAGCCGACGTCAGCATCCAGCAGCTGCCGTGCCCGTTTTGCAAAAGAGCCCCTGCAGTTTTCGAAAATCAACCCGCGGTCCACCTCTATTCAAAAGTATTTACAACCAAGTCCTTTTTCTTTCAGTTTAGCCCCTGCTCTTTTGAAAAATAGTGCCTGTCGTCTTAGATGGCAGTTTTACCCCGCAGCCCTCGTGTTTTTATACGAAATTATGTTTTAGGTCCCTGGTTTCTTTCAAAAACAACCCTGGAAGCTTAGAACCTTTACCAGCAAGCCCCTAGAGCCCGTTTTAGGCGTAGTTTCTTCGTTTTAACTCCGATTTGAGTGATTTTCGCGCTCATGTGTTCGTAGTGAAGCGTACAGTAACTCTAACGCCTTCTTTTCATCTTTTGTTTATGTTTGGTGTACTGTTCTAATTAAATATCTTGTTTGCATGTATGTGTGGATGCTTGTGTGGTGATCGATGTTAGTTGACGAGCCGTTCGAGTTCGCCGACGATCCCGTTCCCGAAGAGCAATTGCAGCAGCAGTTCACTGAGGAAGGCAAGTATAACACGGACCATCCTTGTTACCTATACACTGTGGCGGACCACTCCGAAATTATTCCAAGTTAAGTACCCCGGGACCACTAACCGAGTAGTCAGGCACTTAATCCGGAATAAGCTGGAGCGCCGTCGGATTAAACCCGATTAACCACGTTCTTTTCTCGATCGAAACAACAGCACGCCCACACGAAGGTGAGTTCCAGAGATTACAACATTCCACAAATTAACTTACACAAATAGGTATCACAAGTTATTACAAACCAAGTTCAAATTTAAATCAGAGTACAAAGTCTTGCAGGGGAAATAAAAGTTTATAACAGCGGAATTAAAAGGTTCATTGCAGCGGAAGAAAACAATCTAACGACGATACAAATAACTCCGTGCTGAAGCCTGCCACGAAGCTACTCCTCCCGATCCTCGGCAGAGGACGGAACCCATTCGATGTGCCAGCCAGGTGGAACCTGGGTAGGCCAAGACAAAGCATCGACATCCAAAGGTATACCTGAAAATTAATGCCACAAGCAAGGCTGAGTATACTAATACTCAGCAAGGCTTACCCGTCGGGTGAAAACTACATCACCGACATCTAGACATGAGAGGCTTTTGGCTGGTGGGTTTGTTTGCCAAAAAGCAACTAAAATAGGTCCTTGCTTTCAAGTTTTAGCATCATATTCTAGTAAATTTAACCATTCTAGATTAGCATCCTCTCTAAGCATACAAGTGGTGCAATACAAATTAATTCATAGAACAAGTTTATCAATCTCAAAGTTTCACTTGTTACTCAATGTAGCAGGGCGGTCAAGCAGTCTCATTAACCGCGAGAAGCGGACAGTTCGAACCGAATTTTGCTACCTGGCCAGGGGAAACCCAACATACACGGATACTATGCTTGCTATAAAAGGTACAAGCATTTCCCAACCTTTCCCATCGATCCACAATTCAGAACCGGGTCCATTTCCTTAGGATAAAGGTTTACTGCTTCAGTCACAGTCTCACGCATATATCCACAAGTGTACGGCAGGGGAAAACAAAGTTTCCAAGGAGAGATGGCTATCGGCCCTAGCTGCTTCAATCTGGTACCGGGCTTACCGGCTCCCATATACCGGCATGCATGTGGTACGTTCAAAAACTTGACACACTCAACCACACATTTCGACCTTAAATCAATTATCATACACGGACGGGAGATCTACATCTATCATCCCGCCCGTCAATCCTTATGATTCCAACATAAGAAAAGACAAGCAACTCCTATGTCTCGCGAGTGACAGGAAATCACTCGACTTGTAACGGACCTAAGCAATGCCCTATCGATCCTTTCATGCTAGTATTGCAAGTCATAGGTACTAGGAAATGTGCAGCTAAGGTATTCAATCAACTCCTTGAACGTAAATGCACAAACATAGAGAATTCAAAGTGCATAATTTGGTAAAAGTTAGGTCATGCTCCGGGGCTTGCCTTCTTGCTCAAACTGGGGGTTAGCCTCCGGGTTGGTCGATCCTGCACCGGCACCTTCCTCCGGGACTTCTTCCTCGTCTGCGGGAATGAGGTGGTAGTCGCCGTCCGGGATAGCGCCTTCTACATGAGATGCATAACTTAGGGTGGCTGTTCTGGAATTTCAGATTCCACTTATTTTATTCTAACTAACTAACCAAAAGGTTTTATCTTTTTATATAAATCAATTTCCACCTGGATTACTTCTCATTTTTGTTTCTCCAATTCTGTTCATCATTTTTATCTATAAACTTTATGACAGCTACTGGAGTATAAGAGCTAAGCTCACTCCAAAATTTAGCTAATTCTGAGCTACACATAATTTATTAAAAATATATCAAACGGCTGCTAGCAGAATCGAATTTAAATCCTATAAAATCGAAAATTCATCTAGTTCAGGAGATTTTCCTACCAAAGCTAGTCATAAGCATGAGGAGGGCTCTGGCCAAGTGGTCGCTCAAAATAACCCTTGGGTAGTCCTCAATAAATTCCTATCCAAAAACACATATTTATTTATTTGCTAGCCTAAACAGAGCAAAAATTAAGTTTTTCATTTTTCACAGGTGTGCTAACAAGGTTTTAGTCCTCTGGGGCAAAATGGTGATTTTTCACTGCACAGATTATTTTTAAAGATTTCTGCACTGCAAAAAGACAGAAAACACATTTGAATTTATAACTGGAGCTACAGTTCATATTTTTAGGTCCCCTTTGGACACAAGCTGTCCAAAGTCACTACACACAACATACCCAAAGCTCAACCCTAGCGGAGCTCTGGATTTGAAATGGTGCACTACTTTCCATTTTCATAGTTTGAATTTTAGCTCAAAAACAGTTCATCAAAAGTATAAACATGTCTAATAGAGATTGTAGTTTAGACTCTCACGAATCCAGAGAGTATTTTTTTGCATTTTTCTGATTTTTGTACGATTTTTAATGGATTTTACAAGATTCGGGAAAAACAAATCTAGTTTTAAGAATCTATTTTCGCAGGGAACCCTAGAACTTTCAAAACTTCGCGAACGAGTCCCTGAACTTTTGCGCAGAGACCCCTAGACAAACGAAGACGATGAAGGAAGGCCCTCGGCTCTCGCCGGAGTTGCGCCGGCCAAACGGCGGCGAACTAGGCTCGGGGAAGTGGGGGAAAAGGATCCTGGGCTCACCACGAGTCGTTTGGGGACGGTTTGGAGGCCGGGGGTGGTCGGAGTTGCGCCGGCGACGAGGTGGTGGCGGCGCGGCCGCCGCGGCTTCTACGCCGGTGAGCTCGGGGTCGTTCGCCGAGGTTCGAGGGGTCCTAGAGCACCAGTGGAGCTCGAGGAAGCCAATGGCGTGCTCGGTTGACCTCGGGGACGGCTCGGAGTAGGGGCTCGACGTGCGGGTGCTCCGGCGGCCGAAAATCGCGATTTGGGGGAAATCACGAATTCTCGCCGGAGAAGGGACAATAGCTTGGGGAAAGTGGGGGAAATGGAGCTAGGGTAGAGGTCTAGCTTCGTGCGCGACGAATTTGGGAATGGTGGAGTGTGGGAGGCGAATTTCTCGGAGAAGCTCGGCTCGGTTCGCGCGGCGCGAGGAAGAAGAAGACCGAGCGAGCGCGGGGAAGTGGAAAATGGCCAAGTGAGCGAGTGAGAGGAGGGGTGGGAGTGCGCGGTGGAGTGCTTGGGCACGCGAGAGTGCCACAGTGTTGCCTCGGGAGCGTGCGAGCGCGTGGGTAGCTGTCGCGGTCGTCATTGATGGCGCGGCGAGCTCGAACAGAGCGCACACGCGCGGTTGGGCGTCAAAGATCATCGCGTGATGAAGTGGAGATCCTCAGCAGAGGCTTTGGCGCGACGCGAACGGACTCTACCGCCTGCAGTGCGCTCGGCGCGGCGCGAGCGCGCGTGCGGCCACGGCGGCGCGCGACCGTATGATGGCGCTCCGCGGCGCGAGGAAGCAGTGCGCCGTCGCCCGCGACGTGACGGTACGGAAGGCTTGGACAAACGCGTGAGGACAAAAGCTAGCTGCCGCCGCGGCTCGGCCGACCCGACGCGGTCTCCGCCACACGCCGGCCACGTGGCGGCCGGACTCCGGCCGGAGCAGAGCGCGCCAGGGGCGAGCTGGCAGCCCCGTGGAGTTCCTTTGCCCCTTTTGAACTTTCTCCAAAAATTTGAGCTGAACTTCAAAACGTGTAAAATTAAAAGTTGGAGTTTGAGGTGTGGGACACAACTTTCGAGCTTGGACCAGGCACTTCGACCAGTCGCTACGGCGCTTCGAGCTTGAACCGCAAGCTCGAGCTTGCCGAGCCTCGAACGGTCGGAAACGCCGCTCGAGGGTGAGTGCCCCCTCGAGCTTGGCTACGAAGCCTCGAGCGTGACGGAACGTCGCTCGAGGGTAAGTGCCCCCTCGAGCTTGGCTGCGGAGCCTCGAGCGTGCTAACGTGCGGCCTCGAATCGTGACGGACTGCGGGGCCTCGAGGGTCCTATCGTGCAGCCTCGAATCGTGACTGAAACTACTAGCTAGGCTCGATCGTCACGGACAATACTGGCTAGGCTCGATCGTCACGGACAAAATTGGCTAGGCTCGATCGTCACGGACAAAATTGGCTAGGCTCGATCGTCACGGACAATACTGGCTAGGCTCGATCGTCACGGACATACGGGCTAAGCTCGATCGTGACGGACATCCGGGCTAAGCTCGATCGTGACGGACATCCCCGCTCGAGGGTCATCGAGCGGAACGAACGCCGTGGCGAGGTTGTCGCGAACGGCTGTAGGTGTAGGTGATGACAACTACTTTGGTCCGAGATTTTTAAGTTCAGCACCCAAGTCTTGAGATTTCAGTTGGGTGTCACCAGACCTTTGTTTTGAATTTCAGTCTGAATTTTTGGTCAATTTCTGAATTCTAACCCCATTGTTTTGCCTTATCTTCCTTTTATTAATTATTTTATTTAACCTCTCCTTCCTTTCTTCGACCCTTCAATAGTGTCACTAAACATCAGAGGTATGCTTCTCAAAGAGAGTTTTCAATTTAAAGTCCTTCCTCCTTTTATTTTGGGAGTAAAAATCTTATTTTAACTTAAAGTTAAAACATGGACACATACATGGAGGTTAAAAGCTTATTTATTTTATATGCTCAACTTTTAATTATGTAGTTAACAACTTGACATATATTAAATATTAATTAATTTACATCCTTTGTATTTTATGAAAGCTCATATTGTGAAAAAAATCTCATTTTATTATTAAAACCTCAAGATTGCCACATGTAGGCCATGATTAGATCTACAAGCTTTATTAGTCCAAGTGTTTAACCCTAACATTAAATTATTAACAATTATTTTACTAAAGAACATCAGGAGCACTCTAAATATTATTCTATTTATAGCCCAAGGTGAGCTCCTTTAAAAAGGGTGTGTGACCGTGTGTTTTTCATCCCATGTTTAAGTTGGTCTTTCAAACTTGATTTTCTATGTTTGGTAGATTAAGCATCTGAGTTATACATAACTCACCAAGGTTGCAAATGACATTTTTAGATACACAACTTTCATTTGAGAAAGTGGTTTGGTTTTATAATTAGAAAATACTTTCCCAAACCTTTCATATTGATCAGACGTTTGTGATGTGCACAACTCTTATTTAAAACTTTAAATTAGAACCTTGCCTTCTGAAGGTCATTAATATCGTTAGTTGGAATTATTTCATGTGTTGACTTCACATGAGCCATTAGTCCTTTAAGACCTTTAGGGGCATAGAAGCATTACTTAATTTGCCGTTCAATCCTGATTTCTTTTTAGGAAATTTTTATGCGTCGTCTCGAGAGTATGTATTTAGAGTTTTGTCGTGCAACTTGTAAGAGATGTTTAGATTTGTACTAGAAAAGTTTTTGTTGGGTTCAATTTCAAGAACCAAAGCACGAGTACAAACTTAACAATCCTCATGTATAATTCTCATTCCTACTAGTGATTTAGTTTTAGGGTCTATAGTTCCTTAGTTTGTTTAACCACTCTCACTTATATGCTTTAAACACCAGGGGTGTCACATACACCAATTAATCACTTAAATCATATGCATGTGTCTAATACTGTTAACCATTAAGGATGTTCCTAGTCTTTACCTTATTCCTTGTTACCCGGGGTTTTATGCATTATGGTTCGTCTATGCTACGCGCTGCAATCAACATCTATTTTTAATGTCAATATTGAATTAATGGTTCACTTCAATGATGGTTAAAAGATGCTTTTTTAGCAACATGGTTCGGGGAACTAGAGCATGTGCTGTGTGCTTTGTTCTAGTGTCTCTATAAGGTTTGATCTAGGGAATTAGAGCATGTGCTTTGTGCTTTGTTCTAATGTCTCTCCGTAAGGTCCGGTTCTTAAAGCGACAACCCAGGAACCTGTTCGCCGCCGTTGGAACTATAATGGCTCTGGTCTTGGATAATTAGCTTGTACGTCTCTAGCTCGCCAGTGGTTACCGAAAGGCGTATGTGGGGAACATTCGTGAGAGTATAGTTTGATCCATCGAGGACGGTTTTATCCGTTGGCTATGCCCCGTTAGGCAAAGTCCCGTGATGTAAGCGCCCGATGTACGGCAGCTTCACACGTTGCGATGATTGCGCTCTCGCTCTGGACGCCATTGACCCCCTCACGTTGCGCCCTGAGCGTACGTCAATCTCGATGCCTCGGGTTATGCTGCCTATGTTGAACCAAAACGGCTACTGTGCTTGTTAGGGTGTTTTGTGAAAGTCCTCGTAACATAAGTTCTTTTGGATTTATGTGACCGGCGGGTAAAGGGCGAAACCTCTGCAGAGTGTTGATCTATCATGATAGCCGTGCTCACGGACACGAGCGGCCTGGATCCTTTTTGTTTAGAAGATGATATTAGTGGTTGATGTTGGTTTGTTCTATAATCACTCGTACCTTATTAATGGGTTTATACTTGGGTTCTACTCATTGGTAGTAATTTGGATGATAATAAAATGAAACAACTAAAAGTGCTACTGCAGTTTAACCGTGTCCAGCCTTTTGTCCTTGCATAACCCGTGTTATACTTGTTAAGTAAGATGGTTTACTTACACTTGCTACTATTCAACAAAATCCCGGATGGGTAACAGATGGAGCATTTAATGATCAGTCGCTTGCTGAGTTTCCGGAGGATCTGCCGTACTTCTAGCTGTGTTCAACCAGTCGGTGTCCCTGTGGCACGTGAGGCTCTACTAGTTGTGAGACGTTTAATAATATTAAGACTTCCGCTGTGTTATTTGTTTAAGACTATGTCTTGTGTTAAACTCTGATATAAACTATTTTATTCGAGCATTGTGTTCTCTGTGATTCAATATTTGTAATCTATATGTGTTCTGTGGACATCCTGGGCACACATATGGAAGCATTCGGATTTCTTGGAAATCTGGGTGTTACAAAGTTGGTATCAGAGCCGTGCTGACTCTAGGATCGCAGCCTAGATAGAACGGTCGATTAGAACCTTCTTAATCCTTGCTCTAAAAATTATTTTATATCCTAGAGTTGAGTTTCTGTTGAAAAATGGTGTTCTATTCTACCTCTATTCCCGGCGAGGGATGCTCGATTCGAGCTGGGGATGGATCGAGGGGCTAGCTAGATGGATGAGCGAGCTTCGGGTGCGGGGGATTGGGAAACCATGGAGGGATGGCGGTGGATTTGGCTTGCGGCGGCAAGAACTCGAGCTCTGCACTTCGCGGCCGGAGGTGGAAGAAGGTGTGCGCGAGCGTGGAGGAGAGGGAATGGCTGCATCGCTGGCCGAGGAAGGGAACAAGGGTCACTTGGTGAATGCTTGGAGCGAGCTAGAGATGGCTAGGCGGCCTGGGGAACACGCGCGGGGCGGATGGGCGACGACAGCGCCATTGATGTGCCTGCAAGCTCGGGCAGGGCGCACGACGGGGTTGGGCGTCGAAGATTGCGGCGTGCGCGAGGGGAGATACGCCGCAGAGCTGCTTCGCATGTAGCGGGTGCGAATCCGGCCGCTGGGGTGCTCTGCTCGGCGTGCGCGGCCACGGCCAATGGCGGAGCTTGGCTCGCCATGATGGCATTCCGTGTGGCGAGGCAACCCTGGGCGCTGCTGCGCGCGAAGTAACCTAATGGGGGCACTGGCGTGCTCGTGGGGAAGAGAGGCACGGCTGCCGTGGCTTTGGCCGGCCTGACCAGGTCGCCGCCGCTCGCCGGCCACGTGGCAGCCGCTGGCGGCCTCGGGCAGAGCACGGCCGAGCTGTCTGCCGGGCGCCCGTGGAGCTCCCCGGTTCAACTATGCATAAATCCGAAAATTTTAACTAAACTTTCAAAAGTGCAAACATAAAAGTTGGAGTTTGAAAGGTGGGACACAACTTTCTTTTTGGGGTAAACCTGAAATTACGAATTTTTCAAGCTCAAACAAGCCATATTTGAAAAGGTGTTCTGCATGGTTTTTAGGGTTTTTGAGGGCTTAACTGCAAAATTTGGAAAATTTCCCAACAGTGACTAGGCTTTATTTGTGATTGCAAACAACTTTTATTTTTGGAGATTTTCAAGTTTAGTGAGAAATTTTTGAGATCTCAGTTGGGTGTCAATTTAGCCTTATTGAGTTTAAATTTTGAATTTGAAAGCTAAACAAGTGTGTTTTTGCCCTTGCTGCCTTGTTCCTTTGTTTTCAGTGTATTTTTAAAGATTTATACATCAGGGATGTCATAGCCTACCCCCCTTAAAAGGAATCTCGCCCCGAGATTCAATTGTGCTTAGTGACATGGTAGGGAAAGAGATACCTTGGTCTCAGGAAGGATGTCGGGGAAGTTCTTTTTAAGATACTCTTCGGTTTCCCATGTGGCTTCATCCTCGGAGTGATGACTCCACTGAATTTTGTAAATTTTAACTTTTCTTCTTCGTGTCTTTCTCTCCTTCTCATCGAGGATCTTGATAGGATGCTCATCATAAGAAAGATCCGGCTCAACCGAGAGTTCTTTATGCTCAACAACCTACGTCGGAACACGAAGACACTTTTTGAGTTGGGAGACATGGAAAACATTATGCACAGCAGAGAGCTTCTCGGGAAGCCTCACATGGCATGCAACCGGTCCACATTGTTGAGTGATTTCATATGGACCAATATAGCGAGGTGCAAGTTTTCCTTTCAACCCAAACCTTTGCACACCCTTGGTCGGGGAGACCCTGAGATACACATGATCGCAGACTTCGAACTGAAGGGGCTTCTGTCTTTGATCCAAGTAACTCTTCTGCCGAGATTGTGCAGTTCTCAAGTTTTCACGGATGATCCTAACCTTGTGCTTATAAAACTATATGTTGCCCCGGAATCAAACAATATCACAGCAGGTTGGTTGTGGATGAGGAAAAGTACCAGTCATGTCCGGTGCTCCCTCAGGTAGGTCAGCCAGGGTGGTGTAGTTGAGCCTTCCCTGCCTGACTTGGACTTGCTGTTGCTTGCCCTTGTTCTGCTGGTTCCTAGGACGCTGATTCTGAGGCTTGCTCTGTGGGCAGTCCTTGATGAAATGGCTGCTACTGCCACACTTAAAGCATGAGTAGCCACCTCCAGGACGAAGCGGCTGCTGCACGTTTTGCCTCGGCGCCTGTTGCTGCTGCGGTAGTGGAGGGAAATGAGGTGCACCCTACTGTGGTGGCCTGGCAACCGAACGCCCACCCTGAGGTGCCCTCGGGTATCCCTGCGGTATGGCCGGTGGAACCAAGCGGAACCTCTAAGGTTGCCCACTCGAAGATGCAGCAGAAGCCTTTCTCTTCTTCTCGGCCTTATGAACCACGTTGGCGTCTTCTTGGGCAATGGCAATGTTCACAAGCTCACCATAAGTGGCAACTCGTGTAGTGGTCAGCTGGGCCTTGAGCTTGGTATTGAGGCCACGACGGAACCTCTCCATCTTCTTTTCATTGGAATCAGAATGGTGACCCGCATAAGGACACAGACCATTGAAGGCCTGGGAGTACTGGAGCACAGTGCGGGTCCCCTGAGTCAGAGCTAGGAACTCGTTCAGCTTCCTCTCAACAAGCCCAGCAGGAATATGGTGTGCCTTGAAAGCAGTCTTGAATTCCTCCCACTCAATGACATGGTCCTCCTGCTGAAGAGCCAGATAATTCTCCCACCACAGGAGAGCTGTGCCACGGAGCAGCTGCGCTACAAAGACCACCTTGCGGTTTGGAGTACAAGGTGTAGCTAGGATGGAGAACTTGGATTTGATGGCCCGAATCCATGCATCGGCTTCCAAGGGCTCCTCGGCTCTTGAGAACACCGGAGGGTGAGTAGCCAAGAAGTCCTCGTACCAGGCCACTTGAGGTGGAGGAGCACGATGACCACCCTGCTGCTGCTGCATCATATGTTGCTGCCGCTGCAGATTACGAAGGATCTCCGTTTGGGTGGCATACAGCTGCTGCCACGTTGGGGGTTGCTACGGTGGTGGTGGTGGTGGCTGTTGCCCTTCCTGCCATTGCGGGTTAGCGTTGGATCCGCTAGCATCATGACCACTACGAGTGATAGCCATCTTCAGTAGGTACTTGTATTGGCCATAATTCATAAACTTGCATAAATTAATAACAAGATAGAACTGTGACATCTCTGATGTAAAAGGATTAAAAGCACACTTAAAACAAGTGCAAAAGGGAATTATGGGTTGGAATCCAAAAATCCATCAAAAATTCAAATTTGAAATTCAAAAACAAAGGTTGTTTGACACCCAACTGAAAACTCAAGAATTTTGTACTAAACTTGAAAATCTCCAAAAATAAAAGTTGTTTGTCATCACAAATAAGGCTGAGTCACTGTTTGGAACATTTGAAAATTTTGCAGTTTAGTCCCTCAAAAACTCGAAAAACCAATCTGAACACCTTTTTGAAATTGGGTTGTTTGAGCTCGAAAAACTTGAAATTTCAGGTTCATCCCAAAAAGAAGGTTGTGTCCCATCTCTCAAACTCCAACTTTTATTTTCACACTTTTTCAAGTTCAGTTCAAATTTTTGGAGAAAATTTGAGTGGAAAACAGGAGCTCCACGGGCGCCAACAGTGGCCCTGGCGCGCCCCCGCTCCGGCCGGGCGTCGGCTGCCACGTGGCCGGCGAGCGGCGGAGGCCGCGCCGAGCTGGCCGAGCCACGGCGTCGGGTGGCGCTTGTTGCCTTGTGCTTGTCCAACCCTTCCCGAGCCGTCACCTCGTCGTCGTTCGCTCGCTTCACCTCGTGCCGCGCGAACGCCATCATGGCGGTCGAGCGCCGCCGTGGCCACGCGCGCGCGCGCGTCGCTCGAAGCCGCTACGCGGCAGATTCTCCTCCGCTCCGCGCCAAGATGCTCTGCAGGAGATCTTCCACTGCTCCACACCTCAATCCTCCTCGTCCAACCCCGCGCTCGCGCTCTGCTCGAGCTCAGCGCATCAATGGCGCGTCACGTCGGCCATTACTCCGCGCGCACGCTCCCGAGGCTGCACGACCCCGCTCCAGCGTGCCCAAGCACCCCACCGAGCACTCACACCCCTTCCCTTCAGTCCGCACTTGGCCATTTCCTCTCCTCGCGCCTCGCTCCGTCGTCTTCCACCTCACGCCGCACGTACCGAGTCGAGCTTCGAGACGAAATTCGCCCTACACTCTCCACCATTCCCAAATTCCTCGCGCACGAAGCTAGACCCCTTCACTAGCCTCCCATTCCCCCACTCCTCACGAGCTATCATCGCTTCTCCGGCGAGAAATCGAGATTTCCCCCAAATCTCCGTTTTTCGGCCGCCGGAGCACCCTCACGTCGAGACCCTACACCGAGCCGTCCCCGAGGTCAACCGAGCACGCCAACATTTCCCCGAGCTCCACTGGTGCTCTAGGACCCCTCCAACCCCGACGAGACCCACCGACCTCACCGGCGTAGAATCCGCGGCGACCGCGCCGCCACTGCATCGCCGCCAGCCATCTTCCGAGCATCCCCCGGCCTCCCAACCGTCACCAATTGTGGGTGTAGAGTCCTGACGGACTAAACAACCCTGGCAGCCCATCCTATGGGCCGGCCCAAGAACAAGACTTGATGCACAAGACAAGGATTAGTCCTAGTCAGTTTGGATATACTGTATTAGAGATAAACTTGTAAAAGTCTCCTAGTCCTATACGGTTCCCATGTAACCCTGCCCACCGGACTATTTAAGGCGAGGCAGGGACCCCCTCAAAACAGCTAATCAATACAAGATACACCATACAGGACGTAGGGTATTACGCTCCGGCGACCCGAACCTGTCTAAACCGTCTCTTGTCACCTTTGGCTCTAGATTCTCGGCGACTTCTCCCTAAACCCTTCTCTCGGGGCACCCCCTCGAGAACCCAGTCAGCATAAATCGCCGACACTTTGGCGCCGTCCGTGGGATCTACTCGTCGAGTTTTCAGTAAAGAGTCGATGGCCACCTTCAGCGCCTCCATCGTCACCAAGTTCGAGGCAGGCGCCTCCTTCATCTTCGGCTCCTGGCTTTGCATTGCAAACCAGGAAGGCGAACTCCAACACCACTTGCGCGACGAGGCGGCTGCACCAGCTTTGCCACGCGCGCAGACCGCCCCGCAAAGATTTCGGAAGACTCCAAATTCCGACACGATCTCTGGATCGTATCCTACTCGGAGGAGTACGTGGCGCCCGAAGCAGATTCAATCCCGGGCAGACCACGACAACCCAACCCTTACCAAGGGGCAGGATCAAGCCACGTATCCAAGACTCCCCGGCGGACTCCGGATCACTTCCGAGTTCCGCCAGGGTTCAACGATCAGGACCGTGACAGCAACCCCGCGGGTATCCAGGAACCCTGGCTACAACCCCCGCGGGACGAAGACTTCATCACGTGGATCGCGTGCATCTCAGTTTCCCTTCGGGTTAACAAACTCAGCCGCGGTCCACCAGAAGCACCTGAAGAAGAAGGTTCCCCAACCCCGCGGAGCAACCTCAGATCTTGTCATGACCACAACTCCCTCGGGGGTTATCGTTCATTGGCCTGACATGGATCCCGAGGCGGCTCTGTTCGAAGCAAACGTACCTTCCACGGTACGGGGCATTCTACCTCTGCTTCCTTTCCAAGAAGGCAGAGAGCTCCCTGCTGCCACGGGTAGCAGAAGAACCGGGCCTAGCGACCCTGGTCGCCAGTTCTGCGTGCTCCTCAATGAGCACAGCGACGAAGAAGTTGTCTCCGACGACGCTCCAACAGAGGAAGGGGAAACCGACGCAGACCGGGAACTCCGTATCGAGCGCAACCGCAACCGCGCACTCCGACGTCGCTTCATCAAGAAGAAAAATCTCAACTCGGAGTTCGACAAGCAAGACATCTTCAACTCCCCTGTTGCCAACATCTTGTTCGGGGTCAGCGTCTTCGAAGGGTTCCAAACAACCTCTGAGATCAACCTCGCTAAGGCTCGCCTAGAAGCCGCAGCCGTCATGGTCGATCGCCTGGATGGAGGCCGCTCCTCCTCCAAAAGCAAGAGTTCTTCGCGCCAGCAAGCACCGTCAGCCAAGCGTCAGAGCAGTCACTATGGCAGCTCCGCCGGCCAAACCAAGGACAAGAACAGGCCTCGCGAAGAACCCCGCCGCCCTCGCGAGGAACCTCCTAGGTCCCAGCGTCGCGAAGAACCCCGTCCAGCTCGCTCTCATAACACACCCAACGACGCCCGCAACGACATCATCCGGATCAGAGAGGGAAGAGCTACCTCCCACGTTGCGGATTCTGCAGGAAGATGCGGCGTCCCCAATCCTGATGCCCTGCCATGCTACACACGCGCCATCCGCGTCAGCTCCTTCCCGCGGAAGTTCAAGCCGCCAGGCATCACCAGCTTCGACGGGAAGCAAGATCCAAACATCTGGCTACGCAGATACTCCTCTGCAATCGAAGCATCAGGGGGCGACGACATCTCAAAGATGCTCTACTTCCCAGTTGCGATGGAGCAGGGTCCTCTCACCTGGCTCGAGTCCCTCCATCCAGACTCCATCGACAGCTGGCACGCGCTGAAGAAGGCTTTCGTCTCCAACTACCAGGGTTCTTTCGAGCGCCCTGGCAGCAAATATGAACTCCGCGCGTGCAAACAGAAGCCAGACGAGTCCCTGCGCGACTACAACAGGCGGTTCTTCGCCATCAAGGCATCCTGCGTCCCCATCCCCGACTCAGAAGTCATCGACTACTTTCAAGAAGGGATGACTGACCGCACCCTCTTCCGTGACTTCGGTCACAACCGTCCTCGCGACCTCGAGGAATTTCGCGCACTGGTGTCCAATTGGATGGACACCGATGATCAAGAACGGGAGCGCTACGGCAAGAGACCCAACAACCCTGGTCGCAAGAACCAGGAGGACAGCAGGGATCAGCCGCGCGACTCCTTCCAACGCAACGGCAACAACCCACGGAAGCGACCACACAACACGGTCGCAACCGTCCAGACCGTCCGCTCCGCCAAATCTGCGCAGCAACGAAGGGAAGAGTTCAACAAACTTCTCAAGAAGCGCTGCCCTTACCACCTCGACAGCAAGCACACCATGGGCGAGTGCGTACTCCTCCGGGAGACGTTCAGCACCCCCAACAAGAAGCAGAAGTCGGGTGGCGACGGAGACGACGAACACGACAAGGGAGACAGCGGTTTCCCAGACATCAACAACACTGTCAACGTCATCTTCGGAGGCATGGCAGTCAGCGACACCTCGCGCAACCGCAAGAATGCAAGGCGCGAGGCATACGCAGCAGAACCAGCGGTGGTTACACCGCTACGGTGGTCTGACACCACCATCACCTGGTACCGAGAAGATCAGTGGGCCGAGATCACCTCTCCTGGACGATATCCGCTCGTCCTCGAGACTGTGGTAGCAAACAGCAGGCTCACCAAGGTCCTGATCGACGGAGGCAGTGGGCTCAACCTCATCTTCGCCAAGACGCTGAAGTCCATGGGCCTCGACATGAGTACGCTGCAGCCGGCGGATACTCCTTTCTACGGCATCGTGCCTGGAAAGGCCGCCATCCCCCTCGGGCAAATCACCTTGCCCGTCACGTACGGTACGTCATCCAATTACCGTACAGAGTTCATTAAGTTCGAAGTTGCAGACTTCGACACCTCCTACCACGCCATCCTCGGGCGACCAGCATTGGCCAAGTTCATGGCCATCCCCCACTACACCTACCTGGTGCTGAAGATGCCAGGGCCTCATGGCGTTCTCTCCCTTCGCGGTGATATCAAGCGCTCCTACCTCTGCGACAAAGAAGCAGTGGAATACGCCGTCAGAGCCGCGTCCACCATAGATCGCCAGGAACTCCAACCCGCGGCTGCAGCCGTCATCGCAGAAGACGATGACGCCCCGACGCAGAAGAAGACACGGGCTATCAAGCCTGTGGAGAAGGTCGCAACAAAGACGATCGATCTCCAAACCGGAGATCCATCAAAGACAGCCGTGATCGGCTCCAACCTCACTCCTGCATAGGAAAGCGCGCTCGTCGACTTCCTGCGAGCCCAGGCGGACATCTTTGCTACAAAGCCCTCCGACATGCCTGGAGTACCCAGAGAGTTGATCGAGCACAAGCTGGACCTCAACGAGAGCGCGAAGCCCAAGAAGCAGCGCCTCCGAAGATTCGCCACAGAGCGTCGGGAAGCCATCAAGAAAGAGCTAGCTAAGTTATTAGCAGCCGGCTTCATTAAAGAAGTCTTCTATCCGGATTGGTTAGCCAACCCGGTTCTTGTAAGAAAAAAGAATTCAAATGAATGGAGAATGTGCGTTGATTATACTGATCTCAACAAGCACTGCAAGAAGGATCCCTTCGGGCTCCCTCGCATCGACCAAGTCATTGACAGCACCGCCGGGTGCACACTACTCTGTTTCCTCGATTGTTACTCAGGATATCATCAGATATCACTGAAAGAAGAGGATCAGATCAAAACTTCGTTCATCACGCCATTTGGCGCATATTGTTATACAACCATGCCTTTTGGCTTGAAAAACGCAGGTGCCACATATCAGCGGGCTATACAGGGTTGTCTTCAAGAACAACTTCACCGAAATGTTGAAGCCTACGTCGATGATGTGGTAGTCAAGACAAGAAATCCCGAGGATCTCATCGCTGACCTCACCGAGACGTTCGATAACTTACGCAAATGGCGCTGGAAGCTCAATCCCGCCAAGTGTGTTTTCGGCGTCCCATCTGGAAAGCTCCTCGGGTTCATTATCAGTGAACGCGGCATTGAAGCAAATCCAGAGAAGATAGCAACCATCATGAACATGGAGCCGCCGACCACTGTTACGGATGTCATGAAGCTTACGGGCTGCATGGCTGCACTCAACCGCTTTATCTCCAAACTGGGGGAACGCGGCACTGAGTTCTTCAAACTACTCAAGAAGCAAGACAGATTTCAGTGGACTCAAGAAGCTCAAGACGCCTTCGACAAGCTCAAGCTATTCTTGACTACGCCTCCTGTGCTCACTGCACCGCTCCCGGGCGAAGATCTCTTGCTCTATATTACAGCAACCACCAATGTCGTCAGCGCCGCTATTGTCGTTGAACGCGACGAGGAAGGCCATCTTCAGAAAATTCAACGGCCTGTGTACTTTGTGAGCGAAGTCCTCTCGGACTCCAAAACCAGGTACCCTCATGTTCAAAAAATTCTATATGCTGTCTTAATGACATCCAGAAAACTGTGGCATTATTTCGACACCTACAAGATCGTCGTGGTTACTGGTTATCCTATTGGCGAGATTCTCCACAATCAAGACGCTACAGGGCGTATCGCCAAATGGGCTGTTGAGCTCGGAACATACAGCATCGAGTTCCGTTCTCGCACGGCCATGAAGTCTCAAGTCCTTACTGATTTCATATCGGAATGGACCGAGCACAATCTCCCAGTCGCCACCACCAAGCCTGAGCATTGGATCATGTATTTCGACGGGTCACTCAAGCTGGAAGGCGGAGGCGCTGGAGTTCTGTTGATCTCACCTCGAGGGGATCAACTCAAGTATGTTCTGCAGATTCAGTTTGCTGTCACCAACAACGCTGCAGAATACGAAGCACTTCTTCACGGCCTGAAGATGGCCATTACTCTTAGTATCAAGCGTCTGCTGGTATATGGGGACTCCATGTTGGTCATCAAACAAGTCAATAAGGACTGGAATCGCAACCATGAAGACATGGACGCGTACTGTGAAGAAGTCCGGAAACTGGAAAAAAACTTCCTCGGCATTGAATTTCATCATGTCGAGCGAGATTACAACGTCGCTGCAGACGTCCTATCAAAGCTGGGTTCTTCCAGAGCAGAGGTGCCCAGCGGGGTGTTCGTCAATGAACTCTCCAAGCCATCAATTTCTGCAGCGGTACCTCCTGATGCTGCAATATCAGCTCCCAAGGTTATGCTCATCGACGCCACTTGGAGTGCTCCGATTATAGACTACATCTTGCACGACAAACTTCCCGCCGAGAAGGCAGATGCTCAACAAATTGTCCGCCGTAGCAAGTCCTATGTTATAATCGGCGCTACATTGTACCGACGTGGTGCACGCTCTGGCGCATTGATGAAATGCGTCTCACAGCAAGAAGGAGTCAACATCCTGGAGGAAATTCATGCAGGAGAATGTGGCAATCATGCAGCTTCCCGCACCATTGTAGGCAAAGCCTTCCGTGCCGGGTTCTATTGGCCTACAGCTCTACACGACGCTGAGGAAATTGTTCGTCACTGCAAGGGTTGTCAATACTTCGCTCATCATTCACATCAGCCTGCCCACAAGATCAAATTGATACCTCCATCATGGCCATTCGCATGCTGGGGGCTTGATATGATTGGGAAACTACCCAGGGCACCTGGTGGATTCGAATATTGCTTCGTCGCAATCGACAAATTTACAAAGTGGATAGAAGTCTTTCCGGTTGTCAAGCCAACCTCTCAGAAAGCAGTCCAATTTCTCCAAGAATTGATTCTTCGCTTCGGGATACCACACCAAATCATCACAGATTTGGGTACCACCTTCACTGGCAACAAGTTCTGGGACTATTGTGAAGACCGTAGCATCGAGGTATCCTACGCCTCGGTTGCTCATCCTCGTGCCAATGGACAAGTTGAAAGAGCCAATGGCATGCTCCTCGATGGACTTAAAGCTCGCATGGAACGAACCCTGAAGAAAGCAGAAGGCCGGTGGATGAAAGAACTCTTTCCAGTTGTCTGGGGCCTACGATCTCAACCCAGCAAAGCTACAGGGCAATCCCCCTTCTTCCTGGTGTATGGATCAGAGGCCGTCCTACCTGTTGATGTCATGCACGGCGCTCCTCGTGTCGAGGAGTTCCAAGAAGCCATGGCGGATAAACACCGGATGCTGGAAGTCGATACGGCTGAAGAAGCACGATTGGCGGCCTTGTTACACAATGCTGCATATCTTCAGGGGATCCGCAGATTCCATGACAAAAATGTGAAAACAAGATCATTCCAGATTGGCGAACTGGTGCTACGTCGCATCCAGAATACAGCCGGTCACTGCAAGCTTACTTCACCCTGGGATGGTCCGTTTATTGTTTCCAAGGTACTCAAACCAGGCACCTACAGACTTCAAACAGAAGATGGTGTGGATTTACCAAATCTTTGGAATATAGAACATCTACGCAAATTCTACGCGTAGCTCCTTCACCACAGCAGTGCTTTGGCACTACAGGAACCCAATGGCTTCGGCGTCCAGGGTTCTTCTGAAAACATTGCTCCGGCAATATATGAGCTAATTGCTTTGGCATTACACGCTCCCTTGTACCGTTGTTTTGGCAACGAGATATATTTTAATAAAACTCCCTTTACTGGGTTGTTTATCTGTCTTTGTGACATTACTTCAAACTTCCGTGTTCTTCTCAGACTTGGAAGGTTTCTTTTACGTGCATTCGGAGCCTATACAAATGAGGTCTCTCCGGGTTCCTTCGGTGCCAAGAACGGATCTGTTCCTCCTATAAACATGAGGTCTCTCCGGGTTCCTTCGGGGCCAAGAACGGATCTGTTCCTCCTATTACACTACTCTGTGATAATTTTCAGCTTAAACGCTGCCGCTCCGTGGGTCTTACTGGGTTCTTGCTTCGGCAGACCATATACAGTTCGTTCCCAAGTATCCCCCTAGGGTACATTTTTAAAAGATAGCTTATGCTATAAGAAATCTCCCTGGCTTCCTTTGGGTCCTTAACAGGGTTGTTTTTCAAGTTAAAATCTACTCCGCGTACATTTTGACTAAGTCCTGGTTCTTAACACAGCGACAACCCATGAATTCACAGAAATTCTTGGTTTTACTTCATAACATGGCAATAAATATATATTACATTGCATATATTACAATAACATCTGTTTTTTACAGCCTAAGGCTCTGAGCGATTGCCTCTGCAACCGGCTCGGCCTCTTGCTTCAGGTCCCTAAAAGCAGACTCTGTACAGTTTGGCTCTGCGCCTTGAGCTAATGTACCTATGTCTACCTCCGGGTACCTGGACTTCACTACTGCGAGGACATGCACAAGACAAGCCTTCGAAGATCTCTTGATGTATGCCTTCAGCTGTCTTGGCATGGCCTTTAGGCGCTCCAGGAATGTTTGCGGCGCTGAAGGGTCTTCAGGAACCAGGGCTTTCACCACTGGGTTCGCTGCCTTCTCCAGCTGTGCGATCCGGTTCTGGGCTTCTGCCAGGTCATCGTCCGACTTCTTCATTGCTCGCAACTCTTCTTCGAGCTCAGACATCCTCCTGGCCGCCTGCTCGAGCTTCTCGTCCAGCACCTTCTTGTCTGCTAAGTGCTTCTGTGCTTGGACGAGATCTCTGGATAACCGATTGTTCTCCTCCTGAGCACTCTCCAGGTTCTTGGCAAGCTGCTTCTGCTGCTCGAGGATTTGAACTAGTTGTTCATCGGCATCCTTGCGCTGCTGGACCGCCACTCGGAGTTGTTCTTTAACGCCTTCATGATCAGCCGTGAGGGTCTTCAGCGCATCTTCATAACGGTTGGCCACATTGGACCAATCCGTCATCTTGCTCTGGGCTGTTGCAAGTTGTTGTTGTGCCCCTGCATACACAAGACAAAAGACAGAGTTGTTATTGAACACAGGCAAAGGACACAATAGTGCAAGACTTCGGTAGCAACAGAGTACCTTTGAGCTCAGCTTTTGCCGCTGCAAGCTTCTTCTTCGCGTCCTCCTTCTCTGCGGCCAATTCCTTGGTCCGCAGGTGCAAGGTCCGGATCGTGTTGGCGTCTTCCGCCTCCTGGAGTTTGCGATCTTCGCGCTCACGCTCCAGCTCCTTGTGGAGACGGTCCGCCTTGGCGTGCATCAAGGAAATGTTGTGCAGATATTCGGTCTTTTTCCTTGATGCTTCGCCAACAGCCTACAACAGAGTTGATTATATAAAATGTTCCATCAAGACTACAATACCAGGGTTGTTTTACTCACCTTGAAGTAGGCTACTGCCCTTTCGGCGTGGTACATTCCCCTGTCAATATGGTGTTCGTCCTCCTCCGCGTCCAGGATGTACTCGAAGGTCTGCGGATTTGGATTGAACACGGGGTCGAAGCTACCGATGCGGAAGCTCCTACCCTCCTCTTCAGTTCCGGTACTCTGGGGTACCCTGGGGATTTCTTCTATCATTTGCTCTGGGGTTGTTTCTACAGTTTGCTTCCCCCTTGAGCACTCTGCTTTCGCCCCTGCCTGAGTTGTTACGGTAATACTCGGGGGCTGTGCAGAAGACTGATCACGGCGTTCTTGCTCGGATTCTTCAATGACAGTGCCCGTGACCAGTTGCTCGATGCCCGCCAGCACCTCTGCTACTATCTCCTCGACTTGGGCTTCTGCTGGTGCTGGCGGGTCTACTGGCAGAGCTGCTTGCACTTCCGGCAGGGTTGTTTGTTTCTTGAACAACCCTGGGTTCTTCGGGCGCTGCGGCCTCTGGTTCTACTGCCATGTGGTTCACCAAGGACTCTACTCTGGTTGTTACTGGAGTTTCTTCAACACTGGAAATGATGGAGTTTGTTAGTTCTCACAGTATACTACAACGGAATAATCAACAATATGGGATACTTACATGGTGGAAGGTCGCATGGGGATCTCTGGTTCCCCCAACGTGAACTCTTCTTCCACCTCTTGCCCTGCCGTCGAAGGTCCTGCTGGACAGGGTTCTTCAAGGATCGGTGTTGTTCCTTCGAACGGCGCGGAGGCAGGGTTGAAGATCTCATGCAGGATCTCTTCATCAGATAGTGCACGCCGCGCAGAGCTGCTTTGCTGCGGCATGCTGGTTCCAATTCCACCTAAGGCTATCCCCACTGCAGATGCTGATGTCCGGGGTTGTGGGGATACCTTTGCCCTTTCCTCTGGAACTGTCCTGGCACGGGGCTTGGGCATGGTACGTGCTTTCTTTGGCACTGGTGCTTGCGCTTCAGATGGCGCCGGCCTCTTGGACCTTTCTCCTCCTCTGGAGGTCGCTCCTGCCTTGGCTTGGGCGTCTTCAGGGTCCTGTGGTTCAATTTTAATTGTTGGCTCGTCAGGCTCTTCAATTGTGGCTGGCTTGCTTGGGCGACCTTGTTCCCTTACCTTGGGATCCACACAGCGTGCTAATAGTGCTGCCTCCTCCGTGTTGCTTGGATCCAGAGGTGGCAGGCTTACATAAAGCGTGCGCCGGGCTTCATACTGTGATGACCAAGATGTTAGTCCACCATATATTTTCAACAATGCAGAAACGTATTCAGATAAGGAATTTACCTCGGGTGTCATGGTAATTGCGGAAATTTCCGGTATCTCTGGAAATTGTTCATCATTGACCACCAAGAACTTCTTCACGAGTTGGCTCACTCTCTTCTCTGATAAGTCCCCGGTGGCATTCCTTGAGGGGTCTGTTTCCCCAGAGTACTTGTACCCTGGGTTACAGCGTTGTCTGCAGGGCTGAATCCTCCTCAGTAGGAATGACCTAAAGACCCTGGCTCCTGTTAGGCCTTGTGCCTTAAGATCTCTGATCATGGTGAGCAGCTCCGGGATTTGAATTGCTTGATTTGTACCAACTGTTTCGCTCCAGTTCAGCTTCATCACTGGAGGATTCCCTGAGCGGCCTTGCAGCTGTGGTTGGTGATTCCATGCATAGAACCATTCCTTCTGCCAGTCCTTGAGGCTTTCCTTGGTTGTGTAATCCAAATATAATGGCCTCATGCCCTGGCGGAACTGGATCACTACCTTGCCAACCACTTGCAGTGGTCCACTGGAGGTCTTAACCCTAAATAGATGGCGGAACAGGGCAAAATGGGGGTCTATCCCTAGATATGCTTCGCACAGATGAATGAAAATGGATAGATTCAGCACGGAGTTGGGATTCAGATGACAAAGTTCAATTCCATAAAACTGAAGGACACGGCGGAAGAAATCACATGTAGGCATGCCGAATCCAACTTCATAGAAGGCTTTCCATACCGTGATTTCCTCAGTTTCTTCAGTGGGGTATTCGTGCCCATAAGCGCACCTCCATTGGCTGATCTGTTGCGCGGGCAAGAACCCGTCTGCCTCTAGGGCCTTGATATGCTTCTCCTTCATGATACTGGTCGGCCAGTCGCTGATTGGATCTTCGATGCTGGCCATTCCCCCTGCAGGTGCTGCCTCCTCGGTCGTAACGACCTGCTTCATTGCTTCCGCCTTCCTCTTCGAGCCCTTGCCGCGGCTGGAGCCTTCACCACCGGCCATTGGAATCTTTTGAGATTTGGTGGGATTGGAACTAGGATCGAGGGAAGTTGTGGATGCTTGAGCGCAGTCTCTGGATTGCGCGAACTGCGATTGCGGCAAACCCTAGATCTGTTTCGCGAAAGCGTACGGATATGAGGGGTCGCGGGCGGTTTATATGGGCTTTTCGAAGCGGTTACTTCGGTAATTTTCACTTTTGGTCCTTTCTTGATCCTATATTTGAATTCGTTCAAATTTAGGCTCGGGGGCTGCGGATATATTTTCAGGAAATATTTTTCTGAAAGTTTTCGGCTTCAATTGATAAGTTTTTGAAGAATTTTACAAGACTTCGGGTTTCTTCGGAAATTGATTCTCTTTTGGTTCGGACTTCGAAAGAGCCTCGAATTTCTTCTTCAAAGATAAACGAGGCTCGGGGGCTGCCCAATTGGGCGCACCTAATCGGTGCGCACCAATCCGAACTTCGAGAAGACTTATGAGCACATCATTACCTATTGAACAGCATGGTTGCAACTTCCAAGATCAAAGAACCCTGGCGGTCTCAAAGAACCCTGGCGGTTTCAAAAGAACTCTGGAGGACTTCAAAGAACTCTGTATTTTCAACAAGGCTATTCTTCAGGAGATAAGGTGCTCGGGGGCTTGTGGGTGTAGAGTCCTGACGGACTAAACAACCCTGGCAGCCCATCCTATGGGCCGGCCCAAGAACAAGACTTGATGCACAAGACAAGGATTAGTCCTAGTCAGTTTGGATATACTGTATTAGAGATAAACTTGTAAAAGTCTCCTAGTCCTATACGGTTCCCATGTAACCCTGCCCACCGGACTATATAAGGCGAGGCAGGGACCCCCTCAAAACAGCTAATCAATACAAGATACACCATACAGGACGTAGGGTATTACGCTCCGGCGACCCGAACCTGTCTAAACCGTCTCTTGTCACCTTTGGCTCTAGATTCTCGGCGACTTCTCCCTAAACCCTTCTCTCGGGGCACCCCCTCGAGAACCCAGTCAGCATAAATCGCCGACACCAATCGACTCGTGGTGAGCCTCTGGTGCTTTTCCCCCACTTCCCCGACCCTAGCTCGCCGTTGTTTGGCCGGCGCAACTCCGGCGACGACCCGAGGACCTTTCTCCATCGTCTTCGTTTTTCTAGGGTCCTCTGCGCAAAAACCAGGGACTTGTTTGAAAGGTTTTGAAAGTTCTAGGGTTTCCAGCGTAAAAAGATTCTTAAACCTAGATCTAATTTTCCCGAATCTTGTAAAATCCACTAAAAATCGTACAAAAATCAGAAAAATGCACAAAAATAATCTCTGGACTCGTGAGATTGTAAACCCCAATCTCCTTTAAGCATGCATATACTTTTGGTGAACCATTTTTGAATTAAAATTCAAACTATGAATTTAGAAACTTGTGCACCATTTCAAATCCAGAGCTCCGCTGGGGCTGAGCTTTGGATATGTTGTTTGTAGTGACCTTGGACACCTTGTGTCCAAAGGGGACCTAAAAATATGGACTGTAGCTTCGGTTATAAATTAAAAGGTGTTTCCTGTCTTTTTGTAGTCCAGAGATTGTTAAAAATAACCTGTGCAGTGAAAAATCACCATTTTCCTCCAGAGGCCTAAAAACTTGTTAGCACATCTGTTAAAAATGCCAAACTTAATTTTTGCTCTGTTTAAACTAGCAAATAAATAGATATGTGTTTTTAGATAGAAATTTATTGAGGACTGTCCAAGGGTTATTTTGAGCCACCACTTGGCCAGAGCCCTCCTCATGCTTATGGCTAGCTCTGGTAGGAAGATTTCCTGATTTAGATGTAGTTGCAATTTTATATGATTTTATTTCATTTCTGCAGGCAGCAAATTGAACTATTTTTAATAAATTCTGTATAGCTCAGATTTAGCTAAATTTTGGAGTGAGCTTAGCTCTTATACTCCAGTAGCTGTCATAAAGTTTATAGATAAAAATGATGAACAGAAAAGGAGAAACAAAAATGAGAAGAAATTAAGGTGGAAATTGAGTTATTTAAAAGAATAGAGTTTTTGATAATTAAATAAGATATAGCATGGAAAGGTTTAAAATTCAGAACAGCACCTTATCTTCAAAATAATAAATTGAAACTCTTTTATATATGTACACAATCGCCATCAGAGTGGTATAAAAATTCTCCACACACCCCTCTTCTAATTTTATGAAAAAGAGAGTAGTACTCAAGCATGTCTAGGTGAATATGGCCTTCAAGGCCTTAGTTTTGGAATCAATAGGCAGCCACCTTAAGTTATGCATCTCATGTAGAAGGCGTTATTCCAGACGGCACCTACCATCTCATCCCCGCCGACGGAGAAGGAATCCCGGAGGGAGGTGCCAACGAAGTAGAAGTCAACCCGGAGGCTAACCCCCAACTAGAGCAAGAAGGCAAGCCCCGGAGCACAACCTAACCTTTACAAATTATGCATTTATGAATTTCCTATACTTGTGCATTTACGTTTCAAGGAGTTGATTGAATACCTTAGCTGCACATTTCTAGTACCTATGACTTGCAACACTAGTATGAAAGGATCGATAGGGCAATGCTTTAGGTCCGTTACAAGTCGAGTGATTTCCTGTCACTCGCGAGACATAGGAGTTGCTTGTCTTTACTTATGTTGGAATCATAAGGATTGACGGGCGGGATGGTAGATGTAGATCTCCCGTCCGTGTATGATAATTGATTTAAGGTCGAAACGTGTGGTTGAGTGTGTCAAGTTTTTGAACGTACCACATGCATGCCGATATATGGGAATCGGTAAGCCCGGTACCAGATTGAAGCAGCTAGGGCCGATAGCCATCTCTCCTTGGAAACTTTTGTTTCCCCTGCCGTACACTTGTGGATATATGCGTGAGACTGTGAGTGAAGCAGTAAACCTTTATCCTAAGGAAGTGGACCCGGTTCTGAATTGTGGATCGATGGGAAAGGTTGGGAAGTGCTTGTACCTTTTATAGCAAGCATTATCCGTGTGTGTTGGGTTTTCCCTGGCTAGGTAGCAAAAATTCGGTTCGAACTGTCCGCTTCTCGCGGTTAATGAGACTGCTTGACCGCCTTGCTGCATTGAGTAACAAGTGGAACTATGAGATTGATGAACTTGTTGTATGAAATAAATTGTATTGCAGCACTTGTATGATTAGACAGGATGCTAATCTAGAATGGTTAAATCTACTAGAATATAATGCTAAAACATGAAAGCAAGGACCTACTCTTAGTTGCATTTTGGCAAACAAACCCACCAGCCAAAAGCCTCTCATGTCTAGATGTCGGTGATGTAGTTGTCACCCGACGGGTAAGCCTTGCTGAGTATTAGTATACTCAGCCTTGCTTGTGGCATTTATTTACAGGTACCATGTTGGATGTGGCAGTCGATGCCCTGACTTGGCCTACCCAGGTTCCCCCTGGATGGCACATCGAGTGGGTTCCGTCCTCTGCCGAGGAACGGGAGGAGTAGCACCGTGGCAGACTTCGGCATGGTGTTACTTGTATCGTCGTTAGTTTGTCTTCCGCTGCAATGAACTTTTATTTCCTCTGCAATGAACCTGATACTCTGATTTAAATTTCGAACTTGGATTGTAATAACTTGAGATACTATTTATGTATGTTAATTCGTGGAATGTTGTAATCTCTGGAACTCACCTTCGTGTGGGCGTGCTGTTGTTTCGATCGAGAAAAGTATGTGGTTTAATCGGGTTTAATCCGACGGCGCTCCAGCTTATTCCGGATTAAGTGCCTGACTACTTGCTTAGTGGTCCCGAGGTACTTAACTTGGAATAATTTCGGAGTGGTCCGCCATAAGAACGTGGCAATGTAATGAAGTTTACTGCGTAATGATAACATATCAGCAAGCAGTTTTGGAAGAAAAATCATATCTCCCAACAGAAGTTAAGTTAGATGCTCTAATTCGGTCAGTAGCTTGAAAATTTCGTGCTCTACAACTTTCATGTTTGGCTCAGAACCAAAATCGAGCTAGAACTAGGCCGAAAAAATCAAGTTTCAGTTCTCTGTTTTTACTGTTTTTCAGAAGGCCGAGCTGTAGTGTTTTGGTCGCCATTTTTATTTCTCTTAACCAACGAGGTTGAAATTTGGTGAGCATTTTGTTTGACAAATTTCAGACAACTTTGTCGTTCATGTCACATCCCAGATGTGAAGGGAAAACACATTAATAAATAAAACAAGGGTAGCTGCAGAATGTTTTCAGCACAACCGTTACAACCATACTCAAGTTTTTGGGATCCCAAATCCCATGCCAAATGGATTATATTGTTCAAAAGCTTAAAGGGAAACTCAACTCCAACTAGCCTATTACATCATGAAACCAAAATTTAGGCTATGCGGAGGAGTAACTTGCTACCGAAGCTCCTAGAAGTCGTCTAGGTTATTAGCTGTAGCCTAGCTGCCCATGGGAGACGGTGGAGCATCAAGAGGTGGCATGTCATCTGCGGTGTCCATATCTGAATCAGGAGCTTCTCCTTCCCCATGCTCTCCACCCTCATTCAGAAGGTGTTGAGCATCATGGGCAGCTAGCATGGCGTTGGCATGCTCTAAATCAGCCTGCACGTTCTCTAGCTCATCCCTCACTTGAGTCAGCTCATTGTTGGCATTATTGTACTCTAAGTGGAGGTCGGTCAACTGCCTCTCCAAGTCTGCAATCATAGCATCCCTGATACTCACCTCTATGTACAAAGAGGTTCTCTCTACCCCAAGGTCACGCGCACGAACAGACATATCAATAGCAAGGTTGAGTGCTGCATTTTGAGACCGCCCAGAAGTGCCTGCAGCCTGTGATAAGCCCTGATCCACCTCATCAAGAGTGCGGCTGCTGCAACGGGGTTCTCTGCCACCCTCAAAGGTGAGCTGAGATAGCGTCTTATCCAGTGAGTGTCGTCAGGCTGGACAGGTGGAAAAAGTCCAAGGAGCTGGTCCTCCACAAGCTCCTGGTTCTGGGCACAAAAGGAGCTGATCCCATTGAGAGCAGCCATCTCACAAGTTGTCTCCATATGATGCCCATGGACTTCCACGCTCCATGTTGGAGAGCATGGACATGGTTGGTGGTGGTGCACCACCAAACGCACTCTGCATCGTGTCACACCATGGTCACGGAGGATGGTTCTCTCATATTGTGGCGGGTTTGGGTAGTCAAGCGCTTGCAACAAGGACCAAAAGATGGTGGGGAAACCCTCCCAACCAAGACAGTCCGAGAAGGAGATATCATTGGGGTAGCTAGCAAGGTGAGTGTGGCCGTCCATCTGAACAAAAAGGTCAAGTGTGAGAACCAATTAAAGCCAAAGAAATTTAAAACAGATTCTGGACAGTGTAGTAAAAATGGTAAAACTCAAAATCTACAAACCCAAAAAATCCCAAATTTGTCCTGATCATTGTTTAAGTAATTTAAAACAAGTTTTGTGTTGAAGTCTTGAGCAGAAACAGTCGTTAAGAAGGTGTAAAAATTCAATTTCCAACTCACTGTTCCCAGAAAATTTCAGCAGACAGGGGGTTACCATTTTAAGCATAACTCTTAATTTACTGAACCAATTTCATTGAAATTTCTACAGCATAAACTAGACAACATTTATGAAAAATTTCATATTGAACACTTTTTCGTTTGATGGGTGTTTCAGGTTCGAAACGACAGTGCAAGCAGAACTGTTTTCAGCAGAGTTTCAGCATAATTTTCGGTTATTATTCAAACTTTTGTGACGGGTAATTCAATGATCATACATTATGGTTTAATAGAGTTTCAGCGAATTATAATGCATGAGCGGCCTATTTGTTCTCACCAACACATGTGCCAATAAACTTTTGGCCTACGAAGTTAGTGCCAGTGGCTAGGCAATATTCGTCTCTCCCAATATTAACTAGCCGACTTTTCTAACCGTTCAACTTACGGAATCGTGGTTAGCGTACCTGCAGAAAATTCTATTCCAGAACATTTACAATGAACCTCCCGTGCCAGCACTCATGGAAGCGTCCCCATTCATTACCACCCACTATAGTGGTGGCACCCGAACATTCAACATTGAACGGGCAATGCTTCATATGTCACCAAGGCAACATATTGACAATTTCATACGCTCATGAACTAGCGTATTGACTTTGTGCCGCCACCATATTTGCATATGATGCCGTGGTACGCTACAGCAATCGCCGTACCTTACGCCCACCATGCTATTCTAGTTTCATACGCCATTCAATAGCGTATTGACTATGTGCCGCCACTATATTTTCATATAGTGCCGTGGTACGTTACAGCAATCGCCGTACCTTGCGCCCACCATTGCGAAAAGTAAATGACAGAATGAAATGATCCCTTAACCCACATAGGCTTCACGCTCTATACATCATCCTTAGCGGTCCTATGAAAAGCATTCCATAGCAAGTGTGCAACGGAAGCAAAAGTTTTTGGTGCGCATATTTCGGCTCTGCTGCCAGCTGTGGCGGACCACTCTGAAATTATTCCAAGTTAAGTACCCACGAACCACTAATCAAGTAGTCAGGCACTTAATTCGGAATAAGCTGGAGCGCCGTCAGATTATACCCGATTAACCACGTACCTTCACGATCGAAACAACACGCGCGCCCACACGAAGGTGAGTCCCAGAAATTACAACATTCCACAAATTCAACTTACATAAATAGTCTCATAAAGTTATTACAAACCAAGTCTGAATTTCAAATAAAAGTGCGAGAGTTCAATGCAGAGGATAAAAAATAAACTAACGACGATACACAGTAACACCATAATGAAGCCGGCCATGGTGCTACTCCTCCCGATCCTCGGCAGAGGACGGAACCCACTCGATGTGCCAACCAGGAGGAACCTGGACAGGCCTCCAAAGCAGTACCTGAAATAAATAGCCACAAGCAAGGCTGAGTATACTAATACTCAGCAAGGCTTACCCGTCGGCTGAAAACTACATCACCGACTTCTAGACATGAAAGGCTTTTGGCTGGTGGGTTTATTTGCTATAAAGCAACTAAGAGTGAATCCTTATTTTCATGATTTTAGCATCAATTCTAATAGAGTTAACCATTCTAGATTAGCATTCTCGATAAGCATACAAGTGGTGTAATACAATTTAGTACATATAACAAGTTCATCATCGTCATAGTTCCACTTGTTACTCAATGCAGCACAGCGGTCAAGCAGTCTCATTAACCGCAAGAAGCGGACAGTACGAACCGAATTTCACTACTTGGCCAGGGAAACCCAACACACACGGATAAAAGTTACAAGCACTTCCCAACTTTTCCCATCAATCCACAATTCGGCGCCGGGTCCACTCCCTTAGGGCAAAGGTTTACCGTTTCACTCACGGCATCACGTGTGTACGGCAAGGGAAAAACATTTCCAAAGAGAAATGGCTATCGGTCCTAGCTGTTTCAATCTGGTTCCGGGCTTACCGATTCCCATAGTTCGGCATGTGCGTGGTACGTTCAAAAACTTGACACACAGAACCACACGTTTCGACCTTAATTCAATTATCATACACGGATGGGAGATCTACACATACCATCCCGCCCGTCCATCCTTGCGATTCCAACATAAGTAAAGATAAGCAACTCCTATATCTCGCGAGTGACAGGAAATCACTCGACTTGTAACGGTCCTAAAGGCATTGCTCTACCGATCCTGTCATACTAGTATTTCAAGACATAGGTACTACAATCATGCAACTAGGGTGTTCAAACAACTCCTTGAAACGTAAATGCACAAGCATAAGTAATTCATAGTTTCACAATTTAAAAGTCAGGTTATGCTCCGGGGCTAGCCTTCTTGAGCTAAACCGGTGTCAGGCTCCGGGTCAATCACGATGACGTCGGCACCACCTTCGGGAGCTTCTTCTTCGTTGGCGGGGACGAGATTGTACGTGCCGTCAGCGAGAGCGCCTTCTACATGAGATGCACAACTTCAATGTGGCTGCCCAAAGTGATCTAAAGGCAAGGCCTTGAAGGCAATATTCACCTAGACATACTAGTGAGCTATTCTTTTCTTCACAAAATTAGAGAAGGTGTGTGGTGTAAGTTTTATGCCTTTATGATGGTGATTTGTAACACCCTAAAAATGCCCTATTTAAGATTTAGTAATTAAATTACTATTTATACTAAAGTGCTCATAAATAATGTAGGAAAAATAAAATTTTGAATAATTAAAAACAAATATAGGGTGTAGAAACATTATTGTTGCATTCATGCTGGTGCATTTGTTTTTGATTGTTGAATTCAAATTTGAATTTGAATTTGAATTCAAATGAGTGTTTGAATAAAAGAAAAACCTTTTCTTTTCTCTCTCTTTTTCCTTCTTCCTTTTCAGCCCAGCCGGCCCACTCCTCCTCTCTTTTCTTCCCCGCGGCCCATCTCCTCTTTCTCTCCTTCGCGCGGCCCAGCAGCAGCTTCGGCCCAGCTGCAGCCCAGCGCGCGCCTTTCTCCCCTCTCCTCTCTCTGCTAGGTGGGCCCGACCTGTCGGCGCTTTCTCCCTCCGCAGCCGCGCGCGTTCTCTCTCTCCCTGCCGCTGACGCGCTGGCCCCACCTGTCAGCTTCGTCTTCTCCGTGTTGTAGCTGAGCCGGACTCGAATCCAACCACGCCGCCGCGAATCCGCCTCGCTCACGCGCCGCGCCCGGACTCTGCTGCTTGGCGCGCACGCCAAGGCGACCTCAAGACCCTTTATAAGCGCCGCCAACCCCCTCTGCATTGAACCCACAACCCTAGCCGCCGCCTCCAAGCTTGCAGCTCCGCCGTCGAACCCAAGCCGAGCCGCCGCCGCCACCAATCCATCGCCTCGCCGCCTCACTGACGACAAGAACCAGCTGCGGAGCTTCGGGGTAAGCAGAGGAACACGCTGAGCCCAAAATCCCTCGCTCTCTCGCCCTCTCCCACGCGCGCGACCTCGCCGGAGTTCCCGAGCCGCCGTCGGCCGTCGCGAGCCGTCTCCGCTGCGCGAAGCTCGCTTCCGACCCTCAAAATCGAACCCCCATCTTCTCCTCTCTCTTTAGGGCTCATGGCGGCAATTTTTGGTCCACCATAGCCCCGAGCCGAGCCAACTCCGGCGAGACTCCGGCCGCGCGCCGCCGCGAGCCGCCGTCCCCGGCGAGCCGAGCGCTCGATCTAATCCCAGCCGCTCGATTCAAATCCGACGGCTAGGTTTAAAAGCCGATCTGAACCGAGCCGGTTCACCGTGAACCCGTGAACCGCGGTTCAGGGCCGGTCTACGGTCCGGTCCACCGTGACGTCAGCCGACGTCAGCTATCAGCCGCCGCCGTGCTTGTTTTACAAAAGAGCCCCTCTTTTTTCTGAAAATCAACCCGCGGTCCAGCGCAGTTCAAAAGTATTTACAACCAAGTCCTTTTTCTTTCGGTTTAGCCCCTGCTCTTTTGAAAAATAGTGCCCGCCGTCCTAGATGGCAGTTTTACCCCGTAGCCCTTGGGTTTTTATACAAAATTATGTTTTAGGTCCCTGGTTTCTTTCAAAAACACCCCTGGAAGCCTAAAACCTTTACCAGCAAGCCCCTCGAGCCTGTTTTAAGCGTAGTTTCTCCGTTTTAACTCTGATTTGAGTGATTTTCACGCTCATGTGTTCGTAGTGAAGCGTACAGTAACTCTAAAGCCTTCTTTTCATCTTTTGTTTATGTTTGGTGTACTGTTCTAATTAAATATCTTTTTTGCATGTATGTGTGGATGCTTTTGTGGTGATCAATGTTAGTTGACGAGCACGAGCCGTTCGAGTTCGCCGACGATCCCGTTCTCGAAGAGCAGTTGCAGCAGCAGTTCACTGAGGAAGGCAAGTATAACACGGACCGTCCTTGTTACCTATACACCGATTAATCACATAAATCATATGCATGTGTCTAATACTGTTAACCACTAAGGATGTTCCTAGTCTTTACCCTATTCCTTGTTTACCCGGGGTTTTATGCATTATGGTTAGACTATGCTACGCGCTGCAACCAACATTTATTCTTATGTTAATATTGAACTAATGGTTCACTTCAATGATGGTTAAAAGATGTTTTTTAGCAACATGGTTTGGGGAACTAGAGCTTGTGCTGTGTGCTTTGTTCTAGTGTCTCTATAAGGTTTGATCTAGGGAATTGGAGCATGTGCTTTGTGCTTTGTTCTAATGTCTCTCAATAAGATCTGGTTCTTAAAGCGACAACCCAGGAACCTGTTCGCCGCCGTTGGAACTATAATGGCTCTGGTCTTGGATAATTAGCTTGTACGTCTCTAGCTCGCCAGTGGTTACCGAAAGGCGTATGTGGGGAGCATGGGTGAGAGTATAGTTTGATCCTTCGAGGACAGATTTATCCGTTGGCTATGTCTCGTTAGGCAAAGTCCCGTGATGTAAGCGCCCGATGTACGGCAGCTTCACACGTTGTGATGATTGCGCTCTCGCTCTGGACGCCATTGACCCCCTCACGTTGCGCCCTGAGCGTACGTCAATCTCGATGCCTTGGGTTATGCTACCTATGTTGAACCAAAACGGCTACTGTGCTTGTTAGGGTGTTTTGTGAAAGTCCTCGTAACATAAATTCTTTTGGATTTATGTGACCAGCGGGTAAAGGGCGAAACCTCTGCAGAGTGTTGATCTATCATGATAGCCGTGCTCACGGATACGAGCGGCTTGGATCCTTTTTTATTAGAAGATGATATTAGTGGTTGATATTGGTTTGTTCTATAATCACTTATACTTTACTAATGGGTTTATACTTGGGTTCTACTCATTGGTAGTAATTTGGATGATAATAAAATGAAACCACTAAAAGTGCTACTGCAGTTTAACCGTGTCCAGCCTTTTGTCCTTGCATAACCCGTGTTATACTTGTTAAGTAAGATAGTTTACTTACACTTGCAACTATTCAACAAAATCCCGGATGGATAACAGATGGAGCAGTGAATGATCAGTCGCTTGCTGAGTTTCCGGAGGATCTGCCGTACTTCTAGCTGTGTTCAACCAGTCGGTGTCCCTGTGGTCTTGAGGCTCTACCTAGTTAAGACGTTTAATAATATTAAGACTTCCGCTGTGTTATTTGTTTAAGACTACGTCTTGTGTTAAACTCTGATGTAAACTATTTTATTCGAGCATTGTGTTCTCTGTGATTCAATATTTGTAATCTATATGTGTTCTGTGGACATCCTGGGCACACATATGGAAGCATTTGGATTTCTTGGAAATCTGGGTGTTACAAAGTTGGTATCAGAGCCGTGCTGACTGTAGGATCACAGCCTAGATAGAACGGTCGATTAGAATTTGCTTAATCCTTGCTCTAAAAATTATTTTACATCCTAGAGTTGAGTTTCTGTTGAAAAATGGTGTTCTATTCTACCTCTGTCCTTTTTGAAAATTTTCTAAGCTTTAATCTAAGGCCCTCCTGTAGTTTTCACTTCCATAGATGGCTCGACAGAGATAGACAGTCCGCAAGAGCACTAATGGCTACCTTCCACCCCGCATCGATGAGTACCCATTGGTGGCACGCGACCCGGATGCCTACAAGGAGCTTCTTAGGCAGTAGGCCGAAGAAGGGGACCCCGAGGAGCTAGAGACTGAGCCCGTGGAGTTAGAGCAACAACAAGAGAAGAATGAGGAGCTACAGCACCAGTTGGGAGGACCCGCACCCCGCAGCCCAGAGTACCGTAGAGAGACACCACAGCGTAGGAGGCCACGCTATAACTCCCCAGCCGCCCACACCACTGTCGACCCCTAGAGCCTCCCATAAATTTGTAATAGAGATCGAGTAGCACACGTTTTTGAGTCAAAACTGGTCTAATAGTGTTGAGTCTTGTGTGAACCATGTCTTTGAATGCTTGAATGAATTGTCATTATGCTTATGTGTGATTTGGATTTTTGTAATGATTGTGATGAGCGTGGATGAAAGTCTGCAATCATCTAGTATTAGATTAAGGTATAAGGTATTTAATGGGTAGATAGTTGGGTTCCTAACCTCTCCTTTGCACATCATCTTTTATCTTTCCTATCGCCTGAGTACCTTATCTTGTGAGTGGATTGTTTCTGTTCTTGACACTGGTTCAGACATGACTGTGATTGTGAATGTCGGGATTTTGATTTGTGACAGATGGCTGGGACAAGAGGATCGACGGGTGGTGGCAATCAGAACCCGAACCAGAACCAGAACCAGCCGCCCACCATGGAGGATCTGGTCCGCTTGCAGACACAGACGATGCAACAGTTGACCCAGGCTATAGCTTTGATGCAGCAGAACCTGCAGAATCCACCTGTTCAACCACCTCCCCAGCCCATCCGGGACAAGAGGGGAGAGTTCTTGAAGGGGCGCCCGCCAAAGTTCTCCCGCGCCAAGGACCCGATGGAAGCTGAAGACTGGATCAAGGCAGTGGAGAGACAGCTCGACATTGCTCAGTGTGATGACAGGGAGAAGGTGCTCTACGCCTCTGGACAGTTTGAAGGAGCCGCTCTCGACTGGTGGGTGGCATACCAATATGCGCAACCCGATCGCAACCAGATCACCTGGCAGCGGTTCAATGACGACTTCCATGCTCACCATGTGCCTGAGGGACTGACGGTCCTGAAGAAGAAGGAGTTCCTAGCCCTGACGCAGGAAGGGATGAGTGTCACTGCCTACCGTGACAAGTTCCTCGAGCTAGCCCGCTACGCACCAGATGAGGTGTCGATAGACGAGAAGAGGCAAACTCGCTTCCGGAATGGACTCCAGGATGTTTTACAGCTGCAGTTGATGTGCATCACCTTCCCAACCTTTGGCGGACTGGTCGATGGTGCTCTGATGGTGGAGCACAAGCGCCGTGAGATTGAGGACAAGAAGAGAAAATTCATGAACCAGCAATCTGGCAGCAACGTCCGCTCCCGCTACAACCCCCAGCAGGTGAATCAGCAGCGCACTCAGGGACAGTCAAGCCTTCAGAACCGCGGCCAGAACCAGCAGCGTCCCCAGTATGCACCACCCCCGTAGCAACAGCAGCGCTACCAGAACGTGCAGCAGAACACTCAGGCTTCACGCACCACCCAGGCTAACACCATTCCTGTCGGCCCAAGGGCGTGCTACCACTATGGAGAACAGGGACATTATGCTAACTCTTGTCCCCGGAGGGTACAGAACTCCACCGGTCAGAATAGCAACCAGAAGACAGGACCACAGCCAGCTCAGAATGGGAATCAGCAGCAGGCACAGGGAAACCGTGGCCAACAGAACTACGCCAAGGGCAGGCTCAACCATGTGGGAGCAGAAACTGCAGAAGGAGCCACGGATGTGGTAGTCGGTACATTTCCGGTCAACTCACAACCTGCTACAGTTTTGTTTGACTCTGGAGCTTCGCATGCTTTTATATCGGCTGATTTCGTGAAAAAGAACTTGATGCTTATGCGACCTATGGGGAACACTATGTTAGTTAACTCACCGGGGGGAGAACTTCGGGCCACATTACGTTGTCCTAATGTAGCAGTTAACATAAGGGGGGTAGACTTTTTAGCACACCCTATAGTCCTAAACTCTATTGGGATGGATCTGATTTTGGGAATGAGCTGGCTAGCGAAGTACGATGCAGTCATACAGTGTTCTAAGGGTGCAGTTCAGTTAGTGGCTCCATCAGGGCAGAAGATTGAGTATCGGTCAACCAAATCCATAGCGCCCGGTCTGGTAAATCAGGCTGAAGGCACAGAGTTGAGGGATATTCGAGTGGTGAACGAGTATCCAGATGTGTTCCCAGATGAATTACCAGGTATGCCTCCGGAACATGAAGTTGAATTTGTTATTGAACTTATGCCTGGCACAGCACCCATAGCTAAAAGACCATATAGAATGGGGGTAAAAGAATTAAAGAAACTTAAAGAAGAATTGAGGGCCTTACTAGCTAAGGGGTATATTTGTCCTAGTTCTTCGCCTTGGGGAGCTCCAGTGTTGTTTGTTGATAAGAAAGACGGGACGCAGAGGATGTGCATAGATTATCGAGCCCTCAATGAGGTCACCATCAAGAACAAGTATCCACTGCCAAGGATCGATGATCTCTTTGATCAATTGAGGGGAGTTTGTGTGTTCTCCAAGATTGATCTCAGATCGGGCTATCATCAGATGAGAATCCGGGTGACAGACATCCCCAAGACAGCTTTCACTACCCGGAATGGCTTGTATGAGTTCACAGTTATGTCCTTTGGGTTGACTAACGCACCGGCCTACTTCATGTATTTGATGAACAGCGTGTTCATGGATTATCTCGACAAGTTCGTTGTAGTGTTCATTGATGATATTCTGGTTTTCTCCAAGAATAAGGAGGAGCATGAGGAGCATTTGAGGTTAGTGATGCAGAGACTCCGAGAACATCAGTTGTATGCTAAGCTGAGCAAATGTGAATTCTGGCTGAAGGAGGTATCATTCTTGGGCCATGTGTTGTCAAATGGAGGTGTCGCAGTTGATCCGAAGAAGGTCAGGGATGTTCTCAACTGGATTCCACCGTAGAATGTCAGTGAGATCAGGAGCTTTCTCGGAATGGCAGGCTACTATCGGCGTTTTATTGAGGGATTCTCCAAGATTGCCAAGCCCTTGACATCATTGCTAGAGAAGAATGCCAAGTTTGTGTGGACACTGCAGTGCCAAGCTAGCTTCGAGGAGTTGAAGAAAAGGCTGCCCACTGCACCAGTATTGGTACTGCCAGATGTTACCAAGAGTTTTTCAGTGTATTGTGATGCGTCTCGTCAAGGATTGGGATGTGTACTCATGCAGGAGGGCAGAGTTGTGGCATATGCATCCAGACAGTTGAGGAGACATGAGCTGAATTATCCGACACACGATCTGGAATTGGCAGCCGTGGTACACGCGTTTAAGATCTGGAGGCATTATTTGATTGGACACAAGTGCGACATCTATACCGACCACAAGAGCCTTAAGTATGTGTTCACACAATCCGAGTTGAATATGAGGCAACGTCGTTGGCTTGAGAAGATCAATGACTTTGAACTGGAAATTCATTACCATCCAGGGAAGGCTAATTTGGTGGCCGATGCTTTGAGTAGGAGTTATGCGAATGTGCTGACGAGTCAGAATTTGCCGGAAGAGCTTAGTTGGGAATTCGAACGTTTGAACTTGGGTATGGTAGCCAACGTAACCAAGCTAGGAGTGGAGCCGACTCTTGAATAGGAAATCCGAAAAGGTCAATTGGAGGATGAGGAAATCAAGGATTTGATTAAGAAGGTTGGGACAGATAAGGCGCCAGGATTCCGATTGGATGATCAAGGAACAGTATGGTATGGTAACAGAATAGTGGTGCCAGATCAGCAGCATATCAAGGATGTTATCTTACGGGAAGCGCACGAGTCAGCATATTCCATTCACCCGGGAAGTACCAAGATGTACTTGGACCTCAAGGAAAGATTTTGGTGGTATGGTTTGAAGCGCGATGTTGCAGCACACGTAGCTCTTTGCGATGTATGCCAGAGAGTCAAGGCCGAACACTAGAGACCGGCAGGTTTGCTTCAGCCTATGAAGATACCAGAGTGGAAGTGGGAAGAAGTGGGTATGGATTTTATAACAGGACTGCCCCGCACACAGAAAGGTTATGACTCTATATGGGTGATAGTGGACCGATTGACGAAGGTGGCTCACTTTATTCCGGTGAAGACTACATATTCCGGTGCCAAATTAGCAGAGTTGTATATGGAGCGGATTGTATGTTTGCATGGGGTACCTAAGAAGATAGTGTCAGACCGAGGCAGTCCGTTTACGTCGCACTTTTGGCGCAAGTTACATGAGTCCATGGATACTAAGCTTCACTTCAGTTCCGCTTACCATCCGCTGACCGACGGTCAGACCGAGAGGACAAATCAGATACTAGAGGATATGTTGAGGGCATGCGCATTACAGTATGGGAGTAGTTGGGAGAAGAGTTTGTGTTATGCAGAGTTCTCGTACAACAACAGCTACCGACAGAGTCTCAAGATGTCACCGTTTGAGGCGTTGTACGGAAGGAAGTGCAGGACACCATTGTTTTGGAATCAGACCGGACAAGGTAAAGTATTTGGACCTGAAGTCTTGAAGCAGGCAGAAGAACAAGTGCAGGTTATCAGGCAGAATTTGAGAACAGCTCAGACACGGCAGAAAAGTTATACGGATGTAAGGCGTCGAGATCTCAGCTTCGAAATTGGCGACTTCGTCTATCTCAAGGTGTCACCAATGAGAGGTGTGAAGAGATTCAATGTTAAAGGCAAGCTAGCACCTCGCTACATTGGACCTTTCAAGATATTGGAACGGAGAGGTGAAGTGGCTTATCAGTTAGAATTACCAGAGAAACTGGCAGGAGTGCATGATGTGTTCCATGTGTCCCAGCTGAGGAAGTGGTTACGGGTGCCAGAGGAACAGATTCTGTTGGAGGAGTTAAATGTGCAGGAGAACCTTACTTATGAGGAGTATCCGGTTAAGATATTAGAGGAGTCCGAGAGGGTCACCAGGAACAAGGTGATACGTATGTGCAAGGTTCAGTGGAATCGTCATACAGAGGATGAGGCAACCTGGGAACGGGAGGATGATCTCAAGGCAGAATATCCCCATCTCTTCGAATCCACGTCCGAATCTCAGGGACGAGATTCATCTTAAGGGGGGTAGGTTTGTAACACCCTAAAAATGCCCTATTTAAGATTTAGTAATTAAATTACTATTTATATTAAAGTGCTCATAAATAATGTAGGAAAAATAAAATTTTGAATAATTAAAAACAAATATAGGGTGTAGAAACATTATTGTTGCATTCATGCTGGTGCATTTGTTTTTGATTGTTGAATTCAAATTTGAATTTGAATTTGAATTCAAATGAGTGTTTGAATAAAAGAAAAACCTTTTCTTTTCTCTCTCTTTTTCCTTCTTCCTTTTCAGCCCAGCCGGCCCACTCCTCCTCTCTTTTCTTCCCCGCGGCCCATCTCCTCTTTCTCTCCTTCGCGCGGCCCAGCAGCAGCTCCGGCCCAGCTGCAGCCCAGCGCGCGCCTTTCTCCCCTCTCCTCTCTCTGCCAGGTGGGCCCGACCTGTCGGCGCTTTCTCCCACCGCAGCCGCGCGCGTTCTCTCTCTCCCTGCCGCTGACGCGCTGGCCCCACCTGTCAGCTTCGTCTTCTCCGCGTCGTAGCTGAGCTGGACTCGAATCCGACCGCGCCGCCGCAAATCCGCCTCGCTCACGCGCCGCGCCCGGACTCTGCTGCTTGGCGCGCACGCCAAGGCGAAATCAAGCCCCTTTATAAGCGCCGCCAACCCCCTCTGCATTGAACCCACAACCCTAGCCGCCGCCTCCAAGCTTGCAGCGCCGCCGTCGAACCCTAGCCGAGCCGCCGCCGCCACCAATCCATCGCCTCGCCGCCTCATTGACGACAAGAACCAGCTGCGGAGCTTCGGGGTAAGCAGAGGAACACGCCGAGCCCAAAATCCCTCGCTCTCTCGCCCTCTCCCACGCGCGCGACCTTGCTGGAGTTCCCGAGCCGCCGCCGGCCGTCGCGAGCCGTCTCCGCTGTGCGAAGCTCGCTTCCGACCCTCAAAATCGAACCCCCATCTTCTCCTCTCTCTTTAGGGCTCATCGCGACGAGTTTTGGTCCACCGTAGCCCCGAGCCGAGCCAACTCCGGCGAGACTCCGGCCAAGTCCTTTTTCTTTCGGTTTAGCCCCTGCTCTTTTGAAAAATAGTGCCCGCCGTCCTAGATGGCAGTTTTACCCCGTAGCCCTCAGGTTTTATACGAAATTATGTTTTAGGTCCCTGGTTTCTTTCAAAAACACCCTGGAAGCCTAAAATCTTTACCAGCAAGCCCCTAGAGCCTGTTTTAAGCGTAGTTTCTCCGTTTTAACTCCGATTTCAGTGATTTTCATGCTCATGTGTTCGTAGTGAAGTGTACAGTAACTCTAAAGCCTTCTTTTCATCTTTCGTTTATGTTTGGTGTACTGTTCTAATTAAATATCTTGTTTGCATGTATGTGTGGATGCTTGTGTGGTGATCAATGTGAGTAGTTGACGAGTCGTTCGAGTTCGCCGACGATCCCGTTCTCGAAGAGCAGTTGCAGCAGCAGTTCACTGAGGAAGGCAAGTATAACACGAACCGTCCTTGTTACCTATACACCGATTAATCACATAAATCATATGCATGTGTCTAATACTGTTAACCACTAAGGATGTTTGAAAGTTCATTTGGCCCCCTAGTGGTTTTGGTGGTGATAACAACCACAATTTGGAGGTTTCACACTTTCATTAAGATATGTGCAGGTGCTAAATGAAATAAGAAAAAGAATATCTACAAAGGAGCTCCCCAATTCAAATTATATGGTGTGAAGCTCATATGGAAGATTTATATTTAACTTATTTTTTAAATTTGAGTATAGGAAACACCGTACTATCAAGGGGGACATGTCTGATAAATCAAGGTTGCTAAAGTGCTATATTGAGATGAAAACTAACTTTGAGAAGAAAAAGGGGCGAAACTCACTTTCTCAGAGTTTTCCGGAAGATCCGGTTGTGCTCCTCGGAACATCCGGTTCCATTCTGCGTAAAACCGGAAGATCCGGTTCTGTTCTTTGGAACATCCAGTTCCATTCTGCGTAGAATCGGAAGATCCGATTTTGTTCTTCAGAACATCCGGTTCGGTTCTGCGTGAAATCGAAAGTTCCGGTTTTGCGAATCGGATGTTCCGGTTTGGCAGTACACTTAGGTTTTTCACAGCTAACCTTAGCCTATCCGGAAGATCCGAGTAGTACTCGGAAGATCCGGTTTGCCCGATTCAGAACATAACGGTTAGATTTTGAGAAGGGGTATAAATACCCCCTCACTCACCCCTTCAACCCAAGCTCGCACATTTCAACAGCAAACACTCTTCTAGCTCTCTCCCCCCTCTCTCCACTCCCCTCCAAACCTTGCCCAAGCCAAGATTCATTTGGGGATTGGTTGAGAGAAGAGATTTGAGGCTTGTGGGTTGACTTTGAGTGAGGAGAAGCATTTGTTCATCTCAAGAAGCACTTGAAGCATCCTTGGCTTGTGATTCGCGTTTGTTACTCTTGGAGCTTGCTCCTAGACGGTTAGAGGTCACCAAGTGCAGCACCTAGCTTGTGGAAGCGCCTTGGAGGATTGTATCACCCGTTCCTTGTGTGGAACAATCTAGTAAGTGACTCAATCTTGATCTTTGTGGTCGATTGAGGGAGGAAACGAGTTGAAAGAGACTCTACCCTTTGTGGGTGCCTCAACGGAGATGTAGCTCCCTTGGGAGTGAACTCCGGGAACAAATCTCGTGTCTCTTTGTGTTGCTTACTTCATTTTGGTTCATATATTCTCATATTTGCTATATATTGCCCGATCTATCCCTATAAAGGTTTCCGCTGTATTTGATCATCATATATAGCTCTTAGAGTACCTCTGTGAACTTTCTATTCAAGTGAAATTGCAAATAACTTGTTAGATTTTGAATCTCGAGCAAAGGTTATTTCTCACTTCGGATCATCCGAGTAAGTCTCGGATCATCCGAGTAAGTCTCGGATCATCCGATCATCGGATCTTCCGAGAAGTACTCGGAAGATCCGGTTTCACTGACAACTTTTATAAAGAATTTTCAGGTTTTATTAGGTACGCCTATTCACCCCCCCTCTAGGCATCTACAAGATCCTCTCAATTGGTATCAGAGCCAAGGCTTTTGTCAAGGCTTAACCGCTCAAGAGAATCAAGATGTCAAGGATTGAAGGTGAAGAGAACGTGGACATCATCAACTCTCAACCTCCACCCATCGATCTACCTCCTCAAGATAATGATGATAAAGCTTCTTTCAAGTCAACAAGAAGCAAAAGATCAAAGAAAGATGCATCACCCACACCAAGTGGAAGCTCAAGCTCAAGTTCGGACTCTAGCTCGGATGAGAGTTCGGACGACGATTCAAAGGCTAAGAAGATAGAAAAGTTGAAAAAGAAGCTAAAGAAGCTAGAGGAGGATGAGAAGAAAGAGAAGAAGAAGAAACACAAGTCAAGGGAGTTAACTCGTGTTCCACTTGACTATCATGATATTTCTAGTTTCAATGCATCTCATTTTCAATCTATTAATCTTGGCAAGGCACCATATTTTGATGGATCAAACTATTCAAAATGGGCCTATGACATGAAATTGCATCTCTTCGGGCTTCACCCCTCTCTTTGGGAGATTGTGTGTGTAGGTGTGAAGAAGCCCAAGAAAGGGAAGATGACTCCGGAGCTTGCACAAGACTACTACCGCAACGCTCAAGCTACAAGAATCATCACCAACTCCTTGTCTCCTCAAGAATTCAACAAGATTCAACATGTGGAGGTGGCAAAGGATATTTGGGATATTCTTAGAGAGTCACATGAAGGGACATACATGATCAAGGAGGGCAAAATTGATTTGCTAGATAATCAGCTTGAAAGTTTTGTCATGCTTGATAATGAGACCACTCAACAAATGTTTGATAGGCTCATGGGGATGATCAACACCATTAGAGCACTTGGAAGTGAAGTGTGGAGTGACTATCGAGCCACAAAGAAATTATTGAAGGCCTTCACTCCAAGAGACTTTCATCTTGCCCAAATGATTAGAAGAGATGAGAAGTTCAAGAAGATGACGCCGGTTCACCTTCTTAGCGAGTTGCTTCAACATGAACTTTCCGAGAAGGAAGCAAAAGTGGCCCTAAGCAACAAGAACAAGAAGGATATTGCATTGAAGGCTAAACAAGAAGGCGAAGAAACAAGGAAGTCATCCAAAGCCAAGAAGGAAGATACAAGTGATGAAGATGAGAGCACCGATGAAGAAATTGCATTGCTTATCAAGAACTTTAGAGGCTTCCTCAAGAAGAGAAATTTCAAGAGAGGAAATGGGAGTAAGGACACTAGAAGAAGCAAGAAGAGACCATGTTACCAATGTGGTGAATATGGACACTTCATTGCCGACTGTCCCAACAAGAAGGAAGATGGTAAGCACAAGAAGGACGACAAGAGAGAAGAGAACAAGAGAAGCTATGACAACAAGAAGAGCTATGATCATAAGAAGAAGTACTCAAGACAAGCTCATCTTGGTATGGAATGGCTATCAAGTGATGAAGAGTCGGAAGATGAGAACGTAGCTACACTTGCCATCCATAAATCAAGCTCTTCATCAAGCGGCCTCTTCACCAACTTGTCCGATAGTGATGATGAAGACCATGCCCCTCTTTGCCTTATGGCTAAGGGCACTAAGGTGACGTCCAAATCCATTTCCTTTACTCCTCCTAGCAATGACATAGAAAATAAATCTAGTGATGAGGATGAAATGGTTAAGGAAAACATGATAAAACGTTTTGGGAAGAAAGGTTACAAAGAAATTAAAAAGCTAGCTAAGAAGCTAGATAAAAGGGATGAGCTCCTTCTAAAGCAAGAAGACTTGTTCATCCTTGAGAAGGAGAAAAACCGTGCTTTAGAAGAAGCTCTTGCTAAAGAAAAAGGAAAGGTAGAGAAATTAGAAGTAGACTTGTCTATTGCTAATGACTCTAAAGAGAAGATGTCAAAGAATCTAACTTTGGTAAATGAATCTCTTGCTATTCAAAAGACCAAAAATAGTGAACTTCAACAAAGCTTATCATGCTTAGAGATCAAATACAAAGATCTTGAAGTGAACTATAGCGTTCTTTGGGAGAGCACCTCTTCTTTATCCAAGGCTAACCTTGACTCTAATGCTTCTACTAGTGAAGGATGTTCTAAATGTTATAAACTTGATGTGAATGCTTATCTCACTAACATTGCCAAGTTAGAGGAGTTAGTGAAAACAAAAGACAATGAGATCAAGAGATTGAACATGCTAGTGAGAGAAGGGTTAGAAGGTAAGGACAAAGGTAAGTCCAAGGTGAAATATGATGATGGTAGGCATCATAGCATCAAGGATGGTCTTGGACTCAAGAGAGGTGGTAAGACCAATGGTAAGCAAGTGACAAATGGCTATGAAGGTCCCAAGTTCATCAAAGGGACTAAACTTGGTGAGTTGATGAACATTGCTCATGGTGTTCCAAAGAGTGATGTTGGTAAGAGTCACTCAAGCAAGGTTAAGAGTGAAAAGAAAGGTAAAGGTAAGGAGAATGTGAAGAGTGAGACACATGAGCCTTCTCCATCCTATACGAGTGACTATATGGTAACCATGGATAAGAATGGTAAATTTGTGGTTAAGTATGTTGGTGCCTACACAAAGAAATCCATCTTGAGAAATGTGTGGGTACCTAGAATGTATTCGGCTAACCTTGAAGGACCCAAATCTTTTTGGGTACCTAAGTCTCGAGCTTAAACTTGTTTTGTAGGTCTACTCCTCCGGCGGCACGGGATGGGTGCTTGATAGTGGATGCACAAATCATATGACCGGGGAGAAAGACATGTTCACATCATTTGAGCCAAGTATTGAACCCACAGAAAAGATTGTGTTTGGTGATAATAGTAAGGCGGAGATACTTAGTCTTGGTAAGATTGCCATCTCAAATGATCATTCAATTACCAATGTCTTTTTAGTTGAATCTTTGGGATACAATTTGTTGTCCGTTTCTCAACTTTGTGAAAAGGGCTACAATTGTCTCTTTACTCATGAGGGTGTGACCGTCTTTAGAAGGGAGGATTCCTCTATTGCATTTACGGGTCGCTTGAAGGGCAAACTTTATTTAGTTGATTTCACAATTGATAAAGTGACACCCGAGACTTGTTCAGTGGCAAAATCTAACATGGGTTGGCTATGGCACCGCCGTCTAGCTCATGTTGGGATGAGGAACTTGGCCAAACTTAAAAAAGGAGGGCACATCCTAGGACTAACCGATGTTGTGTTTGAGAAAGATAGGTTGTGTAGTGCATGCCAAGACGGAAAGCAAGTTGGGGCTCCACATCCCATCAAGAACGTGATGACCACAACAAGGCCTTTCAAGCTTCTACACATGGACTTGTTTGGTCCCGTTGCCTACATTAACATTGGTGGTAACATGGGTTTTCTTTTTGCAAGATAAAAGTGAAGTGCAAAGTGTTGTGAAGAAATTCATCAAGAGAGCTCAAAATGAATTTGAAGTGAAAGTCAAGAACATTAGAAGTGACAATGGCACTGAGTTCAAGAATACAAATATTGAAGAATTTCTTGATGAAGAAGGAATCAAGCATGAGTTCTCTGCTCCCTACACCCCTCAACAAAATGGTATAGTGGAGAGGAAGAATAGAACTCTTATTGAAGCCACTAGGACCATGCTTGATGAATACAAGACTTCGGATCAATTTTGGGCGGAGGCAATCAACACCGCTTGTCATGCCATCAACCGACTCTATCTTCACAAGATTCTTGGCAAGACGGCATATGAACTCATAACCAGTAACAAACCTAAGGTGCACTACTTTAGAGTTTTTGGGTGCAAATGTTTTATACTTAACAAGAAACCCAAAAGCTCAAAGTTTGCACCAAAGGTAGATGAAGGTTTTCTTCTTGGTTATGGTACTAACGAGCATGCCTATCGTGTTTTCAACAAAACCACGGGTTGTGTCGAAATCTCGGTGGATGTGAAATTTGATGAAACTAATGGCTCTCAAGTAGAGCAAGTTAATCCAAATTTTGTAGAGGAAGAAGAACCTCCAAGTGAAGCTATCATGAGAATGGCCATTGGTGAAGTTAGACCAAGAGAGAAGGAAGCTCAAGTGCAAGAAAAGGAACCATCATCATCTACAAGAGTTGAACCACCTAGCACTCATGAAGTTCAAGAGCAAGATCAAGATCAAGCTCAAGTTGATGACCAAGCTCAAAGCCTAAGTCAAGAAACTCATGAAGAAGGTGGTGATCAAGCAAATATAAATCAAAATGAAGATGATGATGAAGATGAGCAACCCATTCAAAGACAATCAAAAGTTACTCATCCAAGAGTTCACCGAAGAGTTCAAAGAGATCACTCCGTCAAGAATATTCTTGGTAGCATAAGAAAGGGGGTAACCACTCACTCACGCTTGCAAAATTTTTGTGGATTTTACTCCTTTGTCTCTTCTTTGGAACCTCTTAAGGTTGAACAAGCACTTGGAGATCCGGATTGGATTCTAGCCATGCAAGATGAATTGAACAACTTCACAAGAAATGAAGTATGGGAGTTGGTGGAAAGACCAAAGCAACATGTGATTGGCACCAAGTGGGTTTTCCGCAACAAGCAAGATGAATATGGTATAGTGACAAGAAACAAGGCAAGGTTAGTGGCACAAGGCTTCACCCAAATTGAAGGTTTGGATTTTGGTGAAACCTATGCACCGGTAGCTAGGCTTGAGTCAATTCGTATATTATTAGCCTATGCTTCTCACCATGATTTCAAGCTTTATCAAATGGATGTGAAGAGTGCATTTTTGAATGGCCCCCTCTCCGAGTTGGTGTATGTGGAACAACCACCGGGCTTTGAAGATCCTAAATTTCCCAACCATCTGTACAAGCTCAATAAGGCGCTCTATGGGCTTAAGCAAGCTCCTAGAGCATGGTATGAATGCCTTAAAGATTTTCTACTCAAGAATGGCTTTGAAATAGGCAAAGCCGATTCTACTCTATTCACAAGAAAAGTTGATAATGCTATATTCGTTTGTCAAATTTATGTTGATGACATTATTTTTGGCTCAACCAACAAGAAATTTTGTGATGAGTTTAGTAGGATCATGACCAAGAGATTTGAGATGTCCATGATGGGTGAATTGAAGTTCTTTCTTGGCTTTCAAATCAAACAATTGAGGGAAGGAACTTTTCTTAGTCAAACTAAGTACACAAGTGATATGCTCAAGAAGTTTGACATGGCTAATGCCAAGCCCATCAAGACTCCAATGGCATTGAATGGACATCTTGATCTTGATTCCAAAGGTAAATCCGTTGATCAAAAGGTATATCGCTCTATGATCGGTTCATTGCTTTATCTTTGTGCATCTAGGCCCGATATCATGCTTAGTGTGTGCATGTGTGCTAGATTTCAAGCCAATCCTAAGGAGTGTCATTTGATGGCCGTTAAGAGAATTTTTAGATATTTAGTTCATACCCCTAACCTTGGCTTGTGGTGTTCCAAAGGCTCCAATTTTTGTCTACTTGGCTATTCTGATTCGGATTATGCCGGTTGCAAAGTGGATAGGAAAATACGACGGGGACATGCCAATTCCTTGGGCGGTCCTTAGTGTCATGGAGTTCCAAGAAACAAAATTTGGTTGCTTTATCCACCGCGGAAGCGGAATACGTGGCAGCGGGTGCTTGTTGTGCACAATTATTATGGATGAGGCAAACCTTGAGTGATTATGGATGCAACTTTACCAAAATTCCACTCCTATGTGACAATGAGAGCTCCATCAACCTAGCCAAGAACCCCATCAACCACTCAAGAACCAAACACATAGACATAAGACATCACTTCTTGAGAGACCATGAACTTAGGGGAGATATACACATGCGCCATGTGAGCACAAAGAGAAACCTAGCGGATATATTTACCAAGCCACTTGATGAGCGAAGGTTTTGTTATCTAAGGAATGAGTTAAATATCTTAGATTCTCGTAACTTGGATTGATATCTAGCACACGCTCTTGATATGTTGCCTAGATAGGAATAAAATGTTTTATTTGAGTGAATTTTTCAAAATGTTGGATTTTGTGATCGTTGGATCATATCTTGGCTCACAAAGATCATAGCTATGTATTGTTGTTTGTCACTGATCTTTATAAGTCAAGAATCTTACATGTCCATATCTTAGGCTTTTTTTTTTCAAAATCAAACTCCTTGAAAAATCTTTTGGGCTTTCATCTGTGGAACCAGAACTTCCGGTTCTGGTCCGGAAGATCCGGTTCGACTCTGGTGGAAATCGGATCTTCCGGCTCCCACCCGGAAGTTCCGGTTCCGTCTGGCTGAACCATATATACTTAGTTCTACCCCCTCATGAACCCTAACTCCACCCCATTCTTCTCCACCACCGGCGCCCCCTTCCTCTCTCTCCCTCCGACGGTGATTTTCGAGTTCCACCACCAAAAATCAAATCCAATCCGTGGATTTGGTGCTCCTCACTTCGGAAGACCCGAATCCATCCTCCGGTTCTTCAAAAACACGCTGGAAAATCCAACGGTAATTCATTCAAAATCTCCCGTCATTCCAAGTTTCATATATGCAAGTTTTGGATGGATTCTATGAAAGCTACTAGGTCTATGACATCTCTAGAATCAATGCCTAGCCTTTGAATGGATTGGATATCACAAATTTTATGGATTCAAACCTAGGGTTCATATTCAAAATCCATAGACCCGATCTCCCAATATAGTGGATGCATGTTGATATACTCTTGGATTGAGGTTCCTGCTATGTCCTAGAACTCATATCTATGATCTCATAAACTTTGGTGGGCTAAAACTCGAGATTCATCCATTTTTGGATTGAACCCGTGTAAATCGGAAGACCCGGGTCCGACCCCGACCATCGGATCATCCGGCTCCCATCCGGATCTTCCGGTTTGAACCAGTTTAATCTCTCTAGTTGTTGAATTTCTTTTCTATCTAAAACCTTGTCACTCTCTTTTTCTCAAATGGGTCGCAAGAGACTGGTTTCGAAGCACTCATTCCCACTTGCTTCACCCGACTCAAATGAAGAAGAAGAGGAGGAATCATCTGAGGAAGAGTGTGTGGAACAAGATCCTCAGGGCAAAGGAAAGGGCAAGAGAACCAAGGAGCAAGCTGCCCCTGCTCGCTCAAAGCCTACGGCAGCTACTGAAGGTTCTAGCCGTGGTGGCAGAGGTGGTCGTGGTGGCAGAGGCAGAGGTGGTGGCAGAGGCACTAATGAGGATATTGATCTCAGTTACCTTGAGTCCACTATGGCAAAGCTGACTATGCCACAGCGACAGTCTCGTGATCCTCGCTTGGTGGATTACAAAAAGGGTAGTGCTGAGTTGGACATGTGCACCGTCCGGTATGGCACAAATCCTAGCAAAGTTGCCAGAGGTTTTCGGGGAGATCCATGGTTCTGGCTTCCATTCCAGGCTGACTGGTATGAAAGCGTTATCATGAGCAGAGCCCATGCTACCACAGAGATGAAGTATATTGACTGGGCTTACCTGAGATCCTTGGATCAGCCAATCAAAGATGTGGTTGAGCAAGTATATGCTGAGTGCAGAAAGAAAAACTTGGTTAAGCTCATGGCATTCAGGTGTGACTGGAACGAGGAGATAGTGGCACAATTCTATGCCACTCTCTATATTGATGCAAATGAGTATGAGATGCATTTCACCATCGAAGGGAAGCGGTTCATTCTCGAGTTTGCACAGTTTGGAGAACTTCTTGGGTTTGGTGGATCTGACAGAGAGAACAATCTTACGCTGCACAATGCGGGTGTTATAGAGAGCAGCCGCATGGCGTTCATGTATGATGCGGCATATGGTCCAAAGTGTGTGCATGGTCAGGTTAAGGGTCTCATACCCTTTTACAAGCTTCTAAATCAGCTCTTCAGATTCACCTTGACACCTAGAGCTGGAGATTTTGACAACATCTCAAACTATGCCAGAAACCGACATGGCTTCTCGGTCACAGACTTCCTATGGAATGAGATAGCCAACTGTTCTCATGACTCCAAGAGCGGCCGTCATTATGCACCCTATATTTTCCATATGATCAAGAATTTGACTGGCCTAAATATCATGACTGACAAGACTCACTTGCCATACAAGCCACCAAAGGGCAAACTTGAGCAACTTCTGAAGATTGGTTCTCACACGCTCAGAGAAACTCCTAGAGGTGACCCAGGTGCCTCATCTTCTCAAGGACCATCCTCTCATTTTGAAGTACCGCCCTCGTCAGCCATGCCAAAGAAGAAGAAGAGCACTCTTGGCTTCATCGCTCATGGTCTTTTTGCATGTTTCAAAGTTGCTAAACACAACTCCGATACTATGCACAGGCAGCAGCTTCAACTTAATAGAATTGAGCGGAGGCAACAGAAGCTTCTTGACAAGTATGACATCCAGCGCACACCTTCTCCTCCACCTGAAGAAAGGGTTCCTCCTCCTTCTCCTCCTACTTTTGAGAACCCATGGTGCTATGAGTGGGCTCCTCCTCAAGGGTATGCCTTTGGTCCTGAGACTCAGTAGTACACCTTTGGCCCTAGCGCTCAAGATGATGAAGATGACATTGAGGAAGACTTGGGTGGCCGTGAGATGGGAGCTGGCACTAGTGGTGCACAAGATGATGATGAGGAGACTGAGGACGACAGTGCGTAGCTCCCCTTTGTTGTGCTTGATGCCAAAGGGGGAGTAAATTTGGTGCTTGGAGACCCCTCAACCTATCTATATTTTTCATTTCCCGTTCTATGTGTGGACATGTAAGAACTTTGTGATGGTTTGTGATTTGGTGTGTTGCTTGAGACATTTGAACTATTTGGTTTGTAAAACTTTATTATGCTCGTTTTGTGAGACTTATTAGATGTGTGGTTTGATTATCATATTTATTAAGTGTGATGCTATGGATGTTGTAATGTTATTTCTCATTTTGTTGTGTGATTATATTGTCATATGCATAATAGATTTATATCTCACACTATGCACATGTATTTATGCTTCAAATTGATATGAGAAAGTTCTCACAAAAATATGTGCAAAGGCATTTGAGGCCGTTTTATGGTGATGCACATATTTAGGGGGAGCTTTTTCACATGAATTCCGGAAATGAAATGAAACCATCTATCTATTATCATTTACCCAAATTGTGTTGTCATCAATCACCAAAAAGGGGGAGATTGAAAGTGCATTTGGCCCCCTAGTGGTTTTGGTGGTGATAACAACCACAATTTGGAGGTTTCACACTTTCATTAAGATATGTGCAGGTGCTAAATGAAATAAGAAAAAGAATATATACATAGGAGGTCCCCAATTCAAATTATATGGTGTGAAGCTCATATGGAAGATTTATATTGGATTTATTTTTTAAATTTGAGTATAGGAAACACCGTACTATCAAGGGGGACGTGTCTGATAAATCAAGGTTGCTAAAGTGCTATGTTGAGATGAAAACTAACTTTGAGAATAAAAAGGGGCGAAACTCACTTTCTCAGAGTTTTCCGGAAGATCCGGTTGTGCTCCTCGGAACATCCGGTTCCATTCTGCGTAAAACCAGAAGATCCGGTTCTGTTCTTCGGAACATCCGGTTCCATTCTGCGTAGAATCGGAAGATCCGATTTTGTTCTTCGGAACATCCGGTTCGGTTCTGCGTGAAATCGGAAGTTCCGGTTTTGTGAATCGGAAGTTCCGGTTTGGCAGTACACTTAGGTTTTTCACAGCTAACCTTAGCCTATCCGGAAGATCCGAGTAGTACTCGGAAGATCCGGTTTGCCCGATTCAGAACATAACGGTTAGATTTTGAGAAGGGGTATAAATACCCCCTCACTCACCCCTTCAACCCAAGCTCGCGCATTTCAACAGCAAACACTCTTCTAGCTCTCTCCCCCCTCTCTCCACTCCCCTCCAAACCTTGCCCAAGCCAAGATTCATTTGGGGATTGGTTGAGAGAAGAGATTTGAGACTTGTGGGTTGACTTTGAGTGAGGAGAAGCATTTGTTCATCTCAAGAAGCACTTGAAGCATCCTTGGCTTGTGATTCGCGTTTGTTACTCTTGGAGCTTGCTCCTAGACGGTTAGAGGTCACCAAGTGCAGCACCTAGCTTGTGGGAGCGCCTTGGAGGATTGTATCACCCGTTCCTTGTGTGGAACCATCTAGTAAGTGACTCAATCTTGATCTTTGTGGTCGATTGAGGGAGGAAACGAGTTGAAAGAGACTCTACCCTTTGTGGGTGCCTCAACGGAGACGTAGCTCCCTTGGGAGTGAACTCCGGGAACAAATCTCGTGTCTCTTTGTGTTGCTTACTTCATTTTGGTTCATATATTCTCATATTTGCTATATATTGCCCGATCTATCCCTATAAAGGTTTCTGTTGTATTTGATCATCATATATAGCTCTTAGAGTACCTCTGTGAACTTTCTATTCAAGTGAAATTGCAAATAACTTGTTAGATTTTGAATCTCGAGCAAAGGTTATTTCTCACTTCGGATCCTCCGAGTAAGTCTCGGATCATCCGATCATCGGATCTTCCGAGAAGTACTCGGAAGATCCGGTTTCACTGACAACTTTTATAAAGAATTTTCAGGTTTTATTAGGTACGCCTATTCACCCCCCTTCTAGGCATCTACAAGATCCTCTCAATGTTCCTAGTCTTTACCCTATTCCTTGTTTACCCGGGGTTTTATGCATTATGGTTAGACTATGCTACGCGCTGCAACCAACATTTATTCTTATGTTAATATTGAACTAATGGTTCACTTCAATGATGGTTAAAAGATGCTTTTTAGCAACATGGTTCGGAGAACTAGAGCATGTGCTGTGTGCTTTGTTCTAGTGTCTCTATAAGGTTTGATCTAGGGAATTAGAGCATGTGCTTTGTGCTTTGTTCTAATGTCTCTCCATAAGGTCCGGTTCTTAAAGCGACAACCCAGGAACCTGTTCGCCGCTGTTGGAACTATAATGGCTCTGGTCTTGGATAATTAGCTTGTACGTCTCTAGCTCGCCAGTGGTTACCGAAAGGCGTATGTGGGGAGCATGGGTGAGAGTATAGTTTGATCCATCGAGGACGGATTTATCCATTGGCTATGTCTCGTTAGGCAAAGTCCCGTGATGTAAGCGCCCGATGTACGGCAGCTTCACACGTTACGATGATTGCGCTCTCCCTCTGGACGCCATTGACCCCCTCACGTTGCGCCCTGAGCGTACGTCAATCTCGATGCCTTGGGTTATGCTGCCTATGTTGAACCAAACGGCTACTGTGCTTGTTAGGGTGTTTTGTGAAAGTCCTCGTAACATAAATTCTTTTGGATTTATGTGACCGGCGGGTAAAGGGCGAAACCTCTGCAGAGTGTTGATCTATCATGATAGCCGTGCTCACGGATACGAGCGGCCTGGATCCTTTTTTATTAGAAGATGATATTAGTGGTTGATATTGGTTTGTTCTATAATCACTTATACCTTATTAATGGGTTTATACTTGGGTTCTACTCATTGGTAGTAATTTGGATGATAATAAAATGAAACCACTAAAAGTGCTACTGCAGTTTAACCGTGTCCAACCTTTTGTCCTTGCATAACCCGTGTTATACTTGTTAAGTAAGATGGTTTACTTACACTTGCGACTATTCAACAAAATCCCGGATGGATAACAGATGGAGCAGTGAATGATCAGTCGCTTGCTGAGTTTCCGGAGGATCTACCGTACTTCTAGTTGTGTTCAACCAGTCGGTGTCCCTGTGGTCTTGAGGCTCTACCTAGTTAAGACGTTTAATAATATTAAGATTTCCGCTGTGTTATTTGTTTAAGACTACGTCTTGTGTTAAACTCTGATGTAAACTATTTTATTCGAGCATTGTGTTCTCTGTGATTCAATATTTGTAATTTATATGTGTTCTGTGGACATCCTGGGCACACATATGGAAGCATTCGGATTTCTTGGAAATCCGGGTGTTACATGATTGTGTACACATATAAAAAAATTCACACCATTATTTCTATGTAAGTGTTTAGCTCTAGAATTTAAACTTCACATGCACCACATTTGATTAATTTTCAACGCAATCTATATCTTCTTAATAAACTCAATTTACTCTAGTTCCTTCTCTTTTTTGTTTCTCTGTTTCTGTTCATCCTTTTTATCCACAAACTTTATGACAGCTACTGGAGTATAAGAGCTAGGCTCACTCCAAAATTTAGCTAAAACCGAGCTACACAGAAATTATTAAAAATAGTACAAGTTGCTGCTCAAAGAAACAACATTAATTTGCATAAAATCAAAACTACTTCCAAAACAGAAGATTTCTCTAGCAGAGCTAAACATGAGTAAAGGAAAGGCTTTGGCCAAGTGGTAGCTAAAAATATCACTTGGACAGCCCCTAATAATTTTCTATCTGGAAACCAACACCTATTTATTTGCTAGCCTAAGCACGGTCTAAAATTAAGTTTAGCATTTCTCCAACATGTGCCAATAAGCTCCTAGACCTTTGGTGAAATATGGTGATTTTTGACTGCATGAATTATTTTTAATAAATGCATAACTGAGCTAGAAAAGAAAACACTAAATAAATCATAACTGAAGTTACATGCCATATTTCTAGGTTTCCTTTGGTCACAAAGCTTATGCAGACCTCACAAACAACATATCCAAAGTTCAGCTACAAAGGAGCTCGGGATTTGAAATGGTGCACAAAACTCTAAAAACTAAGTTTGAATTTTAATTCAAAAATCGTTCATCAAATGTGTAGACATGCCAACATGAGATTGGAATTTACAATCTCATGAGCCCAGGGAGTATTTTGTGCATTTTTCTGATTTTTCTACGATTTTTAGAGGATTTTACAAGATCTCAGAAAATAAATCTAGGTTTAAAGAATCTTTTTACGCCGGGAACCCTAGACCTTTTAAAGCCTTGCAAACAAGTCCCTGAAACTTACACGGAGGACCCTAGAACCAAAAAGGGGAACGCGTATAGGTCCTTGGCTCGCCGGCGACCGGACTCCGGCGAGGAGGGCGAACCAGTGCGGGGGAAGTGGGGGGAATGACAAGGGGCTCACCGCGAGTCGGTTGGGGTAGGTCTCGTGGACGGGGGTGAAGCGGCGCTGCTCGTCGACAGCGAGCGTCGAAGTGGCTTGCTCTAGCAACGTCGGCAGCCGGCTGCGGGGGTCGAGGCGACGCGCGGCTTGGCTTGAGAGCTTCACCGGGAGGAGGCGGAGCTCGTCGAGGGGCTTGGCGGCGACGGGGGTGACCGGAGGGTGGAGCTCGACGTTGCGGTGGAGCTCGGGCAAAAACGGTGGATGGCGGCACTGGGAATCCTTGATTCCCAGCTAGGGATGCTCGATTCGAGCTGGGGATGGATCGAGGGGCTAGCTAGATGGATGAGCGAGCTTCGGGTGCGGGGGATTGGGAAACCATGGAGGGATGGCGGTGGATTTGGCTTGCGGCGGCAAGAACTCGAGCTCTGCACTTCGCGGCCGGAGGTGGAAGAAGGTGTACGTGAGCATGGAGGAGAGGGAATGTCTGCGTCGCTGGCCGAGGAAGGGAACAAGGGTCACTTGGTGAATGCCAGGAGCGAGCTAGAGCTGGCTAGGCGGCCTGGGGAACACGCGCGGGGCGGATGGGCGACGACAGCGGCATTGATGCGCCTGCAAGCTCGGGCAGGGCGCACGACGGGGTTGGGCGTCAAAGATTGTGGTGTGCGCGAGGGGAGATACACCACAGAGCTGCTTGGCATGTAGCAGGTGCGAATCCGGCCGCTGGGGTGCTCTGCTCGGCGTGCGCGGCCACAGCCAATGGCAGAGCTTGGCTCGCCATGATGGCATTCCGCGTGGCGAGGCAACCCTGGGTGCGGCTGTGCGTGAAGTAACTGAACGGGGGCACTGGCGTGCTCGTGGGGAAGAGAGGCATGGCTGCCGTGGCTTTGGCCGGCCTGACCAGGTCGCCGCTGCTCGCCGGCCACGTGGCAGCCGCTGGCGGCCTCGGCAGAGCACGGCCGAGCTGTCTGCCGGGTGCCCGTGGAGCTCCCCGGTTCAACTATGCATAAATCCGAAAATTTTAACTAAACTTTCAAAAGTGCAAACACAAAAGTTGGAGTTTGAAAGGTGGGACACAACTTTCTTTTTGGGGTGAACCTGAAATTACGAATTTTTCAAGCTCAAACAAGCCATATTTGAAAAGGTGTTCTGCATGGTTTTTAGGGTTTTTGAGGGGCTTAACTGCAAAATTTGGAAAATTTTCCAACAGTGACTAGGCTTTATTTGTGATTGCAAACAACTTTTATTTTTGGAGATTTTCAAGTTTAGTAAGAAATTTTTGAGATCTCAGTTGGGTGTCAATTTAGCCTTATTGAGTTTAAATTTTGAATTTGAAAGCTAAACAAATGTGTTTTTGCCCTTGCTGCCTTGTTCCTTTGTTTTCAGTGTATTTTTAAAGATTTATACATCAGGGATGCCATAGCCTACCCCCCTTAAAAGGAATCTCGCCCCGAGATTCGATTGTGCTTAGTGACACGGTAGGGAAAGAGATACCTTGGTCTCAGGAAGGATGTTGGGGAAGTTCTTTTTAAGATACTCTTCGGTTTCCCATGTGGCTTCATCCTCGGAGTGATGACTCCACTGAATTTTGTAAATTTTAACTTTTCTTCTTCGTGTCTTTCTCTCCTTCTCATCGAGGATCTTGATAGGATGCTCATCATAAGAAAGATCCGGCTCAACCGAGAGTTCTTTATGCTCAACAACCTCGGTCGGAACACGAAGACACTTTTTGAGTTGGGGGACATGGAAAACATTATGCACGGCGGAGAGCTTCTCGGGAAGCCTCACATGGCATGCAACCGGTCCACATTGTTGAGTGATTTCATATGGACCAATATAGCGAGGTGCAAGTTTTCCTTTCAACCCAAACCTTTGCACACCCTTGGTCGGGGAGACCTTGAGATACACATGATCGCCGACTTCGAACTGAAGGGGCTTCTGTCTTTGATCCAAGTAACTCTTCTGCCGAGATTGTGCAGTTCTCAAGTTTTCACGGATGATCCTAACATTTTCCTCTGCTTCCTTTACAAGGTCAGGGACGTATGTGTATCTCTCGCCTGCCTGAGACCAACACAACGGTGTCCGACATCTTCTACCATACAAGTCTTCGAAAGGTGCCATTTTTAAACTTGCTTGGTAGCTGTTGTTATAAGAGAATTCAGCCATAGACAAACATTTCTCCCAATTTTTCCCATAATAGATAACATAAGCTCGAAACATATCCTCTAGGATTTGATTTACCCTTTCCGTCTACCCATCGGTTTGAGGGTGATACGCTGAACTACGGATCAGTTTTGTGCCTAGGGATAGTTGCAAATGTTCCCAAAAGTGTGCCACAAATTGAGTACCATGATCTCAAAATGTCGTCTTGGGTACCCCAAGTAAACAGACGATCCGTTCCAAATAGATTTCAGCATACTTCATAGCGGTATAGGCTGTATTGACCAGAATAAAATGTGCGGTCTTTGTGAGGCGGTCCACAATTACCCAAATGGATTCATGCCCCTGAGGAGTCCTAGGAAGTCCAACAATGAAATCCATGCTTATATCTTCCCACTTCCATGAGGGGATAGGTAGAGGCTGAAGAGTACCTGCTACCTTCAAGTGGCTAGCCTTTACTCGCTGACACATGTCACATTCCGACACATATTTGGCAATCTCCCGCTTCATCCTAGTCCATCAAAAGTTTTGTTTAAGGTCTTGGTACATTTTGGTGCTACCGGATGGATAGAAAATTTGGAAAGATGAGCTTCATCCATAATTTTCCTTCAGAGTTCGGCGTTCTTGGGCACCACTATCCGATGTCCAAACCACATCACTCTCTGTCCATCTAGCTGGAAGCATTTATATTTTTGCCTTTCCCTTTGCCAATTTTCTTTTGAGCATTTTAATGCTTGCATCATTTAATTGGGGCACAACAATCTGATCGTGCAAGGTTGGTTCAACGGAGATATGGTTGAAGTACCCATGGGAAACAATCTCCAAGTTGAGCTTCGCCATTTTATGGCACAAGGTGTCAGCATAGGACTCCACGGAAAGGGCAGTGACAGCGAGCCTTGCGGCTTAGAGCATCCGCAACCACATTAGCATTCCCGGGGTGATAATGCACACTAAGATCATAGTCCTTAGCCAACTCCAACCATCTTCGCTGCCTCATATTCAAATGTGCCTGAGTGAAGACATATTTAAGGCTCTTGTGATCGGTGTATATATTGCAGGGAACACCCATCAGGTAGTGTCTCCAAATCTTGAGAGCATGAATAACCGCTACCAACTCAAGAAGCAATGACCCGGTTCTCTTGCATAAGGACACAACCGAGCCCGGTGCCTGAAGCATCACAATAAACATCATAGGGCTTGGTGTTGTCGGGTTGAGCTAAGACTGGAGCTCAGGTTAAATGTTTTCTCAAGGTGTGGAAAGCTTCTTCACATTTGTCACTCGACTCAAATTTGACCCCCTTCTTTAAGAGTTCGGTCATGGGTTTAGCAATTCGAGAGAAATCCGGAATGAAGCGGCGATAGTAACCATCTAGTCCCAAAAAACTCCGAATCTCATGGACAGAGGTAGGTGGCTGCCAATCCATCACCTCTTGCACCTTGGTTGGATCCACGGATATGCCATCCTTGGAAACCGTATGACCCAAGAATTCACACTTTCTAGCCAGAATTCACATTTGGAGAACTTGGCGTAGAGTTGATGGTCTCTCAACCTTGGAAGAACAATACGAAGGTGTTCGACATGCTCTTCCTCATTCTTGGAATATATGAGAATGTCATCAATAAAGACAACCACAAACTTGTCGAGCTCGGACATGAAAACCGAATTCATGAGGTACATGAAGTAAGCTGGGGCATTTGTGAGCCCAAATGACATGACCAAAAATCATAAAGTCCGTAGCGGGTAGAGAAGGCAGTCTTGGGAATGTCACAAGGATGAATCTTTATTTGGTGATAGCCAAAGCGAAGATCAATCTTGGAGAACACTCTGGCGCCAGCTAGTTGATCAAAAATGACATCAATGCGGGGAAGTGGATACTTGTTTTTGATGGTCACCGCATTAAGAGGCCGGTAGTCAATAGACAACCTCAAAGAATGATCCTTCTTCTTCACAAAGATAGCCGGACAACCCCATGGTGACACACTAGGACGGATGAAACCTTTGTTTAGCACTTCTTGGAGTTGAATTTTTAATTCAGCCAATTCATTGGGTGGCATTCTATAGGGTCTCTTTGATATAGGTGCTGTGCTAGGTTGAAGTTCAATTACAAATTCAATGTCCCTGTCCGGCGGCATCCCAGGTAAGTCATCCGGAAAAACATCGGCATACTCACATACCACCGGAGTGTCCTTTAGTTATGTTTCTACCATGGTGTAAGCACAAGCATTGGCGCATTTTCGGTGTGGCAGATATAGTGCACTAGGGCCATGTGAAGGCGAGTTTATCTCCACAACCCGTTCGGCAACATCTAGCACAACCTTATGTTGAGTCATCCAATTTGCCCCCAAAACAATATCAATTCCCTCCAATCCAAGCAGAATCAGATCAGTAGGACAAACTTTACTACCCAGATTGATTGGTACTTTTCGAGTGACTTGGTTGGATGCTATTTTACCTCCCGCTGTTGATATCACATATGCTGATTTCGTGTGATATGATTTTAACCCACATTTTGCATTAAACCTTGTGCTTATAAAACTATATGTTGCCCCGGAATCAAACAATATCACAGCAGGTTGGTTGTGGATGAGGAAAAGTACCAGTCATGTCCGGTGCTCCCTTAGGTAGGTCAGCCAGGGTGGTGTAGTTGAGCCTTCCCTGCCTGACTTGGACTTGCTGTTGCTTGCCCTTGTTCTGCTGGTTCCTAGGACGCTGATTCTGAGGCTTGTTCTGTGGGCAGTCCTTGATGAAATGGCTGCTACTGCCACACTTAACGCATGAGTAGCCACCTCCAGGACGAAGCGGCTGCTGCACGTTTTGCCTCGGCGCCTGTTGCTGCTGCAGCAGTGGAGGGAAATGAGGTGCACCCTACTGTGGTGGCCTGGCAACCCAACGCCCACCCTGAGGTGCCCTCGGCTATCCCTGCGGTGTGGCCGGTGGAACCAAGCGGAACCTCTAAGGTTGCCCACTCGAAGATGCAGCAGAAGCCTTTCTCTTCTTCTCGGCCTTATGAACCACGTTGGCGTCTTCTTGGGCAATGGCAATGTTCACAAGCTCACTATAAGTGGCAACTCGTGTAGTGGTCAGCTGGGCCTTGAGCTTGGTATTGAGGCCACGACGGAACCTCTCCATCTTCTTTTCATTGGAATCAGAATGGTGACCCGCATAACGACACAGACCATTGAAGGCCTGGGAGTATTGGAGCACAGTGCGGGTCCCCTGAGTCAGAGCTAGGAACTCGTTCAGCTTCCCCTCAACAAGCCCAGCAAGAATATGGTGTGCCTTGAAAGCAGTCTTGAATTCCTCCCACTCAATGACATGGTCCTCCTGCTGAAGAGCCAGATAATTCTCCCACCACAGGAGAGCTGTGCCACGGAGCAGCTGCGCTACAAAGACCACCTTGCGGTTTGGAGTACAAGGTGTAGCTAGGATGGAGAACTTGGATTCGATGGCCCGAATCCATGCATCGGCTTCCAAGGGCTCCTCGGCTCTTGAGAACACCAGAGGGTGAGTAGCCAAGAAGTCCTCGTACCGGACCACTTGAGGTGGAGGAGCACGATGACCACCCTGCTGCTGCTGCATCATATGTTGCTGCTGCTGCAGATTACGGAGGATCTCCGTTTGGGTGGCATACAGCTGCTGCCACGTTGGGGGTTGCTACGGTGGCGGTGGTGGTGGCTGTTGCCCTTCCTGCCATTGCGGGTTAGCGTTTGATCCGCTAGCATCATGACCACTGCGAGTGATAGCCATCTTCAGTAGGTACTTGTATTGGCCATAATTCATAAGCTTGCATAAATTAATAACAAGATAGAACGTGGCAATGTAATAAAGTTTACTGCATAATGATAACATATCAGCAAGCAGTTTTGGAAGAAAAATCATATCTCCCAACAGAAGTGAAGTTAGATGCTCTAATTCGGTCAGTAGCTTGAAAATTTCGTGCTCTACAACTTTCATGTTTGGCTCAGAACCAAAATCGAGCTAGAACTAGGCCGAAAAAATCAAGTTTCAGTTCTCTGTTTTTACTGTTTTTCAGAAGGCCGAGCTGTAGTGTTTTGGTTGCCATTTTTATTTCTCTTAACCAACGAGGTTGAAATTTGGTGAGCGTTTTGTTTGACAAATTTCAGACAACTTTGTCGTTCATGTCACATCCCAGATGTGAAGGGAAAACACATTAATAAATAAAACAAGGGTAGCTGCAGAATGTTTTCAGCACAACCGTTACAACCATACTCAAGTTTTTGGGATCCCAAATCCCATGCCAAATGGATTACATTGTTTAAAAGCTTAAAGGGAAACTCAACTCCAACTAGCCTATTACATCATGAAACCAAAATTTAGGCTATGCGGAGGAGTAACTTGCTACCGAAGCTCCTAGAAGTCGTCTAGGTTATTAGCTGTAGCCTGACTGCCCATGGGAGACGGTGGAGCATCAAGAGGTGGCATGTCATCTGCGGTGTCCATATCTGAATTAGGAGCTTCTCCTTCCCCATGATCTCCACCCTCATTCAGAAGGTGTTGAGCATCATGTGCAGCTAGCATGGCGTTGGCATGCTCCAAATCAGCCTGCACGTTCTCTAGCTCATCCCTCACTTGAGTCAGCTCATTGTTGGCATTATTGTACTCTAAGTGGAGGTCGGTCAACTGCCTCTCCAAGTCTGCAATCATAGCATCCCTGATACTCACCTCTATGTACAAAGAGGTTCTCTCTACCCCAAGGTCACGCGCACGAACAGACATATCAATAGCAAGGTTGAGTGCTGCATTTTGAGACCGCCCAGAAGTGCCTGCAGCCTGTGATAAGCCCTGATCCACCTCATCAAGAGTGCGGCTGCTGCAACGGGGTTCTCTGCCACCCTCAAAGGTGAGCTGAGATAGCGTCTCATCCAGTGAGCGTCGTCAGGCTGGATAGGTGGAAAAAGTCCAAGGAGCTGGTCCTCCACAAGCTCCTGGTTCTGGGCACAAAAGGAGCTGATCCCATTGAGAGCAGCCATCTCACAAGTTGTCTCCATATGATGCCCATGGACTTCCACACTCCATGTTGGAGAGCTTGGACACGGTGGGTGGTGGTGCACCACCAAACGCACTCTGTATCGTGTCACACCATGGTCACGGAGGATAGTTCTCTCATATTGTGGCGGGTTTGGGTAGTCAAGCGCTTGCAACACGGACCAAAAGATGGTGGGGAAACCCTCCCAACCAAGACAGTCCGAGAAGGACATATCATTGGGGTAGCTAGCAAGGTCAGTGTGGCCGTCCATCTGAACAAAAAGGTCAAGTGTGAGAACCAATTAAAGCCAAAGAAATTTAAAACAGATTCTGGACAGTGTAGTAAAAATGGTAAAACTCAAAATCTACAAACCCAAAAAATCCCAAATTTGTCCTGATCATTGTTTAAGTAATTTAAAACAAGTTTCGTGTTGAAGTCTTGAGCAGAAACAGTCGTTAAGAAGGTGTAAAAATTCAATTTCCAACTCGCTGTTCTCAGAAAATTTCAGCAGACAGGGGGTTATCATTTTAAGCATAACTCTTAATTTACTGAACCAATTTCATTGAAATTTCTACAGAATAAACTAGAAAACATTTATGAAAAATTTCATATTGAACACTTTTTCGTTTGACGGGTGTTTCAGGTTCGAAACGACAGTGCAAGCAGAACTGTTTTCAGTAGAGTTTCAGCACAATTTTCGGTTATTATTCAAACTTTTGTGACGGGTAATTCAATGATCATACATTATGGTTTAATAGAGTTTCAGCGAATTATAATGCATGAGCGGCCTATTTGTTCTCACCAACACACGTGCCAATAAACTTTTGGCCTACGAAGTTAGTGCCAGTGGCTAGGCAATATTCGTCTCTCCCAATATTAACTAGCCGACTTTTCTAACCGTTCAACTTACGGAATCGTGGTTAGCGTACCTGCAGAAAATTCTATTCCAGAACATTTACAATGAACCTCCCGTGCCAGCACTCATGGAAGCGTCCCCATTCATTACCACCCACTATAGTGGTGGCACCCGAACATTCAACATTGAACGGGCAATGCTTCATATGTCACCAAGGCAACATATTGACAATTTCATACGCTCATGAACTAGCGTATTGACTTTGTGCCGCCACCATATTTGCATATGATGCCGTGGTACGCTACAGCAATCGCCGTACCTTGCGCCCACCATGCTATTCTAGTTTCATACGCCATTCAATAGCGTATTGACTATGTGCCGCCACTATATTTTCATATAGTGCCGTGGTACGTTACAGCAATCGCCGTACCTTGCGCCCACCATTGCGAAAAGTAAATGACAGAATGAAATGTGTTGTGAGTCAGTATAAGTATAATATATAACTAGCCACCTATTATATCATGATCCCTTAACCCACATAGGCTTCACGCTCTATACATCATCCTTAGCGGTCCTATGAAAAGCATTCCATCGCAAGTGTGCAACGGAAGCAAAAGTTTCTGGTGCGCATGTTTCGGCTCTGCTGCCAGCTGTGGCGGACCACTCCGAAATTATTCCATGTTAAGTACCCACGGACCACTAATCAAGTAGTCAGGCACTTAATTCGGAATAAGCTGGAGCACCGTCAGATTATACCCGATTAACCACGTACCTTCACGATCGAAACAACACGCACGCCCACACGAAGGTGAGTCCCAGAAATTACAACATTCCATAAATTCAACTTACATACATAGTCCCATAAAGTTATTACAAACCAAGTCTGAATTTCAAATAAAAGTGCGAGAGTTCAATGCAGAGGATAAAAAATAAACTAACGACGATACACAGTAACACCATAATGAAGCGGGCCATGGTGCTACTCCTCCCGATCCTCGGCAGAGGACGGAACCCACTCGACGTGCCAACCAGGAGGAACCTAAACAGGCCTCCAAAGCAGTACCTGAAATAAATGTGACATCTCTGATGTCAAAAGAATTAAAAAGTGCAATTAAAATCAATGCAACAGGGAATTGGGTTGAAATTCAAAAATTCATCAAAAATTCAATTATAATTCAAAAACAAGGGTTGTTTGGAGACCCAACTGAAATCTCAAGACTTGGGTGCTGAACTTAAAAATCTCGGACCAAAAGAGTAGTTGTCATCACCTACAGCCCTTAGCGACAACCTCGCCACGGCGTTCGTTCCGCTCGATAACCCTCGAGCGGGGATGTCCGTGACGATCGAGCCTAGTCAGTATTGTCCGTGACGATCGAGCTATGTCCGTGACGATCGAGCTATGTCCGTCACGATCGAGCCTAGCCAGTAGTTTCCGTCACGATTCGAGGCCGCACGATAGGACCCTCGAGGCCCCGACGTTCCGGCACGCTCGAGGCTCCGCAGCCAAGCTCGAGGGGGCACTTACCCTCGAGCGACGTTCCGTCACCCTCGAGGCTCCGCAGCCAAGCTCGAGCACTTACCCTCGAGCGACGTTCCGTCACCCTCGAGGCTCCGCAGCCAAGCTCGAGCACTTACCCTCGAGCGACGTTCCGTCACGCTCGAGGCTCCGCAGCCAAGCTCGAGGGGGCACTTACCCTCGAGCGACGTTCCGTCACGCTCGAGGCTTCGCAGCCAAGCTCGAGGGGGCACTTACCCTCGAGCGACGTTCCGTCACGCTCGAGGCTTCGCAGCCAAGCTCGAGGGGGGCACTCACCCTCGAGTGGCGTTTCCGACCATTCGAGGCTCGGCAAGCTCGAGCTTGCGGTTCAAGCTCGAAGCGCCGTAGCGCCTGGTCGAAGTGCCTGGTCCAAGCTCGAAAGTTGTGTCCCACACCTCAGACCCCAACTTTTAATTTTACCCGTTTCGAAGTTCAGTTCGAATTTTTGGAGAAAATTCGAATTTGGAAATCGGAGCTCCACGGGCATGCTACAGTGCCCCTGGCGCGCGCTGCGCTGGCCGGAGCTCGGCCGCCACGTGGCCGGCGAGCGGCGCAGGCGGCGCTGAGCTGGCCAAGCCGCGGCGGACGCCGGCGCTTGTCGCCTAGCTCTTGTCCGGCCACTCCCGAGCCATCACTTCGCCGCTGTCGCCTCGCCTCGCCTCGCGCCGCGGAGCGCCATCATACGGTCGCGCGCCGCCATGGCCGCACGTGCGCTCGCGCCGCGCCGAGCGCACTGCAGGCGGTAGAGTCCATTCGCGTCGCGACAAAGCCTCTGCTGAGGATCTCCACTTCATCACGCGATGATCTTTGACGCCCAACCGCGCGTGTGCGCTCTGTTCGAGCTCGCGCGCCATCAATGGCAACCGCGACAGCCACCCACGCGCTCGCACGCTCCCGAGGCCGCACAGTGCCTCCCTTGCGTGCTCAATCACTCCACCAAGCACTCACACCCCTCCTCTCACTCACTCACTTGGCCATTTCCACTTCCCCGCGCTCGCTCGGTCTTCTTCTTCCTCGCGCCGCGCGAACCGAGCCGAGCTTCTCCGAGAAATTCACCCTCCATACTCCACCATTCCCAAGTTCGTCCCGCACAAAGCTAGCCCTCTACTCCAGCTCCATTTTCCCCCATTTTCCCCAAGCTATTGTCCCTTCTCCGGCGAGAATTCGTGAATTCCCCCAAATCGCGATTTTCGGCCGCCGGAGCACCCGCACGTCGAGACCCTACTCCGAGCCGTCCCCGAGCTTCCTCGAGCACGCCATTAGCTTCCCCAAGCTCTGCTGGTGCTCAAGGACCTCTCCCCCCCTCCGCAACGACCCCGAGCTCGCCGGCGTAGAAGCCGCGGCGGCCGCGCCGCCACCTCCTCGTCACCGGCACAACTCCGACCTCCCCCAGCCTCCAAACCGTCCTCAAACGACTCGTGGTGAGCCCAGGATCATTTCCCCCCACTTCCCCGTGCCTAGTTCGCCGTAGTTTGCCCGGCGCAACTCCGGCGAGGTCCCAGGGACCTTTCTTCATCGTCTACCTTTGTTTAGGGGCCTCTGTGCAAAAGTGCAGGACTGGTTCGCGAAGTTTTGAAAGATCTAGGGTTCTCTGCGTAAAAAGATTCTTAAGTCTAGGTTTGATTTTTCCCGAATCTTGTAAAATCCGTTAAAAATCATACAAAAATCAGAAAAATGCACAAAAATACTTTTTGGATTTATGAGAGTCTAAAATACAATCTCTATTAGACATGTTTATACTTTTGACGAACTGTTTTTGAATTAAAATTCAAACTATGAAAATCTAAAGTTGTGCACCATTTCAAATCCAGAGCTACGCTAGGGTTGAGCTTTGGATATGTTGTTTTTAGTGACTTTGGACAGCTTGTGTCCAAAGGGGACTTAAAAATATGAACTACAGCTCCTGTTATGAATTAAAATAGGTTTTCTGTCTTTTTGCAGTGCAGAAATCATTAAAAATAATCTGGGCAGTGAAAAATCGCCATTTTGCTCCAGAGGACTAAAAACTTGTTAGCACACCTGTGAAAAGTGAGGAACTTAATTTTTGCTCTGTTTAGGATGGTAAATAATTAAATATGTGTTTTTGGATGGAACATTATTGAGGACTACCCAAGGGTTATTTTGAGCCATCACTTGGCCAGAGCCCTCCTCATGCTTATGCCTAGCTTTGGTAGGAAAATCTCCTGAAATGGATGAATTTTCAATTTTATATGAATTAATTTCAATTCTGCTGGCAGCAACTTGATATAATTTTTATAAATTATGTGTAGCTCAAAATTAGCTAAATTTTGGAGTGAGCTTAGCTCTTATACTCCAGTAGCTGTCATAAAGTTTATAGCTAAAATTGATAAACAGAAATGGAGGAACAAAAATGAGAAGGAATCTAGATGGAAATTGATTTATATAAAAGAATAAACCTTTTTGGTTAATTGGTTAATATAGAATGGATAGAATCTGAAATTCCAGAACAGCACCCAACCTTGAGAAGAAATAAAAAGAAATCTCTTATATATGTACACAATCACCATCGAAATCGATAAAACTTTTTCCACACCTACACTTGTTTTTGTGAAGAAAATAGAAATGCTTAAGCATGTCTAGGTGAATATGGCCTTCAAGGCCTTAATCTTAGCATCTGTAGGCAGCCGCCTTAAAATATGCATCTCATGTAGACGGCGCTATCCCGGACGGCGACTACACCCTCATCCCCGCAGACGAGGAAGGAGTCCCGGAGCACGGTGCCGGTACAGAAGTGACCAACCCGGAGGCTAACTCTCAATTCAAGCAAGAAGGCAAGCCCCGGAGCATAACCTAACTTTACCAAATTATGCACTTTGAATTCTCTATGTTTGTGCATTTACGTTCAAGGAGTTGATTGAATACCTTAGCTGCACATTTCCTAGTACCTATGACTTGCAATACTAGTTTGAAAGGGATCGATAGTGCATTGCTATAGGTCCGTTACAAGTCGAGTGATTTCCTGTCACTCGCGAGACATAGGGATTGCTTGTCTTTACTTATGTTGGAATCATAAGGATTGACGGGCGGGATGATAGATGTAGATCTCCCGTCCGTGTATGATAATTGGTTAAGGTCGAAATGTGTGGTAGAGTGTGTCAAGTTTTTGAACGTACCACATGCATACCGGTATATGGGAGCCGGTAAGCCCGGTACTAGATTGAAGCAGCTAGGGCCGATAGCCATCTCTCCTTGGAAACTTGTTTCCCCTGCCGTACACTTGTGGATATATGCGTGATGCTGTGAGTGAAGCAGTAAACCTTTATCCTAAGGAAATGGACCCGGTTCCGAATTGTGGATCGATGGGAAAGGTTGGGAAATGCTTGTACCTTTTATAGCAGGCAGAGTATCCGTGTGTGTTGGGTTTTCCCTGGCCAGGTAGCACAAATTCGGTTCGAACTGTCCGCTTCTCGCGGTTAATGAGACTGCTTGACCGCCTTGCTACATTGAGTAATAAGTGGAATTATGAGATTATGAATTTGTTCTATGAATTAATTTGTATTGCTCCACTTGCATGCTTAGAGAGGATGCTAATCTAGAATGGTTAAATAAACTAGAAACTGATGCTAAAACTTGAAAGCAAGGATCTACCTTTAGTTGCTTTTTGGCAAACAAACCCACCAGCCAAAAGCCTCTCATTGTCTAGATGTCGGTGATGTAGTTTTCACCAGACGGGTAAGCCTTGCTGAGTATTAGTATACTCAGCCTTGCTTGTGGCAATATTTTTCAGGTATACCTTTGGATGTGGATGCTTTGTCTTGGCCTGCCCAGGTTCCACCTGGCTGGCATATCGAATGGGTTCCGTCCTCTGGCGAGGATCGGGAGGAGTAGCTTCGTGGCAGGCTTCAGCACGGAGTTATTTTGTATCGTCGTTAGATTGTTTTACTTCCGCTGCAATGAACCTCTAAATTCAGTTGTTATGACTTTTTAAATTCCGCTGTAATGAACTTTTATTTCCGCTGCAAGACTTGTACTCTAATTTAAATTTGAACCTGGTTTGTAATAACTTGTGATATCTATGTGTGTAAATTAATTTGTGGAATGTTGTAATCTCTGGAACTCACCTTCGTGTGGGCGTGCTGTTGTTTCGATCGAGAAAAGTACGTGGTTTAATCGGGTTTAATCCGACGGCGCTCCAGCTTATTCCGGATTAAGTGCCTGACTACGTGATTAGTGGTCCCTAGGTACTTAACTTGGAATAATTTTGGAGTGGTCCGCCACAGCTGGTATCAGAGCCGAAACAGCGCACCAGAGAGACCAACAAACCTTAAATAAATATTTTTGGAATAAAATTTGCCAACTCGTACTTCCGCCGTGCTTTTCGGTGGAAGGTTGTTGTTAAGACCGCTAAGGATGTTACCTAGAGCGTGAAGCCTATGTGGGTTAAGGGATCACGGTATGATAGGTGGCAAATAGTATATTATACTGACTTCCAGCACATTTCATTCTGTCATTTACTTTCCGCAATGGTGGGCGCAAGGTACGGCGATTGCTGTAACGTACCACGGCACTATATGAAAATATAGTGGCGGCACATAGTCAATACGCTGTGATGGCGTATGAAACTAGAATAGGATGGTGGGCGCAAGGTACGGCGATTGCTGTAGCGTACCACGGCATCATATGCAAATATGATGGCGGCACAAAGTCAATACGCTATTCCAATAGCGTATGAAACTGTCAATATGTTGCCTTGGTGACATATGAACATTGCCCGTTCAATGTTAAACGATCGGGTGCCACCTCTATAGTGGGTGGTAATGAATGGAGACGCTTTCGTGAGTGCTGGCACGAAAGGTTGATTATACATGCTCTGGAATGGAATTTTCTGCAGGTACACTAACCGCGAATCCGTATGTTGAAACGGTTAGAGAAATTCGACTGGTTAATATAGGGAGAGACGGATATTGCCTAGCCACCGGCACTAACTTCGTAAGCCAAAAGTTATTGGCATGTGTGTTGGTGAGAACGAATAGGCCGCTCATGCATTGCATTCTCACTGAATTAATATCAATTTTAACCCTTGGCCAAATCAAACCGCCGTCAAAGAAATTGAAATTTACAACCCAAAAAAATGCTGCTGAGAACAGTCTGTTTGCAACCTTAAATCGAAACTGAAAACGTTGCCAAATGAAAAAGTGTTCAACATGAAAGTTGTCATAAATATTATGAAGTAAATGCTGGAGAAATTTCAACGAAAATGGTTCAGTAAAATTGGAGTTATGCTAAAAATGGTAACCCCCTGTCTGCTGGAAATTTCTGGGGACAGTGAGATAAAAATTGAATTTTTACACCATCTTAACGACAGTGTCTGCTCAAACCTCCAACATGAAACTTGTTAGGAATTATTTAAACAATGTCCTGGCCAAATTTGGGAATTTTTGAGCTTGTAGATTTCGAGTTTTGTAATTTTTACCACCCTGCACAGAATCTGTTTTTGCTCTTTGGCACTAACCGGTTCTCACCCTTGCCCCTTTTCCTTTTGGTTCAGATGGACGCCCTCGCTGACCTGGATAGCCACCCCAACGACGTGTCTTTCTCTGATTTCTTGGGATGGGAAGGCTTCCCTAGCATCTTGTGGTCGGTTCTACAGGCACTTGGCTACCCTACACCGCCACAATATGAGAGAATCCTCATCCGAGACCGTGGTGTGACTCGTTCCCGTGTGCGTTTGGTGGTACACCGTCACCCGCCGTGTCCTAGTTCCCCCACCTGGACGGTGGAAGTTCATGGACACCACATGGAGACGACTTGCGAGCTAGCTGCTTTGAATGGCATCAGTTCTTTTTGTGCTCAGAACCAAAGCTTGGTAGAGCACCAGTTGCTTGGGCTGTTTCCACCGACTCAGCCGAATGATCCCCACTGGATGAGGCGCTACCTTAGCTCTCCTTTGAGGATGGCGGAGAACCCCGTCGCAGCAGCCGCTTTGATGATGAGGTGGATACGGGCGTATCACCGTTTGCAGGCACTTCTTGGACGGTCGCAGAGCGAGATGCTCAACATTGCTATGGACATGTCCGCTCGCGCCCGTGACATAGGGGTTGAGAGGACCTCTTTGTCCATTGAGGTGATCACTAGAGATGCCATGATTGCTGACTTGGAGAGGCAATTGAATGACCTCCAGATT